>QCXZ01000064.1:49120036-50343149 GCA_025024175.1 Rhyzopertha dominica | reverse complement strand
AAAAAAACTTAATTATAAAAACAACAGTTAGCCGTATTTTCCCCTTGTTTTATTTTTGAATACAAAAATTTCTAACTTTGCTTTTATTTACCCCATATCGCATATCGCCCTACTATTTAGAAGATACCCTTATAGAGGTCTGATAGTGAAATGACTATGCCATAAACTTCAAGTTCCTTTAGCTACACTGTTGACAGTCATCTTCAGTACTCTCATTACATTATCACGAAACACGAACACATATCTACGGTACGGTTAAAGTATATATCTAAAATTCGTACAATACGCATTTAATTAGGCAGGTACCGAGAGTTCTGAAGGTTCTAACCTATATTGTTTTTGTAAATTCCATTCACATTGAATACCATACTAATGAGAATTACACTCACTTACCTGCATATTTTGCAAGAAGCGTGAGCCTTTTGGAACGATCACTCATATTGATAGATAAACTAGGATGAATTTCCATGTAATTTATATGTACCAAAACCATGCGATAACCATAAGCCACAACAGCAAAACACATCACACTCACACTATGGACATCACACCCGGTCAAGGTAAAGCACGCGACCGACGGACGCGGCGCGATGACCAACGAATTGGAAGACGAATGAGGAGTGAGACGACTGCCAAGTCTGGCGGGAATTATGACTATTGCGTATTCACGGTGGAGGCTAAATTCGCGATTGAACGAAAGTTGTATAGTTTGCGTTGCAATATGCTGCCTTCAATTGTACAGTCTGTCCAAGAGTAAACTGTACGGGGATCCCGGGAAACCATTGAAGTTACAAATAAACTGGCAAATAAAGTAATTTGGAAAGCTCGCTTAATTACGATTTTGGTTTTATTTTTTGTGAAGGTTTTTAAGCAAGCTTAACGTTACATTGTGTCTCATTGTTACTTACAGCGCTTAAACTTAAAAATTGCTTTCGCTGCACGTCTTTTCTATTTTTTTTCACCTCTTAGCAAAGGTAATAAAAAAGTGCATATGCATGTTGCACTAAAGGGTCGTTCTAGCAATATAGCAAAACTTTATTTGTCTCTATAATTCGAAGGGTTGTGGTAGCTGCAGTGCAAATAATACTAGCGCTAGCTTAAAAATTGCTTTCACTACAACGTATTTTTAATTTTTTCACCTCTTAGGAAAGGGTAATGAAAAAGTGCATACGCATGTTGCACTAAAGGGCCGTTCTAGCAATATTGTAAAACTTTATTTGTCTCTATAATTCGAAGGGTGTGGTAGCTGCAGTGCAAATAATGCTAGCGCTAACTTAAAAATTGCTTTCACTACACGTATTTTTAATTTTTTCACCTCTTAGCAAAGGGTAATGAAAAATGCATACGCATGCTGCAATAAAGGGCCGTTCTAGCAATATAGTAAAACTTTATTTGTCTCTATAATTCGAAGGGTGTGGTAGCTGCAGTGCCAACAATGCAGCGCTTGCGTAAAAATTGCTTTCACTGCACGCATTTTTATTTTTTTCACCTCTTAGCAAAGGGTAATGAAAAAGTGCATACGCATGTTGCACTAAAGGGCCGTTCTAGCAATATTGTAAAACTTTATTTGTCTCTATAATTCGAAGGGTGTGGTAGCTGCAGTGCAAATAATGCTAGCGCTAACTTAAAAATTGGCTTTCACTACACGTATTTTTAATTTTTTCACCTCTTAGCAAAGGGTAATGAAAAAATGCATACGCATGCTGCAATAAAGGGCCGTTCTAGCAATATGGTAAAACTTATTTGTCTCTATAATTCGAAGGGTGTGGTAGCTGCAGTGCCAACAATGCAGCGCTAGCGTAAAAATTGCTTTCACTACACGTATTTTTAATTTTTTCACCTCTTAGCAAAGGGTAATGAAAAAATGCATACGCATGCTGCAATAAAGGGCCGTTCTAGCAATATGGTAAAACTTTATTTGTCTCTATAATTCGAAGGGTGTGGTAGCTGCAGTGCAAACAATGCAGCGCTAACTTAAAAATTGCTTTCACTGCACGCATTTTTAATTTTTTCACCTCTTAGCAAAGGGTAATAAAAAGTGCATATGCATGTTGCACTAAAGGGCCGTTCTAGCAATATTGTAAAACTTTATTTGTCTCTATAATTCGAAGGGTGTGGTAGCTGCAGTGCAAAACAATGCTAGCGCTAACTTAAAAATTGCTTTCACTACACGTATTTTTAATTTTTTCATCTCTTAGCAAAGGGTAATGAAAAAGTGCATACGCATGTTGCACTAAGGGCCGTTCTAGCAATATCGTAAAACTTTATTTGTCTCTATAATTCGAAAGGGTGTGGTAGCTGCAGTGCCAACAATGCAGCGCTAGCGTAAAAATTGCTTTCACTGCACGCATTTTTATTTTTTTCACCTCTTAGCAAAGGGTAATGAAAAAGTGCATACGCATGTTGCACTAAAGGGCCGTTCTAGCAATATTGTAAAACTTTATTTGTCTCTATAATTCGAAGGGTGTGGTAGCTGCAGTGCAAATAATGCTAGCGCTAACTTAAAAATTGCTTTCACTACACGTATTTTTAATTTTTTCACCTCTTAGCAAAGGGTAATGAAAAAATGCATACGCATGCTGCAATAAAGGGCCGTTCTAGCAATATGGTAAAACTTTATTTGTCTCTATAATTCGAAGGGTGTGGTAGCTGCAGTGCAAACAATGCAGCGCTAACTTAAAAATTGCTTTCACTGCACGCATTTTTAATTTTTTCACCTCTTAGCAAAGGGTAATAAAAAAGTGCATAAGCATGTTGCACTAAAGGGCCGTTCTAGCAATATTGTAAAACTTTATTTGTCTCTATAATTCGAAGGGTGTGGTAGCTGCAGTGCAAACAATGCTAGCGCTAACTTAAAAATTGCTTTCACTACACGTATTTTTAATTTTTTCACCTCTTAGCAAAGGGTAATGAAAAAGTGCATACGCATGTTGCACTAAAGGGCCGTTCTAGCAATATCGTAAAACTTTATTTGTCTCTATAATTCGAAGGGTGTGGTAGCTGCAGTGCCAACAATGCAGCGCTAGCGTAAAAATTGCTTTCACTGCACGCATTTTTATTTTTTTCACCTCTTAGCAAAGGGTAATGAAAAAGTGCATACGCATGTTGCACTAAAGGGCCGTTCTAGCAATATTGTAAAACTTTATTTGTCTCTATAATTCGAAGGGTGTGGTAGCTGCAGTGCAAACAATGCTAGCGCTAACTTAAGAATTGCTTTCACTACACGCATTTTTATTTTTTTCACCTCTTAGCAAAGGGTAATGAAAAAGTGCATACGCATGTTGCACTAAAGGGCCGTTCTAGCAATATGGTAAAACTTTATTTGTCTCTATAATTCGAAGGGTGTGGTAGCTGCAGTGCAAACAATGCAGCGCTAACTTAAAAATTGCTTTCACTGCACGCATTTTTAATTTTTTCACCTCTTAGCAAAGGGCAATGAAAAAGTGCATACGCATGTTGCACTAAAGGGCCGTTCTAGCAATATTGCAAAACTTTATTTGTCTCTATAATTCGAAGGGTGTGCTAGCTGCAGTGCAAACAATGCTAGCGCTAAGATAAAAATTGCTTTCACTGCACGCATTTTTAATTTTTTCACCTCTTAGCAAAGGGCAATGAAAAAGTGCATACGCATGTTGCACTAAAGGGCCGTTCTAGCAATATTGTAAAACTTTATTTGTCTCTATAATTCGAAGGGTGTGCTAGCTGCAGTGCAAACAATGCTAGCGCTAAGTTAAAAATTGCTTTCACTGCACGCATTTTTAATTTTTTCACCTCTTAGCAAAGGATAATGAAAAAGTGCATACGCTTGTTGCACTAAAGGGCCGTTCTAGCAATATTGTAAAACTTTATTTGTCTCTATAATTCGAAGGGTGTGCTAGCTGCAGTGCAAACAATGCTAGCGCTAACTTAAGAATTGCTTTCGCTGGACGTATTATTTTTAAAACTGAAATTCTAATTCATATTATTGAAATACGCCTGCGTTATATCTACCTCGGCTAGAACTGAATCGTATTAGTAGATAGGTGTGGAATGTTTCACGCCGTGTTGCCAAGTTGTGGAGGCTAAATACACGTTGAAGCGAAAGGCTGTATATTGGTAATTCGTATATAGATTGCAGCGACATGCGGCAAAACGCTGAACTAAGATATACGAAATTTCATGCATTTTTACGACAATAAGTCTTCCGAGACAATTTTCTTATTTTGCAGTTTTCGTCTGTATCAATAAATTTGGTGTATTAGAACCAGCCGCAACCGATAGAGGGCGCTTTGCTTTACAAACGGGTTCAGTCGCCATTTTTAAAATTGGTTCCTGACCAGAATTACTAAGGAATTACAATCGGGCTTCCGTATACGGAGGAGCCATTGTTAATGGAGGAGCTATTGATGGTAAATGGCTAATGTGTGGAGGTTCGATTGTATTGAGGATGTATATATATATATATATATATATATATATATAACGTTAAATGGAAATAGCAGTCGTATTTAATTATATTTAAATCTTCGGTTTAAGGGGAATTCGACTTTTGTTGAAATTATGTAAACTCTTTTTTCTTTGCCAAGCTTTCGATTTTATTTTAAATCTTCTTCAGGGCTTCTACAACATTTATAACAGGATGTACCTAAAACTACATGTAACTCGTAACCTTACTGAAATTGAGGTTTATAAAAGGGGGCCAATTTTATCTTCCAAATCTTGCATAACTTATATAATTTGATTGAATTTGAAGTTTCATTACAGATTTGATTAATGACAAAATATGAAAGTTGCAACATAGCCACCACATAAATTTATGAAAAATGTGGTGGCTATGTTGCAACTTTCATATTTTGTCATTAATCAAATCTGTAATGAAACTTCAAATTCAATCAAATTATATAAGTTATGCAAGATTTGGAAGATAAAATTGGCCCCCTTTTATAAACTCAATTTCAGTAAGGTTACGAGTTACATGTAGTTTTAGGTACATCCTGTTATAAATGTTGTAGAAGCCCTGAAGAAGATTTAAAATAAAATCGAAAGCTTGGCAAAGAAAAAAGAGTTTACATAATTTCAACAAAAGTCGAATTCCCCTTAAACCGAAGATTTAAATATATATATATATATATATATATATATATATATATATATATATATATATATATATATATATATATATATATATATATATATATATATATATACATCAATATATTATTCCTGAACCAATTGACTTTAGCTAAAATCCTGAACCATCCTTAAATCAGGCTCAAACCAAATATTTTATTGAGTATATTTGTTAATTATTTACTATCACTGTCAATTTACTAAATTATACGCGACAAAATCACAAAATTAATTTTAATTTTTATACAAAGAATTTTGTATGTTCCTGATCCTATTGATCAATCCGGTCCTGAACCAGTATGTATGTTCATCAGGACATCCTGATCCATGTGGTGGGGGAAGTAGACGTAAGACCAAATAGTTGCCCGGTCAGCCATGAGCCCTCAGTATCTGACTACATAGAATTAATGAATAATAATAAATGTCAATGCTCATTCTTTTAATAATCATAATTGCAGTAAAATATAGGTAATACAATTTTGTTGATTTTTTAATTATTAAAATAAATTACACTATAAATTTGGTGAATGAACAAAATACTATTTTTGATTATATTATGGCCAAATATGGTTCCAATTAAAAACAGACAGTTTGACCAGTACATCAGAAAGAAACCATTATTTTAAAATACTGAAGTAGACTTAAAGAAAAGACAACGAGTTAGTGTAAAATATTTCTGTAAAATTGGACCCCATGTACTGTACAGTTAGAAAGACTTTTGTATAGTTTTTTTTTGTAGTATAGCTGGTCAAATAATTTTACTTCCGCATCCAATGGATATGGAAGCACTGTATCGGGAAAAAAAATCAAAAATTTTTATTTGCTCGATCGCTTTAAAATGTTCGAAAACGTCCGCAAACAAATTTTGAGCAAAAAAATTTTCTCGTCTGTGTGTGTAATCCATAACTTTCGAAAGACTTAACATATGAACTTGAAATTTGGCACTCAACTACCCAAACTGTTTATAAGTTATTTGCAAAAAACAGTCACTTAAAAAACGGTTTTTTTCTAAATATTTCCGAAAATACTTAACATATTCAAAAAGTAAAAGCACCATCACAGAGGAAATAATATTTTTCACCAAAAGTATTGTAAAAAGTTTTTCCAAAATTTTGACATTTTTGAAATATTTCAAAGAAACTGGATTTTGGACCCCGTCCATACGATTTTCTTTTAAATTTTGCTATTATGTAGAAAATCAAATTTACGATCGAAAAGCACTCTTGCAATTTTTTATGTTAATAATTTTCGAGTTATTTAGAAAAATCTGATTTTACAAACTTATGGATTTTTGCTAATATCGCGAAAACCGTTTGTCGTAGAAAAAAATGTGTAGAGAAAAAATGCTCAAAACCTCATAATTGATGGTATAATATAAGAAATAAGAGTGTAAATGTCATTTTGACAATTTGATGTCGAAGCAGGTGGAAGTATTGCTTCAATTTGCAGCGGTTTTTAGATATAGCATAGTGCGAATTGAAAACAGAAATTAAAACTGCTAAATCGTATGAATGCCTAACTTAGGATTCGCAAAGCATTTTCCATTTCATTTATGGACAAAAGGCGTATCTAGCTCGTTGAATAAACGTTGACCTAGAGATGACATGTTTAGCTCTTTATAAGATATCTATCTTGTATACTTAAAATGAAATTAAATACATCCTGACAATACATGAAGCGGCACCTTTGATCTTTTCGATTAGGTTTCAATGACCTTGAACAACTAGTCCCTTTATATGGATTGTGCATTTTGCCCGTGAAGTTCAATTTGATGAACTGTTATGGGAATTCTGTCCGCAGTGTCCGGCCGGATAAACATCAAAATCAGCTGGCTTGCAATAAGAAGGCGCCAGGATGTCAATTATAATTTAACCAACAGCGGTATAGTATCAGCGGAATACTAACGAATAGGTATGTGAACATACCGAAGAGTCCTTTAAGTGGGTTGTGTCAGTTCATCTGTCTCTAATTTTAAGCTTCCTTTTTCAAGTGTCACCTATTGTTAGGATAATTACCCTTTAATTATGGCTTGTTCAGGTTGTTTCAAATTTTAGAGCAAATTTAGTGATACATTTAATGAATATAATTCTTAATTTTTTATAAAAGGATGTAATGTCTACATCTTCGACAAGGAATGTGGCTGCAACATGAAGATGTGCCTCTTAACAAGTACACGAAGTTTTTAAAACCAACAATACTAACACAAAGGAATCGGTAGAAGTTGACCAAAAAATTGCGGCCACCCAGGTTCCCAGATTTATCAAGATTATGCTTTTTATGAGGATGCATAAAAAGTATTATATAGCATACAACACCTACGCCTTCTATATGTTTATTTTTCAATACTGGTAGTTGACGTACCTAATTTAGATTTATGAATAAATAATTGATTTTATAAATTCCTTTTTTCTGCATCAGCATATGTTTCTATTTGCTATTTTAAAAAATATATAAAAATAATAAAAAGATAAAGAATAAGCCGATAAAGGAATAAAAATTAGCCATTTGCGCATGTAAAAAATTATACTTTTCTATTAAAAAAATAATGTATCAGTGATATGACTTAATGAAATTTAAAAAGTGTCCAGTAGATTTTATTCCCTGATGACAATGCCAAAGTAGTTGTAAAAGTTGCTATTTATTTTTTTTTAATTTTGGTACTGATGGTGGCTTTTAGGTAGCAGAAAACGTTCTACCATATTATTGTAAATAAATAATACAAAACAATGTGTTATTTGTATCATGCCATGCATAAATCAAAATGTTTCTAGATTAAAGCGGTTTAATGATTCATATAAGTATAATCCGTTTCTGACCTTACATAATCAGAAATCTTAAATCAAAATATTTTAATTCAATCAATAGCATATCATAAGTTATAGCCCGCAATTCTCCTCTCAACGTAGCCTCCCCTACGCGCCCTCCCTTCTTCGACTCACAGTCCCCGCACAGAATTATAGGAGTAAAATTGTTGTTGGWTCAGGATGATTATTATACAGATATACACCCGCGGTGGCGACTACAGCGCCACCATCGGCTCGGTGCTAAAACGGTGGAACTACGAAATGGAGATTCGTCTAAACATGAGCCATTTTGAAATTCATTCTACGGGCATTAGAGGTCACCATGGAAGCGTGCGTACGGTTTGAAAACCTGAACCACATATATGGTTCAGGTTTTCCAGAGTGGTTCAGGTTTTTGCATTCAGAAACATACATTTGGTTCAGGAACATACTATTCCGCTATATATATATATATATATATATATATATATATATATATATATATATATATATTATGTATAAAATTGTATTCAAAATATCTGGTTTGGTGATATCAATTTAAATCTCTTTCGCGGCTAGAGTTTAATTGAAATATTGTTCTTTTTGGGTTAGACCGCGTCTGATTTTGGAATAGAGTCGACATTACGCCCGCACTTGTAAGAGGCATCTTCAGGACAGGGATAAGGTGGATGTAATATGGTGCAAACCTAAAGCAAGAAATCGACTTTATTCCAAAATTAGACGCTGTTGAACCTAAAAATATTAAGATTTCAATCTCTTTAAATTTGTTCTTATTTTATTCGTTGATTGTTAAATGTGTTTTTCGAATTTTTGAAAATGATCCAACCAAATTTGTGTTTTTTTGTACTATTCGTTTTCCCAATTTAATTTAACCAATACAGACTGTGTGCGAAAGAACTGAAGCCCCTAACACCGGATCTATTTTATTAGGTACGTTGAACTTATCGTCTGCAATAATAATGCTCGTGGAGATATGAAGTTTGTTGGCATATACTGAATCTTTTAATTGACAAAACACCTGACAAGTTTTTCAACACGGTGAAGGAATCAGTTACCTTGAAGTCGTCGACTCTAGATATAACAGTAATTTGACATGGTTTGACCAATGCCGATAACTGCTATACTTCCTTTTGTTGTTTTTATACCTAGCTCACCCTGACTTACAAAGTTTAACTATTCGGCACTATAGAGCAAATCACGACATAGATGATGATGATATTTTGAATGCCAACAATACTTTTGTTGTATATGATGTCAAAGCCTGTTGACTTTGTTGAAGTGTTTGTTGTTCTACTTTATGTTATGTTCTACTTTATGTAATAACTCAGTGGTAATAAGGAATTGTGTACCTACTCACCAGCAGTGTTTACATGATTGTGACATGCATTCGTGTGAGCGCAAGTATGACAAACGCCAAGACAATTTTTTCGTATTTTTAACTTAGTCACTTCTTGTATGTCATGTCTGATCGGTAAATCTAAAACTTTTTGCACTTGTACAAATAGTGAACTTCTCTGTGGAAATAACATTTCCTTTCTCAGATATTGGAAGATATGTATGTTCCGAGAGCGAGTTAACGATTACCTGTTGATTTTTGATTGGAAATGTTGAATCTTATTGTTCACAGCGCTCTGTTAAAAGTTTACATAAATCTTCCATTTTCGGGTCACAATTTGGAATGGTACATTTTCCCACTCTTGTCGGGAGGTTGGGTCAAGTTTAATGTAACCAAATAGGTAAATAGCAATGGCGTACATTCTGGGTTCAGAAACATGCTGGCTTGAATTTTACGTCTTACTGATTGCGTCAACTAGCTTACCAAGTTCTGTAAACAATTCGCGCTGAATTTGAGCAAAATCCACAATAGCTTTAATGTGCTTATTATGAATTATTTTTTTTCATAGCCATCTCTAATTTGCTTCCACGTCTAAAAATCCAAGATGCAACCTTAGTTGCCACCCACTCAAAAATAATAAATAAAACTGGGGCTATGCTACACTTCTTTGTGACTACATTTAAAAAATTTAAATTCGGCAAACCATTCTACAGTTATGAGGGTTTCAGTCTGAAAACGCTTCGGAGTCACATTTACTACAGAGTTTCTATAAATGATTCATGCAAGGCGGGGCAGCGGGCACGGTGATATTAGTTGAAGGTTGCAGATCAATGTCACACCACAGCTTCGAAATGTGAGCTTTCTGCAACCCTTAAAGTTAATTATCCCATAAAATGCTACAGACACTCCCAGGTGTTTTCTCGTATTAAAATATATCAAATAATTCAAAAATCGGCAGACGACAAATATACGTCACTTTCCTAAGAAGCGGMAATCATTTATAGAAACCCTGTATAAAGATAAATGAGGTTAACTAGCGCCACGCGCTGCTCAATCTTTTTCAGAGAAATAGAGTGGAGGGAACACGTATAAGTCGAGTGCACTTCCAGATTTACCTGGGACACCATAATGGTCACCATATTATCCATTGAAACATCAAATATTCGGCAGTGTTGTCAAATGTGAGTACTTATCTTAGAATCACACCAACATTGGAATACTAACGAAACAACAAAAAAAAAACTACGAATCCGCTAAGTCCAAAACTATGCCAAATGCTAAATCACAGCAAACGACGCGACACTTTTGCGTCAACAGTTTACGTTCATTTTGACATCTGGAAACATCGGTCTGCAAGCTTTGTTTATGTGTTGATTAACAGATGACAGTTTAACATTTAATTGCTATTTATAGCATATTACAAGAACAAGTCAAACTGAATTTAGCATTTCAACACTTTTACATAACATTCGTTTACATATTTTTGATGTTCTTGTGGACAATATGGCAACCTCCTGGTTTACTAGCATTCGCGCAGATCTATGAGCGTTCTCCCTCTTCTCTTTCTCTGATTTATTTCGAGTCCAGTGACAACTAGGAGATATCGGCGTCGTGTCAGCACGTTCATCTTGTAGACACAACCTATTTCATTCGTTTTTACAGCGGTTTGGCGTTTCAGAAATGGCCGACAGCTGTTGGCGTGTTGATACTGTAAACTTGTAAAAATGGTAATTTGTGGCGTCGTCGGATTCAATATACCAAAAGGATGGCATTTCCATAAATTTATATGGCTTGCCATATATGGTTCGAATTTAGTGCAACATTACCAAAGATCTTTAGAGAATACCGACAACTTGGCTATCGCGAACAACTGTTTAAATTAACAAACGACAGACATAAAAGTCTGTAACAAACACTTAATTTCTGGTAAATTGTAACAGCTAATATATCAAGCCTAGCTTTGAAAATGATAAAATTAGTCAACAAATCTCTGAACCTCACTTCAACTCAGCTGCATCACACAATGCTACTTTAGTCTTATACCTTATATCCGCATCAACCCTACATAATAATCGCGAATAATTAGCTAAAGACGTAGCCATAATTATGGGTTCATGAAAGAAACGTTGGTTGTCGCGGCGTGTGGCTTCTATAATATAGTCGCCCTTGGTAGCAGTTCGCGTACCATCCGATAGATGGGTCTCTCACCGATACTACTGTGGTTTGTATATGAAAGCTTAGTTTACTAAGCTACTGCAACAGTTAACACTGAGTTTATTACTCTCTCTGAAATATGTAATCAATGATGTTGAGATATTACGGTAAACTTTAGTAACAATTGCCATTCTATACAATTATCAAATATCTATATAGATGCTTCGTCGAATATACGGATATATCGACAAATACGTCCGGCATTACGTGAAATCAGACAACTACTTATAATTGTCATAAATGTATCTAGACGCGTACATCGGTATAATCGCATGAGCCACGAACAATAGTAAGGCGCAATGTCTCAGAGTTTAATTGGTTTGATTCACAAAGTTAAGCTCAAATTCCATGCTCATGTTTCCTCGTTCCAATGGCAAATCTCACGCACTAATTTTGGACCCCCTAGAGTTTCATAGCTTCCCTCGTACAAAGCGTCATTTAGTAAACGGATTCGTAATATAACCGTGAGACAATTCCGCAATTACTAATATTTTCCAATGACACGACGTGTCAGTTAGGAAACAGTTTTAATATAAGCTAACAGAACGCCTAACAAATTAGGTGTCTGACACGTACTTCAAATTTTCTACATACAGGCCACGATACAATCATACAAATACACAAAAACTACTTTATTTACGGACATCGCTACAGACGCAGCTATTTTTGTTTTACTATCCCTTGCAATTACACGCTTTGAAACTATAAAAAAGGGTCGCTATATTTTTAGTCTGAACTATCTTTATGATAAAATTAACAATTTCGCTAAAAAAAAACTATTTCTGCGATCTTTAACCTTGCATAAAAGTTTTTGCACACATGGGATCAATTGGGACTTTTCATAATTTACAATAATGGTTTCATTAACGTTCATATAAATTTTCAGCTTGGGAATTTATGCAAGGGTGAATGCTCACTTTGACCGGATCTAGGGCGACGTCGCTGCTGAACCGAGCCGGAACCCGCTACGACGGTTTTTCTGGTAGACTATAGAAGGGTAGCGTATGAAATTGCTGATTTATTTCTTTATAGAAAAAAAAGGACAGTAAAATCACAATTTACAGTTCAGGCCTCTAAAGTGCTTTTGACAGCACGCTTGTCCTGCTTGTCATCTGGTACTAATTAGCGTACCCCTAAACAAATTATTTTTGTTTAAACATTTGTCTAATTAACTTAATTTCAACAAGGTAGAATTTCGCTTAGTTAACAAGGAACAAAGATAATAAAATACAAAATACTATTTACATTTGAGGCGTTTAGAGCAACACTGACGATGAACACCATTAAAAACTAAATATTTCTATATTTGTGGTTATCTACATTATGTTATTTTCTAGGTAGGTATTCGTTACCGCAAATGAATGGATCCACGCAAGAGAAGTACGTATTGTATTCTATTATATTTAAAGTGATAAAATTATTAGCTACTTCCTGTATGACTATAATTATGGCAATACTTTCGATAACGTGGGTGTGAACATGTACATGCAGATGTAAATTTTCAGAAATCAAATCGCATTCAATACCGCGAAACCTTAAACGAACGGTATAATTAATCACTGCATATTTGGAACAAGTGTGCGATCAAAAATGTTTAGTTTTTGGGTGAGTTCACTTTTCAGCAATCACCCAAATTTTATCAGGAGTAAGTTATTAAATTTTTTTATAGAACAGTAGTGTGTAAAAMTCAAGTTTCTATATCTAACTTTCTTTCATATAAGGCAACCATTCAAGTGTCAAATACGCTATAGATAAAGACAGGTCTAAACTTACAGCATTGGTCTACTTACCCTTCTTCCATACTTTAACACTGCATGTTCACGTTTATATTTGTAGTCCTGAAACCTGCAAAGAGAAAAATGATTTAATGTTTATTTATTCATTTTTTTTCATGATTTCAACAACAGTGGAAAATTTTAGTACCTGCCATTTTGATCAAATTATATACAAATCATATTTCTACGGTGAATGGCAATGTGTCGTAGTACACCTATGATCCACTAAGTGATTACCTTGCTGTAAATGAAAAGTAACAAACAAATTATGATTTTACGCAGGATATATTTTTTGCTTTTCACGCACTAATATAAAAATAAAAAATTAATACTAAAAAGATTTAAAAAACCATTCTCAATATTTCATTATAATGCATCCTGGTCTACTGGAATCATTCGTCACAACTGGTGTTACGATATTAGTCCAGGACGTCTGAAAGTTGTGAACCCTTCTCTAAAAGCTTTATGATGTAGCGACGTAAAAGAGATGTCACCATTGATTTAATAAACGGTTTAGCTATTAATGCTATTAAAGTGCGCCCCTCATAGCCGTATAACATCATTTTTTGTCTTTAATACCTAAACATTATGTTACAAAATTTTTCAATCTTGCTAATTAACTATTTGCGCTTTCTAATACTATAGGTACTGATTCTAGGCAAGTAATAACTAGCGTAAATCCCTCAATAACCCTTCTTGATAAATCCGTGCTTAAATAAAGGTTTGCAATTATTAAATTTTGCCAATGGCACATACGAGTAGCTTTTGCAAAAACGCCTATTTGTTATGACGTACAGTTTGTACAGGGTTGCGTGAATGTACGTTTAGAAACCATTTCTAGTATTTGAGTTGCTTGTTGGTACATTTTGTATGATGCTCTATAGTACAGAACTGTGAGAATGATTTATCACAATCATGGGCGTCATGGGCGGGTACCGTCTATTCGCGCAAGTGATTTGTGGGCACAAAATTTTGGAGAAACTGAAGCTACTTCAAATTTGAAACATGAAGGAGCACTAAAAAATGTTGGAACTCCAGAAAACATTAGTAGACTTCAAACTGCCATAACAGACCAAAACGTTCTGCGATTAAACATGCATTAGCGTTGAATATCAGTGAAACGTCGATATGTTGAATCTTACAAAAGTCTTTAGGTTATCACTCGTATAAATTTCAAAATTGCCCAAGAATTATAAGAATTTTACTCCGATGAATTATTCCCAAGAAATGTTGCAGCGTTTGGATAATGTAGAAACCTTAATTTTCATGTTAACGGCTATGCAAATAAACAGAACCGCCCATATTGGAACGCTGAAAACCCGCTTCAGTTATACGAGAAAACCTTGCATAGTCCTGAGGTGACAGTATGTTGTGCTCTTTCGTCATCTGGGATTATTGAACCATATTTAAGAGATCGAGGAAATGGTAAAACTGTTACTGCAGTTCGTTAGACAAACATGGTCGGAACATTTTTGAGGCAAGAAACTGGTTAGATTTCCAGAGATTACATGGTACCAGCAAGACTGCTACCAGTCCCACGCTTGTATGTAAATTCCTGCTGTAAGGAAACACTTTCCGAACAATAACATATCAAAAAATTGAGACATTATTTTCACAGCTAGCTCGCCTGATTTGTTCGCATGAGAGTTTCTCTCTGTGGTTTGCTGAAGAGCAAAGTTAACATTAAGCGACTGCAGACGTTAGCGTAAGTAAAATTAAACGTTCAAGAAGTTGCACATATTATACCGGACTTGTTATAGCGAGTAATGGAAAATTTTCCAATCTGTCAAGTATTATTTTTAAGAAATACAGGGCTTCTATAAATGATTCATGCAACGCGGGCGGCATTGATTTCTGATTTCTTTGTGCGGGCTTTTTGTAACTGCTGCCAAGCTACAATTCGCACGGCGATAGTAGTTGAAGGTTGCAGATCAATGTCAACCCACAGCTCCGCAGTGTGACCTTTCTGCAACCTTAAAGTTAATTATCCCACAAAACACTACAGAATATTTTGAAAATACACACACCCGGGCGTTTTCTCATATTAAGATATATCAAATAATTAAAAAATCGACAGATGACAAATATACGCCACTTTCCTGAGAGGCAGCAAATTGATGTAATCGATAATTTTCATAAGCGCCCTGGATGCCTGAATCATTTATAGAAACCGTGTAGAATGATAAGCCTAACTTAAAAGAAAACAGAAAAAACATGAATGAAATATAAATACTTATGTAGATACAGTAGTTTCCAATTTTTCTGCTTCACTTACGAATCCTGTATGTGCAACAAAAAAGACTATCAATGTTAGCAAAATATCTACCTACAGCTATTTGCTCTTATTGTAGATTATGTCTATAATATATTCATAGTTGGCATTTTTTATTTTTTTCATTTTACTTTCATGTGCCAAAAAGCAACCGGACGATTCTCCTGCGCCCGAACTACAGTGGGTACATTTTTTTTTGGAAACCTGGAAATATATTCGTTTCCAAATAACGGCTTTTTCGTGCGTGTTTGTTTTCAACGTTTATTTAGGAACTGCAAATATTTGCCTTTTACTCTAACTCGTTGTAATTGCAAGCATCGTCAACGGCTGTTAAATTAACTTTCGATTAAAACTCACTTACAGAACGCGGAACAGATTTAAGTATTATTAATCAATTTGTTTAAAAAAAAATCATAAATAATGAAGCAACACACAAGATAGCAAAAAAAGAATAGTTCTCATAACTTCGTCGACATCTGTATTTTTTCAAAATCTGGGTATCAGTTGTTCCTAAGTCACCTTCTTCGTTCTCCATGATGTGGGAAACATTTCTTCTCACCTCACAATTACGATAAACGGTCATTGCAGTTTTAAAAAAAAGTTAATAAGTAAAATCGTAAATACTGCGTATCAAAAATATTTTATAAATAAAACAAACCTAACAAATCTGTCATGCTGTGGAGATTTGAGTTTGTTTCTAACGAATTGGCCGTGGCCTACTATTACAAATAGAGAAAGTCACAGAGAATATCGATGTTGGCCTTATTTTTCAAAATTAATGCAATAAACTACTTATTTTGATTAGCTCAAATTATGCTTGATCAACATTAAAAAGTATACGGGGTATTCCATGTAAAACTTCGTAGGTTTAGTTAATATCTCGAGAATAAAAAAAAATAAATAAATAATAAAAACTGTCTTCGCCACTGAACATGCGTAAAATGTTCTATCACCGTTAGTTTTTCCTCTTTTGTAATTAATAATTTGCTCTACATTATAATCGAAGACAACTATGATAAAATATAAGTTTCTTCAAAAAATATGATTGGAAGGTAAAAACCGCAGAATTCTATATCTTTTTTAATAACTTCAATACCCCATAAAATGGTTAAAATGAAACGCCTTATACAAGAGGTAACCAAAGACAATTCCTCTCACTGTCACATTTTTCTATTGTACACGAAACAAGAATCGAATGGACATTAAATCTAATAATTTTATATCTGAGATTTCATTGTCTGCAGTACTTGATAGAAATGCCAGGTAAATGCTAGTAACTTTGTAAAACACAAATTGGTATATCAAAACAGCTGGTTTGTCATTTGGACAATCAGTCAAAAAAGATCTTAAACTTAGGGTTTCGATTTTTTATTATTTATTTTAGCGTGTGACGTACTGAAAACAAACTACCCCAATTTTTTCAAACTTTAACTCAATTTAAAAAACTAAACACGCTGGAATAAGTTAATTTTATATTCAAGGGAGACATTTGAATGTGTACTTTACGTTCCCACCACTAAAACCACTAAACAGGAGGACCATGTATTTTTTCTGTAGCACACTAAAATCTCTTTACGATAAGTATATCTTATTAATTTAGTGTAACAGTTAGTAAAAAATCTTGTTTTAAAAATTACTTACAACGTTTACTCAATTAAATGTAGAAAATGGCTACTACCTACTAACTTCCATGCAACAGCAAAATCGCAATGTTTTCGAACACAACGCTACAAATCTGGTGCAATTTGATAACATTTGTCTATGACACATTCCTGTAAAGAAATGGGTTATTTAAATGATTTCCAGTCCATCGATTCAGGAACCTTTAAGTAAAAAGTTGCATCACAGGTAACGCACAATTTGGATGGGTTCCATCTTGTAATAATGTAATGATTGTTATTTTCTATACCTTCAGCCAATATCAGACCAATAAAATTTTGTGACGAATCCAGATACATTTCTCCCGTTAACGGTTAGCAGTACCATTTAGAAAAAATTAACATTTATCAAAACAAGAAGACACATTCAAGACAAAATTATGGTTATTGATTATTTGTTTGCTTATTACCTCACAAAGTTCGAAACGCTCGGTTGAAGTTATCTCCAATGAGTTTGGGAGTTAGGCAAATTTTGTACGTATAAAATTTGTAATCCTCAAGAAATCTTTGGATACTGATTCCGATACTGCAGACCACGTTCTGGTGCTCAATGTAACATGGCTCAAAACTACAACTTTTATCGCCTGAGCTCTTGAACAATTTCTGCTTCAAATTCACGTAACTTGTGAACTAATTTATTTAGATGGCTTTCGTTAAATTATTTCCCTTGTTTTAGCACAATCTTTATAATTTATACTAGGGGTTCCGCAAGTGGGGACCGCGGGCTACTGGTAGCCCGCAGGTTCAGTTTGGGTAGCCCCTCAACCGCAATACTATATCGATGATTCCGTAAAAAGACGCCGTATGCTACTAGGGGATCTCATTTGTTACGTAAGAGCATAAAATTGTTTTTTTTTGTTTAATATAACAATAAGGATTACGAAGAAACATTTAAATAGTGCAATTGAATTTTCAGAATAGAAGAAAACATTACGTTCAGGGAAACCTTTGAAGCACTTGTGTTAGAGTCTTCTTCATTAACTGTCTTGATCTTCATTGAAATTAAAACCACAGAGATTTTTTTAAATATAGTTCGACACAAATGTCGTAGGGCCCTTACTCTTTTATCACAAACCGTAGGATTTGAAATATCCAATTAAAAATAGTCGTTTTATAAGGCTCAAGCATCGTGTTCTTACACTCCGGGAATCCGGGAAACAAATATCTGGCTATTTATTGATATACCTTAGGCAAACGATTTTGTAAAAGTTAATCATATTCCAGGTCGCCTATTATGTTATTCTTAAGATGAACAAGTTTGCCTGGTAATTTTAATGTCTAAAACCAGGGCCTTTTAACAACACAATTTATAATAGCAATCAGTACAAATTGCAGTTCTGTTAACATACACCAGACTTTAACTTTTCTTGCAGCGGAACACTTTAGGCTCCAAGATTTTTGTAAGCGTAATACTTAGCTCATCCATCGATATAAACATATTGCACAGTGTGAACTTTTTATTGTCGCGAAACACTTGATTATGGTTGACAACCTTATGGCGTTTACTAAATTGATTAAATTAACACCTCTTATTTCCTTAAAATTTCAAAAGGTATTGATAGTCCTCCCACTAAATTTTATACAAAAAGTCGCCTGTTTGGATCAAAAGTTTGTCCACGACTGATCCATACTGTAAATAAATAAAAGAAAATTTTCTGATTAAGTTCGTCATAGCAAGCTACAATTTGCATTTAGATAAATTCGAGCTCATATTTCTCATTTCAGAGAAAAATGTGCAGGGTTAAGAGATCTGAATACATCAATGAATAATAATACATAAAGAAGCAGAATGCTTCTTTAGAAAAAAAAATGGACTTCGTCAAAAAATCGCATGATAAATCAATTTTCGAAATTCCTTGACGAACAATAATAAGATGTCAAGGAGGTCATATATTAATTAGTATGCTAAAACATCAAGGAATTATGTCCTGCCGCGGATATAATTACTTCCACATCCAACGGATGGGAAGTATTGTATCGCGAAAAAAATTTTCAAAAATTTTTATTTGCTCATTCGTTTTAAAATAGTCGAAACGCAAAAAAAACAAAATTTGAGCAAAAAAAATTTCTTGTCTGTGTGTCTGTGTGTCTGTGTATCTGTATGTCTGTGTGTCGGTGGTATTGTTTGTGGACACGATAACTTTCGAAAGATTTAATATATGAACTTCAAATTTGGCAAACATATAAATCTCAACTACCCAAAGCGACCTATTGTTGTTTGTGGGGTAAGTAGGGTATCTGGAAGGGGGTGAAATTGGGGGGTAACTACCCTTTTTGAAAATTTTAATTTTTTATATTTTTTTCGTTTTAGTATGTGATTAATAGTATAACTGCGAGTATTATTAGTTCTTATAAATTTTCGGTAAAAAAGCGCCACTTAAAGAAAGAAAACTGTTTTTCTTAAATATCTCCGAATATATTTAATATATTCAAAAAATGAGAATGCCATCAGATAGGAAATAAAATTTCTCACAAGAAGTTCTTAGAAGATTTATCCAAAATTTTGACATTTTCGAATTATTTCCAAACCAAAACCTATTTTGGACCCTGCTCGTACGATTTTTTTAAAATTTTGGTATTATATAGAAAATCACATTTCTGATCAGAAAGTGCTCTATTAATTTTTTCGTTAAGTTAATAATTTTCGAGTTATTTGGAAAAAAACGATTTTAAAAATGTATATATTTTTGCTAATATCACGAAGACTGTTTGTCTTACAATAAATGTGTAGAGAGAAAAAATGCTCAAAACCTGATTACTAATCGTATAGTATAAAAAATAAAAACGTAAATGTCATTTTGACAATTGAATGTGGAAGTATTGATTCAATTTGCAGTGGTTTTTAACAATATATGATAAAATTGCTAAACTTTACAGAACAAATAATACTCCATTCACCAAATCAAATCTGTGCTTCTGTTGCTTAATATCATGGAATTAAACAGAGCAGGTTGAGAACCTGTAAAAAAATTAAACATCATAACCCTTTTTTATACCTGAAAGCTATAGTAATTATCCTACGAGATAAAGAACCTAATCAAACGCGAATGCTAATTGAAATACAAAATAGACATGCAACATCCGCAGTACGGGTCTTACCCATTTCACAATGAACTCGGTTTTGATATATACTATAGATAATAAATACAAAATGATACTGAAGGTTGGAAGCTGCTAACACAGTTCGCCGTATATTGTAATATGTTTCAACGAAATCACACTTCCAAATGAATGGGGACTGCAAAGTTGAATCCTTTCACCAACAGTATTAGACATTCAGCTTATGCACATTCTAAATGTAGGGCACAGTCACAGTCTAAACAATATACAACCATATGAAAACCTGTGATGTCCGCGAGCAATTTCTCTGGTGAATCGAAAACATTCTCATAATGAAAGTGCGGTATGCACAGCATGCTCCCATACAGCAAAGAATAATTAAAGATCATGTGTCCCATTCCCTTTGTGAATTTTCTTTTTAAGTTTTAGTACCCAACTACACTAAAGCAACCGTCTGTGATTCTTTGTAATATGTGCAAAGAGCAGCTGAAACGAGGATGGGCTGAAAAACCTTGGTCACTACCTAAATTAAATGCTACATTTGTTTATGCTGGAATTATAAACTTTGATGACGACGCCACATTTGAGGTTGTCGTTTCCGTAATTATCACTTCAGTTTATAAAATTTTATGTTATGTTAAACACCTTTGAACGTGCGCGTGGGTCACGTTGTCGATTAACAATCGGCTGTTGTAAAAATAATATAGCCTTATTCTTCGGTAACCTGAGGTTGAGGGTTCGAGTCCCGCCCAGGGCAATACACGAATATTAACAAATACGTATGAGCTAGCTAATTATCCAAGGCTGGCAAGGCCATTAAAAAAACCATTGCACTTCCACATCTAATTTTCAAAATGACATTTCCGTTTTTATTTCTTATACTATACGATTAGTAATCAGGTTTTGAGCATTTTTTTCTCTCTACGCAATTTTTTTAAGACAAACAGTCCTCGTGATATTAGCAAAAATATATATATTTTTAAAATCTGTTTTTTCCAAATAACTCGAAAATTATTAACTTAAATTACAAGAGCGTTTTCTGATCAGAAATTTGATTTTCTATATAATACCAAAATTTAAAAAAATCGTACGAGCAGGGCCCAAGATAGATTTTTTGGAAATATTTCGAAAATGTCAAAATTTTGGATAAATTTTATAAGACATTTTTGTGAGAAATGTTATTTCATATCTGAAGGTATTTTAATTTTTTTAATATATTAAATATATTCGAGATATTTAGGAAAAACCGTTTTCTTTAAGTGACGTTTTTTTGCGAATATCTTCTAAACAGTTTGCTGCACCGAAAATTTATAAGAACAAATAATACTCTCACTTATACTACTAATCACATACTAAAACGAAAAAAATAAAAATTTGCAAAAAAGGTAGTTACCCCTCAATCCCCCTTCCCGATATCCTACTTACCCCACAAACAATAGGTTGATTTGGGTAGTTGAGATTTATACGTTTGCTAAATTTCAAGTACGTATATTAAGTCTGTCGAAGGTTATCGTGTCCACAAACAAAACCACAGACACATAGAGCTGGTTTCTCTTCTCTATTTTAAGCTAAAATCAACTCTGTATTTATAATCTGAACCAATCACATACCTCAATTTAAGGTGTTGTCATGGTTACTGGGTTGATTTTAGCTAATTATCAACTTTAACAAAGAGAAAAGAAAGCGGCCAATAGACATTAAATTTGTTTTTGCTAACATTTTGTTTTTTTTACGTTTTTGACCATTTTAAAGCGAATGAGCAAATAAAATTTTTTGAAAAGTTTTTTCCCGATACAATACTGGATGTGGAAGTAATTATTAGCTGCAACCAATTTTATTGTTTCTTGTGGAGCCAACAAAGCTTTTTCTTGCCAAAAGTATAACTTTCTTTTGCAACTTGTTATTTCAGGTAAGTATTTTTCTTACTATTGGTAAGTAAAACCATGCTCTAGTCTAAAAAATACAATATAACTTGTTCTATGCAAAAGAACTTTGTAATTCTAAAAGGAAGAATAGTTATATTTTAGCAACGCACTTCTTAATAAGAAAAATTTATAATTGTTATGTAACTTTTAAGCACGTTAATAGAGAGCATTATTATAACAAATTATGCATTCCTTAATTTTAAAAGTCAGTTATTAAAAATGAGTTAATGGTTGCTGTTTCCAGTCATCCTCTCAATGGCACCAGAGAAGCTACTTCAAACTTCTTGTTTCATGAGCAAGATGTAAATAAGACATCTGCCCTGGTAAATTCACTCTGACCCTACTAGTAGTTTGTCTTTATTGAGACCCCTCAGGCCCTCAGGCTGGGTACACGTACTTATATAAATATAATTTTCTCCTGTCATCTGTGGTCTGTGGTTGACCAAGACTAAAGCAGACGGTCGCGTCGCGGCGTGCGGACCGTATGTGAAAGAGAGCTTATGCTCTCAGCGCAATCTAAGCGAAACTTTAATTGGTAAATCTAGGGCATCCCTGTTCCCATCATCCGATAATACAAATACGCAAATTGTTTTTCGCAAATAACATTGCTTTACGAAGAATAAATGCAATGTCTACATATTAATAAGTAAATCATTTGATAATATTTTAACCAAACTTGATTGCTGCAATTGAGCAATACACCTACTTAATTGAATGGTATAGGTAATTTCCAAACAATATCTCTTTAGCTAATAATTTTCCACAAAGACTGTTATTACGTTATTGATGAAATATGTTTACTTGAATTAAAAGGGTATTTTATTAGTTTTTAATAAAAACGCATTTATGTTAACAAAAATACTCTAAACAACACAAATATTTTTCGAGGAACATGTCATTTTTCTGAGTGAATGATTAAAATCATTAAATAATGTCCAAATAGTTACAGTTTAGGCGGCATACCTACATTCAGGATGTCGAAAACAGTATTTTAACTGACCCTAAAGAACTTGACCATTTGTATAAGCTAAAAGAAATAACTGTAGAATTCCTGGAGAGGTGCATTCTGTTGATAGCATATTGACGGGTTTTTCGACATTTTTTCGAATGTCTATTATCCGATTCTCTCCGCATTCTGAAGGATAATTCAGTAAATCTTCACCAGATGTATATTCAGTTTGTAACAGAAAGTGATTTCTTCTGCCGAAAACAGCTCAAAAGTAAAACAACTTCGAGACTTGACAATATCCCATGCGTTATAGTTAAAGATTGCATTTATTTGGTACTCCTCTAATCACAATCTAGTTTTAAGGGTTAGTTGGTATTATGATCACTATGATCTAAGTTATGTCCCATTTTAAAATATGGTGATTACTCATTAATAACTAATTATTGGCCCATAGCTATTCTTAAAAATTTCGACAAACTACTTAGAATTATAATTAACGAAAACAGTTCGGCAAGGGTTTATGCAAAATAGATTGATTTACCTCACTCAGTATGTCTCTTTTATTATTTTTTATTAATACTATCATCTTTTCCGCCGACGATTTGAAACTACCTAAATTTAGAAATAGTCTGTGAATGTGTCTAAGGGTAATTCCATAGCTTTTAGTAGAAAGCAAAGACTGTTAGCATTTGTTTATAGAATGAATGTTATAGACAAAACTGTAAAAGAAAATGATTTATGAGTAGTGTTTGATGCGCATTTATAACTTATTTGACGATCACATTGTGAATGTTGCTAAGTCTGCCTGAAAACTGCTAAGTTTTTGTGCCAAAAACTGTACTAATTTACCAACAGCACGGTATTTTTAAACAAGTGTATGTAACTTTTATTAGATCTAAGCTTAAATATGCATGTACTCGTATCATATGGGATACAGTTTTTATCACCATATGTATTTTTAGAGTCCGTGCAAACTGCAAAGCAGATATTTGAAATACATGTTTCTGAGGTGTTGGGGGTACTAAACCTAACATTCTTCGTGAAATATTTGAGTTAAAATCATTGGAGGTTAGAAGAATGGGTATAGCCGGATATATATGGGAAATCTGCCCCCGCGGCTTTTTTATTGGGATCATTTCGGTGCCAAATAAAAATTAATTAGTCAAATTTTCAGCTCTCTAACTCAAACAGTTTCAAAGTTTTTCAGAAAAACTTTATTTTCGGTTTTATATTATTTTTTGTCTTAAAATTGATAATTAGTGAATGGGGATTCTTTTTTATGAATTCTTACGAGTAAAAGGCACGAAATTTTTTTATTATTTCTAGATTAACTGACGATTTTTAGCGAGAGAAATAAAATTTAAATCTTTTGTTTGAAAAGTGTGACTCTCCAAATTTTGTCAAAAAATGTCTTTTATACTTCTCTATACTCAGGAATTTTTTAGATTTTTTTAAGTGGTGGAACACTACGAAAAATTAAAAAATATTTTTTCTGTAATTTTGCGCTTATATTTTTATGGTAAAAAAATGTATAAAACTTTTTTGACAAAAAAATACATCCTTACTAAAGAAGAAACATAAAATTAAGACATACCTTACTTAAAATAGTTACGTTAGTCTTCGTCACTGGCTTCATTACAACATTAAACTTTTAATTAAACTTTTGATCAATAAACAAACGACTCAATATTTTATCACGTTTTACTATATAATATATGATATCTGCATCCGACAGTGCGCCTACCAATAGCACAATCACAACAATATCGACTAATTCCAGAGATGTCATTCTTATTTGGTTGATAGTCAACAAAACAACGATATGGTTTTGAATTAATGTGTCGAGATTTAACTTCAAGTTTTATAATATTAGGTTTGATTTTGGCATAATGGAGTGTGGTTGTTTCGTCTTCTTTGATCATCTTAGCTAAATACGATATATAAATACATTTCATACGATCCGGTAAAAAAAATTAGGTTTTTGCTCTGTTAGCTCTGGAAAATCAGTTAATAGATCTGAAATTATTCTAGTAAATGGAACTTTTCGTCTTGCCCAACAATTAGCTTCTACTTCCGAAGTTAAAGTATCACCTTGATCTTTTTTTTTTTTTAATTTATGGCAACAATAATTACCTCAGAAAGATCAAGATCKGAATCAAGTCTTGTGCCAAATTCATTATGTAGGAAACAAGCAATTCGACAATTTTTAGTAATTTTGGTAAAAAAATATAAACGCAAGATTACAGAAAAAAATACTTTTTAATTTTTTTTCATATTGTTCCACCACTCAGAAAAAATCTAAAAAAATCCTGAGTACAGAGGAGTATAAAAGATATATTTCACTAAATTTGGTGAGTGACACACACACAAAAGATTCAAATTTTATTTCTTTCGCTACAAATCGGTTGTTTATCTAGAAATCATAAAAAAATATTTTTCATGCTTTTTACTCGTAAGAATTCATAAAAAAATAGTCATACCCTAATTTTTAATTTTACGAATAAAAAAATTATAATACCGAAAAGTTTTTTTTTAACTTGAAATCTTTTTCATATTAAGAACAAAAAGGTTTGACTGAATAATTTTTGTTTAGCACCAAACGATCCTCCAAGTCGCAACAAAAAAAGTCACGGGGGCAGATTTCCCATATACGTACATCCGGCTATACCCTTTATTCTCATTATGATTTTTATATAGTTATTAACATAGACTGGGTATACTGACTTTGTTACTTGTTATTTTTGAGTTAGGATACTACATTCGCAACTACGTTTAACTTTTTACAATAAACCAGGCAGAAGTAAATTGCGAAGTAGATCGCCACTCTTCAGAATGTGCAGACTGTTTAATAGGATCTCCCACAGCTGTGATACAAACAGCGATAGCATTAAGAACATTGTAGATATATCATGTAATATTGGTGAATGTATTGTAACGACAGTAATGGCAGGGTCAACATCAAAGTATGTAAATCTACCTTAATAATTTCTGTAACAACATTTTTCAATGTAACGTACGAAATGTTGCCACCGATCATTTTCAAACTTTTTTTTCTTTAAATATAAACCAATTTTAAAGCAAGGGGTGAAGGGGACCCACAAAGGCAAAGGTGACAAATAACTAGCCTCGGCAAGGCTCAGCCCGGGTCGTTGGGGCAAAAAAAAAGGTAAAGTAAATGAATGGGCGCCAGAATCCAAAAATCGCAGATATCTGACCACGTGGGATTCGCACGTGCATAAGTCCTTAAGGATCAAACCTTCCTCCCCCGACTAAGATATAGGAATGTGAATATAACAAATAAAACAACGGATTGAGCTTAAACCAAGGTCCATATACTTAATCACCCAAAAATAATAAGGCAGAGTATAAACTAAAATAAGAACAGGATAACCCGAAATGAACTAGCGTATAATCTACTCCATCGAAACACAAAACAGTCACACAATAATTCTAAGCTAACGGAATCAAGGGAAATATCCTTACTAATTATTAACGTAATTAATATGATGCACGAACAAAAAAACTATTGTCATAACCGTCCGCGGGGTGCGCACGTCCGACGGTGGTTCCTACTCAGTTATAAGTCAGAAATATTGAATCCCTTATTAAAAGACAACACGTTTTTGCGTTCCTAGTATTGTTAGTAAACATCTTTTTCGAAGACGTCGCAAACGTGAAATTTCAAAGCTAGTTAACTTAAATAGAAATACATGTTCGTTTACCCAGTTCCCAGTCTCAGCTTATTCCTGAATATTCGCAATTTTATAGCACACGTACTTCAGCAACCAACGATCATCCCCAAAAAGAGCAGTTTATTTCGCAAGGCACTTTTTTTTGCTTTGAGAATGCGTTTTTTTTGTTTCAGATACTTCAAAGACAGAAATACATACCCTAAGAACAATTCTGAAAAACTGTATTAAAAAATCAATCGAAATTAACCCTAACTAAAGAAAATAAAACGTAATACGAACGGAACTAAACGTTAAGTCAGACGTATATTACACAGCAATCAAAATGTCTTAAAAAAGAAGTCTAATAAAGCCCCAGGGTCCGCGTTAGGCTACGTATATTTGGTTAAGTTTGGAAGCAGCAAATTTAATGAGGAACGATAGAATTTCAAATATCATTTACCTTAATGAAGCTGACATCTACTTCCAGGAACTTTTGTTTATTTCTGAAAACTGTTGATTCCATATAGTTGATGCTATATTCGCTTAAGTGAAATGTACGTAAAAATTGTCAATTAATTTAATTTTATCTTAATAACTGCAACTGCATCTTATTACTTGTTTACCACGTAACCCCCAAAATTAATTTCAGATATAGAACATAAAGATCATGTTTTACCTTTTTTACCACCAAAACAACTGTGGTGTTATTATCCTCATTTGATTCGTAGAACATTTGTGTGCAATAATATGTATTGTTGTTAATTACAAACTCAATATTTATTGAGGATTTACAACAAAATATTATTCTGAAAACGAGTTAGTTTACGTACTTTTTTATACGAGTAGGTGAACAATAATGCATTAACATGTAATAAACTACGAGTGTAAATAAAATCAAAGCTAAGTGTGTTTTTTATTTCTAATTAAACTAATAGTGAAAAGCCCTAACCACAGCGCAGCTTAGCTGCCAAAATACGTATTTAGGCTTTCTAAATTATTACTGTTAGAGCTTTTCATCATAGCTTAATTAGAACTAAGAGTGTATTTAAAAAACTGAAATTACAACTTCAAATATTAGTTTTTTTTGTACTTATTATGTTGAGCTCGCCAAAAACAGCGTATTGCGTGTCGTTGTTTTATTATGATATTTTATTTGAGACCCAAACTATTAGCTAAACTTTGTTCACAAATTGTGGTGCCTTGAACACCTCGCAATGAAAGATTATTAACTTTTTTACTCTCCATTGTACATAGACTAGAAATTTTAAGAAAAGTATAAAAGAATGCCTACACCGCAGCGACATTATGATTAAATAAACACCTTTCTGTTGATATTTGCCCGATAAAACTTTTATAACCCAACAACCAAAAGTAGAGTGACTTAAAGTGCTGCATTAAATTTCCTAATTTCGCATGCCCCGCAACAGATATCTTAAACAGCCAGGCCCTAATCCATCAAACGATCAAGCAAGAGCGTTCTAATCAATTTCCAGATGCTCAGAAACACCATCCATCAACTTACTTCAACACGTGGTAAGCCGATGGCAAACGGCAAGCAGCTCTCGCCGGAAAACACACGCGATGGCAGGTGATACACTAAATCAGAAGGGAGAAGCGCCACGGAAGCTGGAAGCTCTCGAACATCTAACGCTTGCGCAACTTTCGGAAAGTTTTAGCAAAGCCCGCGAATTGCAAGGATTAATATGTCATACAATGGAAGCAAACCTGCGCTGCGGGAAATGAATGACAGAAAGCTCCTGAGCGCATAAGGGCTCTGAACGCTCCTATAGGCAAAGTGAAAAACGAAAACTTACGCAGTATTGTATTTGGTTATAAAGCTATTCTTCCAAACCATCTATTTCGCGATAATAGCTTAACCATCAGTTGTTACTTCCTTTTGATTAAACTCTATACTTAGTATATTCGGAAGGTAGCGATTTTGCTCGCTAGATCGAAGTGCAATTCTCTTCCAAAGGACAATAATTTATGTTTATGTTTTTGTTGTTTATTTGTCTAAACTCCTACAAAAGGACATGAGACACGTCACATTGTTATATATAAGTATACAAACAACAGATAATACATAATGAAATGCAAGATGGATAGAAACAGTACTCACTACAGTAAATAATACAACAAGTAACATTTAACACATATTACATACATATTAGATTAACAAATTTGCCTCCAGGTATTCTTCAATGGAATAAAAACTGTGTTTCCGTAGCAATGTGGACAGAGATTGCTCAAATTGTCTTATACCAGTAATACACTTGACACACTTTCGCAATTTATTAAACAATGTTATAGGCATGACCGAGTCCATTGGTCAGACCTAATCTATATGTAGGCGTAAGAATTCTGTATTTTTCTCTCATATCATAGAAATCTGCTCCTGCTCTTTCCAGAGAGTAACCAGATGTTTTAATATAAACGACGGAACTAGTATGTACATACATACAAAGCAACCACAGTCAACATTCCCAGCGATCTAAAAAAAGGTCTGCAAGAATCACCCCTTTCTTTACCTAGCATCGCACGCAGAATCATTTTCTGACCACGCATAACCCGACCAATTCCACGCGCGTTTCCCCAGCAGAGAATCACATAGTTAAGAGAGGACTGAACGTAACTATAATAGTATAATCTCAAGTGATCCAAATCTATCCTGTCCTTCAACTGGCGAATAATAAAACACTGAATAGCCAGGCTTTTTAAAATGTTAATGTGGAAAGCAAGGGCGTAGCCAGGTTTTAGCATCGGGGGGGGGGGGGAAGTTTAATAGTTTCCGAAAACATGCTGCCTAAATTATTTTGCATCAAAAACTGATAAACATGAACGGCTCCATTTACATTTCGAAAATCTTCTCGGTGATAAATGGTCATTAACTCGTTAGTGTAATCGCGTTTAAATTATATTTGTCGGGAAATGATTTGCTGTATTCTTGGAAGCAATGAGATTCAAGAAGGACGCCTCTAAAAAATAGCTCCAAAAGAATATATTATATACATTCGTAGTTATTACTTCGCAAACTTCTTTAGCCATCTGTTTGTTACCATCAATAAAACACTGTCGCTTTGAAGACACGGTTGCTTCAGGAATGTCAACGTCCAACTCGTCCCTAATTTTTTGAACCGAAGTCGATAATGCGGAGACTGAATTCTTAACCTTAAGGCTATCTAACTGGCGCTGCTGTAGCAATGAAATCTGCTGATTATATTTGTTCCCGAATAAATCCGTGAAAGAACACTATTTTTAGAGTTTTCGATTTGGGATTTTAACGTTGTGTCAATTTCCGCCATTAAATTAACCAAACCCTTAAAAATGCCCGGATTCTGACTATCTACTCTTTCATCGTGACCGCGCAAAGCAAGCTCATAGGCTCCACAAAATTTAATGCAATTAATTAAACGACCAAATATGTAACGATTTTGTTTAACCGCGTCTTTATGTTTCAAAATTTCAAGCCTGTAAGCACTGCTTACTTGATTCTAGCGAGGAATTACAGTGTTTTTGACAAATTGAATGTTTTTTAATTTTTTCGCCCACATGCTTCAAATCCGTAACTCCCGTCTTAACCCAGGCCGGATCGCAATCGTCACCTGCCATTAGTAAGCAAACAAAACAACGAATTAAAATGCATGTCTATGCTGTGCTGTCTACACCTCAATCAACTGCAGATAGATCTATTTCGCTGTCATTACAGCTCATCAGTGCAGTTTAGGTCTAGTGTAGACAGCACGGCATAGAACTGGTTTTGCTTATATACCAAAGCAATGGTATTAAGTAAGGAAGTAGTACTCGTTATGGCAGCTAGGTGGCTTTGTCATCATGTCAGTGTAATGCTGACAGATGGCACTGCCATTCTAAATTCTTACAACGAATTACTCTTGTAGCAGCCACATAACCAAATATCATTTGCGTACATACTAGAATAAAAAATTTCTTTTAACAGTTTTACCTTTTACGACGGCTTGGTTTTGTAAGTTAAGGACCTAGCTGCTTTACTTCAATTCTGTCCTGAAAAGCCAAACCTGCCTGTTTCATCGCCTTAATGGACGATATCGCATTTTTCGCCACCTGCTCCATTTTGCGCATAATCCCAACACAATTCCGCGAACTCCAAATAAAACACTTCGCATTCACAAGTCGACATTCGCGAAAAAAACAACCGCAAAAACACAAAGGCACAAATGTAACAATAAATGATAAATGCAGCTGTAAGTAGAATATTAATAATTAATAAATTTCTTCACTGTTCGAAATGAAAACACTGCAACACATGTGACGGTGAAGCAGGAATAACGAATAATATAGCATATAGCGCATGCGTTGTGTATGCAAACTGCGAGAGGCGAGACCTGCGATTGGCTCGGACATTTCAGCGTATACCCTCCCGGCGTCACTTGTAGCTGTATTTTTGAAACTAATAACACCTACCATATACTTATGCGTTTTGATCTCTCGATCCAGGGAATTCTGGTACGATATGGCAACGCGAGGGAGGGCATGAATAAGCCTTGTCCGAGAATTTCCCTGCCGACCGCGATGCCGACCACAGACACAGAATAAACATAGATATTACAAATGCGAATCGCTGTGCGACGGTAAAATAAAATACCACAGAGATTCGTCAAAATAATTAAATAAACTATTTAAAATTGAAATTTCCCTTTTTCTTATTTTTCTGTTAGTGGGGCATTGCCCGTTTGCCCTCCCGCACCAGCCGCTACTGATTGCGACTAAGAACCCGATTTCATTTCTGGTTACAAGGGGTGGCGCAGTGCAAGTTTTGACGCGTTCTTATGCAAAGACGCCATAAGTACGATAATGGAACTCGAAATCTTTATTTACATCGTCACTCAGCGCTGCCACGGAAACGATGCAAATGGAGATTGCGAGTTCCATTTTCGTACTTGTGGCGCCTTTGCATAAGAACGCGTCAAACCCTCGCTCTGCGCTACTGCTTGCAACAAAAAATGAAATCGGGGCCTAAGACTACACTGCACGTCAAGAATTAATAAAACATTAGTCCTGTTGAGTTATTTACTTACTCCTGGATTAACAATAATAAGGCAAGTAAGTTACTCGAAAACTCGAAGACAAAACTAAAACTGAACTGAACCACCTCTCACACTGTACGAAAGCATACGAGGGTTACTGAATGCGATAATCGGCGACAGTCCGCCACAGGTGGCAGCGCGGCAAATTTAAAATACCAAACCCCCCAAAACCCCCCTGGCTACGCCCGTGGTGGAAAGTATAGGACAAACCCGAATCAACTGTAAGACCAAGGAACGACTCCTTCTGCTCAGTTGTAGTACTATTGATTTTGACAAGAAGGCTTTTATCAATCCTCTTAGTGGAAAACAAAATTAATTCCGTTTTCAAATTATTCAGAACTAAGCCATTCTAGCACTCAGGCCAGAAATATTTTTTTTTTCGGATACGACTATACTGGTGTCGTCAGCATAAAAAACTGCGAAGGTATCGACATGTTTAACGAGGTCGTTAATAGAAATTACGAATAATAGAGGGTCTAGCAACACTGCCCTGTGGAACACCATTTGATACTGCTAGCGCCTCAGAGCACACTGTTTGCATCGTTACATCTCCCTGTAAGATATGATCGCAACCAATCCAATGGCGTACCTGTAATACCATATATCTATTGCTTTAGTATCTGTTTGAGTTGAGTTTAACCAAACCTAATATCCTMGCTTCTTTTGTTATAGTACTGCCTTTTTGTTTAGTAAAACTTGATTTAGATTTCGATTTAGAGTCTTTCTCTTCTCTTTCATCAAAACAGTTGAAAATGGTGGTGCGCTTGCAACGATAAAGCCGCATGATTTTACGTTTTTGTGCATTCAGCTTCAACAAGTTTGTGTCACAATATCTGATCAGATTTTTGATGTTTTTCTGCTCGTTAACGGTCTTCTTCAGTATAGTTGGAGAACCGTTTAGGTCATCCGCATATGAAAAGCCCGACGCAATTCAAAATATGATATTACATCATTCACAAATAAAATAAACAGCACCGATTCCAAGTGTGACCCTTGGGGCACATCCGATGGCACATTGCGTGATGACGCTCCACCAAACATCACAAGCTGAGTCTGACCATTCAGGTGTGACCTAATCCATGATTCCTTGATTGTGCTTACTGAAGATAGAAGATAGATTTATCACCAGATTTAAATACAGGAAATAGAGTTGATATATTCTACGTTGAAGGAAAACAGCAATCATTACAACTCCTCTGGAACAGAGGCAGTGCCTCAAAAGTAATCGAGTAAAATGTAATGCTCATGCAATTTCTCGTTTCGCTTGACTTTAAATGTGCAGTAGACGAATTTTGGTTTTCTTTGGAGAAAAACGTTCCTAAAAGCATTTGCTCTGCGCGGTTGTCAACTCTATTAATTTATAGCCAGACTATACAACTTTGTTACGAAACATACGTTTGCATTAAGTGATAGTTAGATATTACTTGGCCATTACCATCCGTGATTTCAAATACAAAGCTACTTACACAAATAAATACTTATAAATCGACACCAACTGCATACGCTGACCGAAATATGAATAACGCTCAAATAGCTTGGACAACACTGAAATAACTAGCTGTTGCGCATTTCGCATGCGCAGGCGTGCTTTTTGTAGTTTGTTTAGACAAGGGTTAATGACCTCTGAATATTACAAGAAGTGAACAAATAGTTTAAAACCTAGATTTTGCTTGTTTGCTTTCTACAAAAGGTTATCAAGACAGAGACTCTTGTTTGTTCATGTTTTTATTGAGCTATTAGTAAAGGTTTTGGGAAAAGTATGGTTACGAAACGTAAACAACTGACAGTATTAGGAAAAAAACGATGCTTTCATGTTTGCTGCGTATCACCCCCTTCCAGACCTCGATCAAACGTCATGGCGCTGTTTTGCTTAATGTCAAAAGACTTATGAAAATGCATCTGTTATGCTCTATCCGGACCCCTGCCTTACTCACGTCTAGCAGATCAATCTTTTCAATTTCTATCTCGGTAAGGCTATGTGATGATAGAGTGAATTCTGAGCTACTGAGGGGTATTTGATCGACAAACTTTTCCGAATGTCCACGTAACGCCATTTTCTGATGAGTGGATATCTGTGATCTTATATATGCCATGACAAGGGGTATTCCACAATCCTTCCTCATCATTTTAATATAAGACCAGAAGTATTTTACATTAACTGAAACCTTATTAAGTATTGGAGATAAACTGTACGCAAGAAGTGTCGATACGAAATTTAACTTCTATGTGTGTTGGGTATTCTTCTGTAAGACCTGAGTGCCGAAACTTTACTGTTACATCATACCACCTTGGATATTTACTTGTTTTAATAATTTGTTTTGGAACAAACTGATCGACTTCTTGATACAAAAGATAGTAAAATTGTTCGACTGCATCATCAACCTCCTCCAGGTCGTGTAAACAAAACCAGTCAATCGAATTGTAAAAAATTGTATCTTTGGAAATACTTTTGCACGGACTCATCTATGTGGTGTCCATTCGTATAAAACATCAATTTGAGGATATATTCCATTTAGTAGCAACTCTAAAAGCTTCATTTCAATGCCAAAGTATCACAGGATATACAGGGTGATCAATTAAGGCTGGACAGCGGCTGTATCTTGGCAACTAATCGTGCTAGAATCTTGCAATAAAAATTTTTTGAACAAATGTGGCCACGCGGATATCATTTAAAAAATTTTGAAGTACGTAACTTTGCCGCTGGGTGGCGCATGTAATATGACATATCAAAGAATCGTTTCTTTCTCTAAAGAGTTGCAATGCAATGTTGGTCTAAAATAAACTCATTGCAATCTATGCTTATTTCTTAATAAATTTTGTTCGGAAATTTTTTTTGTAGTTGCTATGGCCACGGCGATAGGAGAGATAGGAGTTTCAAATCTTCAAAATGGCATAACTAAAGTATGGTTCAACCAAATTTAACGAGTGAAGGCTAGTTTTAAAGTGAATTTTATGCGTTTCAATACAATCATAAATAACTTATAATTTATTGCAAATATTTGACAATAGGAGGCGTAATATCCTAAATATCCTAAAAAAATCAAATACAAACCTATAGACTTTTTTACTGGCTGTTATAAGACATTAATAAAGCAAGATAAATTTGAAAACTTGAAGTCGATATCTTTCTTTGTTTGTTGCTTATAGTAAAAAACTGACAATCCGTCTTTGGCTTCAGCTATTTTTTTCATTGGAATAAAATGAGGTTACATTAAAAAACATTTTTACTCATAAATTACGACTTATTAGATTAGATTAGATGGTGATTTGCCAGCAGCGGTGGACATTTTCAGGATCAATAATTATTTTTTGCCACCTAAATCTCCCGGGACTCGTATTTTCTTTATTTTTTAGTTATAGCCTTAACCGAAATGTCAAATTGAAGATCTTTTTTAACTCTTTAAAAATGGCGTAGTGAGTGTCCAAAAAATATTTGCAGACGATATTTTACAAATAAAGTGTTTTTTGTTGTTTTTTTTATCTTACCTCTTATAATAAATATTGCTTTATACTTCCTGGATGTCGATCTTTGTCTTCTCTAATTTGTGTCATTATCATGTATGCCCCATTTTTACTACTTGTTAATGAAAAACAAGAAAAACTCATGGTTGCCGTACTCTATTAACTATCTTTATAGATTCAGTACCTAACCGTTAGAATTTGGTATTATATTTTTTATATTGAAAACACCAGAGAAAAGCCGTTATTTATGCCTAAACGCGTGACCTTTGTTTAATATAACCTAATTTTATTTCAATTTAAAAAAATAGCTGAACCAAACGATGAATTTGAAGTTTTTTTACTATAACCGAAAAACGGAAAAGATATCGACTTCCGGTTTTTCAAATTTATCTTTCTTGATTAATGAGCTATAACAACCAACAAAAAAGTCTATAGGGTTGCATTTGATTTTTTAAAGATATTTGAATAAATATAAAAATATTACAATTAACGCTCCCTATTGTCAAACACTTGCAATAAATTATAAGTTGTTTATGATTATATTGAAAACCATAAAATTCATTTTAAAACTAGCCATCACTCGTTAAATTCGGTTAAACCATACTTGAGTTATGCTATTTTGAATATTTGAAACTTCTRTCCCTTCTATTGTCGYTGCCATAGCAACTACAAATAATTTTTCAAATAAAATTTATTAAGAAATAAACATAGATTCCAATGAGTTTATTTTAGACCAACATTGTATTCAAACTTTTTTTAGAAAGAAACGATTCTTTGATATGTCATATTAAATGCGCCACCTAGAGGCAAAGTTACGTTACTTCAAAATATTTTAAATAAAATCTGGGTGGTCACATTTGTTCAAAAAAGTTTTGCCGCAAGATTCTAGCACGCTTAGTTTCCAAGATATAGCCGCTGTCCAGCTTTAATTGATCACCCTGTATAATAAATTTTGCAACAGTTGTGTTGCTGCAGTTCTAGGCTGTACATGCAATCCAATATGAACTCGGCCTAACTAGACAGCTGTCCATGATAAATGAAACTGTCATCCTCAGAAATTCACTGAACCTCCGGGAGATTGAAGTCTCCAACTACGACACACCTGTCATTGCTATACGAATAAGAAATAACGTGCCCTTGCTAGATGGGTAGAACAGAACAGATCCGAATCGCAGTTCCGGATCTGATGTGGGTTCTGAATGAATCGGATCTTAGCGTTCGAACAGAACGGATCAACGGATCCCCATTCCACAGACATAATACAGCACCCGCTCGAATAGAAGAATGGGGTTATAGCCCTCGATCACAAATCGTTATTGCAACACATTTGTAGGTTTTCCTAGACCCAATGAAGTGAGATACTAGCAACAAAAAATATTTATAATGTTATATTGTCTTATTTTTGTCATATAAAGTTTTCCGCCAAATTCAAATATTGCTAGCAACGTCACTTGACCCGGCTAGAGTGGGGAGTGTGGTGGGATGGCATTTCGCCACGGTAAACCTACCGTGATTTCGCGTTTGACTCATAGAAGAGACATCTGTTCAGTGTTGCCAACTTAGTGGATAAAATTCTCGCACAACGGAAAATATAAGTTTTAGCGGTTAGCGGATATTTTAACGGAATAAAAAAGTTTTTAATTAATATTAACCGTTTTACTCTGGCGTATAAATATGGGAAACTTAGATATGAAGTATCTACAATTGATGATTACTGTATTCCTTGCCTGGGAAATATTATGTTTCCTGCTTTTTTTTACCTACCAATCCAAAATTTTACCAACGTCGCACTAGTGCTTGTGTGTTTCACGTTGCAGCTCAGACTATCAGATGAGACAGATATTATCTTAAACCAAGTAAAAAACAAAGAAACATATTTCTGGAAGGAACGCGATTAGCTCGACAACGATATTTTTAACGTTATAGCATAATATGTAGGAAACTAATAATTATTTATGTAAAATAAATAATAAATCCCCTTGTATATCAACAGATTACCCTGTCTTGAAAATTTTAGCGGATTTGATGCGGCAATCTAGCGGAATTTCTATCATCCCCAGTGGCAACACTGTACAGATAGACAGATGATCTGTTTGTTTACATTTGCGTTTGGCTTGGTTTTGCGAGGATTTTCTTTAACACAAGCGACTTGCTGTTAGTGCTGCATCTACTGAATAGCACCACAATTTTCGTCTCAATTTTTCTTCGGGTACAATTACAAATTTCTTCTCTAGAGCAACAATACTAGTATTTGCGCATGTTGGCACAAAACATTTCTTTTCAGCAGCCATTTCGTCCGCGTTTTGAACGATATAATCGTGATCGATAAGCAAAAGCAAAAAACACGCGAGGGTTACTGAGAGGTTATGAATGACGCTCTTCGTCCGTTCGTCGGCAATTGACAGCGAAAAAGACGCATAGGCAACGGGAACGCTGAAAATTATTGTGCCCTGGCAACAACACACAGCTGCTGCCAATCACAAGCGGTTGGGAACACCTACGTCACACATTTAAATATTTAAACTTTACCATCTTTTTTACGTTTATCTAAGCGATTTGGAAAAAAGATGAATTAACAGGGGTCTATTATTTTTATGTAGATTCATATTCTGCAATAAAAAAAATATGGTCTACAACCCCATTGGCACGTCGCGTTTGATGCAATGGATCCGGTCGGTATTTACGGATCTCGAGATCCGCAAGTTCTGAAGTACGGACCAGTGGGATTATGGCGTCGCGGTACCGACACGGATAAAACCCGTAACCCATAGATGACTGATTGACAGAACAGACAACGGGAAAAAGAATACGACAAACAAGTCTATTTCAACGTAGTGGTTACTAGATGCAGAACTTGGGTTTGAAGGCTAGATACAAAAAAATCTCAACAACAGTAAAAAAACGCGTACTTCATTGCAATAACAAAAATAAAATGCAGTTTGCAGATTAATTGTTAGCAGAAGCTTGTTGTAGTTCCGGTAATAAATTTACAATGGCCGGTTTCGTGAATCAGTATATTTGTAATGAAACGGCAGCATGGCATCAGCCAACAGGCAACCTGTTCGTGGTTTGACGAATGGCGATGGCGTAGTTCTAATGGATCATAATGTTCTGAAGATCCGGATCACGGATCCGGATCTTACTAGTGTGCGGGTTCTGCAGTTCCGGATCACCGAAATGATCCGTAATTCCCATCTCTAGCCCTTGCCAGGCCTCGATGGTCCAGTGGACAGCGCGGTCAAGCCCGGTTAGGGCATGGGTGTTGTGTATCCGTATATATGTACTATATATAATTTTCCAATTAAAACATACAAAACCTAATGAACTACTTAATTATCGGGAATTGACAAGGCCATTAAAAAATCCTCCACACTTGTCAAAAAATCCTTATAGCTATCTAATGATATGTTTAGTGGGAAATAAACACATCGAGATATATCATCGATGAATTATTAACCTGGATCTTTGCCCACGCATCTTCCAAATGTGGATTGTATACATTTGGCATATTAAAAGTGATAACTACAGCTACCCATGCGCCACCCCTTCTTGTGTAATTTAAGGCTAAGTAGTCACAGTCATGGCAAAAAAACTTGGTAGTTATGACTGAACAGCTCTGTGCTCTGGAAGTCATCTGTAAGCCACATTTCGGTGACAGCAACTACGTCGCCACTGATACATTGATAAATATTGATTTGATAATCTTTTTTTAATGAATATAGGATGATTAAAGCTTTATATAGGTCCAAGTAATTAAGAGTATGCCGCTCAGAAATCTATACACAAGGAGTACTCTCATGCATGGCCGGCAAGAGCATTCACGGGCCCCGGTACTAGTCGCCAGACGGGTCCTAGAAAGTTTAATGTGGGTGTTAAGCCTACGCACATTGTGACGTCATTTTTGGCCTCAATTTTTTGCATTACATTTCCGTATTAGGTCTAGCTTACGTTTGTTAGTGTTCTGACACTTGGTCCAGCCTATGCGGTCAGAAGTCATAGCGGATCTAGCAAAATATCGGTACACTAACAACTAACTGTGAAATACTCGTAATACAATTGAGGCGCTTAAAGGCAAAGGTGTGTAAGTGATTTTTTCAATTTCAGAGATAACTACACGAATCGATTTGTATTTTTTTCCTCTATTTGCCAGGCCAACTAGTGTATCAAATTCTTGAGTCAAAAGTAATTTCTAATAGAACAGGTATAGTCATAAAATAGTTTAAGAGACGTAAAGCTCACGAAATCTTAACATGAAGTTCTGTAAGTCAAAATCGCATGAATTTCACCTACACCCCTTTGCCTTTAGGCAGCTCAATTGCAATGCAATAACCCGACCGAAATCCACCAAAATGAAGTCATTGCACCTATAGCATATTTGAGGGCGAAATTGGCTTTTTGAAAAGAGGAATAGGGAATAAAATTAACTAAGAAACATTTACTGAATATATGGTACAGTATTTATTTGGAACAACAAAACATCTAAGACTGCTACACCCGTTTTTTGCCTTTTTAAGTAAGGCAAATTCGTAAATGAAAACAACAAAATAGCTATATGTAAATGTAAAAATCCTTTTCCTGGCTTTTTTAAGACAAATTCGTCCTTAAAAACAACAAAATAACTGTATGTAAATGAACAAATCCTTTTCATGCCTTTTTAATTATGGCAAATTCGAAAATAAAAACAACAAAATAACTATATGTAAATGTAAAAATCCTTCTCTTGCCTTTTTTAAGACAAATTCTAATTAAAAACAACGAAACAAATATATTTAAAAGTAAAAATCCTTTTCTTGCCTTTTTTAAAGACAATCCGACAAACAACTATGGTAGCCTCTTTCTTCCTTTTTTTAAGGCAAAGTTGTTAATCACACCATTTAAGTCTGTCTCTTTCGTTAACTTCGATTCCACCAATCAGTTCATTGATTCGATTTCATAAAGAATGTACCAGCAAAACCTTTTAACAATGAAAGAGAAAGATGTCAATTTCTAAAAAAAGATCAATTGTTGAAGGATACAAATCCAATAAAATTCTACGAAAAAGATTTATTTTAAAATATGTTTTTTTTAAAAAGGTTTCCTTGTTTCTAGCAGGTACCGTATATATTTTATTACTGAGAAGATTTTTTACAATAAGCTAGATCTGTGTTAAAGATAGACAAAATGTCTGTGAGACCACTTGTTTACATGACTTGACTTGAATGTCATTGTCACCCTATATACCAGTATATCGACGAAATTCGTAGCAATTTTTTTATTCACGACTATGACTATGACTTAGGGCTCCTCCGGGCCCCTGGTTTAGCCCGGGTCTCGGTACATTTGTGCCGTCTGTACCGGGCTCTCGCCGGCCCTGCTCTGGGTTAAAAGACATATGTATCGGCAGGAGTTAACAGAAGATGAAATATGTTTAGCTAACATTTTTCAGACATATGCACAAAAAATAAGTAATAATTGGTATAAAGAAAGTTTACAATGACAAACAATAACAATCTATTGTTCACCGTTTAAAGCTACTTACTGTATGTGAAGCCCATATGTTGCACGGGAGAGAACACCTTCCGTTGTTGTAATTTTATTTTTTTCCCTTTAAAGGCTAAAAGATCTCTCAAGTATCGATATTCTATATCGTCCGTACTTCTGCTTGCCCGTATCGATACCACACGATGCCATGTCAAAAAAATATTGATACACGGAATATCGGGATTTCGATTCTCAATGCATTAATTTGTACTTGGTGGCACCAGATGATGCGTACCAAAAGAAGGTAAACAGTGTTTTAATAAGTAATCTACTGTTTCTTACGTTTAATATATTCTCTTTTTATTTATCTACAACTTACAAATATATTAAAAAACTATCAGACTTCAACTGATTTACTGTATTACACAGTACCACTAAAGTTTTAGTATGTTTAATATTGAAGGCTTTTAATTTATATTTTGTGGTTTAATTTATTTTGTTTATAAAGATACAAATCTACTGTTTTCTTAATTCCTTTTGTTGAAAAAACTATATATCGGGCTTCAATGAGTAGGAAACTGCAAGAATTTTCCAGCCCAAATTGTACTTTTGAATTTATAAATGTTGACAACAGTCGAGAGGCAGTGTGTATGCATATTGTAATACAGTTTACATTTTTATTTTATATAATATTGATGTTGATCTATCGATATCAAATATCTAATTAACTAACTAGCTCCGATATCAAATATAATGTCGAGCAATCAGAACTGATACTAATTATTGATCTTTAGACCCAGAATATCGATATTTCCATACTATCGAAGTATCGTTAGCATCCGTAGCTACTACTTCTTTAATTTCTGTCTTACCTTGGACTTTTTCGGTCGCAACTTTTTAACATGTAACACAAGCGAATCACGTCACAAGCGTGGGCTTTAGCCCACGATCCAAGAAATACAGCGCCAAAGACGGCTTAATTTCTTATTTTTAGTAATTCCTCAGGGCTCGTTAATGATTTACGTAAATTCCTGGTCATGAAAAGCGGGTTTTCTAAGTTAACTATATCATCGCTGAAGTTGCCTAGCACCAGGGTTGGCAAAATACATGTTTTTTTATTAAACAAAACAAACAGTTTTTTTTCTTAAAATATTTGTAAATTACAGCTATGGATTCATTTCTATAACTGTTGTTGTATTAATAAAAAGGCGAACAAAATAGTGCGTGTTTCTTCTTTTTTTAAGTTTGAAAAAACACTTACGTATTTACTAATGGGCCTGGTTTTGCATACAATTAATTTTTAATGCAAAAGTAGGGTGACGTTATGTAGATATGTAATTACTAATAATCTTGTCTATCTATTTGTGGAGGGTAAACGAGCTTAATAGTAATAATTAATGAATCACACACAACAGTCGTCAGAAAACACTGTTTTAAACATTGTTATAAACATTTTATTTTAATCATGCCAACCTTGCCTAGCACTAAGACACAATTATAAACAGACAAGGCCAACAACATGGAACGTTCAAATATACTATGCCATTCCAAATATTCGGTTTACTATGTATTACAGTATCAAAAAGCCGCTGGAAATTCAATCAATACTTCCATGCAATGGTCAAAATGACATTTACGTTTTTATTTCTTATACTATATGATTAGTAACCATGTTTTGAGCATTTTTTCTAAGACAAACAGTCCTCGTGATATTAGCAAAATTATATAAATTTTTAAAATCGTTTTTTCCAAATAACTCGAAAATTATTAACTTAACAAAAAAATTACAAGAGTGCTTTCTGATCGGAGATTTGAGTTTCTATATAATACCAAAATATAAAAAAATCGTAGAGCAGGGTCCAAAATAGGTTTTTTGGGAATATTTCGAGAATGTCAAAATTTTTGATAAATATTCTAAGACACTTTTTGTGGGAAATTTTATTTTCTCTCTGATGGTATTTCCATTTTTTGAATATATTAAATATATTCGGAGATATTTAGGAGAAACCGTTTTCTTTAAGTGACGCTTTTTTGCTAATATCTTCTAAACAGCTTGCTGCACCGAAAATTTATAAGAACGAATAATACTCGCAGTTATACTACTAATCACATACTACCACGAAAAGAAAATAAAAAAATAAAAATTTGCAAAAAGGGTAGTTACCTTCCTCCCCGCTACCCTACATACCCCACAAACAATAGGTCACTTTGGATAGTTGAGATTTATACATTTGTCAAATTTCAATTTCATATATTAAGTCTTTCGAAAGTTATCGTGTTCACAAACAAAACCACAGACACACAGACAAGAATTGTTTTGCTCAAATTTTGTTTTTATGCGTTTTCGACCATTTTAAAGCGAATGAGCAAATAAAAATTTTTGATAATTTATTTCCCAATACTTTCCGTCCGTTGGATGTGGAAGTAAAAGTCCTCCAAGTCAGTTTTATATTCAAAGGAGGCCCTTCAATGTGTACTTCGAGTTCGCACAACTTGAAGCTTTAAAGAAGGGCAGCATGTAATTAATTTTTAATAGGATCGGGGGTTAAACAGCATTTTATTTCAAACTCCGATAAAAATCTCTTTAAAAAGAAATATTTATTGTAAAGATCCAATCGTATAGTATTTAATGCATATTCCAGTTTAAAGATGCCTAGTCAAGTATAAAAGTTTGAGTGGCTTGTTATCAGTGTAAATGGAAAATATATTTATAGCTTTTGCGGTTGCAATGCCTAGCAAACATGCCAAATAACGGCTTTCACCAATATTGGTACAACCCTGTATGCTATTGATATCACCCAAAGATACTACAGGGTGCCTATGCGTTATACTCGAGAAAGTAGTGAGTACACGGCAGGTTGTTTGTTGGATTTTCTTTTATGGTATAACATTTATTTTATCATTTTACATAATCAACAAATTGAAGGAAACAAATACTATACATGCATACATTATTCGTACTCAAACTAACACTATTTGCTGTCTTTCCTGAAAATGAAATGTTATTATTACTTCATGTTGTAAAATAATTACTTACCTGTATGAGTAACCTGGGTTGCCTACGTGAGGTTTAAAATTGAATATCTTCCTTTCATTATCACCTTTTCACTTGGCCATGCTTTCCACAAAAACCAGCATTCTGTGACTGGCATCGAAAGACGGAGCACACATTTATTAAGACGTGATTTGAATAATCCAAATTGTGATCCATATGTTAAGATCATAAAATTGTTAAGAGCATCCGTCATACACGCCATTTAACAAATAACAATATCTTGCAAATTGTTATATTTTGGGAGAAAGACCTTCAACAAGTGAGGGTCTTTTGGTGGAGGCCTAGCGCCAGTATCCAGTACAAATTTTCTATCAAACACTTATCACCTGGAATATCAAAAACTTGGTTCGAGTCCGAAGCAGCAGTTCCGTCTAGGAAAACCGATTCCCAGTAACAGCCATTTTGTGAACTCCAATATCTGGACAGGAAACAGCTAAGTTCCATTTATATAGTTTCATCATAGCGGTCAGTACTTAACCATCTTTTATCAGATACTTTGGTTTTACTGTGAATGAATGTTAGCCCGTTCAAAGCTTTGATAGGGATACCGCTTTTGTTCTTATAAGACAAATTTACCTAAATAGTTATCACAGCTGTAGTAACACCGTAAATAAAATACTTATTTCAACCGGACCGGCGATCGCTTATTTTTTTTGTCTGCACTCTGATTTCCAATTTTTAGTGTCTGTGTAAAATTGGTGGCGCCCTTAAGAAATCATATTAAAATCCACGACCCCGCTCTAACCGAACAACTAGCTGCCGTCGCGTTGTGTAACAAGTGAAATTTTTACATTACAATACATAAAAATATATGATAAAAATTCACAAAATTTCAGGATAACAAGTTAGTTACAACAACCAGAACAAACGAAACTACAGGCAACAAAAGTCCTACCGTAACGTGATACTGCAGCTGCAACGATCCAGCGAAACATTTATTTTGCTATTAGTTGCCTTAGAAAACTAGTCTCTAAGCACAAACTTTGTTTTACAAGCTTGTACAATAAAGATCTGTACGAATATGTACTTACGTTTTATGTTGTGCTATACCCTTACAAACTATACATTCTAGCCACCTTGACTTGCAAAAAACCTCTTACTTATAAAATGTACTTGAAACTGCGAAGGAGTTTATTTTAAACTTAATGTTATTAAATACTAAAATATCTGTTTAGCTACTGCATTAGTGGAGACTAGCACTCGTATATCTTAGGGTGCAATAATTTTAAACTCAAGATGCGTGAACTTAATGTTTAATTTAAATATGGCCTTCTACCTATTCTAAGTATAGCAAATTAAATATTAGAATAAAATATTAAATATCCAACTACGCATCTCCTCCCGTCTTTTTATAATGACTTCAGTAGTGCCTATTAATGCTCTCAATCCGTACAGGAAATTCAGCTCGATATTTCAAAATATAAATTAGTTAGAGGGAGCTGGATCAAGAGAGCAAAATGAATAGACACTGTTCTATAGGATGTACAACAAGAACGCCCGATATCCAAGAGAACGCTAAATTTTTAGATAATGGATACTATATAGGTAAATGTTCATATTTAAGAATGTCGAGTTTGATGTAACGTGATTGAATTCAGCATGTTCAAAGCAGAAAATTTGCCGAGTGGGATGTATGCTGTTGTCAACCAAACCGACGCATTTGGACGACAAAACTTACTTGAGAATTGAAGAGTTACTGTATAGTGAGGTGTTATCTCTCTTATGGCAAAGATTCTACCACCTTCTTGTGGCCACTTGTGCAAGAAATTAGTATTAAATTCTTGTGGTTTTAACAAAATGGCACTACCTGCCTGTGTTACTTTTCGCAACATAATAATTGTAGGTATAATTTCATCAGATGTTATAAAGCCGAGTGCCCTTTGGAGTATTTTCTTTAGGGGTTCCTAAAATCATGGTTTGGTACAAATCCAATACAGCGCAAGAATTTAAGGAGAAATATAACAGTTCGTTAGCTTTCTAGTGATTGTTTATTTTCATCGATATGGTGAGGCACTGCACCATAAATCGTGGAGGACAGATGTCAAACAACTCTTTTCGTTTTTTAATCGGAACCTTTAACTGGTGTAAATAGGTAAACTAATTTTCTATTTTCTGAAAATTAAGCATTATTTTTGACGCTTTAAATCCGGCGTTACCTTACAGTATGAGGGGATATTGATAGGTTGTCAGCCTCGTGCAGGAAAGCTTGAAGTTATTAAATGAAACTATTTATTACTCAGCATAATCCCCACATATTGGATACACTTTAAGAACTTAATAATACTCTTAAAACGAATTTCTCTTCCTGTTTGACTACAGCCTTTTACAACTTGCTTCTTTGAAGAAACCATGCCCCTCACAGTGAGATAAAAATATCCATCTAGATGGTCAAAAGTCTTTGTACCTAATACGACGAATCAACGCATATGCTACTTAAATTTATTACAAGACATGCAAATTACTATATTTACCGTATTATTAAGAGGGGCATTTACTTGGAGCGATCGGGCAGAAATGTAAACTATGCAACCCACATTACCAGCGGGACATGGGACGTAAGAGGGTAGCCGATACGTTCACATCGCGCAAAGATCGTACGAGCAACACACGGGCTAAACTAATATTCAGAAAATTGCTGACTGTAGGGTGTGCATAAAAAAGTAAGCATGATATTAGTAACTTACTATGATATTATACCAAGTTATTCAAAATATGGAATAACCCATTTATTTCTGTAAATATGAACTATATAACATTTCATTCTAACTGCATGATTTCTGCAGGAACTTTTATAACAATTTTCCTTCCGCCTCCCCATTGCTTCGGCATACAGTAAATTAATGTGAAAGAGCTTTTAACATAAAACTTGTCCCGTGTAATTACTAATTAGACATACAATCTTAGAAATCCAGTCATATCGGAATAGATCGTATTTCGCTCGATCATTACCGACAGGATTGTATCTTAGCCTCACTGTTCAGTGGATACCACGCGACGGACCTGGTGGGGATGGGCATTCGCATTCTGCTCTCGTGACGGACTCGTGCGAAAGGGTTTGCGGTTTTAAATTTTTTGAATGTTTTTACTCATTTATCGTGCTCATGTTTTTGGTAGTGTACAAAGAAATATGTAGCTACAACGTGGAGTTCGAATTTTCCTTAGTTTTCGAGAAATAGCTCGCCAAAAATACGCATTTTTAAGCAAGATATAACAACAAATATTTACATTACTGTACCAAATTCAGAAAAAAACTGGAACTCTACGTTTTAGCTACACCTTTTGCCATTGCCATGTCAAAATTTCACTTCGAAAAAGTTTCGAATAACTCGGTAAAATGTAAAACGGTAGGTGCTTAAAATGACCCGATTCCCTCTAGGTAAACGCCCCTCTTAAGTGTAAATATAAATAAATTTTACGTGAATGCGATATGACCATATCAGGCATAAGTAAAACTATAATTGTTTTATAAATACGGTTGAAGGTTTCATTCAATGTTTTGGTATTATTGTTCAACCTAAACATTGCCTATACTTTTCGCAATAACTTGCACAGTTTTTTTGTTACTTCTTAACTACTTACTTATACAAGTATAAGAGTATATAGAAGCGATTGTCATGATAGTGCCAACATTCAAGATAACGCGAAACAACATTCCAGAGATCTGGTGAAACGACGACGATAAAGAAAATATAACTCATAAGAATCTTTTAAATATCGTTCAAAATCTCAATTTGGACGATTCTATTGACACATATTGATTGATTGAACCAGCGTACGGTCAGCATTTCTGCCACTCCCGGATATACCGCCGTTCCGGCCGTCTACGCTGGGTTGGAGGGGTACATGCTGATTGCTAGTAGTGCGACTGCCTAGCGCATGTTAAGGACATATAGGGATTGGAGCGGGAAGGTTATATAGGTACATTCATTTTATTTGAATGTTTTCTTGGTGTTGCTGACATCATTGGTCCATTTCAGAGTCACTGGTTTCTGGTATGTCGTATAACCTGAGGGATTCTTCGTTGATTGATTTCTTGTCTTTTGCCATTTCTATCCATTGTTCTTCATTCTTCCCTGATTTCTGAATTATACTTTCTATAGTTGTTTAGCATGTATAGCACGGTCTACCTTTTTTTAGTTTATCTCCGCTTAGCTCCCAGGCCTCTCTTAGTATGTGGTCTACTTCTCTCCTTTGGATGTGTCCCCAGTATTTCATAACGTTCGTTCTGCCATCTAGGAGTTCTGCTGTTGATTTTTCCTCGTTTCATTTATTGCCTTAGCTAGAAGTTGTACAATGCCTTTCTCTGCCTTTCTTAAGCTTTTCCTATATGCCTTTGTTGTTGCGGCATTTTTTACTCCATACGTCATGACTGGCATAATGATTGATGTATATAGAATCTTTATCAATTTCCAGTGTGGTTTATGTTTCTCTCTAAATGGTAATATCGCCCTGGTTACTCTATGTGCAGTTTTGATTCTTTCTCTAACCGTCTCTCTGCGGCTAAGATGGCTGGTTATGTACGTACCTAGATATTTCATTTTGTTTGTTGTTCTCAAAATCCGGTTTCCTATCTTGTATTTTGTGCCCGTTTCTAGGATTGTTCTGCTGGAAGGATCTCTTATCATGATGTTACTTTTTGTGTAGTTTATTGTTAGTCCATTTTTGTGGAATTCGTGTTCTGCATTTTCTAAGAATTCTGCCATGTCATTTTCGTTCTCCGCGATTATTATCAGGTCATCTGCATATGCATCGACAATACGTAGTGCTATTTCATTCTCCTGCTTGTTAAGGTTTTCCATGTTAGTTATGGTTTTTTGGAGAGCTTCATCTGGTACGATTTTGAAAATACGGGGAAATATTGGACATCCCTGTTTCACGCCTCTATTTTTCTGTTTCGTTGGTGTTGTTTGTCCGAACCACTGCATGTAGTATTTTCCTATAGACAAGCTTTTATTATTCTGTTGATTAAGTAGTGGACGATTCTATTGACACATATGAAGAGAAATTAAGAAGTAAGTCCAAAGCGTTAGGAAGCAAATTCAACAGAAGTGGTAGAACTGTCAATTCTAGCTATACATGATACATGACACGTGTACAGCAAGCAACCTGAACCTCATTTTGTCGACCAATTGAACTAATATATGAAAAGGAAACCAAAGAACAAGGAAATGCGACGTATAGCAAAGACTGCGTAAAGTGAAAGTGTTTTCTCGTTGATACCCCTAAGCCTGGGTTTTTACTACTAACGATAAGAATATGGAAAACGACTTTTTTTAATCCTAAGCTAAGTTAAAGTCACTTATTACAGATGTTGACAAAATGGTAATATTCCGTCTATTTATAACTATAATTTGTACGTTATGCCACCAATGATGCACAAAATATTGACACGTTGAGCGGAAGTTATTAATTCGTTCATTGTTCCTATAGCATAGGCGTCAGAAGTCCAAGAGACAAATATAAAGATTTAAAACGATTCAAAAGAGACAATTCAAAAAGGTTTCAAGAAAGGCAAAAATGGAAGATATTATGAACGTCTGATCCGATACTTGGTAGTATGTCTCATCGGTAGATTGAAGAACGTAAAGGGTATTAATTTGCTCAAATAATCATAAAAAAATAACAAACCGAAATTACAGATAACAACAACAGATACGGAGTAAGATTAATGTAGTAGTTAGTATAATAGTTGAGTAAGTCCCAGTGCTGTAAATACATATTCTAAATGGTAGTGATCCGTTCAGTGTTTAATATATAACTAGAAATACAAATAAAGTAAAAACCTATATTGAATTTCGCAATAGATCCTATTACAGTTGACCTTAAACTTGAAGCTGGTCCCAAGTGCGGAAAATTAATTAATTTATATAAAATTAAATTAAATTCCAGAGTTCTGAGCGCCCTTTTGTAGGAAGTTTGGTTGCATTTTTCAAGTAAATAACGCTTTAGAAGGATTAAGGAAATATGCTGCCCTCAGTTAAACCCCACCCACAAACAGGTGCAGCCGAGAAGACCTCTTTGAGTGCTGGATTGGGGCGGATTTATCTGTTTTGTTCAGCTGAACGCCGCCTGAATTAAAATTAAAGCTTTAGATCAAATTACTCCAAGTCTGATCCGAAAGTGTGTCACTACGAAATAAAAAGGAAGAGCTAAAAAGAAATTAATGAATTTGGGCGAAATGAATTTGTTTCGCATTTCAGAAAATAATAACTATGGTTCTCTCAGTGATTATAATAAAACAGCTGCTATCTAGTGAATATGAAAGTGTCAAATTATGAATACTCGTATAATCACTATATTTTATTAATATCAACAATAAAAATGCATTGAAAAGAGAAGAAAAGTTTATGAAATAGGTTAACAAAAACCCAAATAAAAGTGGTATATGATTTCTTGATTTCTAAGTACGCTTTAAAAAAATACAGTTCAAACTGTCCATATATACTAGCTTTTGACAGTAGCGTAGCAGCAGTAGCGTTCGTGCTAGTTGCAGAACCCATACTAGGACATTGCCTTAACAGATCTGAGGTGTTCCATCATTTCAGAAATTCCGCTTTGGCAAAACGACTGTAACCATGATAGAAGAATGCAGTATTATGCTGCATCAAAGTTTGTATATCCGTCACACGTGCATGGCGCTACACGGAGAGTATAATTTGAATATAAAGCGGTGATATTACGATCTTTATTTCTGAAACTTCTATTAAATATACCTATGTAACAATTTAGACCACTAATTCAATATTTATTATTCTAAACACTTATAAATGTTTTCGTACATATTTAACTTTGTTATCACGACAGCTTTTCAAGCTTTTGTATTTTATTAGCTCGTGTAAGAAACTGAATTATTTAATTAGAATACTTTTAATATTTGAAAAGATAGTAAGTATACAATTTTTTATGGCTATATTTGTGGCACGCCTGTACAACATACAGTTAATTACATCCTATCAAGAGGGCTTAAACACCGAACCTTTCGTGCATTTCTTGAAGAAATAGAAAGGGCTAATTTTGTAGACCTATTGTGCCATGCACACGGATGTTTGTTGGTTAAGTCATGGTAAAATATTAGAACGTTTTATTGCACTATGGCAGGAAATAATACATTTTTTGAAAAGATCCAAAAGACTTCCCAGAAATGGTATTACACTTGTGCTTTCTGACTGATATCATCGCACACCTAAACGCGCTAAATTCGAAGTTATAACGAAAATTGCAATTTATATTCCAACTTTTGGCAATAGTACACACCTTTAAAATGAGCACTATTTAAAAAGCGGTAGTTAACTGGAGATATGATATATGTCTCTCTTGCAAGACCATTCCGCCGGACAAGCATGTTCTGCTCGGAAGAAAATACTCTGGCCACGTGGACAGATTAATCCAAAAATTTGACAAAAGATTTATGTTATCAAAGAAGGAGGAAATGATGTTCAATGTGGTTAAAGACTCTTTTTCAGTGATTCCAGACTTGTATGCAGAGTTGCAACTGGAGACCATGGATATTACAAGGAGCTTAGACAAAAATAAATTTCCTAACTTAAGAGACGCAGCAGTAAAGGCATTTTGCGTTTCTGGCAGCACATATATTTGTAAACAAATATTTTCCATTATGCATTTAAATTCATGTTTAACTGACGAACGCTTGGAAAATATACCAAAGGCTGCGACGTCAAATATGTTTCCAGCAGTTAAAAAATTAGTATCTAATATAACGTGCAATGTATCGCTTTAACTATGTACAACACCTGATTATTTTTTAATGGATATTGTTTTTTATTTTCAATATATTTTCTATGAATATTTTGTGTAAATACAGGGCTTCTATAAATGATTCATGCAACGCGGGCGGCGTTGATTACTGCATTCTTTGTGCCGCCATTTTGTAACTGCTGCCGGGCTACAATATGCACGGCGATAGTACTAAAGGTTGCAGCTCAATGTCACACCACAGCTTCAAAATGTGAGCTTTCTGCAACCTTAAAGTTAATTATCCCACAAAACACTACAGAATATGTTGAAAATTCACACTCCCAGGTGTTTTCTTATATTAAAATATATCAAATAATTCAAAAAAACAGCAGATGACAAGTATATGTCACTTTCCTGAGAGGCGGCAAATTGATTTAATCGATAATTGCCATTCGCGCCCTGCATGCATCAATCATTTATAGAAACCCTGCATATGTATTCCTTGAGTGTTTATATATGTACGTGTGTTTTATAAATAATAAGAAGTTATAGGTTAGAGACATGTACAATGATCTTCTATGACACTATGGAACACAAAGTTGTGCTAACTATACTGTTTCGGCCCCCAATTAGATTTGAGTTGTGCAGGCCTGTTTGTAGGACTAAGTGCATAACTATATATTGTTGTAAACTCATCATTCTTAACAATGAATTGTTGGTAAATATTTTAGCATAAAAATTATTTGTAGATTGCTTTTGTTTATTGTAAACTAGACAATTAAACCCCGAAGAAATACAATGTTTATGATAGGACTTCGAACCGGAACTAATCGAAATTAAATTCAAAAAAATTGTTTTTTTGTGCTGCAGTACAGGTTTGAATACTCGCATTAAACAATCTCACTCTCTCGTCTTCACTTGACGTTGTTTATTTTTTTGAGATCGAAATAATTTTTATAGAAAAAGTTTAAAAAATGAAAATCGGAGTAAAATAAATATAACGAAATAAAAAAAAGATTCGGAGCCCTAGTGTACATAAAAATTAGGAATTGCTTATGAATGTTGATAACGGCGGTTTGATAGCAATGTCGAATTCTAGTTTATTATTACCTTTAATATGTTTTACTAAGTGAGATGAGATTTAATTAAGTGGCTTGTAAAATACTTTCAACCATGGGAGTAGACTATTGATACAAGACGTTTAACTAAAACGTCCGTCAGCATCCCATTTACAGATTATATGTATATGGCAGGCGAAAGACCATTAAATCGTATGTAAAATGTTATTTATTGCCAGTATGGTATCCTCCCATCGCAGAGAGCATATTTAAGGTTTTATTCACCATTTAACTAAAAGCCTAATGCATACGTATAATAATTTCTCGAGGGTAAAAACAATCTCCGAGTGACGTAACTAGCACTTGGATATCATCATTTGTGGTTTTGATGTCATGAACGCTAACATACATTCAAATGGAGTTGAGAGTGCAGAGTGAATCTTTTATTGCACTACGAAATATTAATAATCGGGAATTGGGATTATTTATGAACATCAATCGTCACATTTAATTGTGTAAAATACATTAATTTTAATTAAAGGGTTAGGCTGGCATACTTTATGACAATTATAAAGAATATAGACAGGTATAAAACTACTGTGGCTGCCTGGCTGCCCCTATAGGCTACATTTCAATAAGTGTGTGCGTTAAATAGTATTGGGGATAGTAATTATTGATTGCTGCTGGCTCCTTGAGGTTGCAGGCCCCACTTTTAAAAATAACAAATAAATTGTTTTTGATTTTCTCCTAATTGGGCTATTTTGAAGAGATGATATTCATATAAACAATAACATTAATTTCCGCGAAAGCGGTGCCATACAGAACAAGACTGGAAAAACCACTGGAAAAAAACATATATTATAGCAGTTTCATAACGATTCAAAAGCTGTACCGATCACTTCTCTGCACTTGGTGACCATAGTAAAAATGATCCACAAACCATACTTTACTAAAACATTCTATTTGCCGCGTAGTACTGTATGTAATGGTAGTTAATAATCATCGCAATCATTCAGTTTCGTATTCATTAAAATACAGAGAACTGCTATGAGTTTAATATAACAACATCTGCTTACTACAGGAGCCTCTGAATTTTTCTGGAAATTTATTAACTTAAAACGATATGTTGGTATTTAAAGTTACTTTGTATAGATAATTACGAAGAAGAAGTAAAAGCAAAGTTTATGACTATGTTATTTGGAATCTTTCAAAAAAGGCGGCTCCAAAACAGAAACTAGATTCATTGGAACACAGCAGCGGAAGCCTTCAACGATACCATAATGGAATAATCGCTGTAATCTTATGGTGGTAAACCATCAAGGCTTTATATAAAACGTTTATGTTATTTGTTATATGTCTTCCGCTACAAGAAGAAATGCTACTAGTGGATATTAATGTTGTTGTTTGTATGCAAAAAAAACCTTGCCTTCTCAGTATATTTCTATTTTAAGGCCCTCCACTGCGGTGAATTCCTCTTCTCAGATTGGTGCGCTTCCCACCCAGATAATCCTTGCATAAGCAGCTTCACTGCATTCGCTTTTGAGAACGACCGTTTTCGATTAGTATCATCCTTATTGAAGCCTTGCACCACCCTAGCAAATTTACAAGCCATCTCGCTTTCATTATAGAACATCCATTAAATAGTGGCCCAACCTTAAGTTTTTTTGCAGGAAATAATTTATAGAGGTTTACTCTTCGCAAGAGTTTCTCTTATTGGAGTCAGCAATAAGAATCAAATGAGTTCTTACCTGCGCGATAGATTAAACGTCACCTAACTTGCAAAATCTACCCCTAGGCACTCTGTGTCAATTTTTCCCAGTTAACTCCGAATTTATTGGTTGCAAGAAAATAATGAACAGGCATAAATACGCCTCATGGAATTCCTCTTAACTGTTTTGAATAAACAACATTCAAGGTTGAGGAAGGTTTGAAGTGCGTAGCTAAAAATATTGCAGCATAGCTTTTCGACGCAAATATCTGAAATTGGATGTAGGATAAAAGTGTGTAAAAATAAGGTTGTATTAGTAAAATTAAAAATTATCCGTTGTCGGGACCATCTGCGACGCAACCAAGTCTATGACAGAGCACATGATCTAGCAGCACATACTTTTCCGCATCTTCCTATTTTACAGATGCAAGATATTAGCTCGATGATAGAAGCTGAGGCTGGCGCTTCAGTGGTATTAATCGGTGATGGAAGTGAAGACTTCTTTGGTTAACTATTACCGCTACCTATTAGTAGCCGATCAGTAGCCCGACTCGTAAAACGAAGGCATTTGAACCGATAGAGGTCGCCAGCGACATAGTTCCTGGTAAAACAAAAGTCTTTTTGAAAGACTATAATCTCGTTGATGAGGCTTAATTAGCAGAAACGTACAAGCTTTCCCGATTGTTCTGATGCAGACAGTACGGCACAAGCTTATTTGTCGTTCAGAGAGAACTGTCTTGCTCCCATGAACATCACCTACCTTGGCGTATATAACGGAAGACTTCGGTGGTATTGTCTGCACTGGGACTATAACTAAATTGATGAGACTTAATAAGCCGAAACAATCGTCAACTGCAAACATACAGCACTACCCATGCCTATTTTCTACCAAAACGAGTAGATGTTTCTTCTGTGACAATGACCTTTTTTGGAATTTAATGTTAAGTATTAGCTAACAACTGCAACTTTTAACCAACAGTACCCCTTTCGTTGTTTAATAGGGACATCATAGGAGGGGCAATTTTTATACGGGATGTCTGCAATAAAATTTGCGCCCCTTCAATATTAACTTAAAGGGGGCCTAAATCTTATCTTGGTTTCAAAGTTATTTCTGCATTCCTGTAGCGCTCGCAGACTACTCCTTCAAAAAATTTAAGTTGCAAGAGGGGTCGAACGACAAATTATTTTGAAGCTGTTTTCATAAGGATTGAATGTAAATAAGATACGTAATAAAACCGGTTCACGTCCGAAGTACAATTGATCTAAAAGGTCAGAGAATGCGGTTAGACAGTGAATACTTATCTAACATTTATATTGCCAACGTTTCGGTACCTGAAGGTTGCCTTTTTCAGGACTAATAAAGGACAGGCATTAGGAAAACAACAGTGCACTTGAATTTTGAAAGAAAGAACCACAGTCAAGCAAACCAATATAGACTAACAACAAGAGGTTACATTTCGTGGCGTCAGCATTAGTTGATCAAGTCAGCTGGTGAATATAACATGAGATATACGAACACTGCTAGATCAATAAGTAATGTATTTAAATTACACAAATACAAGTTATTATATCAAGAGAATTGAGCTTGTTGCCGTCTTGTTCTCCCATTTTAATATACTCTGGTAACCACCTACCTGCTTTAAATTTGTATAGTCTTAATTTAACCTTGTGTCATTTCAAATAAATTGTGGACTGTTTATTTATAGAATTATTAAAGGCCAATAAAACTGGATAAAAAAATTATACGAAAAGTTCAAGAGTAAATTTTTCCATTTATTAGTTTTTTTAGATGTTACAGGTCAAAGTGTAAGAAAGAGACTACTAGGCGTGAAGCTACGGGGATATTAGTCAAGCAAGGGCCGTTTGGATAAAACATAGGCGGGTCAGAATAAGTTGTACGCATACAGCGCCATCTATTGACTGTTATTTCAGTTGTCGTTCGCTAATTAGTGAATGCAGTCAACAGTGTCCGCGACAATCGCCGATCGCGTTAGTTGCGAAGTGCCACCAGCGATTCGATTTTTCTTTGCAAAAGGATCTCCAAATGCTCAAATCCACCTTGTTTATGGACCAGCTGTAATGAGTGAAGGAGAGGTTAGATAATGGTGTCGAGAATTCAAGTATGGCCGCACTAGGTGCATGACGAAGGGCAGAGTGACAGGCCCATTATCCAGACCGATTAATTCGTTCAAAAGATGCGCCAAAAGCTTCTAGCTGATGAATTACATCTTATTCAACGCACCACCACATTCAAGATTATTACGGAAAAGCTATTGTATCACAATACTTACGGATCAGCACAAAGGACAAAGGATGTCAAGTGGGCACGCCTTTTTGGATCGCTATCGACAAGACTGAAATTTCCCCACATTGTTGCCGGCGACCAAGCAGCAGTCGATCCAGTGGCGCAGATTCACAAGAACCAAAAAAATCTAAACAATCTCCTTACAAAATTCAGAAAATGATGACTATCGTTTTCTAGTATGATTTTTAGTTCATTTAATGAAAGTGGAACCACATTACAGCTGTTACGTACTACGAAACCCTCCCCAAAGCCGTACGGTGAGAAACTGTCGACGAGAATAGTTCTCCTCCGTAATCGTCGTCGCCACACCACTGCCATTACCAAGGAGATCACGATTTTCACCTTACAGTCTTGATCTTACACCTAACTGTTTCCTCTTCTTACATTTAAAATAGTGACTGATTAGACAACCCTTCAAGCACGACGGAGATCTCAAGGTGGCCGTTATTGGCTCAATTTCCAGGCGGAAAATTTTATCCAGAGAAGAAAATAACCGAAAACAATTCACCGAAAGAAAATTAAACGAATGCATTTCACCGAACAACATTTCGTCGAACTTGCAATTTACCGACCTGTCAATTTACCAAAATACAATTGCTCGTAAGTAAAATTCAACAAATTACAGTTTATCGAATGTACAATCAATCAACAAAAAAACTTAAAAAATAGTTTTATTGAAATATCGACCTGACCTGATCTGTCAATTTTCTGAAATACTATTGCTTAAAAGTAACATTCAGCAAAGCACAGTTCATCGAATATATACATATAGTACAGTCAATGGCCAAAAGAAAAAACTGGAAAAATAGTTTAATGCAAACATTCAACGTTTTCTAATAACTTAAATTATGTGCTATACCACGTAAGTATTCATGTATATTTTCTCCCTTATAATTTTGTACAGGGTTTCTATAAATGATTCATGCATCCAGGGCGCTTATAGAAATTATCGATTAAATCAATTTATCGCCTCTCAGGAAAGTGACGTATACTTGTCCTCTGTCGATTTTTGAATTATTTGATATATTTTAATATGAGAAAACGCCTGGGAGTGTGTATTATCAACATATTCTGTAGTGTTTTGTGGGGCAATTAACTTTAAGGTTGCAGAAAGCTCTCATTTCGGAGCTGCAACCTTCAAAACTATCGCCGTGCATATTGTAGCTTGGCAGCAGTTACAAAAAGGCAGCACAAAGGATCCAGAAACCAACGCCGCCCGCGTCACATACCTCAGTTGCTAAGGTCATCCAGTTATCTTCGTTTAATTTTCTTTTCTTAGACTTCATAACTTCTACAGCTTTGGATTTTTGTACAATTTCATGCATTTTATAGTAATAATAACAATAAGAGTTAGTACTAAGGAGTAATTAGCATAAAGGAATAAAAACTTGTCTTGTTTGTAGATTGGCGCTTACTAGGTAAGTAATACTCGCGTTGAGCAAATGAGTAACTCATATTTCCCCTGGTATGCACACCTCTTATGATGATTGATAATTCGAAAGAATAACAAATTTTTGCTGAAGGGTACCCACTCGCCTTAAAAGTATTAGGTCTATTACTATAGTAATAGCACTAGCAACCATGCACCACCCAGCCAAAATCTTGCAGCTCGGGTAGAGTGTGCATAAAATCTCGAATATTATGGGTTGATTCAAAATCAAATACGTTTAGTCGCACTTATTCCACACTGTCGATGACGTAGGTACCCTCGAGACAACGGCAGGCTAGAGGTAATAAATAGATAGCTGCTAAGCACTGGTCGTCGAATTATTATGTGTAGATTTACTATTCACATTTAACACATAACTACGCAAGAAATAAAATCAAAATACATTATGTATGTATATCAAACAATAAGAGCTAGTTATTTTTTAAGGGCAGAGTCAGTGCTGCAGCTCTTAATAACAAMCCGCCACTGCCTCTGATACTATACGTCCCACACACTTCGCTGTTTGGTAATTTTCACACCTTCAGTATATGTTAGTGTCAACTCTTTTATCTTTATAGTATAAATGCTTATAAACCAATAATTTTTACTTGTTTTTCTCACTTACTATAAATTCCATTTTATATTTGCGTATTGCTATGACAGTGGGAAATGAATTTCGATCTGTATAGTTCCAACATTATACTCGCACGAGTAAGTTCCTGACAATATTCTTGGAACAATAATAACTAAGTATTATTGTTGTACCTGTGTTTTTAATGATTTTCTAAGCTCTGGTCGCCCTGAGCAGTTTACAGCAGGGTAGGATTTCAAACAGCTTTACAGCTAGTTAGTTCACCATGAGCGTACCGAGCTTTTGGTCTAAGGGGAGGCTAAGCAGGAATTTCCGTTTGTGAATAATTCAACATAAATAAAAAACGGCGCCTTAATCGGACTATGTAGCTAAGTAATTAATGAAGTATTTATTCCATGAACAATCTTCGTTGACGTTCTTCAAGGTGACTTAAAACATCTTCTGTGAAGACCCTAATTTTTATATGTTTTTTATAGACACTGATCATAAAAAGCTCGATAATTTTTTAGTTTAGTTTCATCTTTTCATACTAGAAGCTTTAGAAATTTAAGTTCGGAGTGACTAGGTAGCTAGTAAAGATAAAAAAATTATCAAACCTCAGAATGAGGAAACAACGTGGTCGTGAAACAATGCCTAACACTGTAATGATTTAAGCTGCTGGTTTAGTTAATCTTGGTTAAACTTAAAAATACAATTTATAAACCCCAGCATTATGCGTCAGCTGGCCAAACACCCCCAATCACAATATAAATTATTACAAATGTAGGTATTCCTTATGATCAATTAATCTTACATGGCAATGTAAGTTATACTGCGATTGATACTTCTGCGGCAATTTTTATGTGACATAGAAGTAATCTATGTTTTAACTTTAATCAGATAAGCACAGTTTAAATGATTAAAGCCCCTAATGTCGTCATCTGAAACTGAATATGGGCACATCGATAATACTCCATTAAACTTGGACATTAGTAAATTTTGGATTAAAAACGGTGATCGCATTAATCTGCTATTTTAAATAAATTATATTTGACTTCTTTTTGCTCCCTGGCTAAAAAAATACCGAGGTATAAATCGAACGTAATGCTTTTGAGTCGATTAAGTCAATGCTAAATATAACCAGACACTGCAATTATGAGTACTCTGTAAAATCAGAATTAGATACTTGCATAAAATTATAAATTATGAAAGGCATGCTTTGTTATGAACACCATGCAGAATATACCATCTTTTTTTAGACTGAGCTTTTGGTTTATTTGATTATCACATTTTTTGTTTAGCTATTATTCTTATTACTGCTTATTATTACACTGCTCCCAAAAATTAACCCACCACTTAATATTTAAACCAAATTATGCCTCATTTAAGTAAACTGAAATGTATTTAATCGGATTTACCAAAGACTTTTGTATACTGGCATTTTAAGAGCATAGCGGGTTTTAATTCGAGCTTATAATGCTACTGCATTCCTAAAACTTATGTTAATAGACTTTCATAACTCTTAGTTCGGATGGAATTTTTCCAATTTTTTAAGTGTTCTGTTTCCCTATATTAATTCTTAAAATGTAACGCGAATTTAGAAATTTGGAACGAAGAAGGTTGGAGTTACCGCCAAATACACATATGTGACCGATTCTGTGTATTCCATAAAACAGAATCATGCATAGTTAAATAATCCATATAGGTAAACATATTAGAAGAGCTGAACAAAGTAAAAAAATGTGTTATGACTCCTGACCAAGATAAGCTTGGAAACAGTTTGACAACGACTTATTTAATGTCATTTGCGTAAGCCAAATATGAGTTCTGGATGAAAATTGTGAAATACGCTTGTCTATAAATTTTACTTCATTTACATTTTCGTAAATACATACTTAATTAACCAACTGGCTATATGGACGGTGGGAAAGGTCCAGAGTTGGCAGTTCAGGTCCAGGGCGAGGCAGGTGCCTCCCCTTGTGCCCCTTTCGGTAGGTTCGCCTATACATTATATTTCGGGGATTTTTCTACATTTTTTAAAGAATAGTGTGGTTCGCTGAATATTGTTTTCGAGGAATTGTATATCGGTGAATTGACCCTAGTTAGCTAGTGCAGCTTTACGGATAGGGCTTAGAATTTCGATTATGTGGAAAAATGAAATGTGTTTGTATGAAACTAAAACTGAATAAAACGACTAATAAAATTGGCAAATGTCATAAAAGCTTATTTTGATAATAAAATACCGCAACATTAAAGGAATATTTCTGTATTGTATGATGTTCTATTATTCATTGCTCTTTAAAAGCTAGTGAATAAAAATGTTAACTGAATACTTCTTTGCCGTGTGGCTGCAAAAACTAAGAAACCTCATTTTACGCCTGTATACTATTTCAGGACCGTTGCTGTAGTAACGATGATATCCCCTCGTGTCAAATAGCAAGATATCACCGTTTCCGTTACCAAAGTGAGTAGAAAATTGTATATATGTATATCAACCTCTCGACTCTATTGGTATCTGTGAGGCGTTGTTCAGGCACATCCTAAGGATTCACTCTGACATGTTTTAAATCAGGTCTTTAAAAGCAGCAGAACTCCTCTGCTTTCTGTACTAAAAAATTTAGTCTTGAGATGAGATGATCTAATTTATAAATAGCAAATTTTGCAAACGTGTATAAGTGTTAAGCAAAACTAGAAGTCTCATAATGAAATAAAAGAAACATTTTCGTAGAGTCACAGAAGGATTACTATTACTCCACAAAGCATAAATCAATACACAGTAAGGAAAGAAATTAAATACAGGGGAAATCAATATACGTTTTTCATCTTTTTTTTGCTTTTACATGAATGCTTTCACTCGAATAAAAGAGGGATGACGCGGGTCAAAAAGGTCTATCCGCTAAAGGCATGCTTTTAATATAATATGACTCGCAACTGTAATTTCTTACCGTGTGGAAATTATGTGAAAAATAACATCTTCAATATTTCCAAGGGCAGTCGATAATCCACCATTTTTACTGCTTGAACGACTTATTTAATGGCAGCACCCGCTGTAGCATTTACGTCGCCCCGAGAAATTACCGCCCCCCTTAAGAAAATATAGGTACACATTTTTGTAATAAATATACATATTTTCTGCTTTCACTAAAATGAAATCCACAAATTGAGGCTTAGGAAGTGTCTATCAAAAACTGTAGATACAAGCAATGCTGTTTTCTAATTCTAAGGACTATATATAACACTTGTGAACAGAAATAAATTAGTGCCTGTAGATCTATCCTTACTTAACCCATGTTGTTCTCTGATAATAAATTGCCTACAAGAAACAGATAAACATTCAGGGATCAACTTTGCAGTTGACACAGATTTTTAAACACTTGTATAATTGGCAATTTGCATCATGGAAACTGATTTATTACTCTGGAAAATTGAAAATTGTAGGCAGAGGCTCATATAAACTTGTAGCGCACTGTTTTAAGAAAACATAAAAATCAATTCAACGAGGTTCACAGGACATAACTTGCTCTAAAGATAATAATAATTTTTCACAGACTTGCTGAGGAGTTATTTTTACATTGACAACTCAATAGGTTCCTTAAATTGAAAATGACAACAAAAACATTTTCAATCAATTTGATCCGGAACATATGCTTTAAAAATAAATTGCAGAAAGGTTAGATATCTCAAGAGGACTGCTCTCCGTTAGATCACCACTAAATATGCTTTGTGGTAAACCCCTACCTTGCTTTTTTGCCATAACATATCTCGAGAAATCCTTAGGTGATTTTAAAAGCAATGAGTCCTCAATACCGCTTTATTCTCCAAACTTCAGTGCTGGCTTTAGATCTCTACCTCAGTTCTTGAAATAAAATATAGTCGTCGTTACATCTAGTACTTTCGAAACGTTTATGAGTTGTTTTTTTGCCTTTAATAAAAGATCAATGGCGCTATCAGATTACTTTTGCTACTACAGCTAAATGGTTTTATTTATTATAGATCTCATAAAAAGTAAAAAAACGCTAACCATATTATTAAAAGCACTGTAGGATACAATGTAGTCAAAAAGCGCTGATTGTTGAGCGGGCACGATGATATATCATCAATGGTTACTATAAATGAAGCGTGATAAGCATTCACAAAACTGGATCACCCTGCCTCAATCCTTTGTACACATGAAAGCTATTAGTTTAGTTATTTTAATGTTAGTTTAATAAGCTACAGTAGCCTATTATCTATCCCTAATTCTATCACTGCCTTATATAGTTCTATTCTTACCATAGTATCATTCGCCTGTTTGAAATCTATGAAAACTACAAAAGTATGTGCTCAAAACTCTCAGCTTGTATTTCTCTTAGGGTGAATATTTGATCCACTACTGATCTACTTTGTCCAAATCCACTTTGAGATTCACCTATTTCGTTTTCAATATTCGACGTTAATTTATACTTTAAGTGAGTGGCTAGGATCTATAGGCTACATTTAGCTATGCTATGCCTCTATAATTTACACATTCCACTTTGTTTCCCTTTTTGCTTCTGTCCAGTCTTTCGGCATTTTTTCTTGAATCCATATCTGTTCTATGGTCTTTTGCATCCCTTGCGCAACTTCTTTCCACCACTTAAACAATTTCGTTATTATTCCGCCATTTCCAGACTCTTTTTGTTTTTAAGATATTTTACTACATTTTCCGTATCCCTCAAACTTGGTATTACACATTGCCCATGATCTGTCATTATTTGACTATTTGTTGCTATTTCTTCATCATCTTCCTCATCCATTTAACTCCCACCCATGAGTCCATTTAAAAGTTCCATTAAATGTTTTTACCTCTTGCAATATTTCCGATTAACACACCATTTTTATCTTAACAAAATGCCAGTCCTGCCTGATAACCTTTCCTTTCCATATTTATACCGCTAAACAGGTTTCTTATATGTGTTTTATAATGGTCCTGCTATTTTCATAATTAGGTTTTCTTAAAACCTTCTTTTCTTATCTCGCGTTAGTTTCTCGCACTTTCTTCTTTGTTCTGTGTACACACTTTGCGTTACTTTGCCTTCCACCATTCTCGTCCTGATTTTGTTTCTTTCTTTCTTCCAGTTCTTTTTCACATTGTGCATTAAACCACTTTTCTGTTTTTCGCTAATCTTATAATCTCCTAAAACGCATATAATTTTACTTAATTCCAACCACAATTTACGTCTTGTGGATCTTCCAAATTTTCAAGGTTCCTTGTCAATTTTTCCTGGTAGTGTATCCTGTCTTGTTTTTACGATTTATATTTCTTGTCTAAGTTATACTTCTACCAAATAGTGGTATGAGTCTGCATCAGGCACCCTTGGATATCCATTATGTCACTCAGTACGTGATCTATTTGATTGGTAACCGTTCCATCTTGAGATCTCTAAGTTCCCTCATATATTTCCTTTTTCTGAAAGATTGTCCTTCTTACAATACCGGTCTCTTTAACAAAGCCGATTAAAAATTGTCCGTTTTCATTTGAAGTATACATGTTTACTATGTTTTTATTATTGTTGGTTGGAATACTTACTTTTTCCCAATCTTAGCGTTTGCATCCCCTAGAACAATTTTAACGTCATAGTTTTTCAGTTTCTCATATTCTTGATCCAACTTATAATAGAATAGTTTTTCTGTCTCTATATCTGCCTCTTCAGTTAGCGCGTGTATATTCGGGAACGTAATTTGCGTTTGTTTGCGTTTGTTGTCTAACTTAATCTGACCTAGAGATAGTTATTATTGTGAGTGCACACAGTTAGAAAATATCAGTGGAAAGATATATTCCATACCGATGTTGAATGACGATGACGTCTGATTGGTTATTTTCAATCGTAACTACGAATGTAGTTTGCCAAAATTTAAATTTCACCGTTCAAACTAATTAATTGGTTAAAATATGATTGTTTAGTCTCGATTGTAAAGGTTGCTATTGAATTTATTTGATTACAGCATCTTTTTGTTTTCTCTTTGCTAGTAGAGCCCGGGGTGGACTTAATCCATCAGTGATTAAAGCAAACTTACAAGATGTTGCATTAATCTGAGCTCAAACATATTCAGAATGCCCTTGCAATCTGTAATATAATATAGTGGGCATTTTACACATTACTCAGGCACTGACTAACATTGGCAATTTCGTCCGTAAGGTAAGTACTCGTATGTAATATCGCCGATTTATTTTACGTTAGGGACGAGGGATTGACATTTAATTCCTTGTTTTGGCAGTTAAGTAATTAGATACTGCTGTCTAAACTTCATTGCCTGCTTCGTTATCAAACTACACGGTTTTTGCGAAAATTCGGGATTGTTAAAAGTTTGTGATCTACACAAACGCAAAAGTTCACGCAATACAACGTGTCTACTGCGATAGGGACAGGGACTGAAACGAGTAACTTTAACGAATGTTGCGATGACAATCGGAATTCGCTTATCTGCCGGCGGCCTGTTTGTATAATGACCGAGATTGGAATCGGGCTAAAGGCAGTCGATGTTTGTCCTTCAAAACGTTGTTCGAAGGGTATTTTGACATAACGTGGGAGTTCCATCACGCCGTCGCAACACGCGCCAAAAAATAAAAGCTATCCACCACGGAATCCCTTATAATGATTTATTGCTGCGTAGAATGCAAGCGTCAGGGCCGGCAAATAAGGGCACTGTTCCAGGAGGGCGTCATTAAACGCGCTAAATTGATCCTACGCTCGGACGTTCCCTAATTAAGACTAAACGCAATTGGATTACAAGGATTTTCCTTTTAAATGTACGTTCCGAAACTTGTTTCATGCCGAATGTACCAATTACGCCGACCTTTGCCTTTACAATTAATTGAGTGAGTGAACTGTGTGTCAAATCCGGTAATGTAGCTAAATATAAAAGGCGGCGTAACTTCATTTTTAAGTTTCTGTAATTTATTAAAAAGATAAATAGCAGGATCTGCTAATTAGTATTATTTACCAAGTGTCGCATCACCGATATTAAAAGAACTAACTGTAAAACATATATAACTAATAATGAAGTTGTGTATGTAGTGTTAGGGGCCTGGAGAATAGCCAATTTCACATCTGTCCCTCATTGCCATTTTAAATTGCACAGGCTTAGCATAATCACATCTTTACTACACATATAATGATGTAGTTATGAAGTTAGTAATTAAACAAATAACAGTTGTTAAAGTTAACGCCAACCGTAGTTTATGTTATTTTATGTCAATTTTAAGTATCGCATATGCAATAAGAATAATTGTAAGCTCATTAATAACGTCATACAGCGATATACCTACATCAAAACCTACATTTATATATAAAATATATGCTTGAGAACTGTACTTTTTGTAGGTACCGTCGTTGGAGACCTCTGTTGATATTAACAAGATGTATTACTGTGCAGGGTACAGGTTCCCCTACAAAGACGGGTGGTTAACGCCGTTAATTACCAATATGTTGACCAGATTTTAATTCTCGCATACACATCGCCTACGTTAGCATATAAAAAGGAAGACAGATGGCCTGTGTTGGAACTATAGCTGCGATGATGAGACTTATAAGCTAAAACAACTGTCCGCAGATTGTTTTGACATTGGAGACATGGCATAGGCGTAATTTTTGTTAACATGCAAGATGTTTACCGAACAGCCTTTCGTAGTCCGATGTTCAAACGTCTTTGTTAGTAAAGAAAAGTTAGTAATTATCCAGTGTTAAAGTTAATGCGTCAACCTTTATATTTATTACTATTTTGTCCATTATACTTACGTTACTGTTTAAGATGATACCTATCTGATAAGTATTGTTAGGTTCTTTTTACTATTTAAATATATTCACTAAAACGCCTGACATTTCGAGAATGTCATGGCATAATCTGGAAGATTCAATAGAACACAATGGAATCCTTAAGTTTGACAATTTGCCGAAACCGTCTCGCGGTGGTGAACTCAAAAATCGATGTTTTGAGAAGCCCATCAAGCATTTTAGAAAAATTGACGAAGACTATAAAACTTTCAAGTGTGGTACATTGCTGAAACTATGCGCGATGAAAAAAATTGAAAATCGACGTTTCGAGAAGTTATAGAACATCCTGCAAAATTCATCGGTAACCGAATGAACATTGCCGTAATAGTCTCCCGTTGTAGCTCCCGAGAACATTCTAGAATATTCATAAATTCTTCATTAAGAATAAATTTCTTAAAGAAGAATTTATTAACTATAATTCCAATTTGAGAGTACGAATCAGTTTTCAATTTTTTATTTCTAGAATATTCAGTAGAAAACGAAAGAACATTGTGGAAATGTTAACGCAGTGGAAAGCCCGACGTTTCCAGAATTAAATAGAATATTCCGAAAGATTCAATAGAAGACGAGAGAATCTTCAAGTGTGGCAGTTTGCCTAAGCCGTCTCGCGATGGTAAACTCAAAAATCAATGTTTCGAGAAGGTTATAGAAGAAAAAACCTCTAAGTGTGGCATCAATCAGCAGACAACGGAATTATTAAAAGTTGCACATTATCATTTGTCTCGCGATGAAGACTATGAAACTCGACATTTTGAGAAGGTCATCTCAAGGTTACAACAATTTCTATAACTATGTAATCGTCCACAAATGCAAAAAACATTTCAGATTTTTAAATATCCAAACTGAACGAGCGAAGCTGGTCTACATTAGCTAGTATTGAATTTCCAAATGTACTTTTACTTTCTAATGTCAGTCCTTTATTAGCCCTGAAGAAGGCAGCCAATTAGGTGCTGAAACGTTGGTGAAATAAAGGCAGCAAGAATTTCTAACGTTTAGTCCGCATTCATCCTCTGACCTTTCAAACTCAAATACAATGATCTTCAAAGTTTCTCTCCATATATTCAACCAGTATATTAGTATTTCTCACCAGTTGAAAAACAAATGAACAAGCAGAATTTGTTTACATTGGACGCAAAACAAATGGATGGGAGACCCAATTGAATTATTAAATGTATAAGTTTCTAACCAATATTTACTTTACATTTGCTTTAAGTTTTGCCTTCGTCTTTTATTTGCCGTTATTTAAAAACTATAACTTTTCACTTAAGCCACTGTGCTTCTGAGAGACTGTAATGTATGTTTGTACCTCTATGTATAATGGTTTGTGGTTACGACAGAGATCTTGTATCTGTGGGTTGATCTTTGGGGAGTGCTGTGCTATTTGAGTTTCACAGTAAATAAAACTTTAAAATTATTGATACTTTCTTTTAAATGTTATATCCTTAAAGATGTTATAATTTGTAAATGTAGGTACAACTGATATTAACCCCGTCAATTTTATTGATATATATTCCACTGAATGTGCAGTTTGAGGATATCTCTGCTTTTACTGATGGCCTTGTGCTTCTACTAAAAAACGCAATTAGCTTAGTGATTTCAAATTTAGTTTTAGTTTAATTATGAAGCTTGCATTTCATGTTTCAAAAATCGTTTTTTGTTAATCTCTGCATTCCTCTTGATCTCGATCAATACAATGAAATAGCAAATGCTTACGGCAGGACTTTAGACCTGCTTCTGTTGTAAAAAGAGCTAGAGTTGTGCCTGTCTTAAAAATGGAACTGCCTCTAAAATAAACAATTTCAATATTTTTTAACTTTGCAAGGGTATATAAGTAAATATTGCACAACTTGTGAAATCACATATATCACCTGCTCAGCATGGCTTCATGTCGAATAGATCGACTGTTACAAGCCTGACTTGCCTTACACAATAATTATATGCGAGTTCATTGATATTAGTTTTGAAGTTGACGTAACTACCTAACGTCCGCGTAATTTATACGGACTTGTCAAGGGCCCTTAATTCGAACATAACATATTGCTGAGAAAGCTAAGTATCCTTGCATTTGCTCCGCAATCTCGAGTGCTTCAGTGGTCTAACTCGGCCGCATTTTTATTTAATATCTATATTAATCATTTTTTAAATTCTTCCACTTGTGTTGGTAATGATTCTGATGGGGATCACATACTTGCTAACTGGTGTTTTGGATATAAACTAAATTTAAATATAAACAAGTGCAGAGTGGTATCCTTTTCACAAAAAAAAATATCATATTATGTTGGTGGAATGCATCTGACTAGATTGTGCGCATTAAAGAATTTGGGAGTAATCTTTAAGAGCAAGTTGTAGTGTGCAGCAGTGCAGCAATGTTCTGGATTATGACGACGTCATGTCAGTAGTAGTGCCTTAAACACCGAACGTTTCGCGCACTTCTTGAAGAAGCAGAAAGCGTCAATTTTGAGGAGTTCGTATACCATACTGATATCCGTTGACTAAGCTGCTACAGTACCTATTTGAATACTTTATTGCACTAAGAAGGGGAATAATTGATTTTTTGCAAAAACTGCCCAAAGAACGTAAAATTGGAATTTAAAATGAAGACTAGACCATGCTTTCTGACAAATTTCACCGGACCCCTTAACTTTGTAATCAAACAGTGCGTAAGCCGGACAAAAGAGTACGCCTGGCAACCATGTTAGTTTTAGTGGAGTAGGCGGTGTGCGGCGAAGAATGGTGGTCGGTACGCCGTAGTGCTCGCTGGTGGTGTTTCTAGCTGCCTGAAAGGCTAGAAAGGAAGACAAGCTTGTGTTTTGTGGTGTTGGCTTCACCCAAAGTTGGAAAGCTTCCACCATCGTCATTATCAGCAAGGATAAGTCTCCTGGTGGAGATTTCTTCCTGGAGTTAAGAGATCGCCGTGCACGCAGACTTGTGACGAGCGGAGGCGATACACCTGCCGCTATTGCGTCATCCCAGCCAGCKGCGTTATACAGCAACCTTGGAAAGTTCTTCGTGTGAGCGAGCTTGCAACGAACAGATAAGTGAACAAACTAATTATTTTCTTTTACGGGCAGGAATAAACTGATTTTCGTTCGAACGTTTTCGACGCGTGTTATTTTTTAGTTGCTTGACTTTAATATAATAAAGTGGTTTGTCTTTAAATGCTTTTCTGTTATTTCACCAGTGCTATTCAGATTACGTTAAAGGAAAGAATCTACTTCCCTTATAAGAAGGGAGCATTATATTTGGCGCCCAATCGGTGGGCACGATACTTGCATGATAGCTAGCTGGACATTGTTCAATTATCAGATTGAGTATATAGATATTGCATGTTTGATTGTTGAATWGTTTTGTAAAGAAGAAGTTAATGCCTAGAGCTAGGAAAAGACAAGAACCCAAGATGGCAGAAAGCAATGATAGTGTAAACCGCGAACCATCTAACTTAGAATCGGTTTTGTGTCGGTTAGCCGATAGTATGGCACAGATGCAGGTGTGTATGGCGCAGTTAGCCAATTCGGTGCCGTCGAATCAGTCTAATGTCACTGGTAGTGAACAGGTAGATGAGATGAGGACAGGTGTGACGTCGAGCCAAGGGGGGTTAGAGCGTTCGAAATCATATATTATGCTTTGGAAAGAATTGGGGGGTACAAATTTATTTTTTAGACCGAATGGGAATATGCATCCCAAGTTCTTTTTAAAAAAATTAGAAAAAATGTTTTTAGAGGCCGGGGTGCCTGAAAATGCGAAAGTAGGTTTGGTAGTAGAGTGCTTAAGGGGTTCGGCTGTCGATTGGGTAACGGCAAAACAAGATTCCTTTACGAATTTTGAGGTATTTAGCAGGAAGTTCACCGATCGTTATTGGGGGATCGAGCAGGAGCGTGATTTGTTCTGCGAAATAAAGTATGGAAAGTATACAGTGGGAAGTAGGGCAGACTATCTGTTAAAAATGGCCAGCCAAGCCACCTATTTGTCCGAGGGATTAGAAGAGGGTAGATTGATGGAGTTCTTGACGAAACATTTTCCGCCAGAGATCCAACGAGGAATTGTAACAGGAGGATACAAGACCTTAGAAGAAATAGAGGCATATCTAAAAAGAATCGATGAGACATTCAGCGCTACAGAGGATAGGAGTAGTCAACAACAAGAAAGAAGAGGAAAGTATAGACCCACAGGACGTGAGCCTGTAAGAAATATAGAAAGATTAAATGAATCAAATGGACAGCAACAACAGGAAAGAAGGGAGATTAGTATAATAACGACTTTCACAGAAACGGAGGAAGTATTGAGAGACGTAGAAGAAGAAGGGTTAAAAGAAACAGTGTTATGGTCGCCAACCATAAAAGCAGAAATAGGGCAGAGGATGGTTGAAGTTTTGGTAGACTCAGGAGCACAGGTTTCCGCTGTATCTGAGAAATTTTTAAGACAGCTGGAACAGAATGGAATGGTGCTGCCAAGATTACCAGTGGTAGGTATAGTAGTAGGCGGAGCCATAGGCAGTGACAAACAAAGAATTGTGGAACAAGCTATGATACCTGTTAAATTGAGTCATAGGATGGTGGAAGTGAATTGTGTGGTGGTGCCTAAACTAACCAGGGATGTGATTATTGGGTGTGATTTTATGCACAAATATGACGTGAAAATAGATTTTCAACGGATGGTGATGCAGTGTAGTTTTGCTGGTGAATTAAGTGAAATTAAATTGCTCAGTGGTGTGAATGAGAAACATAATATCACTATAAATTTTGTTGAAGGATTCATGAAGCATCAGTACAAGGAGGAAGATTTTGATAGGGCAGTACAGAAAATAGAAGGAGACAATGGGATGAAGGAACAATTACGTAAATTGTTATTAGAGTTTAAGGACATATTCTCGGAATGTCCAGGAGAAATGCGGGGATACGAACATGAAATAGTGATGACTGATGAATCGCCGTTTTTCATTAAGCCGTACCCGATACCACTAGTGCATCGCGAAGAAGTGCAGAGGCAGATACAGGAAATGTTAGATTGGAAGATAATAGAGGAGGCAAGAACTGAGTACATTTCGCCTCTAGTAACTGTGAAAAAGAAAGATGGATCAGTTCGTATTTGTGTTGATGCAAGATTTCTTAATAGAAGAATGGCGAAGGATCATGTAAGACCACCCAACCCAAATGAATTGTTTATGACATTTCAACGAGGCCAGATGTTGAGTACTCTCGACTTAACCAGTGCTTACTGGCAGATACCTAWTAGAAGAGATCACCGTAAATATACAGGGTTTTTGTATGGGAATAAGGTGTATCAATTCTGCAGGCTTCCCTTTGGTTACTCGACATCAGTCGCCAGCTTTATAAGAGGGTTAACACAAGTATTGGGGCCTAGGGTAGCTTCATTTACTACTGCCTACGTAGATGATCTCTTAGTGTTCTCAAAGGATTTTGACGAGCACATGCAACATCTAGAAGAATTACTACAAAGATTGCGCGAAGCAGGCATGACGATTAAGTTGCGGAAATCATTGTTTTTAAGGACAGAAGTTCCATTTGTAGGGCATGTCTTGACTGCCGAAGGGGTGAAGTTAGATCCCAAAAGAATCGAGGCGCTAGTTAAATATGAAAGACCAAAGAGTATTAATGAGTTAAGGGGATTCCTAGGAGCCGTGAATTATGATAGGAGATTCTGCAAGGACCTTGCGGGACTTTCACAACCACTGGTGAGATTGTTAAGAAAGGGATGTAAATGGAAGTGGACAGGTGAAGAGCAAGCAGCATTTGATGCAATAAAGGAAGCATATTTGGGTGCTGAGGTAGCTTCGCATCCAAACTGGGCACGTAGATTCTATGTTCAAACCGATGCATCGGATTATGCCATAGGAGGTTGCTTGTTCCAGAGGGATGATCAGACTGGGGAAAGGAGATTTATAGCTTTTTGTAGTAGAGTATTGCGGGGAGCGGAGCTGTCGTACAGTGTCACGGAGAAGGAGGGGCTTGCAGTTGTGTACGCTCTGCTGCTGTGGAGAACTATTTTGTTGGGTAGAGAAGTGGTAGTGGTTACTGATCATAAGGCCCTATCATTTATAATGACTACCAACATTAAGAGTGGTCGATTATATCGATGGGTAATGGCCATTCAAGAATTTGATGTGACCATTGAGCATTGTAAGGGCAAGGATAATCTGTTAGCAGATTTTTTGTCTAGAAGCTGTTCTAAGGAGACACTTCAGAAACCAGAAGAAAGTGGTTCTGTTTGTTTATCTGCTATACGTTTAAGTGAGGAATATAAACAAGTTAAGGAGAATTTTAAAAGGTTGGGGGGTGATCAAAGGAGTGATGTATGGACCGAAAAGATAATTAAGTTGTTGGAACACAGGATGGGATCGGAATGCTCTGACAAGATCGTGCAGTGGTATGCACTTCATGAGTCAGTACTTTTTAGGAGGGGTACGGACGCAAACCCGGGATATAAGTTGTGTGTACCAAGGAATCAAGTGGTAGATTTGGTGTTGCAGCAACACGTGGACATGGGTCATTATGGTCCTCGGAAGATCTATGATCGAATGAAGCAAACCTTCTTTTGGCCTAAAATGCGGCGGGATATAAGGAGAATTGTAAGTTCTTGCGATGTCTGTCAGAAGGCAAAAGTGTTTAATGTATGTAGGGGCGAAACTCACGCAGTAATACCAAATAAACCGGGAGAATTGGTGTCGGTCGATCTGATGGGGCCGTTACCTAGATCGCTGTCATCTGCTACTTACCTGTTTGTTGTTGTAGATCTATTTACAAAATTGGTTAGGCTATATGCAATAAAGAAGGCTTCTGCTCGAGTGCTGTTAAATAAAATACTGACCAAATATGTTCAAGAGCTGGGCAAGCCTCAGGCAATACTGAGCGACAATGGGTCTCAGTTCGTGTCGAAGGTTTGGCGAGACGGGTTAAGTAAAGAGGGAATCAAGGTAAAAAATACGTCGGTGTATTTCCCCCAGGGTAATGCGACGGAACGCGTTAACCGCGAAATTGGGCGATTATTACGGACGTGGTGCCACCAACAGCATAAAAAATGGGCTACCATGCTGCCAGAGGTAGAATTTTGTATAAACAATTCCGTTCACGACAGCACAGGTTTTGCACCTAATTATTTGCATTTCGGGAAAGTTGAACCTAACAGGGTTACCAAGTTAATTTGCTACCCCGAAAACCAGATCGCAGAAGTAAACCGGGAAGATGTATGGGTTTTGGCTAGGAAATCTTTATTAAGTAAAGCCGAACGCAGACGCGCTTTTAGGGATAAAACTTTAAAACCGACTATTTTCAAGGAGGGTGATCCAGTGTTGGTTCGGAATCATAACTTGTCCTCAGCCGAGCAATCCGAAGTAAAGAAGTTTTTCCTTTTGTTCAACGGTCCCTACTATGTGCATAGTAAGGTTGGACCGAATGCTTACTTGATTTGCGACAAGGATGGTCGAAAATTGAATAAACAAAACGTGGTGAACTTGCGACCATACCACCAGCCGATAAAATCAATGGACCAGCTATAGTTTTAGGTGGTTAGCGGTAGAAAATGACTCAAATCTCTTGTATATATTTGCGCCATTTCCTAGGGGGGTAGTGTAATCAAACAGTGCGTAAGCCGGACAAAAGAGTACGCCTGGCAACCATGTTAGTTTTAGTGGAGTAGGCGGTGTGCGGCGAAGAATGGTGGTCGGTACGCCGTAGTGCTCGCTGGTGGTGTTTCTAGCTGCCTGAAAGGCTAGAAAGGAAGACAAGCTTGTGTTTTGTGGTGTTGGCTTCACCCAAAGTTGGAAAGCTTCCACCATCGTCATTATCAGCAAGGATAAGTCTCCTGGTGGAGATTTCTTCCTGGAGTTAAGAGATCGCCGTGCACGCAGACTTGTGACGAGCGGAGGCGATACACCTGCCGCTATTGCGTCATCCCAGCCAGCTGCGTTATACAGCAACCTTGGAAAGTTCTTCGTGTGAGCGAGCTTGCAACGAACAGATAAGTGAACAAACTAATTATTTTCTTTTACGGGCAGGAATAAACTGATTTTCGTTCGAACGTTTTCGACGCGTGTTATTTTTTAGTTGCTTGACTTTAATGTAATAAAGTGGTTTGTCTTTAAATGCTTTTCTGTTATTTCACCAGTGCTATTCAGATTACGTTAAAGGAAAGAATCTACTTCCCTTATAAGAAGGGAGCATTATAACCTGTTAAATTGAAAGCTACCTGGTAAATTAGAATTTATTTTCCAACTTTGGCAATTGTACCTGCTTTTTTAATGAAACATGCGCTATATAAAAAGCAGTTCTTAAATAGAGACATGGCGCATTTTCGCACTGCAAGACCATACTTTCAGACAAACATGTTCTGCTTGGAAGAAAATATTCTTGCGAGGTAGATTCGAAGAATTTGTCAAGAGATTTATGTTGTCAAAGGAGGGGCAAATTACGTTTAAGGTGGTTGAAGACTATTTTAGTGATCCCAGGATCCTCACAAGCGTATTAAGCAGCGAAAATAGCCTTCTTGAATTTTAGATGAGCTTAGACAAAAATAAAATTCCTTACTTAAAAGACACAGCAATAGAATGGTTTAGGGTTTTTGTCAGCACATACTTATGTGAACCAAGATGTTTTGTTATTTAATCACACATAATTATCGCCTGGGTGTATTTATAATAAATGTAAGGGATAGGTACTGGAATAGCAAGAATGAAAAAGTATTGAGCTGCTATCCCAAGAACAATCATTAATAAAATGCATGTCTATGCTGTGCTGTCAACACCTCAACCAACTGCAGATAGTACTATTTCGCTGTCATTACAGCTCATTAGTGCAGTTTAGGTCTAGTGTAGACAACACGGCATAGAACTAGTTTTGCTTATATACCAAAGTAATGGTATGATGAAAGTAAGAATTTAGGATGGCAATGCCATCTGTCAGCATTACACTGACATCATGACAAAGCCACCTAGCTGCCTTCACGGGTACTACTTTCTAAAGGAAGTGACCTGTAGCCTGACAAATTGGCATGCAACTGCATGACAGCAGGCCCCCACGGCACTTTTTGCTAACGGGCAAGAAAGGAAGTAGTACCCGTGAATGCAGCTAGGTGGCTTTGTCATCATGTCAGTGTATTGCTGACAGATGGCATTGCCATCCTAAGTTCTAACAATCATTAATTTTCATTTTACTTCCACATCCAACGGATGGGAAGTATTGTATCGCGAAAAAAATTTTCAAAAGTTTTTATGTACTCATTCGCTTTAAAATGGTAGAAAACGCAAAAAACAAAATTTGAGGAAAAAAAACTTCTTGTCTGTGTTTTTTTTTTGTGGACACGATAACTTTCGAAAGACTTAATATATGAACTTGAAATTTGGCAAACGTATAGATCTTAACTACCCAAAGCGACCTATTGTTTGTGGGGAAAGTAGGGTATCGGGAAGGAGACGAAATTGGAGGGTAACTACCCTTTTTGCAAATTTTTATTTCTTTATATTTTTTTAGTTTTAGTAGGTGATTAGCATAACGCGAGTATTATTCGCTCTTATAAATTTTCGGTGCAGCAAACTGTTTAGAAGATATTAGCAAAAAAGCGTTACTTAGAGAAAGCGGTTTTTCCTAAATATCTCCGCATATATTTAATATATTCAAAAAATGAAAATGTCATCAGGTAGGAAATAACATTTCTCACAAAAAGTGTCTTTGAAAATTTATTCAAAATTTTGACATGGTTGAAATATTTCCAAAAAAAACTATTTTGGTCAGAAAGCACTCTTGTAAGTTTTTTGTTAAGTTAATAATTTTCGAAGAAAAAACTGATTTTAAAGTTTATTTATTTTGCTAATATCACGAGAACTTTGTCTTAGAAAAAATTTGTAGAGAGACAAAATGCTCAAAATCTGATTACTAATCGTATAGTATAAGAAATAATAATGTAAATGTCATTTTGACAATTGGATGTGGAAGTATTGATTCAATTTGCAGCGGTTTATGCTCTTAACTTAAATAAAAGTAAATAACCTTCATGTTTAACCGACGAGAGCAGATGGACAAGATCTTAAAAACTGCAACATCAAGTATGACTACGAAAGTTAATAAACTAGTTGCTAATATGAGGTGTAGTGTATCGCATTAACTACGAACACACTTGTACTAATTTACTGTTTTATGAATTAGTATTTTTATAAGTATGCTTAATATGTAGTACTTAATAGAATTAAAAATAAATATAGTTCCTGTAAATGTGTTTTACAGATAAAAGAAAATATATGGCAAGAACAATAACTCTGTGGAAAGCGACTGCGCTATTTTTTAATGTTGTTTTGACTCCAAGTTGCATTCGATTTTTGCAGGCCTGATATAAGATTAACTAACTGATGAACGTTGCTCGAAATGTGATACATGGAAAGTTCTCTGATCTTTACTGGAATAATTGGTCCAAACAGAAAGCTTTAAAAGTTAAGGATGTATTATCTGTGTAAAAGAAGATAAAAGCTGCTTGTATTTCAGTCATTAGAAGACTGCAGACGAGGGCAGTACAGCCTGGAGCAGATTAAAAAACGATTACGTCAGAGAGCGCGTTTCAAAATTGGGAAGGGTGGAAACGCGGCAGATTTATATTTGCGGATCAAAGAGCTGAGATGGCAGCAAATTTATTTTAATAACGGATTTACACTCACTCTGCATAGCAAGTGTGGTTTCTAATATGAAAGGATGATGTGCAAGCTATGCGTTAGATAGTTTAGGAAAAAAAGCTTGTACAGCCCCGTTTCGAAACCAGACAAATAAGGACAACCCTAAACATAAGAACTTTGCAAAAATGTATTATTTGATACTTTAGTTGGATAATTGGTACTTTAAGTTCATCACTAGACTTTATTCTGAGAAATTCATTGTTGAAACGGCATACAAGATTCTCAGCTCCGAAAACAAACTAAAATATACAGTTAAGTACAGAGATAACACTGTTTGATATATGAACAGTCCCTTTCTGTAGTTTCGTACAATAGGCTTAATCGTAAACTGCAGCTCCACTCGATTAATAATAGATATAACTAGTGCAAAAACCATAACGTAATTATCCCTTCGGTTTCAGTAGGGTTAAACGGATTTATATGTAATTCTGGAAGGAGAGCTACATGATAAGGGCAACAAAGGAACTAGGACGCGAACAATACTATCGCCGTAAAGATAACAGCATGTCAGGATTTATGTCCAGTTGCATTGTAATACCTATGGGTAAGAAATAATGTGTTAGAATGCTGTACTCGGTGTCCCACTCCAATGAGTTTTCTCTTTAGCTTTTCTGTCATAAAAATATAAAAAAGATGTTTATTTTGCACGATCTTTTTGCATTTATATCGTGGTATATTTTAAAGTATTTCTAATATCTAATATTTAATTCGTCCTGTACAATTGTAATTTATGTGAAATTTTAATACCACTTCATTTACCGTCTTCTTTATTTATATTTGTGTGTTTCAGCTACATGGCTATTTACACTTCAATATTAAAATATACGTTATATACAGGGTGTCTCTAAATTCGATGTCATAATTTCTGGTGCGTGTTCCTGACGTGAAATTGTGACGAAAAGTCTATATAAAGATGTGTCTGAAAATGCCCCATTTTTGATATACAGAGTGTTGAAGTTAAACAAAAATTTTCGAATTTTTTAATTTTTTAGAGAACGGTTTTTTAAACCTTTACGAATATTGGCAGAATGTTATAATAGATCATGGCTAATAATCTGACATAAAGCATTTTTTCATATCTTTAACAGAGGCGGCGTAGGGGGAGGGGCTGAGTCGTCTTCTCTTTGAAAAAAAGTTGTGTGTGAAATGTCAAAAAACTCGTTACCATTTTCAGAAAGAGCAACAAATAAGGTACAAAAAAGGACCTCATTGCATTTCGCTAGAACGAACCGTTTTCGAGAAAATCGAAAAAATCTGAATTCCTACAGGTTGGCGTAAATAGAACAAAAATTAACTTTTTTTATTTTCCAAAGAAATTAATTTTTATATGGTAACATATTTTTTTCAATTAATTGAACTGTATCATGCCAAATGGTCATACATAAGATTACCACCATATCTAAACAGTGGCGGTAATTTGGAGGGGGCAAGAAGTTTCTTTTATGAAAAGATTGTATCCACATTTTTTAAACCGTTTCAAAAATTATAAAAATCAGTAAAATATAAAAAAGAAAAATTAACTTAATTAATCAATTAAATTAAACTAATTATTTTTTAAAGCTAGATATGCAACTTGTATTTGGCGTTATTAAAAATCTTTAAAAAATGAAATTTCTTAATTGTACAACAATGGCTTGTCTTAGCAGTATGAAAAGTACATTTTTCTTCTTTTTATATTTTTAACTGATCTTCATAATTTTTGAAACGGTTTAAAAAGTGTGGAAACAATCTTTTCATAAAAAAGACTTCTTCCCCCCCCCCTCTCCAAATTACCGCCACTGTTTAGATATGGAGGTAATCCTTATGTCTGATCATTTGCAATAATATAGTTAAATTAATTTCAAAAAGTTGTTGCCATATAAACGTTAATTCCTTTGGAAAATAAAAAAAGTTAGTTTTTGGTCTATTTGCGCCAATCTGTAGGAATTCAGATTTTTTCGATTTTCTCGAAAACGGTTCGTTCTAGCGAAAAGCAATAAGAGGTCCTTTTTTGTACCTTATTTATTGTTCTTTCTGAAAATAGCAACAAGCTTTTTGACATTTCACACACAACTTTTTTTCAAAGAGAAAGCCCCCTGCCCCTCCCTCTACGCCGCCTCTGTTAAACATATGAAAAAATGCTTTATGCCAGATTATTAGCCGTGATCTATTATAACATTCTGCCAAAATTCGTAAAGTTTCAAAAAACCGTTCTCTAAAAAATAAAAAAATTCGAAAATTTTTGTTTAACTTCAACACTCTGTATATCAAAAATGAGGCATTTTCGGACACATGTTTATATAGACTTTTGGTCATAATTTCACGTCAGGAACACACAATAGAAATTATGACATCGAATTTTGAGACACCCTGTATATACAGGACATTTTCAGTTTGAATCTGTTACAGTAAATGAAGGATCTGTAAGTTTTCGAGGTGTCTCCATAGTCTGTCTTCTTCGCATGTATCTTTCACATTCAGCATCTCCATCTGGAGCTCTTGTTTATTTTCTTTTCACTTTGTGCAGCTAAAAAGATGCTGAACTGTTAGGGTGGTCCCATTATTGCACCAGTTGCATATAGGTGCTTGTTTTCTCTCTAGAGTGTAATTGTGAGTTAAGTTGGTGTGCCCTATGCGTAGTCGGTTGAGAATTATTTGTTTTTCCGTGTTAGATCTGTATTTTATTTTTCTTTTTGGTATTTTCTATTGGTTGGATTTTATATAAATGGGTGGTGCTGTGATTGTACCAGGTCTATTGCCATCGCTGTATAAGCGATTTTTTTATCCAATTCTTTGCGTCTTGACTGGTAATTTAGTTTAGCATCAAGTGTCTGCGAGTTCATTTCCATGGACACCAGTGTGCCCGGGTGTCCAGAAATATTCGATTTTCTTCCGTTTGTTTTCTTGCAGTATGTTGTTTATTTCTTTGGCTGTGCTGTTTTTTGATCGCGGGTTGTTTATCGTTTTAAGTGCCGCTATTGAATCGGAGCAGAAATTTCTCCCTTGTTTCTTGAACAGCTACCATAGTTCATTGATAAATGGCTTCTAATTCTGCTTAGTAGACGGATGTCATCTGTGGCGCTTGGAATGTCGTCGTGTATTCTGAGTGTACAACTACTAGGTCGACTCCATCTGTCCAGTCTATCTATTGTTGGATGTGCTGGATGGTTATAACTTTAAGGAGAGAGGTATTTGTTTCTGTTTTTTGGTATGATGGTGATGACTAACTGCCTTTAGTACAGAAATTCTGCGAACACAGTCAGATATTAGTTGTTTGATGTGGTTTGCCCATGTTAGTTTTGGGTCAAATATCATTCCGAGAAATTTTATCTGCATAATTTGATCCWGCTTCTCATTGTTGAGGACTAGTTAGATGTTAAGGTTTTTATGTTTTCTGGAGAAGAGAATAACGTTTGTTTTATTAAGGAAAAATTTAAATCCATTTCCTTTAGTCCATATTGATAATTTGTTTATTTTTTTAAACGCTTGTTGTTGTTGGAGTTTTGCCTCTGCAAAAAATCATCGGCATATATTAAAGATCTTGTTGGGAGTGATATTTCGTTTGTTATATCGTTGATAGCAAGAAGGAACAACCTTTTTTTTGTATTATCGGAAATAGTCCAATTTTATTCTTCATTATTGTTTGTGTGATCGTGCATAACTGTATCTAACCTAATAGCAATTACTCAGACCACCGTGTGCTTTCATAACCAACACCTTAACACCCTATTAGTAGTCTTCATCAGAAATCGGAGTACTCGATTATCTTCTTTAAATGCTAATAGCAAAGGTAATTCTAACAGATTATGTCGACATCCTTAAAGAGTAATTCTGAAAACCCATGGATGGGTGAGACAGAATACTAAGATTTCCAGTGTCTGCCCTATAATGCAAAAGACAATCACATGCAGTTTAATTTAAAAAATCTAAAACAGACAAAGGGGGGAAGGACGTTTGCCTAGGTTATCGTTATCCTAGGAAGGACCTTATAGACTAGTGAAAAGGTGATCCCGCGCAGTTCAAGATCAAAGATGAATGTAGTACACCTGAATCGGTCAAGTAAGTGCCACGGGGATCCTGACGACTGGTACAGATTGGGACGATCGGTTTCTGAGGTGAGGGCAGTGCTATCGAGCAGTGCTGTCGAGCTTCCTACATATAGTATGACGAATAGTCCGGTTAATTAGAAAAACGGTGATGCAATCGAACAAGAAGATATAAATATATAAACTGTTCCAAAATGACTATGGTGAGGCGTAGTATTTTGAATAGTGGTTAATTAAATTTCTGGTGTTGGAATAGCAGTGTATTGAACTAGTACTTAATCTTTGATTTTTTTGTGTATTTCCGTTCTAATGCGTAAATAAAGGAAGTTAAGTAGAAGTGTTATGTTTCTGGCATATATATGCAAAATAGCTAGCCGGCTAATTATAAACTAAGCCGTATATATAAAAAACAACTCGACTGGAAGTTGTACATTCTGTACTTTTTCAGTAAACACATGTGATGTAGGAATACTTCATATACTTACGTTAAAATTATGCAATATCTACTAAAAGTAAAGATATATTTTAACAACGTAATGAAATCTGGAAAATATTAATAAATGTACTATTGTTAGTGTGGTAAATAATGCAGTGCTTGAAAAATGGCAGGTTTTTTCAATACATACTACAACATCGATTGGCATTGCACAGTACATCAAAATTGAGTTAAACAGCCTCAAACCAATTATAACTGTAAGTCTGAATTTTCTGAGCCTTCAGATATCGTTATGTGAAATATCACAGCTGATACTTTATCTTTCAAAATAGTAACAATAAACTGTTCAACCAAACAGCTGCGATTGCGATAGGTACATAATTAGAGTTTCTGCTATTTATGGCGGATGCGCCGGACTTACAACAATGAGTTGACATTCTCATTCAAATTTGCGGTTAGTTGCAGATCTCTCGGAATGGAATGGAATGGAATGGAAGTTCAATGAGTTCTTAAAATTGCAGTGACCGGAAGCTTCTTGCATACATTAAGTGCGTTGCAATTGCAAAATGGTTTCAGGCTCTCAGGCGGCTTGAAGCGTTTGTGCTGGAATTCTCTTTATGACTTGGTAATTCTATTTTTTTTTATTTTTTCGCATGAGAGAACGTAGTAATTTGTAACTGAAAAATACATTCAACTATTTTGTATTTGCGAGTCCCAAAAATTTGTTAAGTGTTCTGTAAGGATTTCAAGCACTTTTAAAGCAACAGATCATGTTATATGTAACACTGATTATAGTTGCTGGTGGTAGTTCGCGGCGAAGTGCAACTGGCGCAACTCAACGTGTACAGTTAAGCGTGTTTTTTAAGATGCTTTTAMACAGGTATACATAAAGAACCCGTATATTAGTATAAAATCAAGCAAATCAAAGTTTATGTCATTTATTAACTTTTAGCGTATCGGTATTTGTTTGTTTAAAGAAAATGTCGAAAACCTAAGAAACCAACATAATGATCGAAAAAGCTTTATAAAACATTGAATTTATCTGTTAACAATTGCAAGAGTACTTAATCAGGACAATACTTAAGGAAACCTAAAATCCCATAATACCAAATGCTATTAAAAAGTGTCCATAAGAGTATACTCAGCTATATTAAAAGCGCTAAACGAACTGTGAAGACCACTTCTACGAGTCAATGCTCTTATTCAAAAGAGGCGTCCCTCAGCATTAATTTTCAATAATTTCTGTGAACAATTCAACTCTGCTCCACTGTTAGCGTAAATTGAAGATGCATTCAAATTTAAATTCTATTATTGCTCATTAAAAGTGAAGTACTCCACCCTGCTCTCGCCATAATATTTAAACACGACAAGTGTATTTTGTGGTTGTCGCGTGATAGGTTCGTTGTTACCGCTACGAATTAAAATTACTCCGAATTCATCGGATCGATTAACTTGCCCCCAACCGCCCTTTTTTATATCCATCCAAATAGGGGGATTGCACACAGCTAGCACACCCTTTGGGAGGCCAAATTAATGTTGTCTCCCCTCCGGCCCTTCTTTTTTAATTACACCTTTTGCACAGTCTAGCGCACCAATCAGAAAACCTAGCACACTTTTTGCCTCTTAGATATTTGGAAGGGGCGAAGACTTCAAATGCGTGGGCGGAATAGTTAATTAATTGATTAAATTCAATTAATCAGTATAAACGGCTATGTAAATATTTTCAGTATATTATGGTCGGACGATTTTGTCTATATCAGGAATCTATGTTACTCGAATATCCCAAACAGCATATACTGGATGATCCGCATTATGTGGGCAACCTCTCGCAATCTGAAAACTGAAGTAAAAATAGCACTATTTAATAGGACAGCTTTTTCAAAATAACGCCCGCCTACTGAGATATTCACTCTTAAATATGGGGTAAGGGAGGCAGTTTTTCAGGATGTAATGTTATTTGATCAAATTTTGGTAATTATTATTTCAAGTGGAAGCCGYTAAAATGATGGGTACATTTATTTAAAAAAATGTTTTGAGGGGCCGGGAGGGGGCCAACCTCCCACATTTTTACCCTTAMCGGGTACGTATTGTTTTCAAAACTATCTGTATTTATAATCTTTAGGTCTTGTAAACAAAAAGAGTACTCGTTGGTCATGCAGTTAAAATTTACCCTTTCCGAGCAAATTGCAGTTGAATGTTAAGGTTCACATTTTCACTGCTCAACTAAATCATTTGTTCTTGTCAAATTGGCCGTGATAAATAATGTAACTGCCGTAGTTGTCATTGTTTCATTAACATTTTGATAATAACAAAAATTCGAAATATTCTTATAAATGAGTAAGATAACATGCATTTAATGATTTCCTTTAGTTGAAACTTCTTATTTTGAAAATCACCTATTGTAACAGTTATCAAATTTGTTTTAAAATGTTAAAATTTTTGAGGTTATAGGGGGTGAAATCTCAATCTTTATTATTTGTTACAACTAATATGATAAAATCTKKGAAAGGGTCAATTAGAGCCWCATTTGTTTACGATGCCCAAAGACTAAAAAAACACATATTTTTKAGAAAAATGTTAACCCCGTTTAAAGTTATGGTTTATTAAAATGCGAGGGTTGGCCCCCCAAACATGTGTGCAYCACTTTAATGGCTTCMACAAGTTTTATGAAATYATATCAATTGACATAAGAGATATTTTTTAAAAACTGTTTTTCCACCCTCATGTTTAAGAGTGAACATCTCAGTAGGCGGGTGTTATTTAAAAAAAAAAGTTATACTGTAAAATAGTATTTTTACACCAGTTTGAGATTCCGAGAGGTTGCCCCCTTAATGCGGGACATCCAGTATATGCTGTTTGGGATATTCGAGTAATATAGAATCCTGATATAGACAAAATCGTCCGACCATGCTGACTATGCTGAAAATATTTACATAGCCGTTTACAGTAATTAATTGAATTTAATCAATTAATTAAGTATTCCGCCCACGCATTTGAAGTCTTCGCCCCACCCAAATATCTAAGAGGCAAGTGTGCTAGGTTTTCTGATTGGTGTGCTAGACTTTCCAAAAAGTGCTTATTCGGCATGAATAAGTAATTAAAAGGGAAGGGGCGGAGGGGGGACAACATTAACTCGGCCCCCAAATATTTTTTTTAATAGAGAAGACGGGATATGTGTTAGCTGTATTTAGTGGTGTGCTAGGGTGTGCAGTCCGACGGTATGTGTCTAGCACTTGTAATCCAAATTCAATATCGTCATTAACTTGCCTCCCCCCCCCGCATTTTAAGTCATGTATCTAAAAAGCAAAGAGTGTACTAGGTTTTCTGATTGTTGTGCTAGACTGTGCAAAAGGTGCTTATTCAACATGGATAAGTAATTTAAAGATTAGGGCCGGTGGAGGGGACAACATTACTCTCTGAGAGTAATTGTTAATTTCAACCTCCTAATATAACAAGAGTAATTCATGTTAGACAAAACAAAACCATCTTGAACTAACGGGAAAGCGCGATTTAATATTATCTTTGAGTACAAACTACTGATTTTTAAACAAGTATCACAAAATGGCCATCAATAACTACAGCCTTACGCACGCACCTCATATTTTTCTTACTTTTGTCTAATGGATAATCTAGTGTAGTACAGCACATTCTTCATTTGTTTTATATTAAACTATTTAAAATAAAAGTATGTTAAAGTTCCTAGAAATTACCTTAGTTAGAATTAACTAAGGAAATTGTATATGTCGGGGACAAAGCTGGTAAACGTCACAATTATTTGGTTTTTTGTTTTATAACAGCATCTGTGCGATAAAATAGGTTTTCAACGATGTTTTCCATACCATATCTGATGTTGGTCAACAGTTAGTACTAATAAGGATGATGTCTTAGATGTAGTCTCCAGAAACGTTATAGCATCTCCGTAGGTTGCTTCGTAGTGCTTCAAATAATGGAAAGCATTGCCTGTTTTTCTTTTAATAAGAGTCGTTGATAATATTTACCTAGCAAATACTCATTTTGCAGTCGACCTTTTTTAGGTGCAAGCATATTCTGGAATTTACTTAAGGCTGGTTATATATCATATGGTAGGGGTAATCCAATTTTTGTGTTGTGCTAGCGGTGCGCTCTTTTACACCAACAATAACAGCTGTGCTTGATTATATTTTAAGGTAGAACTAAAGCTTATTACAAATTATACCAAAGGTTAGCATTAAAATAACTATTTTTGATTAAATTGTTTATATTTTCTTGGTAACCAGGGCTTGCTCAATCAGGACATGCTGGTTCACGCTGCTGATGCTGCAACAACCTATCAAAATACAATCTGAGAACTCTTGCGTTTTCTAATAAACCATCAATGAAAAGAGTCCCAATGCATTTTAGAGCTTGTCATAAAGTGTTATTGTTTGCTTTTGCTAGTAATAAATTAGATCAAGCAGTTTCATGCAACTGTAAGGTTCATGGCAGAATTAATAACGGCAGGGCTTCGTATCGTTGCTGTTTCACTATTCGCGTTACGATGTAAATCGAGTGCGACAATATTCGTTGGAGAAATCTGATAGCCACTTTTGTAGCGAGAGCGTGAACCGAATAACAACTAGGTTGGCACTTTTGTTTCTCAAACGGCGATATCTGGTGGCTTAATATACAGTGATGCTGTTTGCAGAAGTACACAAAAAATTCCTGGTTGCTAACCAACTTTAGTTTAATAATGTAAAATTTTATACAGCTGAACTGTTATTATCCTGCAAACATTTCCTCATTTCTATATCTTCAAAAAAAAGTTTATAAAATTTCTAACACTTTAGTCTAAAATGTACATATGTTTCTAATAATTAACGCTAAATTATAGATATATTCTTTGCTATAGAGATATAATACTGATTACAAACGTCTGACGCTTTAAAAATGGTTTTTAATTKGGCTAGCCGGTTCGAATGTCATGATTAATATTCAACGAACAATATTTTGACAAAAGTTTTCACCTCATTAACAGTAACCTGTAATAAACAATTTCACCGATTGTAAAATGCAAATGAGCAGCATAACAACCAATTATTTTTTTAGATCATTCCTATTGCGTTAAGATTTATTTTAAGTTGTTTATTGTTTTCAATTGAAGCATATTTTATTTGAAATACATAAAATACAAAATCGAGTAGGTACTGTCTTTCCTTCGACAGTTTTACGAGCCTATAACTGCATCGCGTGGCGTCACAGCTGTGGCCATAGCCTACCGATAGAACTAGCCGTGACACTCATCCCCACCTACGTTCTTTGTTTTGGTGGGCTATGCCACATGTTTTGATGGTAGTAACCACCGGTGCACAGTATATTAATTCTTTTAGCTTTTAATGTGTACTTAGTTTAGTAGTTATTCCTTTTCAACATTACTGTAAGCAAATGTTAGTTAAATCCGGATCGTTTTCAAGATCTTTCCATGTCCAACCCGTACAAAAGCAGTTAAAGTGGAAAGACCAAAGTTACTATTTTCCGATTTGTCAATGATAAAAAAAACAATTTCGAAGGTGGCTTAACTATATCTACATGGACAATTTTAAAGTTTGCAAATAATTTTTTTTATAAAGGAATACAAAATAATTAAACCTGACGTAACAAGTATTTTAAGCGTAGAACGAGGTTCAAACTTTCACAGGATGCATATCACACAATTTTCAAAAATGAACTGTCGTATATTTCATCAGTATTCCTATTAAGCAAAAATTGCGTTCTCAATAACCCCGAACACCTGAAAATACAAGACACGCAAGAACAAATGAAAATTAAAACGTTGCGAGTAACGTTGCATGTACTATAAAAAGAATAATTTTAGTGCTAAATGAAATTTATGTCAAATAAGGTACACCTTTTAGATGTAAAATAGAAGGTTTTACTAAAAAAATTACTGCTATTAATGACATTATGTCTTTAGCAGCATCTAGCATTCAAAGCGTACCAACATGATATCACATTTTAGAATTACAAATAATTTCGTTGGGTTATTTTCTATTTCTACTTTAAAATATAATAAGCTTCAGGAGCCTTCATTGTAAATACTAAAATATTAACAAACGCTGTATTCCAGGTGATTGCTATCAAATCAGATAACAATTCTGCTAACAAAAAAGGCGTTCTATTTATTATGCAGTAATAAAATTCAAAAATTTTTCATGAACTCATTTTCAAGCTACCTAAAAGTATCAGGTATTCAAACTTCCAGCTAACCATTAAAAATATACTATTTCCGGCTGCTATTGAAAGGCAGAATGTGTACGTCTTTTTTGATAATAAAAATAGGTGTCCAGTTATCCAGAAAATCGAAATTATGTTATACAATCCATGTAATAGCCAAAGCACAAGAAATCTGTGAAATAACTCAAAAGCCAGCAATTTTAGCATTTTGTTCGTATCTGTACGTTGTACGTATTTTATTACATTAGTTACTTACATACATATTTTGCATTGCATTATATTAGACCTTTACGGGGTATTTACGTTTAGTTTAGTTGTTAAAATGAGCATAATTGTCTTTGTCTTGTTTTCAATAGTTGGAATATATACTTTATATAACTGCTGATCTATAATTAATGAGTTTTCTGGTAATGTAGTCGCCCCGCAAGTACTATAGTATGGATAATAATTAGACCCGTAGAACCGTACAGCCAAGCGCGGTAGCCGACCATCTCCAGTTGTGACGTTACGAAAGCAGTGTCGCGCCTAGTTCTATCGGTATCTATCTATCTATGTGTATCAACGATTACTTTCTATACTTTTTATTGAGAAGCATATTAGAAACTAGACTAATGACTCGTCTGATTCGCAACACGCAGTTTCACAACGACTTGCAGCTAACTTCCTAAACAGAGATATAAGAATCGCCCAATCAAATCGAAATAAGGCGCCCCCATGACCACGGCGAATGATGTTATTATATGAAAATATACCTGAAGTTCGTGCACAATAATACCGAGAAACTATGCTAATCCAAACTGAAATTAATTTAATATTGCGCTACTTGGAATCTTAGCGAAATCCTAAACTTTTATGAGTTTAAGGTCATTAACATTTATAGCATATACTTAAAAGGAAGCGCTTGCTGCAAATATATGTTTACGTCAGAAATACTAATAGCTCTATAAGAGGACGAAAAATTGTTAAAAGCTTCTAAAGTTACACAGAGAATCCTTAATTTCTTTAACAAATTGCATACTACTGCGCAAGACTATTCATATCGTTGTGCTATTTGTGTTACGTCATGACAGTAGAGGGGAATACAATTTCAGGTTCGTGAGATTGTTGAAGGCTCCGACTATTCCCATATTTATACATAAAAATGATAAAGTATAATATTTATTCTGTTATTATACGTATAGACCCTAAGTGTCCGAGAAGTTTACGAATGTGTAGATTTGTACTCGACTTCACTGACTTATGTAGAAATAAGAACACACAGTAAGAATTGTTCTATTTTAAACTTTAGTGTAGCCTACACGATGCTTTATGCACTCATTAACGAGTTTAGTCGTCGATTCATTAAAATAATCGATTTTCTTCTGAAGTTTCATGTTTCAGGCTATCTATGCAGCATCATAAAGTACCACACACCATTATTCCAACGGTCAGTGTACATACCTTTCCGCCCAATAACAATCCACCATCGTATTTAGACCCTTGTTTGTTCTAATAGCATTAATTCTAAAGGATAAACCGACCTCTCTCAAACCCACTACTCATCCTCTATCAAACTCGCTAAGTCGACGAAAGTTTGCACATCTTGCTCTAGGCATACTGACAAATCAAAGTAGCTGTTAGAAATGCCGCAGTATATAGAATTATGATTGTTTTGTTAAATGAACCAGTAACACTTATGTGAAATTTAACAGCTTTGTACGATATAATGAAATTCTTTAAATTTGTGACGTGACTTCTAGGGGATTATTACCAGTACGTCGCGTACAAAATGAGAGAAACGATAAATTAAGGAAGTAAAAAAATTATAGAGGGTGGCAGTAGAAACTATCTCACCAGAGTTACGGCTGCTAAACAGTACCCACCAGCACAGCGTTGAGGGGGTGGATAAATCGTCTAAACACGCAATTTTACTGAAGGGCGCCACCCGTTTTCCACAAAATGTTAAACAATCGATCTATTACAACACCAAACGGGAAAGACGACTTCTTAATAAGTGAGAAACAAAAATAAAACTTACTGCTCTCTTTAACAATATATAATTGGCTTCTAAATCCAACAAAAAATTTACGGTCGTATAAACTTAGTAATATAAACGCAAATTGGAAAATTGGAAATTAACCTGCTACAAATTATGAAATGCTATAATATAATAAAATATATACATATATTAAAGCCTGCATCGCACAGTAAGTTAATACCAAATGAATTCAAACAAATCAAACGTTGTAATTTTATATTTTTCCTTGACAAAGTATACCACTCACTTAAAAACACTGTAAACGGTAAATTTATTAGCTTAACCAAGAATTTAATGTAGAACCAAAAAATACTGCAATATGTAAAAGGGTTCATTAAAAAAGTAATTTGAATATAGATGTGCTAAAGAGAATGGACCATAATAGTTAAAATTACAAGGTACGAGCTTAACGGTAGGAGACAGAGAAAAACTAATAGTTGGTTCGTTTTCAATACACACGACGTTCTTTAAATTTTACCGATTTCTGTTAACACTCGTATCTTGATTAACAGCTAGAACGAGGTTATTACAGAAAAAGAATCAAAAATAAATATTTGGTTTTGTTTCGAAAATATATTTTGCTCCTGATATTTTTAACTGTCAAGGGCTAAAGTATTCGACACCGCTAATCACAATATTTTGTTGAGGGAGCTGTCCAGTATTAAAATATGTGATGGTATAGCGTTTTTTACGCATATCTGCATATCTAACTCCTAGTGGGGTAATAATAAGGTCTGTTCATATAGTTTTATGTATTTTAATGTATGGTGGCACAATAACAAATTGAGGTTAAATATAAGTAGTGTAAAGAGAAAACTTTTATAAGGATAGAAGAAATACGACTGACTTTGGAAATATTAACAGCTTAATTTAATTGATTCATTAGATCAAGTTAGAGGATAGTAGTTATATGGTACCCTTACTATAATTTCATACCAATATTGGCTCAAGTACAGCTCCCGCCACGAGTGGCGAGCAACATTGCGGCGCCGCGTAGCTTACTCTGTACATGTACACAAATCCTTCAGTAGAGTCGGGTAGTTGATGTAAGTGGGATTTACTTACCGTAGATATGTAGGTACAAGGGTCTAAATCTAAAAGGCGTAGTGGGACAAGAAAACTAGCATGTAGTAATATGGGAAAATGTTTTTATATACATTCCGAAAAATTAATCACAACTAGGTAAGAAAATAATCAGAACAAAAAATAAACACAAGTAAAACTAAGATAATATAAAAATAAAGAAAAATGAAAAGAATCAGAAGTAAAAATAATCGGAACAATTACTTTTGTAGGTACACAATACCTATTGTTATCTACTATCATTAAAATCACTGTCGTCCGCACTGTCACTTCCACTGTCATCGTCCAAGTTTATAATCAACTGATCCGGCATGACACGGTCTATGCTTCGGTAGTATTTGATTTTCTTGAAATAATTAATTCTTGGATAATCTTCCTATTGTTCTCTGTTTTCTTCCACTTGAACCCCATTTGTCCCAAAATTCGACACAAGGAAGTATTTGATCCATTCCACCCCAATTCGTCGCGGAGCTTTTCTCGTAGATGTTCAAGCGTCACACGAGAATGCTCTGTTATGTGAAACCTGTAAAACGAAACCAAAATACAATCAAACGTTTCCAAATCGAAAGTAAATGGCATCAAAAACTTGGCAAATAATTTCATCTGAGCAAAAGTATGGGTAATTTCTAAGTATTCAATTATTTACCAATACGAAATTTGATAAGCACCGATAGTAACTATTTATTTAGTAACTTATTTTACAGTCTCTATTTATACTCATGATGAAGCACTTATTCACTTAACAAATTTATTATTTCGGTGCTCGCTGAAATAGTGATGTCTTTGTTTAACTAACCTGTATATCATATCTCTGATATCCCTGGTTTGGTACTCCGGTATTTTGGTGACAGGATATGTTCTAGCCCTCTTTTTGACAGGACTTGTGAAAATCGCTTCCCCATTTTCGGCTGCACTTGTTTCACCTTCTTTAACAATTCTTTCGATTGTTCTTATAGATATTCCCGTGGCCTCAGATACACGTTTTTTTAAATCTGATTTAAACATTATTAAATTAAAAAAACTGTTTGTTTTGTTTAATTTAAAAAAAACATGTTTTTTGCCAACCCTGGTAATAGGCGCCACCGTGTCTGAAGCCGTTCAATTTTGGTTTACTGCGCATCCAGGTCTCTCGCCACTTCCCGTGGCGGGAGGTGTACCACGATTGGAGAGTAACAGTCATTACATAAGTTTGTACTAATTATTATCATTATAATTATATTGTTCTTGTTTTTTTAGGTCTTCAGGTTAAGTAGCCACGGTATATGATAACATCTCTACTTAATCCGCAATGGAGAATAATCCTAACTACAACTACTCCTGTATAGGTAAGTAATTGAGATACTGTGAGAGTTACGCTCTTCTAGTATCATGGTGTCTTGGGATGTATAACGAATCAAGAATAACATTCCTTTGCATTTCAATTATAATAAATGTTTCGTACTTTATGTTCAGTGCTTTAATGTGTTTTCTTTGCTTTGCGGGATACCTCCCAAGACTTCAATTATTAAAGGTACAAATATTATCTTGAATTCAGGGTACGATCGGCTTAGATTATATCTAAGGAGCGAGCTTACTGTTTTCTCCAGTTTATGAATCCGAAAGTGTGTGAAACTTTTTTGACTGTTAAGATGTTCGTAGCTGTAACTTTATTTCTTCCGGTTAGTTCGGGCATACATATTTTTCTTACCACGTCAAAATATACTTTTTGGACCTCTTCTTTTAAATTTTGTTCGGCGTGCATTTTGTTTTGGTGGACATATCTATAGGTAAGTGTACGATTTTTCGTTTCCCAGATGTTTTATGGTGTTACCATCGAGCAATACAGCATCCTGGATATTAGTCGGTAGTCGACCTTTCTGCACATTCAGTGATATTGATGGAGTATGTTTAGCTTATGTTGAAGCTTTAGTGAATTAGCTGCGTATAATTTTAAGTCGTCTAGATAAAACAAGCGAGGATATTTTCATGAAGCTTGTATGTTTATGTTAAGCCCAAGTTCTTCTTCTTCTTCTTTTCTTATTATTATTATTATTATTATTATCATTTTTCATTTCACTACCATATATTCCGTGGTAGGTACATTCTTGGGTGAGGGACCGAGCTTCGACAAGAAGCCTAGGGTTCCTCTATTTATCCAAGTGTTTTACGAAGTATGTGTGCACTACCATTAATAACTATTTTTTGTAGTTCCCTTACAGAATGTTCTCCAGGGATTGCCTCCAGATGGTTGTGAAGTCCTTTCTTTATTGCCCCCAATGCGCTTATAATTACGGGTATAGTTGTTGCTTTTACATGCCAAATTCTCTGTATCTCTATTTCCAGATCTTTATATTTAGGCATCTTTTAATTTTCTTTCTTAACTACGTTAGGATCATCGAGTATGGCAACGTCTACTATCCAGCACATTCGTTATTGTTTGTCATGTATAATGATGATTTGCTTTAATTGTTCTATCGGTTTGCACAGCCATATCCCACATAACCGTTACCTGCTCCGTCTTCGTAACCGCAGTTGGTTGATGTTCGTACCATTTTTCGCTTATTGCCACTCCAAAGTGTTTACATATTTCCCAGTGTATATACCCAGCAACCTTATTATGTCTAGCTGAGTACTCATGTGGCGCTTGCTGTTTTAAAATTTGCTTTCTGTAATAATTTGTACATAGTGCCTGATCCTGGGCAGCTATAATAAAACTCTCCGTTTCAGCTTTTAAGCCTGAGCTACCCAGCCATGTTGTCGTTGCTTCTTTATCAATAGGTTCGCTTTCCAGTATTTTGTAAAACTGTCCATGCAGTGGTTTGTCTTTCAATAACTTTATCCTTTCTCTTTCTGCTTTAGTTTTCAAAACTTCTTTTGGTTTTTGCTGGATGTTTCCCGTTTGTATGCCGTACTATCGTTTTATCTGCGCCGTTTCTTTAGTTACTGAGTATAATGTAATATTCTTTTAAACTTTGCGAGTATTTGTAATTTTCTTTTTCGATGTAGTCACTGATCCCAACGATAGCGATATTGTATGCTGTTTCTAATTCCAGCATCGCTCTACCACCGTTTTGTCTCTTTATATAAATTCTGTCTACATCTGCTTTTGGATGCAGCATACCACCCATCGTCAACAACTTTCTGCATTTTCTGTCCATGGTCCGTATCTCTTCTCTCCTCCAATCGATAACTCCGAAACTGTATGTTACAACTGGAAGAGCCATTATTATTATTATTATTATTATTATTATTATTATTATTATTATTATTATTATTATTATTATTATTATTATTACTATTATTATTATTAATATTATTATGATTATGATCGTCATCATTACAGCGAATTCTGTTTGAAATACACTGCGTCACTCAACCATACCTACTGGAGAATGTGACATCTATATTACTTTTTCTCAATTTCTTACCATTTAGGTTGTACCCTGCATTGCCGGCGACATCGGGAGGAGATTCGCCAGTCTGTAATTTAGTCATGATCTACTTTGACTGTGATATATTTAGGTAGTTCTCAAACACATCAAATAATTCATTAACACTGTACAATATTTATTTACGGATGTTCATAATTCATATTGAAAAGGTTATCACGAACGAGGAATGTATTTAAACACTATAATTGGGATAACTTGTAGTCGACCGCATTTCGCTGCGCTGTCGTGATAACGCGATCGTTAAATTGCCCGTTTTTACAATCACTTCCACCATCTTCAACAAACAGCGTGATTAACAAACATAGGAACCTACACCCACGACAAACAATCCATCCTGTGCATGAGTCAAGACTGTGATTTTTCCTTAATTGATTACAGTTTTTTTTTGTGTGACCCGGGATTATCTACATTTAATAGCTGTTTATCTAAATACGATTTCGTTCATATTTTCTGATGGCGCGCTATAAAAAGATATAACAAAGTTCCTCGTATCTGACCTACAAGTACAAAGGGGTGGCATAAACGTATCGTATCTTACTCTGCAAAAGAAAGCCTATCTGCGATATTTACTTGTTACTGAATCATTTGTTGAGTTAAGAAGTTTCAAAGTTACCCTCCCACCTAAACGGATTATTTTTGGCGTCCTAAGCGCTATATATAATGTATAAAAACACGGATTCTACAAGAAAATTGTATCCAGTTTGCACAAAGCACTGTTTTGCTTTAAAATACAGCTTATATGTATGTATATCCGTCCCAAAATACGTGTCCGATTTGCAATATTCTTAAAAATTAAGAAAAGGAGGCTTTGATTTTAAACAGTCGCAGCTGTTTGTCAGCAGTTGACAACTATGGCAGATACAAACAATGGTTTACCTGAAACAACGCAAAAAACAGAACTTAGCCCCAGACGCAAGACAAGCTGTGTATCATTTATTGTTAGAACTTAGTAATAACGGCAAACTGAAGTAAAAACGACTGCTAACAAGTTTAATTTTTCTGAAAAAAAAACTGTGACCAGAATTTGGCACCGAGACCGAAATAAAAAATTATGCGTTGGTCAAAAACCAAAAAAAATGTGTTACAGAGCTAGAGACTGTAATCGGGAATAATAAGAAGGCATTCAAGTGCAGTCAAACCATTTCTAACAGACGCCAACAAAATTCAAATACTTAAATATTACCTTTCGATGCTCAGATCAGAAAGTTTGCTTTGTGAAAACCCTGAAATTATGGACAGGTACAATCTATTGTAGATTCTAATCCATGTAGATGAAAAATAGTTCTATATAAGTAAAACATCAGATACATTCTATCTTGTCCAATGCGAAGAGGAACCAAACAGGAGCTGCAAAAGCAAACGGTTTCTTACAAAAGTGATGTTTTTGGCTGCTGTTGCTCGTCCTCGCTAGAATCCTCTGCAAAATAAGCAGTTTGGTGGTAAACTGGGTATTTGGCCTTTCGTATTTGAAGAACCTGCTAAGCGGAACAGTAAAAATCGCATTGTTGGTACTATTGAAACAAAAGTCATCTCAAATGTATGGTAACCAGAGCAGAATACAGAAAAGTGCTTATTGAGAAATTGTTGTCCTCTACTGAGAAAGAATGGCCTTGAAGAAATATGGATTCAGCAAGATAATGCAAAACCCAATATTGACTTAGTAGATATGGAATTCAATGAAGCCCTGAGAAAAACCAAGTTGCCCATAAAAATGTGCTGTCAACCTCCAAACAGTCCCGATACTAACGTGTTAGATTTGGGTTTTTTAATGGGTTTCAGCCTTTGCAACAACAAACCGCTAGCAAAACAGTGAACGAGTAAATCTATGCCTTCGCCGAAAAAATCCTAATCGGACACTTATTTTGGGATGGAGATAATTTTTGGAACAAATGTATTATTATCAGTATCAACAGGGTAGTAGGCAGTGTGCAATTTATTTATCGTAAATATTTTTTTATCTTTTTCTTTAATCATTAGAAGTATTTCATTAGGATCCTTGTTCAGAAGTTCATCAACATGGCCATTGGCAAAATCTTTTACTTTTTTTGCATGTAACCTTTATTTGTTCTTTTTATACAGGCCAATAATTTGAAGTACTTGCTTATATCAAAATTTTTTTTAATTTTACCATTATCCTCAACATAGAATACTTTGTCCACAGAGTTAGAAGCTTTTCGCGATTAGATTAAGAAAATATGCCAGTAAGTATGGACTCTCAACAAAATAACATGATTCATCTATGCTATACGCGGTTTTATTTGAAACAAATAGAGAGAAATATTTATCAAAACTAAACACAATGGCAGTACGACGAATGGCTCGACACTGATTGAAGCGTCTTTCTCTTACAAGCTTCCATTAAACTCGTTCGACACACACACACGTTACCTTCTTGATAATTTAACACATTTTCGCTGAGGTTTCTGCTGTTTCTGTTTGCTTACACCATTTCTTATGCACTTCAATTTATTTTTGAAATATTTTCTTGATTTACTTGGCACAAAATCTTCAGTCACTGCATTAGCATCTTTTTCAATTTCTTCGCTTGACATTTTTCTTTTGATTTTTACCACTTTTAATGAAAAAAAATATTTAGTAAATAGTAAATCTTAGCCAACTTTGGAATGTATTATAAAAATCACTATTACTGAAATCGTATGTCTTTTACTCCAAAATTCCTTTTTTAACACGGTTACCGGTTTCGAGGTTTAATGTAACCTCATCATCGGGCCAGGCTACAAAATTAAAGCATGTACATATTGTAATGATCCATAGAAAGGGGTCTACGCAAAAGCCGCGTGCGTTAACATTAGTAAATAAACTTTGATTACATAAAAACAAAACGTGCCACAAATAAGGAATTTAGCTAAAAAAAGATACTTAATATAGTTACGGAAATGTGATCGTCAATTTACCCAAAACAGGACCGTATTCATTGTGTGACAAGAATAATGGACCATTACAGACCCCAGAAAGTTCTTTATTACCTGCGTAAATATGAGGAGAGAGCAACACGAATATGAGACAAAATAAAACACACACATCCACCCATAATATTTATTAACACACGAATTATGAAAATGAAATAAGTCAGCAGTTGTGAGGCATTAAAATAGGAAATAATATTCGAGAAATTAAACACTAAGAAATTAATTAAGCTGCATTTTTATAACACCGTTCGCTTATCATTTGCCAACGTGTGGTAGGAACCTGCATCAGAATTAATGGCCCCATATAAAGGCGACTAAGAGCGTGACCTTTGTGCCCAAGGACCCATTTAAAGTCGTCGCAACACAAAGTTGCAGGGGGAAATATTAGTGATAGACCCTTACATCAACTCATGAACTCACATCAAAAATTCATGCAACACTCCGAAAAATCCAGCTTAATACAACATTACTCAAATTACGCCAAAAAAATATACCATTTTACAGTTATTGATACCCGGATCTCCCAATAGCTGGCTTAGTAAAAAAAAAACAAAATTAAGAAAATATGAACAGAATAAACACGAAATACCATTAAGACAAACAACAGTCACACCCTAATAAAGAAAGGGTAATTTACCATAATTGCGTCTTTGAATCCAAATTCACAAAGCACAAAAAAACTGTTGTACACAATCAACAAGTGGTTCCGAACAGATTTAAAATACAACAACGAGTACAGGTATTAAAAAACACGTAAATGGCAGGTAACAATTGCTGTGAAACCCACGTCAACTAATCGTGAAGCCAGTTCTCCACACCCTCCCTTTCTTGTGTTCCTATTCCTTAATGTCCCTAAAATCACCCCTCCACATAGTTTATTTGTTGATGCCCACCAAACCTCCAACATATTGCAACACAGCAACACAAGCCGTTAATTTTTTCGTTCCCACAAACTGAACACTCCAGAGTACCAGAAAAATCACTTTAGCCTACTTACATATATCATTATAATGTCTAGCCAGCGTTCCTTCAGTCCTAATACTTAGAACAACAACTAACAAAATAAATCTGTCCACGCGGTTCACGAAAACCATGTCACCCTCGGTACGATATGACTAGCCACCAGCTTGGGGGTTAAAAGTTGGCACTGATATACGACCCCACGCATCGCCCGGCTCCAACCTACACAACCGCACAAGTTATTGTTTTCTGAAAACCCACTAAATGCAATCTGCAAATTCGCAATACTTCACATACGAACTACTTCAATATAAAAAAAATTAAATGAACTTGCAATAGTAATGTCATTTTGTCGTTTTTACATTGACAATTTTTTCATTGTCACCTGGACGCTAAATATTCTCCTAAATTTCGAGTAAGTGTTAAAGGCATTTTGAAAAGAATATAACCATTCCACTGGAAGTGTGCGTTCAGTGTATACCTACCTACGTTCAGTGTACGTTTCAATTTTATCATTGAATTTATTACAAACTGAAAAATAAAAAGTTATGCAGCCAAACCCGCGGCGGGAAGCAACCTTTAAAGAACCTCAAAAAAATTCAGGAGTGTGCTGCCACCGATGTCAGTCTGAGGAGTGTGCAGAATGTCGCTAAGGAAATGAAAGCAATAATTGAAGAGGATGAACAGGAAAGTTTTCGACGCCCGACAAAAAAAAAACGTGAAAGACTGCAACCAAAACGGGCCTAGACAATTTTGACATAGGGGTTCTTCGTCGCAACATCATCAATTCGTACAATGTGAAAAAAGGTATGGTTTACTTACAGTCGTGGCTCCTTTGCATTACGAAAATATGCTCGTAATTATTTTATTTGTTTCGCTAAAACATGCTCATTTCTAATTTACTGGATACCCACGTGAAAAAAAAGAATTATACGGGTTCTGAAACTAGTATTAAACGAGTGATGAAAAAAATCGGTTTTCGATGGGTGAAGACACAAACTTAATGGCAAACTGCTTATGGTAAACCACATATTCAACAAATGCGTCTTAATTACAATATCTACGTAGGATAAAGGAATATCGTCAGGCAAATAGACCAATAACACATGGACGAGACATATATCCATTTATCCCATACTCATTTGAAATCCTGGAGCGATGGTACAAACGATTTTTTGCGCCAACCTGTGTCTAAGGCCAAAGACTGATTAATTTAATAATCAAACGCTTGTCTTTAATCCTAGTTCTAAATTTATTTTTGTAAAGCCAAATGCCAGCATTTCAACTGCTACACAGCCTTTCTTGAATATAACCATGGCCGGCCGACTTACATTACGTTAATTCTTGGAAAATAGAATGAAAATCCTAAAAATAGATACCTACTGCCAGAGAAACCTACTTGCAAAGATGGTTGGATATATTTTTAAGCTGTTTTATTCCCATTATTTAATTATAGCCMGCATTTTAAATGGAACCCACACACTTACATATTTATAGTAACTCAAAAATAATTACAATTATTCACGCCAGAGTGGAGGACGCACTAATTTATTCATATATCCATTTCACTGCCACAACAGGTTTAGTCAATTCCAGAAAGAGTGATACTATAAAAAGTAAGGTTGGCGTATTCCAGAATTTTCTGTGAAAATCCCTTCAAAAATGATTTGCGTACATCAATTACTTGCTCGCTTCGACTTCGTTATCCTATGAATACTTTTAGGGGTGTTCTACGACTCGTTTTATTTGCTGGTGCGAAATGAATAGAAAAAAAGGTTTAATAAAACGCAGAAAACAATTTACTTTAAAACGAACCTTTGTGCGAAATTTAAAGAGTGTAACGTTTTTTTACGCGCGAAAACAATTTAGTTGAAATTAATTCAAACTTAAAACCCTGAGCCAACGACAAACTGCTATTCCATCTAAACTGCACATTAGGGTAAATATTATAAATTTTTAACAATGATACTCAGCTGGAAATAATAATATCAATAAAAAATAAAAATATTTACAAGCACTTAAGCTTATAATAATAATAGTAATAATATAGTATTCATTTCTTAAAGGTATATACACCCAATTACAAGAAATAACAGTCAATAGAATGATTAAAATGAATAAATAACGAAAAGCCTACTAAACTATACAACAATTGTACAAATTAAATTCACTGAAAGCTAATCCTGTGTGCCACACAATCTTGTACGGCAAGTTGGTAACAATTTCGTTATTGTAAATAAAAAGCTTTATATTTATGGCGTTTATTAATTAGTCGTGTTTTTCTAAGTGTGTCTGGAGCATTTTTCAAACCAAAGTTTAAGAATTTTCCGTAGCTAAAACTCTTTTGAAATATTGTCTCTGCGCATGCCTCGTTCAKTTTAAATATTATTTGGACATTTCAATATATTGAACAACCCACAGCTACATGTATTTATTTAATTAAACGTTTTTATGTGTTGTTTGAATAAACTTCTGCTTTTATTGCTGCATACAGCTGTTTTTAGGCAACATAACCCATAACCTAATAAATAAGACACTAGTCGTTGTTGCTGCACTAGGGCAAACGATAATACATTACATGACAAACTCCAAAGAGATGTATAATTGTGTCAACTTTTGTCCTTTCTTACTCTTGTAAATTTATAGTACGTTCATGGTAGCTAGGTTTAAGAGTCAAGAAGTTTAAGAAAAAGCTATTTTTAATCGGAAATAACAACAAATGTTCCATCGGTGACATTTAGCAGGAAATTATTGAAACTGGCCAAGACCATCGTATTTGTTTTAAAAACTAAGAACAATATGATGGATATGGCCTTACTACTGATTGTTGTACTCTGAGATTGGTCTGTTCCAACTTTTAAGTAGGATATACAACTTTTTTCTGCGACATCTTACTTTAATCTCAGAATTCTGACTTTTTTGTCGTCATTCTAACTTTTATCTCGGAACATTCCTGTTGATTAAAATGTAATTTAATGATAAATGTACATCCTTCTATAGTATTTAAGCCGCAGATAGCCTTCCAGTAAACAGAACTTCGTTTTCATTCGTAGTTTTCAAACTATGGTCATCTAAGTTTTGCCGCGCGCAAAAAGCCTAAAAACGCTATCCTCTTGTAGACGCAAAAGCCTAAGTCCACGATCTAAACTAAAATCAAAACGAAACAATGGAAAAACACGCTCAATATGAGGCTGAGACGCTGGTATGCTGCAAGAACAAGAATTTTAGTACATATAGACGCAGAATTAAATTTCCTTTATTTCATATGAAATGAGTATTTAAGGGTGCCAAAAGTAACTTCATACTCTCAAGGGTTATTTACTAGACTTTATAAGTATAATTTTGAAGACAGGTGCTAATCCCATTTTTTTAAATAAAAATATCGTATATTTTCATAAAAAGGAAAGCTTTTATTGCAAGTTTGGTCATTTTTCCATATTGTACTGTTTACTAATAAGCCTTTCGTTCTAGAAAATTTTTAGAACACAAAACATATTCACGTGTCGCTAGTATGACTTATTATAGAGCCTTAGAAAATTTCTGGAATGAAAGATGACTTTTCACAGAAATAAACTAAAGGCAAGTAAATCGTAATAGTCGTACATCAATATTGAGCAAAGAGCAACTTGTGGCCGGTCGAATTGTATTATCTTTGATTATAATAAACTCAATCTTATTATTAGTGCCATCAGTCCTTATCAAAGCTCTTATATCATATTGTATCCCTAATTGTATTGTCTTCTACAAAACTACTGCTTTAACCCCGTATGTAACGCGAGGGGAGAGAGGAGGAGCAATAAAACGTCCGTCGAAATTACACTAATGTAATTGACAAACAGGAATTACATGAACAGGAGTAGAACGAATTATTTTACTTAAAATATTTTTTGCTATCAGATTGACAGTCTCGGGTAGGTCGATCTCTGTTACTCCCGTGCAAGGTTGACTGCCGTATTGAGATGGGACACACATCACATGATTGGATTGTTACACTGCGTATTATTTTAAACATTGCCTACTGCAGTAAGTTTGGCATAATACTCGATATTGGGAAACGCTATTTCGGATCCATTTTTATTTACATCAGAACACCATAACACATATTCGTGTTTATATTTCCATTCGTGATCGCTTCCACTTAACGTTGGGAATAAAGAACGTGTTTCGTGCAAAGAAACAGCGCTTTACGAACTGGAGCACTGATTGCTGAACTCCTTGATTGTGTTAAAAGAAAAACGAAGAGGAAAAGTGTCACACGGGCCTGTTTCTTCTGTTTCCTTAAAGTTATTTGTAGAGTTGGCTTTCAGCTGCAAGATTTGTTTTGTTTCCTACTGGCGTCCTATTGAACGCAAGAGAGAAATTTTTAAAGTGCTTTTTAGTTATATAGAAGTTATTTTATTTGAAAATCGGGAAGTTTTTTGCAACAATAACAGAATTAAATTTATTTTTATGTGCAGGGTGTCACATTTTGTACACTACGGGGTACTAAAGATACCAAGCATTTTGCCCAAAAATTAACTGCATCTGGTGTATTGAATTTATCCGGGTTAGCGACTTGCGCTCTATAAGAAAATATGGACATTAACTTTGTAGGTGACCTTATGACAATTTTTATGTTATTGGTATTAATCATAATTATTATGCTGAAACAAAAAATATTGTCTCATTTTTTAGCTTCAACGAAAATGAATTTGAAATATTCCAAACGAATTAACAGTACAAGGAATGCGTGGAATACGATTCCAAACTGATGTTAATATCGATATATAGGCGTTTCAATTTAAGATCGCAGCGCCTTCGTGACAAAATGTGCAACTAACTAATTAACTACATACTTAAAAAATGCGGAGAATGAAATTTTCTATAAAGAAAATTCCTCGGTGCCATATATGTTTCTGCATTTATTTAAGCAGCGCGTGGCTCTCAAAATGACGCCGCTTTTAAACTTAAGCGGAGTTAAGTAACATATTTTTCTAAATATGCGGATGTGGTACAAGATTTTTTTTCCCCGACAGATGGGTATTACATAAATATAATGCAAGATGGGGAAAAAAAGATCTTTAAACAATTGTTTACGTATATAGAGTATTCACTTAGAATAATACAAGATCAAAGTAGTTTTAAGTGCCTGTTAAAAAATAGCCATATGGTCTAGCACCAACAAAATCAACTTAATATCGACCTCTATATTTTAATAATAAGCATTAGTATAGTCAAATACAAATAAGTAAAGAATACTAATGGTTGATAAAAATTATTTCTGTGTAAAAATGAACGTTTGCTGGCTTTATATCGTAGCTACCACAATTTAAGTTGGGTACCTACGTGAACTTTAAAGAGCTGAACTAATTTAGACTATAATTGATCTGCCAAGGCCCAAATGCTCTTATAACCAATTCTCGTCCAACTCTAACCTATGGCAAAGTTCGCAGTTCGATGCTATCAGAACTTTATTACAAAAGTTATTCACTAAGCTCCTATTGTACAGTTTAAGTTTGGAGCCCCCGAACTGATGAAACCAATGCTGCGGTTTGATTGCAGAAATTGACTGCATTTGCAGGATAAATTCTGTAGAGCCAACAATTTATTGTTCCTTTCATATTACGGGTGTACAAATGTTATTAGCGAGTACACAGTAGCGATTAATATGTCTCTCAATTTTTTCTTTCTATAATCGGTATTATTATTGCAAAAGTAAATATTAAATAATACCAATAACGATTTCAATGAAGTTTTTTGTGGCATAATACGACCGATTCTTTGGTTGAAAATAGATTAATAGATCTTTGGGCCGATTTAAATTTTGATACAAATGGGAAAACGCACATATGAACAGTATTTAGACTGAGATCCCACCAGACAAGAAAATAAAGTGCATAAAAGTCGAATAATATAGAAATATCTCGATAATACATGTAGATAAGACCACTTTTCTAAATGATGTCGCAACAACTCTACAATATATATGCTGTACAAATTAGAAGCTAGAGTCAAAAAGAATACCAAAATCAGTTAGTTCTCAGGAAACTAACGCTCCAATTATTCTTAATATTATCATCACGATCACTGACATTGTTAATTTATAAGAACAGTTTTAGGTCTTCGTCGAATAACAACTACTAGTAGCTTTGATTATTCATTTATAAACGTAACAAGTAAACGTAAATTAATATAAATTAAATCATTGGTATATTTGAAAATTCGTTTAGTATAATTACGTCCACAACATTGTTTATTAAAATAAATAACGATTGATTTGATCAGAAGCTTTTCGCAAATCAAGACCGACTTAATCGCTCAAAGCGAATGATTAAATTAATCGTTTAATAATTCAGAATCAAATATCGAATACCAACTATCAAAATTCGATCGTTATGCAGTTATCATCGCAAATGGTTAGATATTCAAGTTTCTTTCAGCTCATTAATCCATCGAAACTCATTAAATAGCACTGAAAAGTTTTAATGCTTAAAATCATCTCTGAACAGACATTGCGGTTCAGTTGTAGGAAACTTCATGGGATCTTGCTAGTTAAAGGTACTTTAATTATGCGATAATAATTGTACAACCACCTGACATTCGTCAACCGATAGCTGGAGCTTCATTTGCAAACTTTAAAAGCATTACAATGGCTAATGTGATATTAGTATGCAGTGCGGATGCTTGGAGCCTCGGACAGTCAAACTTCACGAGCTGCGTTGGAAGATATTTCCAAATTCAACCAGTGACGAGTTATAAGTGGCTCCGTAATCTAGCTCGCGACGGGCTATTACCGTAACGCCACCGAACACCCGTACCCAATGAATATATTAACAAGTATAATTAACTTATTACTTCTTATTTCAAAGCCAAAAAGGAGCTTTATATCGTTTTCACTGGTGATGCAAATGCTCCATTACGCGACAAAAGGAACCGCCACTGGTATGCGCATTAATTGTTTTTATCAGTAGCTAGTTGGGTTCAACTACCAACGATGAACTAAAGAACAATCCAATCCGACCGAGGTATTTTTTAAAACTCAAAATTAACGGATCTGCAGAAACGATTGCACTTCTTAACTTTAAACAATAAGCAAACCACAAATACCAAAAGAAAGATACAGACCTTTGTAGGTAGCTAAATATTTGCATCTACAGTAATCAAGCGGGCTATAAGTTTTAAGTTGCTCAAACCAGTGAATAAAGTACAGTAACAATAACGCAAACTTCAAAAAGGACCTATTAACTCCTCACTTCCTTTTCTAATAATACTGCTGCCCCAAGCAGTACGCTGCCTTCTGCTTTCGACAGTTATATTACAAATTTAAAGATTAAAATAGTGAATTTCACAATTGCAGAGCTATGTTAGTTATGTTGTGACCTACAAAAAATACTTAACACAAATTATGTCTTTCATTATAGCTTGATAGCGATGATATTAAAGACTGGCCAGAAATATTCTGTAAATATGGTTTTGATTGTTTAAGCACTTTATAACTCCGAGATGTTGAGAATACATTTGAACCCTATAGGTATGTGAGGATGGGCCGTACTCAGTTTTAATATGAATAAAATTATATATTGATTTTCCTGCAACCTACTTTAATTATGTTCTAAGAAAATGTGTATAAAGCTTTAATTCCTGGAAATGCACCGGGCAAACTGTCGAATTTTTCAGGTTTTTCGTTTGCTGCCTGTTATTAGTTGTACGAGGCATGTTTTTTAAGTAAGTACCGTTTTGCGATTCCGCCGCCGCAGCGCTACGGTCGGCGTTCCGCGCATGCGCGCTGGTTACCTACATCTCTTGTCTACGCACTGACGTCATTACAGTTTGATTCTTCATTGTATACGTTGTTTACTGAGTGTTTAAGATGCCTCCGACAATCGTGAGTCCCGCCGATTGTGAAGTACGGGCTGTTATACGATTTCTTAGTGCTAAAGGCGTAAAACCGATCGATATTCATCGTGAGATCTGCGAAGTTTACGGAAAAAACATTATGAGTGATGGAATGGTAAGGAAATGGGTGAGAGCATTTAAAGATGGCCGCACAAATGTGCATGATGAAGAACGGAGTGGGCGTCCTTCGGTCGTTAATGAAGATTTGGTGCAGAAAGTGAACGAAAAGGTGAGAGAAAACAGACGCTTTACAATTTCATCATTGTGCGACTGATTTCCTCAATATTCTCGTCGTGTTTTGTATCGCATTGTGACCGAGAACTTGAATTACCGGAAATTGTGTTCACGTTGGGTTCCAAAAATGTTGACGGATTTGCACAAAACCCAACGTTTAGGCAGTGCATTGACTTTCCTTGAGCGGTACCACAATGAAGGTGAAGATTTTTTAGACCAAATTGTTACTGGTGACGAAACATGGGTGGCCTACGTCACACCAGAATCGAAACAACAATCCATGGAATGGCGACATTCATCATCACCCAAAAAAGTGAAGTTTAAGCAAACAATTTCTGTCCGGAAAATCATCTGCACAGTTTTTTGGGACAGAAAAGGAGTATTGCTAGTGGAGTTTCTGCCTCGCAATGAGACAATCAATGCAGCGTCTTATTGTAAGACATTGAACAATCTGTGTCGTGCAATCCAGAACAAAAGACGTGGCAAGTTGAGTAAGGGTATCGTTTTGCTGCATGACAATGCCCGTCCACATGTGGCTAATCGGACCAAAGATCTCATCAAATCTTTTAAATGAGAAACTCTAGATCATCCTCCATACAGCCMTGRTCTGGCACCCAGCGACTACCATTTGTTCCTGCACTTGAAGAAACACCTGGGTGGTCAGCGTCATCAAGACGATAACGAAATCGAAACATTTGTAATACAGTGGTTAACAAGTCAGGCGGCAGAATTTTATGAGGAGGGTATTCAAAAACTGGTGCCACGTTAAGACAAGTGCCTCAATATTCACGGAAATTATGTAGAAAAGTAGATTAAGGTACAGGCTTTCATGTAAGATAAAATTATTGCGATATCTTTGCACGTCTTTTTTTAATTCCAAAACGGTACTTACTTAAAAAACATGCCTCGTATAATTTCTCAACAAAACAGTTTCTTTCAAGAATATACATTTTATTTACGTTACGCAAGATATGTTTTAAAATAGCAATATATTTTGGGATAACACTACAAATTGACATACTCTTATAACACTTACTTATTATAAAAATGTGGGGGTACCTTGGGGTGGATGTTTCCCACCCACAAGAAGGTGAAATCAACGTAGAGGTTGTTGAAGAAGTCGAAATGGCGGAAGATGTTTTTTACAATAATGTTGAAAATGATGTACTCAAAGAGTCAAATCTCATTAAACGGAATCGTACCACCTGAAGCTAAACAAATAGTTTTAAATGTTTATAAATACATCAAAAATACAGAGAGAGAATGTGGCGCGATCACACAAACCAGAACAGAACAGAAAAGATGGGCCAGGGTTTTCAAAGATGATCACGCAAAGTTAATACGGCGTATGATATATGAGGCATACAAAAATAATTTTGTATTGACAATTGAAGAATTACACAAGAAAATTAAACTTCCGGCTAATGCAGTAATTGTATTAGACATTGAATAAATTCCAAATACGTCTTCAAATAAGGAATAAATTCAAGATTTTCTTTTAAAACATGACTTATATTTTGAGGAATGTTATATAAAGAAACAAATCTTGGAGGTTCTAAAGACAAAATGTTTTGATAAAAAGAGATAAAAGAGCGCGGACACACAGTTTTACGGCTACCGCAGAATCACTGTATATTTAATCCAATTGAAATTATTTGCACGAACTTAAGAACTTAAGAATACAGGCAAAATACTGCACCAAAATTTAGTGATAGCATCATACACACCATCCAGGATGTTGCGAAAACCACAGAAAATGATTGGTCTAACTGTGTGCATCATGTGGTAAATGAAGAAAAATCTTACAGGGAACGATTGATGGCGGAGTTAATAATTCAACTTGGCGACAATGATAAAACAGACGATGACAGTGACTTTTATAAGTGACTAAAATCTAATTTTGAAAAATGTAAAAATAATACTTGAAAAAATAGTATAAGGTTTGTTATTTATTATTTTATTTTGTGTATATTTATTCCTTCATTTTCAATGTAGCGGTTGATAGATTTTAAGTACGGTCCTGTAATGTATACGACAGGCAAATAGTTTTACACAAGTCTATGATTGAGTATCGTAAAAATTAGGAAAAGTTAAATAGACCATTAAGTTATATTCGCAGAATATATCTGGTCGCACAGTAAGATTAACATTAAAGGCATACCTATTTTGGTTTATGTTAGCTTGTAATAGAAATGCTTAACATTTTAAATTAAATGCTGTTAATACTCAACATAATCTCCATTTCACTGGTATAAGTACGCTTTAGACAGCAGCCGCCTCTAAGCCTTTCGAGAAAAATATGTCTTCCTGGTCTGCTATCCAGCTTTCTACAGCTCCCATAACTTCTTTGTTGGAAAAAAACTTGCACATCTTCAGGCTCTTTCTTTATTTGAGAAATTAATAGTAGTCAGAGGGAGCCAAGGCAGGTGAATATGCAGGATGCTATATCAATTCGAACCTAAAACCGCGAATTTGTTTATTGCGACGTGCTACTTATGCGCAGGTGCATTGTCTTGCAAGAACAAGGCGCTTTGACGACAGATTTGTGAAAAATATTCTCCTTCTACAGATAATCAATGAAGACGACATCATTACGAAACCAAAAAGCAAAATGTTACTTCTTAAAGATTAATCTTCATTAGGTCCAAATATATTCACTTTATTTCTAACCATTTTGACAAAGAAAAGATCAGTGTCTTTGGTTATAACTAAAGTGGATATATTTAGACTTAGTGAAGATTCATATTTAAGAAGTAACATTACTATATTACCGCTTTGTGCATATGGACTTGTTTACAATATTTAAAAACCAAAAGCAAGAAGTTTTACGGCCGATTTCTAGACTTATTTATTGCATTGACTGTTGTTTTGTCTCAGGGTAGCAGTTTTCACCCATTGTGACAACTCAGTCTTCTTTAAATACGACATACTGAACGTGCAGTTTCAACACGCACTAGCTTTTGAGCAATGGTGGTCCATAACAAAACTCTTCGATTAACCGTTTGTCAAGAAACCATACGTCCTGTTTCCTTAGTGGAGATACTTCCTATCGCTGGTAGTCATTTTCTTCCAACCATTTTCTCCGTACTCTCTTAACTGCCGAGGCTATAACTTCGAGTTCTTAGGATATTTCCCTCAAAAGGAAGTTCTATCTCATCTCATTCATGTGATCTCATAGAAAATTATTTAATTGAGAGAACAGGTGAGTGCTTTTCAGCATTAATAATTTTTGGGAAAAATTGAGATAAAGCTTTTTCCTAATTAGGTGGCTTACAAACAAGTTGGTTATTTTGAATGTGCTTTGTTTCACAACCATATCGCATACTCTGACGATCGCTTCAACCATTAACTGTCATGTCCAAAGAGCATTTAAACTATACTTCTTTCTGTTCCGAACATGAATAAAACATGTTTGTTTCTTGGTTTAACTACATCTACAAGATCATCATTTGCTAAGAAAAAAAAAATGTGGGGGTACGATGTAACCTTAATATAGCCAACGTCCAAATCATATGACAAGAAAAGAACAAATTGCTGTGTTTATTTCTGCAGCAAAAAAAAATCAAGTATGTTCCGAAGTCTGTATCTTATGTTTATTATGCTTTGGTTGCGCCACATCTTATATACAGGTGAGCAAATAGGAGAGGTGGTCGGCCATATCTCGTAAACAGTAGCCCTAGAGCATTGAGGCTAAAAAATTCCTTAAGTCAAGTGACCAAGAGAAATTGCTGGAAAATATTTTCGAGTTTGTAAAGTGACCGCTAGAGGGCGCTATGGCACATCCAAGTTACAAAATTAATGTTTGTGTAATTTTTAGCCTAATAAATGTTTGCGGTATTTAACATATTAAGATTATTAGGACTAAAATCTACCTTTTCTACTTAGATTTTTTTTGGTTAAATGTCAAATAAAAGAAAGGGGAGCGGATGAATATTAATATAGAAAATTGCTAATATTTCAGGTTTGGCTTAACCGATTTCAATCGGTGAGATGTCATTCTCAAGAGCTTAATTGCCTTTATAAAAAGCAATTTTAAGTGTCAAAACATAGTTTGTGTGTTGACTGCAAGAGGGCGGTTTCTAAAGTTGTTACCTAAATATCGATTTTTTTCGAAATTTTTAAATGCAACCATATAAGGTTGTTTACTTCATTAAAAGAACAATTTAATATAGACTAGAATGGTGAAAACCGCACCTTCATATCTTATTTTAATCTAAAGATATTAAAGATTGAATAGCAGAATTTAACCAACAGATCAACATATTATTATTACACTAATGCTATAAACATCAGAGTTGCTATATATATATATATATATATATATATATATATATATATATATATATAACAGTTACGCAAGAGTTACTACCTTTAATTATGAATACTCAAGTGAAGAGTAGCTAAAAATACAAAGTACCGCAACAAACACAATAAAAAATAAACTATACTGAACAAATTATTATTATTATTAATAAAACCAAAGTGTAGATTAGCTAACATTATAGAGCATTGGAGCAAACACAAAACAAAAGTAAATTATCATATTATATGAAATAACAATTTTAATTGATATAACCTGTAGTTATGTTCGTTAAAATTGCTATTTCATATTTAGGATAATTTAGTTTTGTTTTGTGTTTGCTCCAATGCTCTATAATGTTAGATAATCTGCACTTTTGTTTTATTAATATTAATAATTTGTTCAGTTAGTTTAGTATAGTTTATTTTCTTATTATGTTTGTTCCGGTACTTTGTATTTTTAGCTACTCTTCACTTGAGTATTCATGATTAAAGGTAGAATTAGTTGAGTTTATTGTTACCGAATTTTAGTGCAAATGGCATTTGTCTTGCGCAACTATTTCGATATTTTTTATATATTTATAGCAGCTCCGATGTTTTTAGTATTAGTGTAATAATAAACTAAAGTTCTGCTATTTAATCTTTAATATATTTTAATCTTTAGATTAAAACAAGATATGAAGGTGCGGTTTCCACCATTGTAGTCTATATTCCATTGTTCTTTTAATGTAGTAAAGAGCCTTATATCATTGCATTTAAAAATTTCAAGAATAATCAGTATTTAGGTAGTAACTTCAGAAAGGTTCTCTTGCGGTCCACACACAAACTATGTTCTGACACTTAAAATTGCTTTTTATAAAGGCACATAAGCTCTTGAAAACGACACCTCGTTGGTTGAAATCGGTCAAGCCAAACCTGAAATATTAGCGATTTACTATATTAATATTCACCCGCCCCCCATTCCTTTATTTGACATTTAACAAAAAATGTTCTAAATAAAAATGGCAGATTTTAGTCCAAGCAATCTTAAAATGTTTAATACTACAGACATTTATTAGGCAAAAAATGACACAAACATTAATTTTGTAATTTGGAGGTACCACAGCGCCCTCTAGCGGTCACTTTTCAAACTCGAAAATATTTTTCAGCAATTTGTCTTGGCCACTTTACTGAAAAAATGTTTTACCTCAAAGCTCTAGGGGTACTAGTTTATGAGATATTAAGAACAATGGTGTTTCACTAAAACACGTAGGTAACGTATAGCATGATCAAAGTGCAGAAACTTTTGTTGAGACATCTCTAAATTGAAAACTATGATGACTTTTTTCATAGTTCTGGTATATAAATGTCTTCTCTTAGCATTGCTTTGCCAAAAAAATTCACAACTTCTATAATTATCGTACCAATGCAGATGTTGCAATAATAAAACGTCTGTACATGGCTGATGATTCTTCAACTGGTTAGCTGCTAGTGTTCGTACATTATCGTTTAATAACTTTAATCAAAATTCAATGGTTTGCTTATGTGGTATGCTACAGTATGAAAAGTTTTGTATGTGCTATTATGCGTTCACTTATTTAATGTCATAAACGACTGCGAAACCGATATTTCACAATGTTTTTAATTTTAATGAATAGCGTAATACATACGTTTATAATACGAAGTCATTTTGAATACACTCAATGTCATCTTCGACATGACCAAATTGTATCACAGGCATATGCGTAAATAGCACCCAACCGTTTAAGAAGCAACTTTTTAAGCTTCGAAGCATACAAGACATCGGAGCTACTCAGTCACAAAAACAGAACCCAGTCCTAACCACTTGCTATTGAACTCGATAACTGATAGAATTTGTCCCGCTTCCACACTAATAAGCAAAGGTTGCATTTCCTTTGTGTTCCTTGTATTAAATCTTGTATTAAGTGATCGAGTAATGTGCGTGCACTATAGCTTTGTGATGTTAATGAGGTTATGAGTATAGCTATATTGGATTTGCCATTACTATGCAGGTCTAACTCTGGAGTTTATAGAACACATCTACCATTGCTGCAAGAAGCCTATTAACGTCTTATATGGAATTTTAGTTAAACCCTGTTGTTCAGTAAAAAAAAAACAATAACTAAAATTTTAAACGCATTTTTGTTAGTGAATTACCAGCGGAAAGCGATCCATAATGAAAGTATAATTGAACCTAGGTGAGCAGTTTCGAATAAAAGATGTACAACAGCTTTATAAGATGAAAATATATTCAAATATGACTTCCGATTATACCAAAAGCGCAAAATAATTTTCTTTTTTTTTAATAGAACACCCTGTTTATTATTACATTTTTTTGCTTTCGCACAGAAAATAAATGCCAGTTTATTAATCTTACATTTGGTCTAAGTAGCACCATTACGAAGTTATTTCAAATTTAGTGCAAAATTTGGCATTTGCAGTGTTTCGAGCTTTTTTGGAAATATCCGAAACGAAGGCACTGATGAGAGAGATACTATTTCACCAGTTCGCTTCCAAAAGAAATAACCTACTCTTCTCAGACGTTACATGGGTAGCGATGCCAATATTTACTAATTCAAATATTGATCACTAATTTTCTTAAATGCACGGAAAACTTTGTTTTTTTCTCGCATCATCGATTTCAACATCAAATTTCTTTGCTGCTGATATGAAATTGTTGGTATCTGCCAGCAACAGTTAGCTGCAAGTGACGTTTGGTGCGGTTTTTTTTGTTTTATCGCAGAAATGTTATTTCTTTGCAATTATCAATATATTCCAGTATTACTCATGGTGGTAGTAACAGCTTGGTGCACAAGAATCCCGGGTTTGATACTCAAAACAAATGATCAGTTAAACAATAAAAACCGGTTAACACGGTATCATATGTAAAAAAACGAATAATAACAAGAGTTTTTTCGGTATATCAGTGATTTTTTTTAGATATTTTTTACTGCCCATATTTTATTCCCATACTGTACAAATTCTGTTGTAATATCAGCTAATACAAGCAACATTTTAAATATATTCATCTCTAAACCTAATTTCCTTATGTAAAGGTAATTCAGTCTCATTGACAAGTATGAGTTTGTACTTCAATGGTCATCTAGTAGAATGTAACCTACTATGCTAGTTTAGTTCCGGTCAAGGATATTTATTCTCGTTACTCGAAGGTGTGTAAGGTACGCCATTATATACCGATGTTTGTACATTAACAACTCGCAGGCATTCATTTGCAAATTTCGTCCCTAACAATAGCAACAAAAATAACTATTCTAATCTGTTCCGGGAAGAAATACGCCGTAGAACTATTTATAAAGAAATGTACCTGTTCGACAAATGCAATTCAAGTACTATAATAAAAATCCATACCATACATAATACATTCAGGAAGATCATTAATATATATATAAGAAACATGATAGGGCCTAAGTTAGAGCCCTGGGTGACTCCAGAAGTTGAGACAGAGTTACAAGATTTTACACCTTTGTACTCGACATATTGAAAACGATTGCGTAACAATGAACAAAACAATTTTAACAAACTAGGACACAACCCAATCATATCAAGCTTCCGCAACATAATCGAATGGTCGATCCGGTCGAAGGCCTTGGTGAGGTCCAAATAGACAGACTTAAACACTGGACACACTTTAGATACTTTCCAGCAAACAGGAAAGGATGATTATGACAAAATTAGATTAAATATGGAGCACAATGGATTTGACAGACAGCTTACAGTGTCTCTAACGAAAAAAGCCGGTATATAGTCTGGGCCTGTCGTGAAGTTGGACTTTAATCTTTTAACGCTCTTTTGAATGTCACTTACCGATACACGGAAATTATGAAGCACAGGTGTACTGATACTATCACGATCGATGACGTTATTTTGGACATACTCGAAACGATCAATGTTACCATCGCTCACAAAAACACTTTCAAAGTGTGAAGCAAATCCATTCACTATTTCCTGCGGTTCACTTAATTGTGAATTATTGTAGACCATTTTTCCAGGTATCCTAGTTGACCCCTTCTTTGTGTTAATAAACTTCCGTAGATCTTCGGGATTTGAGCAGATACCATTTTCCACATTTCTCATGAAGTTCTATAAGCTTCTCTAATTTTACACTTGACAACTCTACGCAACTGTCGATATCTGTATGAGTGATAAAGTGCACCGGACCGTCTATACAGACGACGATGCTTCTCCTTTATGTGAATATCCCGAATGATGTCCGTAAACCAGGCGGGGTAATTTGTTTTACGCATTTTTGTCTTTGGAACGTATATATCCAAAAGGGAATAAAGTTCACCATAGAACATCACACGTGGAGTCCAAGGACTTCCAGTCCGCATTAGCTAGTGCCTGGTAGAGACCACAATAATCAGCTTTTCGATAGGAAACCAAATCTTCCGTGTTTCGCAGTAACGTCACCAGTCGGCACGACAGCCGCGCGTCGGCATACCGGTATTAGTGTATCGTGCTATATAGTATAAATACTCAAAAGGTTGCCTCTGCATTTTCTCTGATATATAAATTATGCCCTGCGGCTGCCATACGACTGAGCAGTATTTTAATTTAGACCCACTGCAAAATGCAGAGATTAGAAATCCAACACTCAGAATAAATCTGGTAACACGTACAATAAATCGCATTGTTTTTGAAATCTATTGCAAATGTGAAATATAAGCGAATAAACATATAATATAATTAGTTACGGCTTTTTTTTGTACCTTTTTTGACAAATCGCAATTCCCAATTTATTTCATTAGTATCCTTAATTTACGTATGTCATAATCCACTAAATCCATGAAGATTGATAATTGCTATGAACATAACCAAATTTAGCAGCCACCTCCGCTATTGTATCTATTTTTAACCATCGTTAATGACTTCGCGTAGATCGTGAACTAAATTCGATACATCTACTACTTAATTAAATTTAATTACACAACAGAAACATCTGAAGTCAATACAGTTTAATCTACAGCCCGTAAAATTAGAAGCGCATTCATTTGCTCTAAAAACAAAACGACTGGAAACAATGTTGTTACAGAAAATATCACCCGCTTTCGCTTTAGTTCTCAACATTCCACGTTTAATCAGTAACTGCTGTATAATACGGTTAAACAATGTAACGAGACGCCGCTTAAGTCCAGCTGGCCCTCTCCGTCAGGACGATCGAATATCGTCTGCCAGCTGGCACACAGCGAAATAAACCGTCCCCACCACAACGTAAGAGCATCCAGCGCAGGCCAGACGGCCCTACCACCGCCCAGAAGAGTATAAATTCTCAAGCCGATTCCTGCATCGGTCTCAGAGGTCTTAGGACCGTTGAGGAGACGTAGTGAGTCTCCTCCGGCCTGAACCAGCAAGCCCCGAGGTCCGGCGCCGTCGAAGAAGACGTAGTGAGTCTACTCCGGCCTGAACCCGCAAGCCCCGAGGTCCAGCGCCGTCGAAGAAGACGTAGTGAGTCTACTCCGGCCTGAACCCGCACTCCCCGAGGTCCAGCGCCGTCGAAGAAGACGTAGTGAGTCTACTCCGGCCTGAACCAGCAAGCCCCGAGGTCCAGCGCCGTCGAAGAAGACGTAGTGAGTCTACTCCGGCCTGAACCCGCACTCCCCGAGGTCCAGCGCCGTCGAAGAAGACGTAGTGAGTCTACTCCGGCCTGAACCAGCAAGCCCCGAGGTCCAGCGCCGTCGAAGAAGACGTAGTGAGTCTACTCCGGCCTGAACCCGCACTCCCCGAGGTCCAGCGCCGTCGAAGAAGACGTAGTGAGTCTACTCCGGCCTGAACCGGCAAGCCCCGAGGTCCAGCGCCGTCGAAGAAGACGTAGTGAGTCTACTCCGGCCTGGATCTGTTATTGCTACGACACCGCCACACCGAGCTGCCAGCGAGAGGCACCCCGGTCCGTTCCAGCGGGCGAGGCGCCCGCATTGCCGTTCCGATAGTCGACCGCCCGTACCCCGCCGCCGGCGAGGCCCCAGGTCCATCCCAGCGGGCAAGGTGCCCGTACTACCGTTCCGGGGACCAGACGGCCGACCCAGGCCCGCAACAGGAATATAATTCTTTAGTTTTACGTTATAAAGATATTTTAAGTTTGTATATACGTTACTTGCAATATACCTGATTGTTATGTAATTCTCCACTGAGTTGTTTATTTACCCGCAGGCATACCACACCCAGGTGGTTACATAACTGGCGCCCGAGCAGGGACCGTTACGCAACAGCAACGACCGTTACGCAACAGCAACGACCGTTACGCAACAGCACCGAATATACCGAAGGTAATCAGCGAGAAGACCCCCTCCAGTAACGAGCGACCGTCCGGCTGCGACTGACCGAGCCCCGCCCACCGCAACCGTGCTCCGCGAGTCCAGGCCACGCCCACCGGAATACACAGCGATGGCTACTGGGGCCGTCCCGAAGAGTTTTTCCGACCCGGAAGAAACCAGGGCGACGGACCAGGCCACACCTTCTACGGCGTGGGTCTATGAACTCTCTAAAGATCAGCTGGCCCGTTATCTACGCCGATTCCGCTTAGAGACGGGCGGAAAAATGGAAGAGATGAGGGCACGARTGGKAAATTTTATACGTGACGGCTGCACCGGCGATGTGCCCGACGTCCCGTCGATCCCAGAAGCGTCGCCTGCTAGACAGACCWCCGAGGCGGTCTACGATAAAGTTCKTAAATGGAWTGTCCGTTTCGACGGCGCAACGGACCCCGTTTCGTTCTTAGAACGGCTCGAAGAACTCCAGGCGTGCTATAGCGTGAAATGGGACGATATCCTCAGAGCTCTTCCGGAATTATTAAGAGGAAAAGCACTACTATGGTATAGGAATAATAAAAACGCCTGGACCGATTGGAGCGACTTCACAGAGGCGTTCCGCAGCCAGTATCTGCCGCCCCGTCACCAGATGCGATTGGAAGAGGACATCCGAGCCCGCACACAAGGACCCAAGGAGCGCATTAAAGACTTCGTCGTAGCCCTGCAGACACTTATGCGACGAGTCGGCGGAATGACACCGGAACAAGTTCTGGACCGAGTATATGCGAATATGAGGCCAGAATATAAGCTCTACGTCAAGAGACGGGAGTGCAGGAGGCTGTCCGACCTAATACAAAGGGCTGTAGAGTTCGAGATTGTCCAGGAGGATAACAGGAACTACCGACCGCCACCACCAGCCTCTAACGTATACTGCAGCGAGACAGCATACACCGGACCGAGAGGAAAGCCCGCAGAGCCCGAGTTTCACGTTGTAGAACATGAAATTCATCCCCGGAACAAAACCGACCGCCAGAGGCAACACAATCCAAAAGTTACGGCGCCAGAGACCGCGTTATATGCGATGGAGGTCAGACCGCATCCCTGGAGACATAATGCCAGGCAGAAACCGTCCCGACCAAACAACCAGCCACGAAGTGTACCGTACCGCCGAGAAGAAGTCTGCTGGAGATGTGGCAAGACAGGCCACTGGCGGGGAGACTGCACAGCACCCCGTAAGATGTTTTGTTCTTACTGTGGTAAGAAAAACATCCTCTCCAGAGACTGCCGTTGTCATCCGCAATCCAGGCCGTTACCGTTGAGAAGAAGACCACCCAAGAGACGCCGCATAGATGTCGCACAGGTAGATCAGGAACCGTCCGGCATACCGACCAGTCCCATGTTTGACCGCCACCCGTTCGTGGAAATAATTGTGGGAAACCAGCCGTTCTATGCCCTGTTGGACACCGGTGCTGGAAGATCGTACCTTGGCGAGCGACTCCGAGACCATCTGCTGAAGTTAGGCTACCGACCCGAAGCCAAGGCGGACTCAACAGTCAGACTTGCTAATGGCAGAGCGGCACCGATGACAGAAGAGTACCGTTTCCCGTATTCACTCCACCACGATCCCCGGAAAGGCGTGTGGAATTACCTACCGGGCCTCCTCACCGACGCTGTTCTAGGAGTGGATAATTTTCAAGGCCTCTCAATGGACTTCCAAAGAGGCTATCCCGAAGTATACCTCCATGGAAAGCCCATAGCGACCCGGCAACGACCCAGAGCGAACCAGTTAAGTGCTTTAGAGGTCGCCAGTCCACCGATGGCTCCAGGAAGGGAGACGAGAAAACCGAACCACGTCAGGCCATCACACCGCCCAGTACGTCAACCAGAACCCCGAAGACCGCAGCAGCCGAGAACACCACCGCCTAACCGGACCAGTCACGGCGCCTCCACCAGACCGTCTGAGCCGCCGAGAAAAAGGCGCCGCCGCTGTAGAAGGAGGCATAAGAAGACCTTCCGTCTACGTCCCGAAGAAAGCGTCATCAGGACACCCAGGGAAGAAGCAGTCCCCCGTACTAGGATCGTCCGACCGATGCCTGCTTCTCCACCGACGGGAGGGGCGTGTAACGAGACGCCGCTTAAGTCCAGCTGGCCCTCTCCGTCAGGACGATCGAATATCGTCTGCCAGCTGGCACACAGCGAAATAAACCGTCCCCACCACAACGTAAGAGCATCCAGCGCAGGCCAGACGGCCCTACCACCGCCCAGAAGAGTATAAATTCTCAAGCCGATTCCTGCATCGGTCTCAGAGGTCTTAGGACCGTTGAGGAGACGTAGTGAGTCTCCTCCGGCCTGAACCAGCAAGCCCCGAGGTCCGGCGCCGTCGAAGAAGACGTAGTGAGTCTACTCCGGCCTGAACCCGCAAGCCCCGAGGTCCAGCGCCGTCGAAGAAGACGTAGTGAGTCTACTCCGGCCTGAACCCGCACTCCCCGAGGTCCAGCGCCGTCGAAGAAGACGTAGTGAGTCTACTCCGGCCTGAACCAGCAAGCCCCGAGGTCCAGCGCCGTCGAAGAAGACGTAGTGAGTCTACTCCGGCCTGAACCCGCACTCCCCGAGGTCCAGCGCCGTCGAAGAAGACGTAGTGAGTCTACTCCGGCCTGAACCAGCAAGCCCCGAGGTCCAGCGCCGTCGAAGAAGACGTAGTGAGTCTACTCCGGCCTGAACCCGCACTCCCCGAGGTCCAGCGCCGTCGAAGAAGACGTAGTGAGTCTACTCCGGCCTGAACCGGCAAGCCCCGAGGTCCAGCGCCGTCGAAGAAGACGTAGTGAGTCTACTCCGGCCTGGATCTGTTATTGCTACGACACCGCCACACCGAGCTGCCAGCGAGAGGCACCCCGGTCCGTTCCAGCGGGCGAGGCGCCCGCATTGCCGTTCCGATAGTCGACCGCCCGTACCCCGCCGCCGGCGAGGCCCCAGGTCCATCCCAGCGGGCAAGGTGCCCGTACTACCGTTCCGGGGACCAGACGGCCGACCCAGGCCCGCAACAGGAATATAATTCTTTAGTTTTACGTTATAAAGATATTTTAAGTTTGTATATACGTTACTTGCAATATACCTGATTGTTATGTAATTCTCCACTGAGTTGTTTATTTACCCGCAGGCATACCACACCCAGGTGGTTACAACAAATCCATTAGTACAAAGACAAAAATAATTGTAATCTACTACATCGTTGTTTTTCTGGAACATCATAAATTTAGTATGCTATGTTCACATATTCAGGTACATACATACACCCAGGGGCACCGACTCCGTGGGTGCTCGGGTGCTGCAGCACCCATGAGAGGTAAAATGTGGGTGCGGAGCACCCACGACCAAATAGACATCAACACTTGTACCTTAAATTCAGACTGACTGATCACAGATATAAAAACGAACTCGTTCGTCAAATTTATCAAATTAGAGCGTCTACAGTGCTGCTAGATTACTCAATTACCCAATCTTATTTTAGAGTTTCTTGTGAAAGCAAGTACGTGTAAATGTTGCTCAGTTTTTTAGGATCTGATTTTTTATTTATTGTATTGGTAGTTTTATTTATGTGAACCATTTCAAGTATTAATCTCGTGTTTGCATTACTTTCTTTATCCAAAATTTTGACTTTATCTCAGTTAATATGATGTCCATTGTTGATTATTATGTGTTCTGTAAGTGAGCATCTATCCCTTTGTTTGGTTATATCACTTTTGTGGAGGACCAATCTATTACCCATCCATTATGATGTCAGTCCTATGTGTAATTACCTTCACAATCCTCACATTCCAAACAATATAATAATAAGAAATAAATAAAAATATTTTACAACATTTGCTTGATATTTTGTAGGTATTTTTGATTTTAGTGTTGTGAGTAGGCTCGAGTCATTCTTTTTGTTCATAATTGCAATTTTTATGTTTTCATTTTTAAACGTTCTGATTAATTTTGTTGTCAATCCAGTTATGTTTCGTAGGGATTCATACCTTCTATTATTGTCAACCATAGGATCATGATTTACCCTCTGCCCCACGTCACCCTGCATATCACCGTTATTCACCGTTAGCTGAGTTTGTTTTACATGAAGTATTGATAAATCAGTAGCAGAATACAAGATTTTATTTATCAATGTTTGTATGACTTGTGTATTAGTAATTTTTTTAAGTTTTCTTAATAAATCGTGAATGTGATATTTTAATAATTCTAGTCTTGTCTGTTTTATAACGTTTATTTTAATTTGTGTGGATAGATCTGACAAGTAGTTTATATACCTTCCCGATGAGGTTGATTTCCTGTACCAATCCAGTATTATTTTATCATTTTTTCGTATGACTTTGATGTCCAAAAAGAGTACTCCACATTCTACCTCTCGTTCTATAGTAAATTTTATATTAAGCTGAAATATCTTGGGGGAATTCGACCTGGTGGTAAAGTTCAATGGGTACTCTTTATTTTGGCCAAGCTTTCAATTGCTTTATTACAATCTTCTTCGGGGCTTACTACAACAACAATCCAGTTTACATTTAGTTTACAAGAAGTGGAACAACAACATGTTACTTACTAATTTGAGTTTTAAATAGGCAGCTATTTTAGTGAAAGTAATCTTCGAAAATTTTAACCAGTATATGCTACACATATAACACAATCCAGAAATTTTACATACAATATAATTAGGATGACAAATAAGGTGACATATACATCGTAGTCACTAGTCAGATTCACAAACCACTTTTATTTTAATTTCAAATTTCAATTCCTAAACTTTTTATTATGTAGATTATTAAAAGTTTCTTTAAATGCATGTCTATGCTGTGCTGTCTGCACCTCAACCAACTGCAGATAAATCTATTTCGCTGTCATTACAGCTCATCAGTGCAGTTTAGGTCTAGTGCAGAAAGCACGGCATTGAACTGGTTTTGCTTATATACCAAAGCAATGGTATGATGTATGCTAATTTTAAAATCTTTTAAAACTGAAGTTCATTGTACCATAATCCTTTAGGAAGTATTGGTGCAATTTTGACATTAACATATAAGAAGCTTTTAATAATATACATAATAAAAAGTTTAGAAATTGAAATTTGAAATTAAAATAAAAGTGGTTTCTGAATCTAACTAGTGACTACGACGTATATGTCACCTTATTTGTTATCCTAATTATATTGTATGTAAAATTTCTGGATTGTGTTATATGTGTAGCACATGCTGGTTAAAATTTTCGAAGATTACTTTCACTAAAATAGCTGCCTATTTAAAACTCAAATTAGTAAGTAACATGTTGTTGTTCCACTTCTTGTAAACTAAATGTAAACTGAATTGTTGTTGTAGTAAGCCCTGAAGAATTGTAATAAAGCAATTGGCAGCTTGGCCAAAATAAAGAGTACCCATTGATCTTTACCACCAGGTCGAATTAATATTGACAAGTAAACGACCGCAAACAATTTCATTCAGTGAATTTTATATATTGATCATACGCGGTGAACACAGTTTCGGTTCATAAAAAAGTTGTTGATGACTTAATAATGTTGGTACCAACAAAGGCTCTAGAACAAATCTAGCATTTTTGTACGTATCTCTTTTTTTCCCTCTTATGTATCTTTCTATTTATATCACACATATTTCCGTCCTATTGCATGTGTACCTATTGAGCTCTATTGGACGGATTCATAGATACCATGTTAGCATGAGCACCCACGAAGTTTTCTAAAAGCCAGCGCTCCTGCATACACCAATCATATTATGCAGAAGAAACTGTTTGTGTGGGCAGATGTAAGTGGTAGTTCAACAATAACAGTTATATTTGTACCTATTCTGTGTATATCTGTGATGCTAATCAAAAAGGACGAGGGTTAGGTACCGGCGGGGTTCGGACGTAGGAAGGGCGGGCGGTGTGCTTGCATTCCAATATTGTTGCTTGTATTAAAAATAAACAGTGAAAAACGGTGTATGTTGTGAATATTACATTGCTGTGTGATCGTGAACAGGTGTTTTGTTTTGTGTGTGAATGTGATAGACCGCTGCACCTCGATGTAGATGGTTGTGTGATGGGGATGCAGCGGAGCCAGATAAGAAAATAGCAAAATTGTTGACTAAAAAACAATTATTACGCATGTTGCAAGTGCATGATCAGTAATGGTTCGTTTCCTGTATAGCCGGATCAGCATTATACTCGTGCAAATTTAACACGGCCAGCTTTGGTCCAAGTTGGTGTCATGGAACGCTCCCAGGTATAAACCCTCCTTAAGGGTGTAGAGTAGTCCGTTTCTGCCCTTGCTATTACATGTAAAACGATTTTACGTCCAGAGAAGCCAATTTTAAAGCCACTGCTCCAATATTTTGATATGTTGTTCTGTATACCAATCTCTAGGGCACTGCATTGCGTATTTTTAATTTTTGCTAAAAAGCGACTTTTGTTTTAGCATTTGTGTAATATGCGTTTATTTCGGCTCATTAATAAAATTTTGGAAAAAATAAAACGCAGTGCCCTTGGAATTGAACACAAGTATGTGTGGACGTAAAATCAATTATGTATGTAAAGTATTGTAGGAGCTGAATCAAAAAAAACATAAGAAAAATGCATAATTTCACGCCCCACACAGGTAACCGCCCTTAGTAATACCTAATTGCCTGTCGTAAAGTAGATTTGTTCCTATCATGAGAGGCCTGCAAAGAACTTGACCCGAGGCGTTCTCTCATTGGTGAATGATAACATTTATTGCCCTTCACCCTAAATACATTGCAATATTTGGGCGCTATACGAAGAATAAGGCGCTTTAAATTGTCAATAAAAGTAAAAACACAGAACGCTGATAACACGTCGTCTAGCAAAGCATTTTGTGTTTAAGCAATTAATTTAAAATTTGAGGATTTGATTACCTTTACGCTAATATTTTTATGTTTACATAACATGCAAACTGTTGTGAACGCAATTTCATATTGTGTACCTACATACGGCAATTGGACCGTTATTGATACGAGAGTGGTTTCGGGTAAATTGAATATTGCAGTAGTTCTAGCTATTCCATAAAAATACCTAATTGACTTATTATACTATTTGTAAAAACGTAAAAAATTGACTGTGTTATAGGGATTTTTTCCGAGGCAAACTTTGATAAAGATTACAGGTGTAATCGAAACGTCAGTGTTTACAGCATTTTTACCGATAACGTTGCTGTCTTAGCTTTTATTTGCGAGTCGAACTGTACCATTGTGATTGTTATCGTCTTTTGTACTAAACCTGTAGCCAACTTTTATATACGAGTATTTCGTCAGTTCTCACTATTTCGCTTAGGTGTGCAGATACAAAAAAAAACTCTAGATAAAGGCGTTTTTGATAGATATTGTTATTTTGTATCCAACATTTTTTCAGGGGGTGACATCTTATAGATATGGCACAAACTTGAATTTTTTAACTGGAAACCATAGTTGGTTTTGATGTGATTAAAAACCATTGTGTCTGATTAAAAATGTACACATTGTTAAGTTTATCTTTACTAATTTTGGCATTCTAATTTTTTTTTAGTAATTATTGAAAATATACAAATTTTTGTAGTTAACGCTTATCCAATGCAAAGACATATAAATATAGTGTCTAGAAATTCAATGTGACTTTGCAGACTGCATTTTTGAAAATAACCACACCGGTGTATTTCCTACTTATTAGTACATATTTTCTGTTTGTCCTATTTTTAAAGACATAGCTAAGAACCTTTGTATAACATGTTTTCAGGGTAGGTACTAAGCCGGCCTAATTTCATGTCTTCAGAAGAATATAAAATATTAATTTGAACTGTTAGCATTTGGCAACCGTTCTCACAGTTCTGTCAAATTATTTTCAATTCATTCTCACTCTCTTGTGATACATGTACAAGAAAACAATAGATTCTTGTCTACAACCCTTTTCTAACTGAAATAATTATTGTCTTCCTAGAAACTTCTAATACATTGCCGATGATTTTCCCAGAAAGGATGAAACTCTGCAAATCTTTTGAGCGGCATCAAATATTTGTATACTTTAAATATTATGAATGTATCCCGGTATACCAGTTTATTTGACCCAAGGATTAGTGTAATAAAAGCCAGGTAGCCCCAGCCCGTATAGTATTTTTAAAAGTTACATTACTGTTACCATTACTTTTGCAATTCTATATGCTCTGCAGCATATCTTATACCACTTTTGTAGTAATTTTGTAATGAGTTGAAATTACACTTGTCAGTCTCATATTCGTTGTTCGTTACAGCTCCGACATTACTGTCTTACTTTTTGAAGCGAATTGAATTGCGCCGTTACCATTTTATACCCTCTTTTGTTTTGAAGCTCTACCTAACTTTATAATAACCTTACAATTTCTGCAGTCCTTAAAGTTGTCAACACTTTTTTGATAGACATTTTTTATTTTGAATCCAGTAACACTACAAAATTCTTTTAGGGGGTCACATATTTCTAGATATAACACAAACTTGCATTTTTTATGAAAACGATAGCTAGCTTTGCCATGATCGAAAAAAATCTGTTATTATTCCATTTTTAATGATTTAATCAGATTTGATGTTTACACCAAAAAAGCTATGGAACCGGAGAACATACTGCATAGTATAGATTCAACGGTAATATAACAAGATCTTGATAAATAGTCGACCCTTTACATAGTCATCAATTTTTCGAGAGTGCAAGACTGTCAATTTGACGAGACTAAACTGGCATTAATAATATGATAACTTTTGTCTAAAATTATTAATGCCAATTTAAGCGAGTCGAGCACCTCACTCGAGAAAATTTCAGACAACGTAAATAGTCGCTAATTTATCAAGATTGATTGTCATTTGTTAGGATTATTGCCCGAATTAAATTTTAGAATACATTGTCGATCTTTTGATCAGAGACGGTACCGAATCGACTAGATCTTTTTGTCTCTGACGTTTTCATTTATTTGGTATACTAGTGTACTTGATTTGAAATACTTATTAAGATAGTCGATTCTGACATTCGATTTGTAATAGTCGCTGTTATCGGCGTCGGATTGGATCGGATAAACTATAACTAGGAATGTGATTTGCCAAAATTTAAATTTGACAGACGGAGGAAATAATCTGAAATATGTAATTATTTTAAATCTATTAAAAAGAATATGTATAATTAATACCCGTAAAGGGGAGCAAGCAGTTCTTTCGTCAGTAGTCAAGGATGCCTTGTAGTTAATGAAAATTATTGTGTGGAAACATCATTTTGCATCCATTTTAACTAAAACCAATATTTTAGTAAAGCATTTAAAAAAGTTGTGTTAATAGCTGATATATTGAAAATAAACCTAACAATGTGTATTTGCTTAATTAGGAAAATATAATTCCTGAAAAATCCAAGTTTGAGACATATCTCAAAATACTTGGCCCCTTTAAAAATTCTGGATGAAAATAATAATTACTGTCAAAAATATCTACATTTTCTTCTATCTACATACCTTAGCGTGGTATTGAGAACTGAAGGAATTTAGGTTATATAAAAGCTCACTACAGCTTTAAAATAAAAACATTATAAAATCGGCAAATTACGGTTTAACTGACAACAAAAAAGTGAGAGTAATGTGCACACCGCAATTTATTCGTGTCAGAAGCATCATTACACGAATAAATAAATAAATAATAAATAAATAAATAAAATTGGACACCTTGTACCATATATGAATTAGTTCATCTATACCTGTACACAGATAAGCAATACTTGCAAGTATAAGTAAATCCGACTATGAATGGGAGTTTTCAAAAAGAATTTCACTAAACCTTGGAGTATTTGAACCAAAATAAAATCAGATATGTTATAATATCTATAATTGTCGTACTTGTATTTCTGTGCAAGAACTTTGGATAATTATAGTTTATATCAATTCCACACTACCTCACCTTTGAACATATTAGATATCAATTTTTAGTTATCATCTATGCAATACTAGTAACATTTCATATACCTACAAGTTGACTCTTTCAGGCCTTTTAGTTTCTAAAATCGCCATATCAATATGACCTTTAACCTTACGTCCCCACAGAAACAGTTTTATTAGAAAACAGTAAGGACATCACAGTTATACTAGTATTTTACAGACAAAATCAGCCTGGCTGCTCTTTGAACGGCAGGATACAAATCGTACCCAAATAAGAAATTCTCCGTTATAGAACATCCACCCTGGTACGGAAATTTATTGCCCCAAACTAAGTGAGCGCAATAAATGCAGGTAGTCTTGGTGGGTGGACCCTATATAATATCTGAGGGTTTGTCTAAACTACTATTAGACCGAAATACGATGAAAATTACAATATAGAGGATATAATAAAAATGCGATCATACAGTTACATTGTGCAAGTATTTTGCTCTAAGTCCATTTAAAAAGTGTGATAATATATTAACAAATGAGACAATCACTTTTTTCAATAGTATATAATATGTAAGTAAATTGTAGATATACCACAATTTCTCTGTGGGAATGCGTGAATCGATTATTTCTGGTACCATACACTATAAAAATCTATAAAAATCGGATAAAACTATCGGTAAACACCGAGCATTTGATTTGTCCACATATTTTCGTCTCTGGCAATCTCTATGTGGAAGTAGTTCTGCAAATAATTTATTAAGTCGCAAAATGAATATAAGAATAGATTCAGCACATCGACAATTGACAAAATCAATTGTAAAATTAAGAAAACTGCGTATTATAAAAAGCAAAAAAAATAATCTATCGAATAATACGCGAGAGTGGGAATAAATTATAAAATATTTCTCCAGAAATTTTCTCGAACTCTCGCCGTTTGGCAACAATTCTCAAAATTATGTCGAATTATATTCAATTTGTTGTCACTTTCTTGTGATATTATAACTGACAACGATACCTAACATTTAGAAGTATTTCTGCAATTGCACAGATGACGACACATACATGTTCGCGCACACATCCGCATATACAAGAAAACAATAGTTTCTTGTCTACAGTGTAGGTATACCTTATCCTTACAACCCTTTTCTAACTGAAATAATTATTGTCTTCCTAGAAACTAATATTACATTGCCGATGATTATCCCCGAAAGGATGAAAGCCTCCTCTTTTGAGCGGCGTCAAATATTTGTATACTTTGAGTATTATGAATATGTTCCGGTATGCCAGTTTGTTTGGCCTAAGGATCAATGTAATAAAAGCCGGGTAGCCCCAATCCGAATAGTACTTCTAATAAAAGTTACATTATTGTTACCATTACTTTTTGCAATTCTATATGCTCTGCAGCATATCTTATACCACTTTTGTAGTAATTTAGCAATGAATTGAAATTACCCTGTCAGTCCCATTTTTGTTGTTCGTTGCAGCTGCGACATTATCGTCTTACTTTGTCAATTTTTCGATATGTATATATCAGATATGTAATAATTTGTATAATTATCGTACCTGTATTTCTGTGCAAGAACTTTGGATAATTACACACTGCCTCATACCTTTGAGCATATTAGATATCAATTTTTAGTTATTACTATAAAATACTAGTAACATTTCATATACAGGTTGACTMTTTCAGGCCTTTTAGTTTCTAACATTGTCATCTCAGTATGACCTTTATCGTCCCCACAGAAACCGTTTTATTAGAAAACAGGAAGGACATTACAGTTATACTCATATTTTACAAACAAATTCAGTCTGCCTACTCTTTGAACGGCAGGATACAAATCGTACCCAAACAAAAAATATTACGCCAAACTAAGTGAGCACAATAAATGCAGATAGATCAAAATACGATGAAAATAGCCGGTGGCGCTCCGTAGCGAAATTTGAATGCTCAACCTACCCTAGGTCCTTAACCCAGCTAGAAAAGCCTTGAAAATAAACATAAAACAGGCCCTGAAATAAATCGGTAGTGCTAAGGAATACATTACAACGGGATTTAATCTTGCACCCCGGAATGACAGTAAAATCGAAATGTATAAAATAGGTCAACTACAGCATACACCGTTACAGCCAGTTCCAAATAAGAGGGCACCGAATATTAATGCATTCGATATAGGTGTCTGCCCTCCTCGTATCGGGGACGGACTGTGCACACAAAAGGCCTTTCATCGTTTCTTACTTCGTAAATTCATTTTTCACCCGTTTATGGGAATGAAGCACTAGTAAGTAAGTCAGTAAAACCCTAAGCATTCAGGAAATCAAAAATATATAGATACCAATATCGTAGTCTTAACATTATAAAGAAAGAAAAAGAAATGGATGCTCTACAGCTATAAGAATTCAACGAAACCGAAACAAAAGACGAAATAGATTTAAGGGACAAGAGAAACCGCTTAGAACGATATTATACGTCTTTGACCCAAGATAAGCGTCGCGTTGAACAATCATACTGGCGAGAACATTGCCCACAAAACCCCACACAAATTAGGCAAGAAAAATAAGAAGGAAATCTGTAAATCACACCAGACAAAACATGTGGAAGCTCAGAAGTAGCTTTGAAGAAACTGTTCAAGGTCTACGATCAAAATACAACTCAAAATAATCCCAGTATTCATAAACGACTGGAACAAAAAGGCTGCAGTTGTAGAGAAGAAATCTTAGCGACAACACCAGAAAGGAGTAAAAGTAACCACTATGATAGTGAGATAATGTCTAAAGACCAGGAAGCCATGGAAATAATCCCACGGCCAGAAAGAATGTCTACTGTATATTAAAAAATGCACACAGACAAGAATGATCCCGTAGAACATCACCCCATCTAGAGGGCCAGCAAGCGATCGGTCAAACATATATGAAATCGCACAAGGAAACGTGAACATTATCATGAAAGAGCAACCTAAACAAGATACAGAAATCGAACAACTACATAAAATTCTAAGTGTTTAATTCACAATGGTCCTAGTGTCAATCATTTGCGAGACCAAAACATCGAATTTGTCCAAAAAGAAGATAACCCGGCAAATGTTCCGGAAACGAGATCCATCGAGAACTTCTGGTCAATTCTGAAAGGCCGTGTTTATGCAAATGCTTGGAGAGCGGAAAACACCCATCAACTCACCAGTCGGATCAAGTTATGCCTTGGACAAAAAAATGGAGAGAAACAGGAACAGCGGCTCGCGGCGGACACAGAAAAAAGAGGATCGATCAAATTCGAAGAAATGGAGTCATCGAGAATCAATAAGTTATGTTTCTTATACAGTTTTGTTTGCTCTTTCAAATCATGTGTAACTTGGCTATTGTCTGAAATAAAAAGTTTTCGAAAATACCATCAGTGCCATCTTTAAGTTTACACCCTTTATAATAATTATAATCGTCATCTTTACCCTAAATTCAAATTAACTCTCGAACCTCCAAATTATAGATCGACTGCTTTACTTCCCTATGTTCAAAGTGACAGGGAGAGAATTGGCAAAATTCTTAAGAAAGAACTTTTCCGTACTATCTTCTAGCCCCCTCCACCAAATACAAAATAAATCTTCTTTTTTCCAGAGGTATTTATAGCATCCCTTGTTCGTGCGGTGCCGTATATATCGGCAAAACAGGTGGATCCATTAAAACCAGCCTTAATGAACATAAACGCTGCAAAAAATCAGGTCTCTTCACCCACTCAACAATAGCCGAACATCATAATAAAATAATAATAATTTTAAACCTTTTTTGTTGCCGTATTTTAGGTGTCATATTGTGAAAATCACCTGTAAGTCACCTAGCGGTAGCTAACATTGATAAGTGTACTACAGCACCTTTCACTGTGAAGACCCTTAAGCTACATCTAAGACTATATTTAATATAGTTCTGCAGCAAGTAATCAGAAATAGTGGAATAAATAGTACGCACAGTATTAAACCCAAGCCATCTTGTATTTGCGAATGGTCTGACAATCCTGACAAGATCAAATATAGAGTAATGAGAAAACTAGAAGCCGAGGCAAGGAACAGGATTAGAAATAACACAAAATACATACACATAAATAAACACAGCAGACAAACAAATAACATTGAAAATAGAATTTGATGAGGATAGAGACATGAAAATCGAAAAAGGTGGACGGCTGCACATATTTGGGAATATTAATTACAAGCAGTTTGGTGGAGGAAATACGAAGAAGAGTAGTAATAGTTGATAAATGTGCAAGGAGTTTGATTTGTGAAGACAAAATCTATTTTACGGAAAGCGAAAAGATATATTATATACAAAACAATGCTACGATCAACGGTGACACATGGATGCGAAACATGGCTATTGTTGGAGGTATGGGAACGGAAAATACTTGGAAAAATGTTTGGAGGGAGAAAAGAAGAAGAAACGTGGTAAGGAAGGAACAACGTTGAACTACAGCTTCTCTACTGAAAGGAGTAGAAAACCCAGTTATAAAAAGTGGTGAAAAAGTGTTGTGTTTGGAAACAGTGGCAAGAAGAAGGCAAGGTCAACCAAAAACACTCTAAGTGGCTGGAAGGTCTGTTATCGCTTGGTATTTGTATAACAAGTTGCAGTAAAATAGTGGAATTAGCACAACTAAATTAAAGGGATTTCCTTTTTTTTAATTATTTGTGAAGTTCAAAATCGTTTTTGTTGTATGCAATCCTACAAAAAATAAAATAATTCAACTGATTTCCTTAGGAATATGCGTTCCCTCTTTCAATGCATTCAGAGTGTTGCTAAAGATCTTGTTAATGAAAAATACACTATCGCGATTACTACAATTAATTTTAAATCTACTCTACAATATTATTCTTTGTTTCTTTAATTACGGGTGGCATACGAATGCATATTTTGAGAGGACTAAATGTAAACATAAGCATAGTTAGATCCAATTCAATTAGTTTTTGGGTATTCTGGAAAGCACTAGCAAGAGCTGATTTCAATGAACACTGATTAAAAAAGTTGAACTCTATGTAGGTATGTTTAAGACAAAGAAAGTGCATAGGAAATATGTTTAGGTACAGTAGCATATTTTTGTTCGTACTCATTTCGATATGCGCTAACAACCGCACGAGTTCTCTATGAAATATCCTGTAAGTTCACTATCATGCCACAGTACAGTTTATAGAACTTCGCAGCCAACCAATTCAAAAGGTTTAATCCCTTGAGATGTGTAAATTAATAAACTCCATTATACCGTTTCTTCGTTGCATTTTGTCTTGTAATTAATTTTACTCGGGGAAATGAACGTTAGCTGCAAATTAATTATCCTGTTGTCGATAGCACGGCAAGGATATTCACCTAGGAGGTTTCGCTTTAGAATAAGCCAAATGCAAATGTAAATGATAAAACGAGCGCGTTTGGAATGGTCAACGTATACTTCAACGTTAATCAACCATTAATCATCTTAAACGCTTAGTACCTAACACTATCATTTTCGTAATTAGCCTAACAGTGTTGTGAAAAACAATGTTCATAAACATCCTTGTACTCGTATCTATTGTTAACATGCGGGATGAGTCAAAGTGTAGGAGTAGATGAATACCAAATGAAAATGCTTTCCTACCTTGCACCAAGTTCCGCAAAATATCCATGGGTAATCTTGACGGTAAAACCCGAAAAACCGATCACGTTTTCACGCACTAAACACCAATAACGTACATCAGTGTGGCAAGTAACAGGCTCAAATGTTGTGATCACGGGAATACTGATTTGACATTCGAAGTATCAGCTTGACCCCATAGGTCGCAGACTGGAACTCAACTCATAACTAACTTTTTCATCAAAACTCGATGTACATGCTTCTCAAATTAGTGTACACAAACAAGATAAAGAACCTTTTGCATAACGAGATGAGTCGATACGTGAACGGACCGACTCGAGAAAGTGTAAACAGAATTATATTTGGTACCTATTTCTTGTTTACGATGTTTAGAAAGAACTGTGTTCGAAGTACAGCAAAGTACAGATAATTAAGAATAGGTAATTATCGCATAACAGGGACTGAGTAAATCTGAGCTTGCCGGAAACTGAAACATTTTAAATTACTTGGATATATCAGACATATTAATATAGGTAAATTAAATTTACTGTCCATATGACACATAATCAGTCATATATTTTATCGTATCTGTGAACGTAGGCGATCACTCCTCGGCATGTAAAACACATGGAAGTAAACCCAATTTTTAAAATAATCTCTGGCTTGGCCCGTGAAGATTTCCAGAGCTGTATTTAAAATAATTATGAAATATATAAAAATTCTTCTGTCGCTATCTAAATTTATAAATAATTTTTACAAATATTCGCAACGATAACTATATTCGATTTCTATTACATAACGGGCACAATTTACCCAACTAACGTTATTTATTTTATTGACCCCTTTTTCAACCTAGTTCACGTTGCCCACGCTAAATTTGGGATTTTTTTTTGCCTTAAGTTTCCCTCTAATACTGCCCTTATCAATTCGATGGGATTAAAAGTACAATGATAGGATGGAAGCCGGAGCACGAATTCCAAAACAAAATCTTAGACGCATTCTTTGTATACGATTAACATAGGTACACTCAGACAACTACCATAAACGACATCGCAGTTTCGCAGTAATTGAATTTAGATAGCACAAGAGAATCACAGAGAATGGGGTCGTCCCACATTTTATTTTATTTTACATTTGAAATGTACATAAAAATTTAAGCACAAATACATTTTTTGCGATTTTTCCGGTTCTTGTTTACTGAGAAAAAAAATGTGAAAGTATAAATTTTCAATATCCGTTTCAAATGCCTCGCTATTCCGCCACGGAGATGATGTAAAAGGTTCTCAAGGTGACGAAAGCGAGAAACACCAATAATAGCCAGTGCTCTAGCGGCATTGCAAGTAATATTTGTTTACATTTTTTGAGCTGCGTCGCGTTGCCAATGGGGGAAAATTTTCGCGATACCGTGAGGAAAGCAAGGGCGGATCCAGGGGGGGGTCATGGGGGTCATGACTCTCCTCTGGGCCTGGGCTGGGTGTGGTACTTTCTATGATGGCGAGTGCCTACAACCTCCAGCAACACGCACTATTATCCGTTTTAATCAAAAAATGACAACGTCGCAATTTATTTCCAGAGTAACGAGTGGCAACATAATTTTGGGGGAAAATTGTATGACAGCGTTGGATTTCTGACAGTTTAGCTGTTTAGAACAAGTGACTTTCGAAATGTCGATGGAAGGGTATAAATACATAAAAACAATGCTACTTGACTTTTGATTCGAATCAAATCATTCCTTCAATCGCGTACATTCGATTCATTCAAATCGTTCATGAATCATTACCAAAAACGGGTTACGGAGCTATAAGACCTTGTTAGAGAGTTGCAAAGTGCGTAGCGTAACCAGTAACTGTAGCAGTGTTAAACTTTTTCATTTTATTTAGTATTGCTTTAACGATAAAAATCATACCTAACAAATCAGTATGTATAGTAGAATTATAATGGTTTGATATTTGCTGATAATTATTATACCTTTGTCTCAGTGATGGGTATTTACGCGTAATATCTAATTTTCTAGATAAAGCACTTTGGCGTAGATTTTTGAGTAGAAAATATAGATGAGTATATTATGGCTAAAGTCTATTAGGTACTCTCGGTTGCAATATTCATGCAACAGCATAAGGGGCAACCTCCTACACTCTAAATTTAGTATCTTTTTCCACCAAACGATGGGGCAAGCACAGTATCCCTATTGAGCAACAATTCCCAGTTTTTATGCAACCCAGCATTACCACATTTGAATATCTGCAGAGTTCAATGACAGGTAAGATCTACCCTCGGATCTACCTGTTTTTACTATTACACCCAATATAACCAGGCCAGCCCAACCGGTGCGGTGTAGCTAGGAATATGAAATTAGAGTTCCAAATGGACAGATACAACGCTCGTAGGTATAAAGGGTCGGCGTGAACGAAATTTAATAGCAATTACCTTCATTTCTAAACTCTTTTTTTGAGGCATGCCTATTTAGTAAACCGAAATATGTAAAAGGTTAAAGTTATTAAAACTTGAAACATTACAGTTATTATTATATTATTGTTAAAATGATTCACTTAAACCGCGGAATCGGTCCACTTAAGTCAATGAACCAGTTTTTCTTCTCAATTTTAAACTAAAGTCAACTTTGTTATTTGAAGCTACTTTTGTCATCGTAACAAACTTGATTTTAGCTAATATCAAATTTAAAAAAATAAGCTTTTAGATACTTATATCGAATTGTGGTAAGTCATTTATTTGGGTACTAAATTTCTCCACTTTTATAATTTTAGCACAGGTTTAATAATAATATATGAAAAGAGGACCGTGGTTGCAACTTGTCAATTTTTAAGGTTACTGAGAAGATGAGTTACAAATTACAATTAATGTGTGTATATACGTGTTCGTTGGGATATAACGACAGTAACCTATTGTGATGTCACTAAACTCTGTTCTGCCTTGATGTATTCAATAAATTAATTTAAATATCCTAATTTGGTATATGTATACAGCGGCGATATTTTGTCGTATAAGTAGAATTACTTCCATGTGGTTAAGCAGGGCAACTTATATCTATTTTAACAATCTATATATCCGATAATTAAATATTTATAAAAGTCAGATATTTTTAAAAACTTTTAAAGTACCTAATGCTTCAAAATACAACAAATATGGTAAACAAAATGTAATAAAGTAAAAAAACAAATACATTTTCTCTAACCGCGTGTAAAATAATAACGTAGAAAAACTTATACCACCACGAAAGTATTGCTTCGAATTGCATGTAGGTAATAGTATATGGCGTGGATGACTACATATAAAGCACATTATTTATAACAATTGCTGAGACTACAGTACTGTAATATTGTAAATATTTTAACTGGAAGGTTTAATATGTCGTTCAAATTATTAATGGATAGTATCAACGAATTTGCCATTATTATCGGCGGGATAATTTTGTTTATGTCTAATAAGGATGTTTCTTGCATGTTTGCTAAGTAATTGTCCATATTTAACAGAATATTTATAGTTAGAAGGTAATAAGGTTTTTAGATCGTTATTACATTCTGTTTTATAAACAGGAGGGATAAGTGGAGCTAAATTGAGGTGTATAAAAAACGTTTTCTATGTAAAACTTGCTGTATATGAATCTTAGTCAAAATTTGAAAATTCCGAAAACAAAAATTCCCATTTACATCGTCATAATTGTACTATAGATGTGCTTAAGAAACCAAACTGATGACATTCCTAGACTAATAGAAATTTATTTTCTTGAAGAAAGCATGTGTTTTTGTTAATGTCATTTACTTGCAGTTTAAATTTATGTCTATAAAAATCCTATTAGGACTTTTTGATATTTATACTTGTCAAAACGTTGTTAAGGTTACTCAGACCCTGTTATAACGCATATTTTAATGGTACCCGATTTAACAAAATGCAATTACTTGCAGGAAAAATTCCTTTTAAATGTGGTAAATTTTCAATCATTTGGGCTTTCGTTTAAAGTAAATAAATTCATAAATAATCTTTAGAAAAACAGTTACAATTTTTCAAATATTTTACAATACCACGGAAATCTGTAAGTGCTACGTGATATGCATTTTCTTGTAATTAATTGTAATTGGTAAACTCATCGCTCCTCTTTTTCAAATATTATTATTGCATGTATGCTGAGGTAGTGCAGTTTAGTATAATATACCTGAAATAAATTAATAAACGACTTACTATCATTCGATGTGTCTAAAAATTAATGGGCCTTAAGGTAAGGTAATGTTTGGTTTAGATTTTCATTACAAAGATTGATTTTAACTTAAAATAAAATAGAGAAGAAAAACCTGCCCAATGACTTCAGTTGACAGATTCCACAGTGTTAAATGAATAGCAATAATATAACACTTCATAATGTTATTTATTAACTTGCTCCATGTTTTACAAAAGAAAGTTGCTTATTGATATTAAATTTTGTTCACGCCAATGACGCGACGCCGACCCTTTATGCCTAAGAGCATTGTATCTGTCCATTTGGAACAATAATTCCATATTTCCAGCTACACCGCACCACCTAAGCTGGGCTGTTTATATTAAGTAGGTAGTCGTAAAAACAGGTAGATCCGAGGGTAGATCTTATTTGTCATTGAACTCTGTAGATATTCAAATAATGGGTTGCATAAAATCGGGAATTGTTGCTCAATAGGGATACTGTACTTACCCCATCGTTTGGTGGAAAAAGGTACTACATTTGGAGTGTAAAGGGTTGCTTGTTATGTTGTTGCATGAATATTGCAACTGATAGTACATGCTAAGACTAAAATGGTAATTAATTTGTTTATAATTTCTCGTTTTGTTGACTTTTCCATTAGTCGAATACATCGAAATTTTTAAAATTTCATAAAAAAATTTTTGATATCTGGATCACATACTTGTTTAACATACATACATTAGTAAATAATCGGGGTATCCAAACGATTTTCCTACTTCTTTGGGACACAAAAGATAAACCATATGTTTCGACGTCTTTCCGTCCATGACAACATGATATCAATCGCCATTTACATTAGTTGAGAGTACAGTTGCAAACCGCATTATTCTCGTAGAAAACAGGAAAACAAGTCTTACATTCCGCATTTCTCAAAAGGCACAACTAGGTTGTTCTTAATTGATTTAGGGTTCTTTTGTGAATCATGCATCAACCGTAATTMAAGTTTAAACGATTGATTCATTAGCTGTGAGTCGAATCAAACGAATCAAGGCCATGAATCGTTAAAATCGAACGACTCGCTCAAGAACGACCCAACTTTAGCAGTACGTTTTAAGTTTCTACGGTTTCCTATCCGAGCGTTGCCTGCCCGTCGGAAGCCATATTGAATGATGTAATCCTAAAAATTCTAAAGGGGGTTATATTTTAATCTCGCGTGTGTCACGTAGTCCTTTGATATCGTGTTCTTTGTATAAAAGATGGCTTGCTTTTGTAAATTTGCTAATAAAAACGAAAGCACAGCTAATAATTAATGAATGTCAACCCTTAGTGCCTTACCTGTGACGATTTTATTTTTTTACCATTGATTGTTTTCACCATTACTAAAATCCGAATTCATTTCTTTAATGAGATTAAACGTGATTGTCAGTTTCATTTGTGCAATGATTTCTGATTTTTTGAACTGGACTCCGCGTTTAGAGAAACATACCGACTGAAGTGGATTAAAGTCACAATTCGTTTTTCGAGAAGAAAAAAAATGAAAAATTAATTTTGCTATTTGAAATTATTTCAACTTATAACAATAAAATACTATTTCTTTTTCAATTAGATTATTTTAATAAAACTGTAGCCTCTCCTGATTAGGTGACCCCCCCTGATTTGAAAGCTGAGTCCGCCCTTGGAGGAAAGTACTCGTAAATTGGCATTGTGACAAATTGTTACCTAGGTCAACTTAAGGCGTATTTGTGTAAATAACTTAAATCATCCTTCAGTCAGTTTAATGTATAATGAATAGTTCAAAATAATAATCGCATACACTGGCCTTTTGTTGAAGCACAAAAGCACTTTAACCATCAAACCTGCTTTTGAACTAATGTTTTTATTATGAAGAATTAAACAACGCTTGACGCTCGATAATGTTTAAAGATTGTATACTTACGTATGAGAACGATATGATAAATTTTGAAATTGTCAGGACTGTCTCTGGCCGTCGTTAGGAACAAAACGGTAAAGTACCACCGACAACATCGCACGTTCGCACGTGCTGCATGTGCTTGCTCCGTGTGCAATGTAATAACCCTAACCTAACTCTAGCCACGCGTTTTTGTTTACATAATTTGGTCAAACTTTCAAATTTGATATTTGTCAGATTAAGTGGCGGAGGAAGATGTTGTCGAAGTATTTGGGTAATCCGTTGGTTTTTTTTTAATGTAAGAATGGCTTACGTTAAGAACTGTTTTGATAAACAGTTGCAGGTTATTCCTATGTTTACATTTTAATATTGACATTGACGGTTATACTTTCGCCCTTCTCTCTCACTCCCATGGTATTATTGTATTTCTCTGGCTATTTATAAAACTGACAACAGTGAGCACCTTGTTACCTATGGAGCTATAACAGTGCGCATGTCGGAAATTAGGAACCTCTTGCGTAGTAGTTGGCGGATTTAAAAAAATGTTTGAAACAAGGTAATTTTTTCTACCGCCGTTTGTTACGAGTTGAATTAATCTAAAAGCAAAATAGATGCGTAGCACTAGTATTCATGATGTAAGCAATAAAAGGCATAGGTTAAAACTATCAAATTTTATTGTGCGAGACGACCCTATTAGTTTAGTACGTTTATCTAGTAAATGACGATGATTGTAAATTAACTTTAAACTACAAAACACGTTACGTATACAGATATTGTGCTCTTCGGTTTGAAGGCTTCCGTGGTTTTTGTCGATGGCGTGTTGTTTTCCGGGCTTCTTGCTTGTTTGAACTTGACGTTTCGACACTCATGTCGGTGTCTTCCTCAGAAGTAGTTCTCAACAGTTTCATAGTCAAATAAAGGAGCGCGGGGCGGGTAAATATTAATATAGAAAATCGCTAATATTTCAGGTTTGGCTTGACCGATTTCAACCAACGAGGTGTCATTTTCAAGAGCTTATGTGCCTTTATAAAATCAATTTTAAGTGTCAGAACATAGTTTGTGTGTTGAGCGCAAGAGGGCGTTTTCTGAAATTACTACCTAAAATCGATTTTTCTGGAAATTTTTAAGTGGTGCGGTTTTCACCATTTTAGTATATATTCAATTGTTCTTTTAATGAAGTAAATAGTCTTATATCTTTGCATTTCAAAATTTCGAGAAAAATTGATATTTAGGTAGTAACTTCAGAAAACGCCCTCTTGCGGTCAACACACAATCAATGTTCTGACACTTAAAATTGCTTGTTATAAAGGCACACAAGCTCTTGAAAACGACACCTCGTCGGTTGAAATCAGTCAAGTTAAACCTGAGATATTAGCGATTTTCTATATTAATATTCTCCCACCACCCACTCTTTTATTTGACATTTAACAAAAAAATGTTCTAAACAAAAATGGTAGATTTCAGTCCAAACAATCTTAATATGTTGAATACCGCATACATTTATTAGGCTAAAAATAACACAAACATTAATTTTGTAATTTGGAGGTACCACAGCGCCCTCTAGCAGTCACTTTACAAACTCGAAAATATTTTCCAGCAATTTCTCCTGGTCACTTGACTTAAGGAATTTTTTATCTCAAAGCTCTAGGGCTACTGGTTTATGAGATATGACCGGCTACCTCTCTTATTTGCTCACCCTGTACATTTGTGTTAATATATTTATATGTTTACCGTGTAGAGCCTTTTCCTTCCATTTCTGAATTTTTTGGTCGTTTGTGTATAATATTTTGTAGAGAATTATAGTTTTCATTGTTAATCTGCCATGGCATTAATACTTCTGTTTACAATGCTTTTATGCAACTAGCTAGCTTTCATATATGTAGAAGTAGTCTCGCACCTTACAGATTTGCTTGTAATGAAGATTCTGTGTGTCCATTGTACCTTGTACCCCTCGCTTTCCTCGGTAGTGTGAATCTTTCAACAGAAGAATGTATATGGTTCACTTGGTATTTGAAGCATGTTGTAGATGAGCGTGAGTGTGTTGAGCGCATCAAGGTCTGTATGGCTCCCTTTTTTAATTAAACCAAATGAGAGCGTGAGCGTAGATGTTTATGGGGTTTACTTTGTCCTTTCCTGTTAGTTGTGTTTTTAGTACTTATCTGTACAATACGTTGCTTGTATTTATCTATAAGGATACTTTTTATTGCTGTATGCTGTATGGTCAAATTTGATTGTTTGCAGGTATCCGAGGTACTTGTAGTGCTCTTCAGGGTGCAGTGCCTAAGATATTTCAGCCGTTGCTGGTTTGCTGCATATATCTTGAGGTCATCCATGTAGAGATGTGATGCTGTAAATGGTGTATGACCTGTAAGTTTATATCCATACCCCATAGGGAATTCAGGGGGGGGGGGGCTAAGGGGCTCAACCCCCCCCACCAAAAAAAGAGCTCTGGTCCACCCGTGACGAATATCAAACTTAATATTATCTTACTTTCTCAGAACAACATTACAATCTACATCTACTAGAGTAGAATCTTTATTATTGATATTATTGATCCACTAGTAGGTATAGTATTTTTCAACTTTATATTTCTATAAGAAGGCGTCAAGTTTTTAAACAGCGCGCCACAGACACACAACGCGCGCGCGCGTTCTTTTCACTGTAGCGCGTGCTCAATGCTCATGCTCTTGCTGTCATGTCGTGCAACTATCTACTATAGGAGAGTTTATCGACCGTTGGTGGCGCTAGTATGTCTTTGCAAATTGCGGAAATAGTACTTGCTATTATAATATACTCGTCTGTATCGAAACACAGATGGGTTCACAACCGAGTATATTCAATATAATTATTACAAAGGAAATGGTAATGGTAACCAAAACTCACTCGTGGCAATAACCTATGTGATAACCACTTAACCACATAACCGCATATTACTATTACAATATATAATATCACACGTGCTTTTTGTGTTTATATGTATCCCCTATTTCTTAATAACATTCACTGCTCACAATTTAAAATTGCTAATACGATATAACAAAAAACAGCACTATTACACAACAATTCCGCCTTTTTCCAGCATTAAAGTACTGTTCTTAATATTTTATGTATCTGCCGCCAGATGTCGTGTCACTATTGTAAACTTGCCTATCAACGTATCAACAGTTTTTTTATTAATTACGAACGTGGTCACCAGGTGTGCTTTTGTTTGTTTTTGTAAAATTTGGATTAAAATAACATCTAAACGTGAACAAGGAGATCTTCGTTCGCTTGTTTCACTGAAAAAAAGGAAGAGGACGAGTCGAACGAAAAAGAACCAATCTCAACTAGAAACAATTTCAGCGACTTATTATAGTCGACCCAAAGTTATTCCAGTAGGTACTCGTACATACATCCTCCTGATTATTTTGTATGTAGTTAAGTAACTTCGTAAAATCATAATTAGTCGATTTTGTTATTTTTATTCGGTTGAGTTCGTTAATTTTCGGTAGGTGTTGTATTGGGTGTGGGTGGTGTTTGGCTGTAGATTGAACCCTGGGTGTGGACTTTCCTGCTCTATGATCTCTGCCTGTCCTATAAGGGTCAGTGTGAGGTAATTAATATTCAATTACCATTTAAACCAATTTCTTTCACTATGAGCCCAAGTTTGATAATGAGAAAAAATAATACATATACACATATCAAAATAAAATTTTGTGTGCTTTTTAGTGTTAGTCTTTGCAATGATAAAGCCTGTCCATAATAGACAAGTTGTATGATTTTTAAATTTCAACATTTAACTGCTGAAATTAACGTCCTAACAGTCAGGAACTGTTTTGTGCAAAACAACCCCGACAAAGCTAAAATAATTGCAATGTAAAATGTAAACAATTTCATACGACTGAAAACGCTGCAAGGGCGCCGAAATCACATTCCGTCTTCAACCGCCAGCCGAGATCTGTCACGCTGATAGGCGATCCCACATCTTTTATTGGCTATCTCGGTGTTATTTGGGTATTTTGCCGCAGATTAGTGTGTGTGTAGGTATAGTTTGTTTTCTCGTTTGATTGCTGTGCACCATTTTTTTTTTAGATATTTTCCGTTTTGGGCACACCGAAATAAATTTGGTTTGGAACGCAAAACCACATATTTTTACACATCTTTAACCACACACAATTTTTTGTATTTTCCGCTTTCAGGAGAAGGTTCGGCAATCGTATTAAACAAGTAATCCTCACAAAGAAACAACTCCACGAAAACGGTGTACGTAGATGCATCAGACGCAATTTCTCCGATGGGTCAAGTATCCCCAAACCAAGATCCTGGATCCGCCACTGCTGTCCAAGTATGCTTTAGGCGCTAACACTGAGCATCCCGCTACCAGGTGATCTAGCGTTTCTTCCTTTTCGGAGCACATGCGACATCTTACATCTGCCAGTTTTTCGTCTAGAATTCTTCTTCTATAAGCTTTAGCGGGGATCACTTAGTTCTGGATGGCGCTTATAAATCCTGTGTCTGCAAACAAGTTGCCATGTCTTAGGTATGTTGTGGAAGCATTTGTGTCCATCTCCTCTCTTCCCAGTACCTCCAAATATCGACCGTGTAATAGCTTGCTTCTCCATATATTCAGGTAATCTTCAGCACTAGAGATTTCTGATGGGAAATTTAAGGTCTTGTCGGCCAATCTTAGAGGTGTCGCCTTTTTACCTTCTATGACAATGGCTCTGTGTAATGAGCTTGCTTCCGCTTTGTTGTAGAAATACTCCCTGCGGTTATACCACAACGTCGGATTTCTCTGCCTCCCTGATTACGGGGTAAGTAATGTGTTTCATGTGGTTCACACTGGTTCTGTTCTATTCATCTATCCATCTGTGTAACACCAACCGAAATGATAAAATGTTCATTTGCGTAGGTAGGTATACAGGGTGTCCGGTAACGAGTGGGCCATACATTAACGGTAGCTTCCTTGTCTCAAAATAAGTCGGAATCATTTGCGTGGCCAGGGTATTTCCCCTGGCGCAGCCGACCAGTTAATGAACCATCAAGCATCAATGTTGGCGATCATTCATAACTACCCTCAAGCAAACTCTGCAATAAAGTTGACGAAACTAAATTTAAAACAAAAAAAAACCGTTTTAATGTGTTAATATAGTTTTCTATATATTTTTACTGAACTGGTGTAATTTTAGTATTTTTACTATTTCCTTTGCAATATTCAGCAAACACTTGCTTAAAACGATTTTGTAGGGTAGTTGTCCTCAACCTCACCTTTCTTTGTTATAAGGCAAGTTGGTTTATTTTGTCTTATTTTGACCCAAGGAAGCTACTGTTAACGTATATGGTCCATTCGTTATATACATATAATACATTGCTTGGTTTCTTCACCGTGCAGGTTATGTAATATTTTGCCAATAAGATAATTAAACGCTGGCTGTCATAAATCTATGCCTGGGGATGGCTAGTGACCAGTTCACCTATATCTGAAGGCTTGCTTCAAAATTACCTGAAGTTTCCGGTGCTGAGATAGCCTGTACACATCGTTAAGTGGTAAGAACTAAAACTCCAGGTGTCTCCATTTTCCTCGTGGCTGGTGATAATTTTCATTCACTTTGTTATTTGCAATCGCAATGCCTCAGTTAACTGAACATGATCGCATCGAAATTTTGATGATGATTGGTTATGGAGATAAAAGGCGAAGTTATTCGGAAGTAATGGCACTCTACAATGCAATTCATAAAGATCGTGAACCAATTGCCATATCAACAGTTATTAAAACATTGCAACGTTTTGACGAAACCGGCGGTGTTAATAATCTTTAAAAACCAGTAAATCCAAAGGTTGCAATGGGTGAGAAAAGTAGCTTGACTGTCCTTTTAGATGTGCAAAAGAATCCCAACTGTTCCGTACAACAGCGTGCTCTCACTCACCATATTAGCAGAAGATCTATTCAGAAAATTTTGAAAAAAGGGAAGTTTCATCCATACAAAATTCACTTATTACAAGAACTGAGCGATAATGATTTCGATCGTAGGATAGAATTTTGCAAAACTGAACATGATAGATGAAGATGGAAACATTTTTAATTGGATTATGTGTTCTGATGAAGCGACTTTTTGTTTCAATGGTAATGTGAATAGCCATAATTGCAGATATTGGTGGGACGCAAATCCACATTGGATGGAATAAATCCACGCACAACACTCTCAGAAAGTGCATGTCTGGTGTGGTATTATCGATGAGCACATTATTTATTGGCCCTTTTTTCGTCGATGGAAATTTGACTGCAGTCAAGTATTTACAGCTTTTGCGCGAACACATTATACCAGAACTTATTCGCCTGTTCCCTAATCGTGAAAATGCTGCGCGTCTTTCTGAACAGATATAGTTTCAGCAAGATGGTGCACCACCCCATTTTGCAGTCAACGTTCGTGGATATTTGAATGCGATATTTCCAGACGGATTGGTAGGCGCGAAGCGATAGAATTCCCAGCACATTTCCCTGATCTGACGCCGCTTGATTTTTTCCTGTGGGGGTATCTGAAAAATCGTATTTATGCTGATCGGCCACATAATACAGAAGACTGAAAAGGACTAATCAGGGCAGAAATTCAGAACTTACCGCCAAATATGCTACAAAGAACATCAGAAAACTTTTACTCAAGGCTGCCAGAAAATAAAAGGGGAACATTTTGAGCATCTTCTGTAATGTAAATCTGAAAAAATTACTGCATTTTTCACAAAATCATGTTTTTCTTTTTTACTTTTGGGTATTCCATTCGCAATATTTAAATTGATCAAACTGGACGAAAATTGTCACCAGTCAAGGAAAAAAGGTAATACCTGGCATTTTTGTCCATTTTAGCGATAAAGAAAATAATTGTTTTCATTCTTTTCGTTCTTTGTCAGGTTCGATTATTGTATTTACACTTTTCTCAACTCAGAAGCAATAAATTTTTGAAATCAGGGGAAAAAACTTTTCAATGATGTGCCTTTTAACTTTAACCCCTTTCCCATTTAAAAAAAATGCAACTTGCGCCCATATCTTGGAAACGAGAGCTGACGCGGAGTTGAATAACTTCCAGAAAATAGAATCAAATAGAGAAAAGATGTAAATAATCAAAGCAGCAGTAGGTACCTACATTAGAGTATTCACCACACTACGCACTGGTAACGTTAAAAACTATTATATGGTCCCTCTAATAAAAGTACCTACCGTTGCCGTTGTCTTAATATTACCTTTGAATATAGAATGTACATTCTATATTCAAAGATATTACATTCCACATACTATATGCACAATGTTAGCAGTATCATTTTAGTGAATCATATGCCACCTATGAACGCATGGCCATACTGTATACGATAAGCGATCGTGTTCTTTATTTTTGCACTTGATGCGCCACCTTAGGTTGGATGATGTAATTGACGTCGATGTCACGTCAGCTGTTCAATGATTTAGAGACAAAGCAAAGTGCAACTGCTCAGCTGTTCAGTGTTTTGGTTTTGATACGACGCAGTATCTCGATATAAACGTCCACCATGTCTGAATCCGAGGCAGCTACGTCGTCGACTAGCGAAGTAACTATAGGCATGGAGGAAAACCTACAGAAGCCAGACGAATTTTCTGAACCCGAAACGAAGCGAAGAAAAATTTCTCAGTGCGTTAACACAGATACCGAGGGCGTAAAGTACAAATTGGTGGAGAGACTGGGTGGCATTTTATGCTGCGCAGTTTGCCTGGATCTTCCTAAAGCTGCAGTGTATCAGGTAAGTGTTATTTCATGTATTACGTAACTTCCTTGGATTGTGGTGTTGATGTTAATTAGACTCTGCAATGCGGGGTAGTAGTCTTCTTTGTTCCGTGCCTTTACAGCCCATTCTGCAGGCCATTTTATTGATTATTTTGAGCTCGACCCTGAGCTAACAAAACATTCTTTTTGGTGCTGTAAAGGCACATTCTAGTGATGATTAACAGAAACTGAACTTTTTATCAGAACTTCCATCTGTAACAGTGAAATTGTTGTGTTTTGGTCGTGTAGAACTATTTTCGCGTGGTACTTATTTTGGTTCTACATGACCTATTTCCTGTAACAAAGGAATATGCGCACGATTTTTGCGAACGCAAAAATCCTGCCGTATTATGTTATAAGGTAAAAGGACCTGGTTTACAGTGTATGAAGTGTTTTTCTCACATATTTTGATTTTAATGTGTTTGTTTTCTTCCAACAGCTTTATAATACAATATGTAACATTATATATTTTACCTAGGCAATTAACTATGATATGTACTTGTAGTAAGGATTTGATGTAGTTACATTAACTGGAATATTTCATTTTTCTGTTATTTATTCATATCCTGCTATATTTATAAACATGTTGCAATTTTTAAATAAATGTATTAAATTTATATTTTAATGATTGTTCGTTATTTTCACAATTAAATATATCCCAGCAACCCTCCCCTGTTATTTGGGCAAAATTTTATCAAGCAATATTTATAAAAGGTAGGTGTATCAATCGATGGTACAATTTCAGTCATTAATGAGCATTATTATTTTTTAATGTTGGATTACATTTGTATTGATATGTTTATGTTAGTTACAGGGTTTGAAGAAGTTCGGTGAGTATCACAGATGTAGATATTTTCTTTAAGTGATAATCAAACATGAACTTTTATAAAATGTCGAAATATAGCTACTTCAGGTATCGGCAGTTACAAAATATGAGAAAATTAGCAGGATCAGAGAACATTTCTGATTATGAATGTCAAATATATATCTTTTTAACTGGTGTCAGGTACAAACATCTTTTGTATCTGAACAGCATGTGTGAAAGAATTAATGTGAATGTTGTGTGGTATGCAGTAATTACAGCAATTTTATGTGGGTACGTTACAGTGTAGCAATGGTCACTTAATGTGCGCTGGTTGCTTTACACATGTGTTGGCCGATGCTCGTCTTCGAGATGAGATGGCCACATGCCCAAGCTGTCGTGTAGAGATTAGCAAGACATCTGCCACTCGTAACTTGGCTGTTGAAAATGCTGTTTCGGAACTGCCCTCAGAGTGCCAGTTCTGTGGCAAGCAGTTCCCTAGAAATTCTCTGGAGAAGCACGAAGAATCCATATGCGAAGAAAGGTTAGTATTTTATAACAGAATTATTAATTGTCTTGTAAATATCTCTATACAATGTCTTCTACATCAATGAACTCACAGGCTAATTGATATATAACTGTGTATAACTGTATAATATAATTGATATATAACTGTGTCCCATTCTAGACAACATGGCATAAATCTCATAACCTCAGCAACACATGGGAGACCTTTTTTAACATTATTTTCCCATTGTAACTGTAACCTACTTTTCTTTTCCTTCCAATTTGTGTTTTTTATAAGCCAATTTGAAACTGTTTCCGTTAGTTCATATTGTTATAAATACAGTTTAAAGTATGTGTAGAAGATGCTAATGTGACATATTTTTGATAAATTGATTCTGTGGTTATAATTTTCAGTTAAGAGAACTTGCAAATAGTTCACAACTGTGTATGATGCCAACTATCCAATACAAGTAGGCCAAATTCTATATAAGGTCGTTGACAAATAAGCATATGAATTGTGAAGGTTTATTTTACAGGCACACCAGTTAACATACTCACCAATTAATTTAAAAAATTTACAATTTTCACAATACATAGTAAATAATGTTATAATAATCCTAAAGTTGTAACATTCTCAATGGGTATCCACAATACTCTTGTGTTGTATCCAAAAATACAATATCAACAGTAATGTCTATTAGTGCTCCCAAAACTGCAAAAATATTAGTTTATGGGAGAATTTCTTTGTTTAGTGAAATCACACAGGTTTCTTATTATCCAAAGATCAGAAAATATTAATTACTATACATCAATTCTACAAATCAGTTCGGCCAACTTTAAGAACGCTACTCAAATAGGATGATCATTATGTTTTAACACAAAAAGAGGACATATAATAATGGTAATAATATTAATGGGTATCTTCATGGCTTGTATATAATCAGAAAAAACAAAAATTAGACCAAATTCTATGCATGTGTGTATTGAAAAAAAAACTGTATTCTTAGTAGGTAGTAGTTATTGAAATAGAATGTAAAATATCAAAAGAAGAGGAATTGATTCATTACAGAAAGAATTAAATAAAGTGTAATAATCTTTATCTTACATATGTTATACTTATATTGTCATATTTATGAATATATTTTCAAACTACAAATGCTTTTAAGTAAGCTTTTGTCTAATAATAAATGTTCATAAAGCTTATCACATAAAAAGTTTTTTAAATTGTATTGTACAATAATAATTGATTCTACTGTGGACAGAAATTTCTTTATGTTTATTTACTGCAATAAGTGCATTCTTTTTCAGTGACATAATATTTTCATGACACATACATTAGAGAATGAACAAACCACAAGTAAACCTCGTTAAGACCATTTTCAAAAAAAATTCTTATGAGAACTGATATACTTTTATGGGGCACATTTGTGTCATAATTAATGTTGTTMAATATACAATTTTCAGCAAGATGCATAATTTTTTTTATGTAGTACAGAAGAAAGGATATAAAAAAGTTTGTTCTGGTGGATATTCAGTTTTCTTCTATACCATATAAAAACATTTCTGTATCTTGCTGAAAATTATATTTTTAACAACATTAAGTATGACACAAACTACTTTCTTATATTATTACTTTTACTGCAGTATTCTATTAAGTAATACATGGGAAAAGACTTTGTATAAAAAATTTATGTATTCTAGATTGACAAATTCACAAAACTGTTTTAATTTTTCAACTCTCAATGTATAAATTAAAAAATGTTGAAAATTTAATACCAAAGACTATATCTACAAGCAAAATATCACAACCAGTCGTTAAAAAATAGATCAAAACAATCAAAATGTAAGGATTTATAAAATAGAGGACATTTAGCTCGAAAATTGAGATATAATACCGCACAGATTTTCCACCTACAAAAAAGGACTTGTCCAGTCAAAAGAGATAATCCAGCTTTCACTATCACTTGAACATAATGTAGTTCCTGATATGGTAATACCCCAATTTTGTTTATAAACCTATAAAGCCCCCAAAACACAAAACAATACTGAAAAGGATTTGACTGTCCGATTTTGCTACTCAAGCTTGAATGCTTATACAAGGTTTCTATAAATGATTCAGGCAACGCGGGCGGCGTTGATTTCTGAATTCTTCGTGCCGCCTTTTGCATGGCGATAGTTTTGAAGGTTGCAGATCAATGTCACCTCACAGCTCCGAAATGTGAGCTTTCTGCAACCTTAAAGTTAATTATCCCACAAAACACTACAGAATATGTTGAAAATACACACTCCCAGGCGTTTTCTCATAATATTAAAATATATCAAATAATCGACAGATGACAAGTATACATCATTTTCCTGGGAGGCGGCAAATTGATTTAATAGATAATTTCCATAAGCGCCTTGGATTCACGAATCATTTATAGAAACCCTGTATAACATGTAACTATGTTATTGTTATTTTTAAATATACAAATGCTGGACTGATTGGTTCTAAGTGCTCATCAGAAACATTTAAAGAAGTGCCTACAGCAATCACTAATAAAATCGGCTTTTAGTATTATTAATATTATTATTATTAAAGCAACTTTCCCATAAAAGACTGCCCTCTTCGGTGATGTAAAAATGCACTACTTGCAGTCAGAGATGGTATCTACTACAAAATGGTCTCAGAGGTCATAGCAAAAATTTTAAATAATTATTTATAAATAAAATTTACACATCCCATGTTGTGGTATATTAAAAAAACACTTTGAGTCACATTTTTCTTTTTTTTTTGTAGGATATCTGGTTGCAAGTACAGCCGAATAGGATGCCCATGGAGAGGTCCCGTCCATGAAAGTCAACAACATGAGAGTGAATGTGCTCACCCCAAACGTACAGGAGCAGAAGTTATGGAAGCTTTGCAAATAATTGATCAACAGAGTGCCGAAGAACGGAAACTGTTTGAGCACATTTTCGATCTTCTCGATTATGAAAAGATTACATTCAATGGTATGTGCAAGATTCTTGTTTATAGTTGATTTCCTTCAAATGTATGATCCTTGTAGATCTGCAGTTAAAACCATACAGGACAGAAGAATTTGTACACCGTTTATTTTACGAAACATCACGGTTTACTGCCTTCAATAATTCCTGGGTTGTAAAAGCACGAGTTAATAATAGTCAGAAAGACCCCACTCAAAGCTCAGAGCGAGACATGACATACCGGGTAGGTTGTACTACAGAACTTGGTTATGCTGAAGACTTTACTCTTTGTAGATTGCTTTTACAACTTTATAAGCTGTTTTCCCTTTGTATTGTCATGATATAATGACAACTATATATTTGCTGGGTGATTCACCAAGTATATCGATGGGTTTCTGACAGAAGGACGTAAGCGCCAAAAATTCAATTTCGAGATTTCGGTTTCTACGGAAAGAGAAGGGGCTAATTCATCGTTTCCCACACGCGCTTAACCGCCAGGCGTACACTTTAAGAGATAAAACTGTTTAAAAATGCGTAAGCGCCAACTAACGTACTCATGCGCACAAATTTCTGTTCAGTTCCAGTCGTAACCGACGCAACAAGTGGTTTGATTTTGGCGTGTTAATTAATTTTTAAGGTACGTTAAAACAAAATTATGATACTTTAAGGGTATGTTTGGTGCTCACGTTCTATTAGAATAGTAGTTTAAACGAGTCCTTGCAATACGAATGTAGAATAACCTGTACAATTTACAGGTTAGGTTAAGCGTCATACACCGTCAAAATCCGGTTGCTTAAGTGACAATGCCTAACGTATTCTTTACGGAGATTTTTAATTTGAATTTTTGCAAACTTTAAAATAATTATTGTATTCCGTTTGTTTTAACGGTTAGACATATTTTCTTAGGAGTAGTTCATACTTATGAATTGTTGCATTTTCTTGTTATAACGAAAATAAAAGAGTTTCAAATTTTGTCCAACTTGTCGCTTAAGCAGTGCAAATTACAGGAATGGATTTGGCTGGTGAATCTAGATGTCAGAGAATGTTACGAGAAGGTAAAGAAGCAGACGTCAATAAAACCCTTCTTAATGAAGCTTTGAATAAGTCCATAATATTTTTAGAAGAAAATGCTGTTGTCCCGTCTTTATTATTTGATGAACAGGGTTTATTAACACAGTTAGATTCTCTGGATGACACATCTGCAGCACTCGAAGGCGATCAAGAGTTATTTCCATCCTCTTCTACGGCCGAAAACGCTAACAGTATAACCATTTATAAACCCGTTCCATCATCTTCAGTAGTACTCGAAGGCGATCAAGAGTTATTTCCATCTCCTGCTATGATCGAAAACGATACAACAAATCATAAACCCGTTACATTATATTGTTCTGGTTATAATAATTATTTATTAACGTGCGAAGCAAGGAATTCTCGTGTCAATATTCCATCACGTCTTGTTGAATACAGTAGTTCTTCCTCAGACGATATAAGTCAAACTGATGAGCCTGAAGCTGTAGATATTTCAATTACTGAAAATTCCGTTAATGAGTCCACTGAAGCAAGCTCAGATTCATCATTAGAGACAGGGAGAAGACGCAAAAAGAAACTAACCAAGAAACAATTAAATAAGAAAAGAAGATCTTCCGGACTGAAATACAAAGATTATAAAGGGAGGAAACTTCCTGCAAAGGTGTTGTTACCTAATCCATGTGAAGAGAAACAGTGCCAAAACTGTTGTAATTCCTTTTCCCACGAAGAGAGGAAGGCACTCTTTGATATGTTTTGGAAAATAGGAGATGCCACTAAGCAAAAGTCGTTTATTAATGGTTGCATTAATGTCATATCAGTTAAGCGAAAACGCGTTGGTGACGAATCACGGAGAAACCTTACCTATGAGCACTTTTTTGTTCGAGCCAATAAGAGTCAAGCTAAAGTATGCCAACAATTTTTTCTGGCTACCTTAGGTATCACTCAAAGGGTTATTAGGAATGCTATAAAAGGAAAATTAGATGAAATGAAAGACCTGAGGGGACAACATGCTCCTAAACATAAACTTACAGACAAACAGAAAACAGAATTACAAAATTTCATAAAGCGTTTACCTGCCGTTCCTTCCCATTACTGTAGAGGATCATCTTCAAAACTATACCTCTCAGCGGATGTAAAGTCTTACATAAACCTATTTAAAATGTACAAGTCTTCAATTGGCGAGTCACAAGCAGGAATGAGTTATTCAAGTTTCAGACGGATCATAAAAACAGAATATAATATTGGTATACATGTCCCCAAGAAAGATAAGTGTGCAAAATGTGAAAAGTACAAGCACTTACCCTCTGCACTGAAGACGGAAAAGGAAACAAATGAATATTTGCTGCACATTAAAGAAAAGGATGAGGCCAAATTTTATTTTCTGGAGAAACAAAAAGAGATACCGGATAAGTCTGTAGTAGCCTCGTTCGATCTACAGAAGGTACTAACTACTCCTCACGGTCCTAGCATGCTCTTAGGTTTTTCGAGAAAATACGCGTATTATAATTTCACTATTTACGAAAGTAATACTGCAAATGGTTACTGTTATGTTTGGGGTGAGAAAGACGGCAAGAGGGGTGCAATAGAAATATGCTCGTATATTTATTTATATTTGACCAAATTAGACGATACCAAAGATATTGAATCTGTACACCTTTTTTGTGATAACTGCCCTGGGCAAAATAAAAATAAATATATAATGTCCATGATAATGTACTTCTTGCGAGCATCATCTTCTATCAATAAAATAGTGCTTACTTATTTAGTGGCAGGGCACACCTACATGCCGGTTGATAGCATGCATGCCAATATTGAGAGAAAAATTAAAAATCTCCAAGTTCAGGCTCCTTCCGAATGGTCCACAATTATACGTAATGCTCGCACTAAACCCAAGCCATACGAAGTTACTGCAGTAGATCATTCTCAGTTTTTAAATTGAAAAAGTATATTGTCTATGAAGAAACTGAAAAATACTGAAGGCAACGAGATAAAAATTGCCGACATTAAAACTATTGAATTTGAAAAGGGAAATTCTAACGTAAAAATAAAAACCAGTTATAACAAAGATAGTCCCATTTCTGAAGTTCCATTTACTTATAAGGATCTGCAGATGATTAACAAGGCATATACTTCGGAGTTGCCAATAAGCAAAAAGAAATACGAAGATTTAATTAATTTGTGTCGAAATTATACTATTGCTCCTCAGTATCATGCAGAATATTATTCTCTAAAATGTGGCAATATCCCGGATACACTACCGGAAACTGATATTGAAGACGATTTCTGAGCAAATTAAAAATACGTTTCAAACTTTAATATTTTTCATTAAACTAGTTCAAGTAATAATACATATTTTATATTTTGTTTTAATGTCTGTTTGGTAGGTACCTGATTACCATAGTAGTGCACCGGTGTTGGAATGCCGATATTATTGATCTCATGTCATGTTTACGTTACCTATAACATTACACTAAGTAATTATAAAATACTTTGTTTTGTTTTGCTGCTATCAGAATATCTATTTTTTTTGTTTTCAATATTTTTTATTTTTATACTTACCTGTTTACCTATGACATTGTTTTGTTTAAATAAAAAAATGTTGAAGGTTTGTGACCTATATTTTTTTATTTAAAAAATCCGTGAATACGGTGAAAAAGGAGCAACGTAAGCACCGTTTATTATAACCATTGTCAAAAAACGGCGTTGCGTAACCACCGCGTAACCGTCAAAATGAGCAGAACTCTACTGTTTAAGAAGACGTAATCACCACACAAAATGACGTATACGCCATCTTGGCGCATAAAAAAGACGTAAGCGACATAAAATTTCAATTTTATAGAACACCTACCGTGATTAAGCAGAGTTTTACTATATTACACTCTCCAGTGTTTGCAGGTTCACAAATAAAAGCATTTGGAATCCATTATGACATACATTACGCAAAATATAGAGATTTTTTGTTCTCCTGTAAAAATAACAAAATGTCGTTTACGCCTTTTTGTCAGAAAGTCATCGATATGAACTAGCCTGTACCTTAAACATGCCTCACCTTACTAACTTATGACATTATAACTCGTTTCTTCGCCTTCAGATTTTAAATAATCAAGAAAAGATGATATAAGTATACAATCGGTTTTCCAAATATACACTTTGATTACAAAAAAAAAAATGTTAAATGCCCTCTACGGATAATATACACCTGTGAACATGGTAAATGAGATGATCTAGCTGGGGCGCATGCCAAGCAAGTATTTAGGTTCATAGGTTTTCTCATTATTTTACCAGAGGTTATGCTATTGCTGTAATAAGCCCTAGTTTTCAAATATTATTTCAGAATATTATTTATTATTATTAACTATCCATGTTCACTTTAGAATCATTAAAGTAAATCTTGCAGTACAATTTAGTAAATTTAAAATTAATATTTTATTTTATATGTGTATACTGGGAGGGTTACTATTTATATTTCGGGAATAGGAACAAAAACAAATATTTAAGTTGCGAATATATTTTTATTCTTTTTTAAAATACTTGCCACGATACACTTTTCATACCCTTAAACCAGTTTTCAAAGCATTTATTCCATTCCGAATGTTTTTCTATGGAAGGCTGTTTTACTCTTTATTGAAAGAAAAAGTAATGTTTCCCAAAAATAAACTATCCTGTTAAATACGTAATATAAATAATGTTTTTGAAGGAATATGTTTTACATTTACAGATAGTAACACAAATTATTTTTTTACATTTATCATTTTATTCGTTAAGACATATACAGGGTGTCCCGCATTATGTGGGCAACCTCTCGGAATCTGAAAACTGGTGCAAAAATAATACTATTTTACAGTATAACTTTTTTTGAAATAACAGCTGCCTACTGAGATATTTATTCTTAAACATGGCAGAAGAGAAATAGTTTTTCAAAAATACCTCTTAAACCGGTTGATATAATTTCATCAAATTTTGGCTATTATTATTATTTGAAATGGAAGCCGTTAAAGTGATGTGGACATTTTTTTAATAAATATTTTTGGGGGTGCGGGAGGGGTCAACCACCACATTTTATCTCTTAACTTTAAGACGCTTAAGTATTTGAACTTGAATTAATAAAAATACGCTGGCATACTCATTTATATGAATATTCCATTATTATTATTATTATTATTTCCGAATTTTTGCAACAAATGTAATATATTGTCAAATTGTCAATGTAACAGTGACATCTAACAGAGTTTTATTATTTATCATAGCTAACTTGATGAAAACATCATTTAGTCAAACAGTGAAAATGTGAATCCTAACATTCAACTGCAATTTTCTCAGAACGGGTCAATTTTAGTTGCGTGAACAAAAAGTATCTTTTTTTTGTTTGCAAGGCCCAAAGATTAAAAAAACACATATTATTGAAAAAAATACTCAATCGTTTTAAAGTTAACCGTTAAAATGTGTTAAAAAAATGTTCGCATCATTTTAACGGCTTCCACCTCAAATAATAATAGCCAAAATTTGATGAAATTATATTAACTGGTCTGAGCTATTTCTGAAAAACTGTTTCTCTTCCGCCTTGTTCAAGAATCAAAATCGCAGTAGGCAGCCGTTATTTCAAAAAAAAAAAGTTATATGGTAAAATAGTGTTATTTTTGCACCAGTTTTCAGATTCCGAGAGGTTGCCCACATAATGCGGGACACCCTGTATATTGGGAATAATTACACATTTAAAATTATTTATTAAATTTTAATTAGAATTTCTATTTGTTTCGAGGATACGAATTTTCTATTATAATAATTTATCAATATTTTGTTTTATATGATTTGAAATAGTGCAAAAATTCATTAAATGTCAATTTTCAACATGTTCCATTTGGGCAAAAAGTTTGCAATATCAGAGTAAGTATCATTGAAACGTTCTATAAGTTTTCCTGAAGTTTGAAACCTTTTACAATTATAGTTAATGTGTTCATATATTGTATATAATTAACTGGCATATGGTGTCAAATACAGCCCCTAACTTCCTCAAAAAAGATTTCTCAGGTACGTTTTTGTCTAAAAAGCGATAACGTGTAGGGTTTTCAAGATATAGCCCCTCCATACCTTTAGTGGAAATTACCCTGTATGTCGAGCTCTAAAGTTTTATACCTCGTTATTTAAGACAGCCTTTTTCATGCATGGTTAAATTTCAGCTCATGATGAAAACAAAATGCACAACTCCTTTAAGCATACACTACTTAATCCTTAAGGGCCCATTTGGTGATATAAAGGTTGCGCCAAAGATCTACCAGTTCGATTTTACTGAACAGGAAAACGAGAGCCCTTATGTCGAGTTGCCTCTTCCTGATACAGCTGAATGTAATCGCCTACTTGCTTCCAAATCTATAAACTGCAGGTAAGTCTCTAAAGCATATTTCTTACTTGATAMCTGTTGTTTCATTAATGATTTATGTTTTCAGGCTCATAATGTTTTTAGCCTCCAAGTAAATGTATTTTTTACATGGATGGCAAATTCTCATCCTAGTAGTTAAATGTGCTGCATGAGTAAAGAGAAACAAAATTTTATTTGCAATAAAATATTAATCATTGTTTGTAGGTTAACTTTTATTTAAATGCCATATAAAGAGGAATGTGAGTTGTTTTAACTTTAAAAATATTAGGTATTTTGAGTACTATATTTATATTAATATTTTTTTATATTATTGATGATTTATTTATACATTTTTGTGTAGTTACCACTGTCACTTTTTATAAACTTGATTACTGCTAAAGCGCAATGAGTGTCATGTTGTAAGTAGACATTTTATGAAGCTCCATTCGTTGTGTTAAAAAAAACTTTAGCAGTCTTTCCTGAGATGCTAGAATATTTAGTGTTGTATAAGGAATGTAATGGATTGATCATTATTTTTATTGATATTTAAGGGAAATGATGGAATAAAATGTGTTGACGACATGTGAAGTTTTATTTACACCTTGTGATGTTTCACTACTGGTTGTTTCTTTTTGTAATAAAACAATTTATAGTTACTGACATTTCTGATGATTGATTAGTAAACGTTATCTAGGCAACTTCACATCTTAATTTTGTATTGTTGTGAAATTGGGTATTTGCCATGTATTTATATTTTATTAAATTGCATATTAATAGGTAGCATCTAATCCACAAAACAGCTGTGACAGCTTATAAATTCAAAAAAATTAATCATAAGGTGTATATATATATGACCGCCAAAACGCAAACATATTGGCCGTGACGTCAGGTGTCTTGTAAATGGCCACTTGTTTACATCTGGGGTCAGCGCGTCACGCGTCAGCCTCAGCCCGTCAATTTGTTAGTTTGTTGTTTGCGTTCATTTTGTGACAAGCGAATTAAAATACGCCAAGAAAAAGTGAAATACTTATGAGTTATGACTTCTGAAGGCATGTTCATTGTTATGAAACTTGTGTACAGCGACAAGCGGTTCAACGCGGCGGAGATGAGGAACGTAAAAGTAACAGCACAAGTGAACTTTTTGTCAAATTAACCTAGCATTGATGATTTGATCACAGTGGGTTGTTGGACACACTATTTGTAAACATAAAAATGTAAGAATCAGAAATATACCCAAAACTTGACATTTATTTTAGAGGTCAGAATATATATAAATTGCCATTTATTTTCGGGGCTCTTGCGGCTTGTTTCCAGTCTAGCTAACAGCCGAATATATGGGGAACAACGTCGTTCTTTATTATAACATTTCCTTCTATCAAAACGCATATAATTTTTTATATCCTCTTCAAGCTATAACAAAATGGAAACTGAATGGTAAACACTTATAACCCCAAAAAGAATAATAAAACTTACAGTAAGAATTAAGATGATCTTCACAACAGGAAAACAAATTTTGCGATTTCGGCATATCACATCTAGGGGCCTTAAACAACTTTTTCATACGTTGATAATCTCGAGGAACGGTTACACAAATTTTGGTAGCAGTACTGACTGAAGTACTTTTATAATCATGTACAAAACAACACTTGTTTTGTTTTCCATACATAATAGATGCTTGTAAAACTACACAAATCACTTTTTGGTGCGACCTCTTACACCGTTCTTTTAATAAATACCACACAAAAGCTTTTCTAATACAAGAATGATACTACACCATTAAACAGCACGCTCCTCGGTAATGTTTACATGACACTTGACGTCACGAGTTGAATAACCTTGGATAGAACCGTTTGGGCGGTGACTCCTAAGATTCGAATTTCAAACCTGAAATTCTCTAACAAATATTGTTTTTTGTTTTTTTTAACATGGCGTACGATATATATGCACTTCAAGATTCATTTTTGTAATTTTCAAAAAAAGTGATAATACCCAATTCTCTGTTATAAATTTTGATAATAATAATAGTATTTGTCTTGGGCCTTGCCTTGGTTTATTACTTAAAAATTGCACATTTTTATGTCGGGTATGATCACTATGTCAATATCAAATGCAATCGATTGCTACTATTTTTGACGTGGACATGTCTTACCTTTTGTTTTGGAGTAGATTCTATGCATTACTGGTAATGGCCAGTACCATCTAGCTGTACAAGCACAAAGTAGAATTACTTATTTATAGTTCTCAGTAATTGACTAATACTATAGCTGAATTAAAGGCATTTGTCTGATTATTCTWAATTAAATGTGCTATTCTGACCCAATACTTTTACTCACAAGGTCACATGTTACATAAATTATACAGAGTTTCTATAAATTCTGAATTCTTTGTGCCGTCTTTTAGTAGCTGCTGCCAAGCTACAATACACGGCAATAGTACTGAAGGTTGCAGATCAATATCACCTCACAGCTCCGAAATGTGAGCTATCTGCAACCTTAAAGTTAATTATCCCATAAAATACTACAGAATATGTTGAAAGTACGTGCTTCCATGTGTTTTCTCATATTAAAATAAAAAAAATCGACAGGTGACAAGTATACGTCACTTTCCTACGAGGCTGCAAATTGGTTTAATCGATAATTTCCATTAGTGCCCTGGATGCATGAATCATTTATATAAACCCTGTATAACATGTAGCTATGTTATTGTTATTTTTAAACGTACAAATGCTGAAATTGAATTGGTTTTAAGTGCTCATCAGAAACATTAAAGAAGTACCTACAGCAATCACTAATAATACCTGTTTTTTAAACCTCATAGGTAAGTCGCTATGAATTAAGAACTAATAAATTATTAAAGCAACTTTCTCATAAGGCGTAATACAAAAATAACATTCAAAAAGCTGCCGCCTCCACCTGCAGAGAACCCTTTTTATAGTATAAAAAAGCCAAAGATAAAAATAAATGCCCCGAAAAGTCACATTAACAACAAACTAGAATTCATGATTCCATTGCTTCAGTAGAACTAATTCGGGAAGTTTAGCAAAGATTTTAAGTTCTGGTATAGGTACAAAGTCATTATCGTCCAATGAAAAACTTAAATATTAAAAATATTAAGAAAATCCCCTTTTCACTATTTATACACAAATTATCCTAGAACTAGAAAAAAATTCCCTAGTCTGGCATCGCTACCTTATTGCCCTTTACGCAATGTTGCCAGGCTCTACCCATAGGGATTACTTCTTAAAGGAGGGACGAGTTGTTAGGAAAGATTTTTTAAATCCATCATTATGTAGGGATTTTGCGCTAAAATTAGGACCTCCTCACGTCGTTTTACAGATTATTTTGTTATTGGCAAAAAAACTTTAGGGGTTATTCCAGAAAACGTAAATAGGGAAAAAATTACAAGGATTTCAAAAAAATTCAAACAGCTGTTATACCTACCTCAGAGTTACAGTATATCGATCCCTAAAATTGCATTACCTACACAGGTTTGATAGCAAATATAATTTTCTTTTGTGATAAATGTAAAAATATATTATCAACTTTGATAAGATTTTAAGTGAATATAAAATAGGAATATACGTTGAAAAGAAAGAAATATCTAATTTACAATATTTAACTATAGAAGATTTTTTGTTGAAAATACCAAAAGTAGAAGATATTTCGAACATGAATGCCAACTGAATCTGCGCATGGGAGTATTGTACCTGCGCACAAAAGAATTTTAGGAATGAAAATACACATGGCTGTCAGCAAAAGACTTTTGAAGTGCCCTTTTAATTATCTGTTTATAGGAAATTCCATTGTATTAGTACGATTCATGAAATTAACAATAACTTCATGAAAAGTACCAAGTATTACACAGCACAAACATTTACAAAACTGGAAAACATGATCAAAGGCATTCACATGCATTAATTTCATTACCAACTAATCAAGATTATTTTCCCTCTCTTAACCGAGTCAATATCCAGTTCTGATTTGGAACAGATCCATTTAGAAACAAAACTCAGCTGTGATGTAGTGATAAATAAAAAATATTACTCAATCATATGAAGTAATATGTGATCACCCTGACACATTCGTATTTTTCCAAGGCTTGCTTAAAAATGGGGTAATTTATTTACTGCAATTTTGAACTGATGCCTAAAACATTAATTTTGGAGTCTGTCGTACCTGTGCAGCATTAGAATGGAATGACCAGTGAGGTAAAAAAATTAGAATATTTAAACCCAATAAGAGCTAATTTATTCAATTATTCTATAAAGATGTAATAGATGCGGACAGCTTTTATCAATATATTCAGTAATATCACAGTAGTTAAGCAAATTTTGTATATGTGTCTTACAAACAGATTTCCTTATTATTTATTTGGCCTGTACTGTAAACTGTCACTATCAAATATGACATGCAAATATCTTTCCCCTCAAGCAGCAAGTGTGCCTTCAGTGAACAAGCAGAATAGTGCATTTACCTTATAATAAAAGGTATATTCTAATTAACTAACATTTAAATAAAATGGTTTTGTTTGTAAAAATTTTGTTGTACTACGATATAGCTATTTATTTTAACTGATCGCCCTCCTTTTACTTACTTTTTTATTTAGTGTTAATTGTGAGGTAGATAAAACTTAAATAAACATATAGTGTTTTACTCCAAGATTGTTCTATGCATGACATATTCTTATACCTGCAGAACAAACAGATGCATTTATATTTGATTTAAAAGGGTGTAATATCACTTCATCTGGATATGGTTTGATACAGTGCCATATGTATCAATTCAATTCAATATGTACTTCTAACTATAACTTAACTTGTCACAGTGAATCACTACTACAAAAGTAATAAGGCAAGTATTAAATCTCATAATGCGTACAAACATAATTTATTAAAATATACAAAAAAATTAATAAACAACGTAATTTCATCTGTCAGTGAACAAATTCGTTTTCCAGACCTGCACAATTCCCTTTTCTCCACCAGTAACCAATAAAGTACCCTACAAAGGCATATTAATAAAGGTTAAACCTACATGACTAATAAACAACAATGAACTACACTCACATTAATGTTATTCCAACTGCTGCGAATTCTCTGTGTATTGTGACATAAACTGAAGGAGGGCAAAAATACTTTGTAGGACTTCATTAAAATGCCTCTTATACATTCCCCATCGTTAAAATTGGAACCCGCTAAAATCACTAATCCTGCATTTGGCCAATTGCTATGAATTCCAGAAATATAAATAAAGTTTTCTGTGGAACGCTGCAGAAGATAGATTAAGTACTCAATACGAGCAATTATGACGTTTTTACCTTAATGATGCTTGCAATATCTGCTCTGTGATAGGTTATAAATGGCTCACAATCGTCTGTTCTCCACAGCTGAAGGTCTGTGGTGTGCGTTACACAAGATATGGCGTCACAATGACCAGCTCGAAACCAAGCAAGCTGTTCAATAGATGATTCTGTATTGAGTGTATCTATGAGTGCATCTTCCTCCACAGGTTGACACAAGTCATAAATGTTTATAAGGCCATCGGTAGAACCCGATAACAATCTATTTACATCACTGGGATGAAATTTTACCTGCAACAATTTTTATCATTTTTTTTATTATAGATATGTTAATTTATTCTATAATAATTATAACACTTGGTAATGTTTCAGTTTTTTGAGTTTAAGCTTCTCAAACAATTTACAAACAAAACAAAACCCTCTATACATACGAGCGGGTGACACTTATGGCAGCATTTATAAACAAACTAGGGAATTCCATTTGATCGTTTCAGATATTTTTATGGGGATCGTTTAAGTGTTGTGTTTATGTGTAACTGTTTCAATAATCCTAACCTGATGCCGTTTTGAATATAATGCCTCGATATTTAGCTGCCACCTCGATTTTGCTACATCCAATGAACATTTTTTTTTGTTAAAAATGATAGGATCAATAAATAATAAAAGACAAATGTACATACTTTGTATTTAGAAATGGCAACTGCTTCTGCTACCCAGGGCTTTGATCAGTATGATGCCAGATAAATATAACTACAGTGAATTTGTACACTAGCTTATTTTGATGTGGTAACAAGGATAGCCATAAAAAACTGTATATGACAGCTTACTGTGACGGATATTTGATGCTATTTGGTATGTTTCTTATCAGTATTATATGTACATACTTGGGGATATAGCACATTATTTGCACCCTAAAGAAAAAAATTTATTATATACAACAAAAATATGTTTTTAACATAGAAAACTAAGAATAGGCCTGTTCACTAAAATTTAATTTAATGCAAATTGTACATCATTCTATAGTATTCGAGCCGCTGATAAGCTTGCAGTAAACAGAACTCCATTTGCATTCGTAATTTTCAAACTATGGCCATCTAAAATTTTACTATGCCCAAAAACGCTATCCTTGTGTGAAGGCTAACATACGCCACATGCACATGCGCTCACAGGTATGCCATTTACTTTATACAGGGGGCATGGCCGACTAGAGTGTATGTGATGTATTACTAGCTTCCACAAAGGAATAGCGGGAAAATTTCAGATGATCATAGTTTCAAGACGTGAAATGGTAATAAAATTTGGTTTTAAATGTGTCTACTAGCGACATCTACTACAATCAATAGCTGTAAATAAAAAATCACATACAAAAAGACAGCTTAGATTACCTATATCAAGAAGAAATAAAGTGGAAAAAGACTTTAATTCTTAATTCACCCATTTCAATTTCATATTAATTTTACATGCTCTAACCAAAACACAAGACACCTAAGTATCTTCCCAAAAACATTCATGTTAAAACAAAAAAAGCACAAGCAGTCAAGATAATAGAAAAATCTGCCAAAAGCACTACATTTTGTACACATCAGTGCAACAGTGTCTTACCTGTGTTATATCATCTGTATGTGATTCCCAATATCCTCCCATGAGTTTGGTGTTTCTGACATCCCAAAATAATATATATGCATCACCTTCATATAATTCAGTGCCAGCAGCTAACAGTCGGTTATTTGGAGAAATATCGAAACATGTAAATGGTCTAACATTGCCCACGTTTTCTGTTGATGAATCCTTGAACACTGTAACACTCTTCTCTGGTGTACGTAAATCCCACAGTTTTATATCATTGTCTACTTGTCCTGAATACAATAAACTGCTATTTTCTGGTGAAAAACTTGCACCAATTATTTTGCTGTTTTGCTCGCTTAACACTGCAATATTAGCAACTCCACTGTCAGAGTATTTCAAGATACTAATTTTCCTATTTGACAAGCCAGCTGCTAGCATAGGGTCTCCCTCTACGTTTCCAGTTAGATGTAACACATAATTTGTACCATACTGTGTCTCTGCAACTAATTCACAGGGTTTATTGAAAAGAGTCATTAGCTGCTTTTCATCTACAGTATCACTATCACCATCACTAAATTCATGTGGCACTAGTGGCACTTTTAAATCTTGTACATCAGGCTTTAATGCAACCATGTTGATATCAATAGCAGACATAAATGAATGTTTAAAATCCCGTAAAACTAATGTTAAAACTTTAGAACTTTAAAATTACTTCTTTCTGTTAGGTTAAAACAAGGTAAAGTGAGGTTAGAAAATCAGGAATGGAAATAGCAGCTATCTTCACCTTATTGAAAGCGCGCAACGTTGTCACTTCTGGCATGAAGTTATCGACTTAAATAATAAATCACGGACACATTGAAGTGTGTAAATAATAAATCACGGACACATTGAAGTGTGTCTCGCGTATGTGTTTCGTATCTTTCTATATCATATAATAGTGCTGTCAATGCTTACAGGTAACCAGTTACGATTTAACAATATTAATCGTAATAAGTGCGCCGTTAATGGTAACAATCGAAGACTTGCTACATACTCTAGCCGGCAAATAACTTCGAAAATAACGAATGAAGATCTAATAAAAATCTAAATAAATTATCAAATTGTTGAAGTTTATGAATTAACAATTAACGTTACTGATATTGATTGAAGGCTTTATATTTTAGGTGTGCTAAAAAAACTTTTTCGTAACCTCTTACATTCTTATTAAGAGTTGAACAGGCATAGCAATCATTGTTATTGACGGTGTTATTTAAAACCTTAGAATTAGGTCACGAGCACTCTAAACATATGTATTATCTAATGGGAAAGGCTCGCCTATGCCTAATAACGACACTTTGTGAGTTTTTAAATTTAAGGATGTATAAGTTACTGGAAGCCTCTTAACCGGCCAAAGCGGTTAACATAAACCGGATAAGCGGCGGCGGTTTAAGCATTTTTTCTAAAAACCGTTTAATTTTTGTTGTTTGAAAATMACGAAAAAACAMAAAATTGTAAGGTGCACTACCACAKAAATTCCCTTAAAATACGKCATCCGTCCTCAGACATCGAATATAATTTAACTAGACGTCTAATAAATCTAATAKMACGCGAAAGAAAATTTTGTKACCACCAGTAATTTGCCATTGTTCGTCTGTAGGGCAGCGAGTGTGCGCAGTAAAGTATGACCGGGGGAATGGCGAATGGCGAGATGTGATACAGACTGACAGAGATCTGTTATTTGTTATGACGTTGTCATAACATTCCCATATAATCTTGACTGCGCATGCATCATGCATCTGACCCCACGTGCGCGAATGTCATTTGTCACAAAACCTTATTATAATTGCTTTTAATTTCTAGGTCTAGGTAACTATGCATTTCTGTGCTTCCAATCCAACAGATATATTGTAGATAATAGAGGATGGACGTGTAAAACTTGTTACCGAGCTAATATGTATAACTACCATACTATACGTTGCACGTATATTACATAATCTAGTTCTGAACCCGGAATGGAAGTAGTGTGTGAGTATTATATGTGCAATAAGAATAAAGATAATTTGTTCGTTTTTACTTTCAGGTTATTAAATATTTTTTAATAACACGTTTACGAATTTATATTTAAATTGTAAATAAGAAAACTTGACATGAATGCAATACAATAGTGCTAAATGTAATATTAATTTCTTGCGGTATTTTATTAATAATATTTAAGGTTTTATCGCAATGGTAATATTTATAATTTATAATCCTATCTGGTATGAAAATAGCGGTAACAGGCAAGGGTTGGCAACGCCAGGCGGCAGTTAATGTCAGGTATCGGTTGTCAGCTTKTCGGTATGTCAATTGTCAATCGTCAATCTAGCAGAATTCATTGCTCGTTAAGCTAGAGGTGTTACGGAATAGCTTTTCTATGTACCTAGTACGACCTGTTCCAGTTCCAGTTAGGTACCTATTCCAAATACCTGTTCCAGTTCCAAGGTGTTCCGGTCTTGTTCATAATGATACTCCATCGCCTCGGAAACAGGTGCGCGGAACTGGCAGTTCCTACCTATTCCAGTGTAATAGGTCCTGTTCCGACGCAACACCTCTGCGGTAAACTATATCGAGTGTCGACAAGGCAACTTTTAGAATCGGGGCATTCTGTTCATAATTTTGTTATGGACCAGCATTTTAAATAGGTAATCAACAATACATGAAAAGTCATTTTCAATTCAAACTTAAGATGAATTTAATGTATCATCGTTTTATCAAAATAGGGAGGTTGTACAAAAAATATTGTATCATACTTTTGTCAAAAGTGGTTTCATTTTGTTTTGATTCACATTTCTGTACATTACTCATAAAATGAGCAACTATTATTATTACCTTTCTACATATTAATAAAGTATGAATAGCTAAAAATTCTAACTGGATTATTTATCAAAAATAAACGTTGATATAGCAAAAGCTGCTCTTTGTACTTGCTAAAAAATAGCAAAGTACTGTCAAATAAGTAATCGTAACGTTACTGGAAATTATAATAACTATATTGCTTTATGCGTGCATTTCTACTCTTCTGAAATTCCAAAGGTATATGTTCAATAACAACAAGTATATCGCATCGATGAGAATAGCTAAACGAAACTGGCAGATCGTACCTGTTCCAGTGTAAAAGGTCCAGTTCCAACGCAACAGTAATAGCTCCAGTTACGCACTTATTCCAATCGAAAACGCCCGATGCGAGACTGTGGACTCGTAATAGTTACATCAGCTTGTCCGGAACAGGTACGCGGAACTGCCAGCTCGTACCTATTCCACTGTAACAGGTCCAGTTCCAACGTAACACCTCTACGTTAAGCTGTTGGGGGCTGGGGTATGTGGTTTGCAAAGTGTGATTTAATTTATTTACTTCTGCCTGCTGTTGAGACAAGMTATTTCTAAAAGAAATAGTGCTTTACATTTTGTAAGATTATATTCTAGCTGAAATGGCACAAAGTACTGCGTTAGCGTCCTTAACCGCTACATATACAGACTCTGAAGGTGAGGAAGAAGTAGGAGATAATAATGAAGATCAGGGAATTGTCCAGCTTACACCAAACACATCTCCATCAGAAAGCAAGTCTACACCTTCCTCTCGACCAGCAAGTCCGGTTCCTATAAAAATTACAACAAAGGTGGCAAAACTGGTATCATACGGACATGATGATACAGTGGTCTCGGATGAAGAGGGTGAGCCTACAGAAAAACAACAGATTGTCATAATTTCTGAACATGAGAGCTTAGAAATCGCAAGTCGTGTGGAAAAGGTTGAAGATGATAGTGTACAGTTACCTCCTGAACCTCTCGGCCATTGTTCGATGGATCTGCAGGAGAAAATATTGAGATTACATGAAAAGATGCAGAACAATGCCCTAGACATGAATGCAGTTATTCAACAGAGGAAGGACTTCAGAAATCCTAGCATTTATGAAAAACTTATCCAGTTTTGTGGAATAAATGAGTTAGGTACGAATTATCCCCCCGCAATATATGACCCTTTAAAATGGAACAAAGAATCTTATTATGAAGAATTGGCGAAAGTCCAAAAGGCTGAAATGGACAAAAGGGAAAAGGAACGGAAAACGAAGGCAGAAATTGTATCTGGCACGAAGAAACAGGAAGATGATGCCAGAAAAAGAAAAAGCAAGTGGGACCAACCTGGAGGAAATAGTTTAAGTTCACAAACTTTAAAACCTGCTGGACTTGTTCAGCCCTCATTGACTAACAGTGCAACGGGTACAAAAGGAACTGTAATTTCAGCTTTTGGATCTTTACCAAAAAAACCTAGAATATAAGTAGTCTGTGTTATATTTATTCTGTGCACTTGTGTACCTAATTATGTAAATAAAAAAATTTATATAACCAATTATTGTTTTCTAGTAAATGTTTGCAACAAAATGCAATATATTGCTGACTTGTCAGTGCTATTTGTAAAAACCTATACTTCTTAAAATTATTATTTCTTATTGTTCTGGTTAATGTACTTTTACTATTTTTTAAGCGTGCAGGTGTTTTATGCATGCACATTTTCTGTTATGCGATATATAGACATGATTTTAATATTTTCTAATTAAAGCATTTTTCGGCATATATTTTGAAAATCACRTGCATATGTAACTGAACGTTAAAAACTAACTGTTATACATACAGAATATGTAGGTTGATGAACTATGCATGTAATAAATGTAATGAAGCCATTAAACCATCTTTAAGATTCAGATTGTTATTTTTTGTTAACTGTGTAGAGCTTGTAGTGTTCAAGTTTTAAATTTCATGTCAAACTGAAGTGCTTTGTGTGGAAAAGTAAATAACTAAATAAATAACTAAAAGTAAATAACTATTTCCACTAACGTTTAACAAATAACTTTTGAAAAGGTCGCCTAAAATTTACATATATGTGTATCAAATTAGCCAAGAAACTTTACCAGATCAAAATGTGATTATTTGCATAATTTGCTGCTTTTTACAGCTAATTCCTTGCCTTTTAAAATTAATTTTGTTACCCAATTTTTCTAAAGAGTGGATGCTTTGCTGGCTTGATAAGGGGTTAGTTAAATAAAATATTACTGTGGTGCAAATCCCTGGCCACGTTCAAAATCAACATTTGCGAGAAAATAAGGAAAAATGTTCTCGATTTTGCATCTAAAATGTAAGGTTCTTCAATATTGTCTTGATCTTTGCACCAAATGATTATAGGGACAGATAGTTGTAAATTGGATTTAAAATTATGAATTAAATTTAAAAAACAGTCCAATAACATCTTACGCATTGAAACACTTGTTAAAGCACACACGATAGTCATTTACTACATTAAATTTTAAACATCTGCATATAATTTTGGTAGATTTAGTAGTACTTTGGAGGACTGTTAAATGTACCTATTCAGTAAATTTGCATATTTAGGACAAAATTCTGGAAATTTTTTGCATGTTTGTGTTAATAAGATACAACTATATATTATATACACACATGTTCTTGTAATTTTGCTTTGCATATAATTTAAGCTTCAGTAATCAGTAGAATTGCCTATCACACCTCTTCCCACCTCTGACAAACATTTTTCATCCAATAGGGTACTTATATGGTTTTTTTTTAGTAATTGTATGTTTATATGCTCTCATGTCCTTATTGGCTGCCAATCTAGCTGATTAATCATGTCTTATAATTATCATTATCCTTGCATCTCCTGGTAGGCATATAAAAGTCATTATGTCAGTACCTTTTGTGAAGGCATCCTTTAGAAAGGTTTAAATTCAGGATTATTAAATACAAGTTGTTTACTCTGAAGAGTAAGTTTAAAAATTATTCAATTTATTTAAGTTTCAAACATATATTTATTTTACGTAATATAATCTTATTCAAACATTTATTAATCATCATAAAGCACAGCTGATTAGTGTAAACATTATTTCAGAAATAATATTGATAATTTCTTCCAGAGTTGCCAAGAACATTTTTTGACAGCAATAAAAAAAAGCCAAACATGCAAGGTTCGTGGTTGTAGCTGCATTTTTGCTTCCGTATTCACGGGTTTTGCTTTTAAAAACAGTTTGAATTTGGCTCTAGACGTGCAGATCAATATTCTGACATCTATCAGCTGATTGTTAAACCTGTTAGAAAAGCGAACTTGCGCAGTATATCACCTTATCACCATGAAAGAATGGGAGTTTAGAAATGGCGACCGTGAACAGTGCTCGGAGCGTGATGGATCCCCAATCTGAGGCTCAGAACGGTGTAACGGATCGCTTAAAAAAATTGTATCCAGCAGTGAACGAGGAGAAGACACCCTTGCCACGTGCGTGGAGCCCAAAGGAAAAATATAACTTGATTGGATTGTCGCAAAATAATCTGCGAGTTCACTACAAAGGTAAGTCTATTTCAAGGTTTTGATCCGACGAATGAATTTAATTTAAGTGTTACGTAGTTATTTTTTTACGCTGTGATTACTGTGTAAATGTTATTCGTTATGTTTATCGGTCGGGGGCATTTGCAAAGAAATAATGTCATCGACCATCTAATCTCGGGGTGCCCAAACAACCAACCAAACAAAGAAATCAGCTGATTGTGACATAGGGTGAGTGGATACTGCGTTGCGCGATTTCGATTATTAGGATGACCTCGCTGTCTTTGCTCTTTTGCTGTGGATTCTTGATTATTTCGACGTGTGTGATGAGTGCTGCCCATGAATTTCATAATAATATTATTTTCTTGCACATTGTTTGTTTTCCTTTGTGATATCACAGTGCAAACAAAAACCACTTTTGGTTGTAGAATAATGGTAACAATATTGTGCCTGTGTAGGTACTAGTCACCGTCACTTCTAGCTAATCGTGCATTCCTTAATTATTGTAATGAGGTGGACTTTCACTGCAGGAAAATTACAAATGAAGGATTATAGTAGTGTACACTACATAATCTGTGAGAATATCTGCAATTTACCAACGGCACTGCTGTACGTGTATTTTAAGTGTACAGTTGAGTGACCTAATTTTAAGAACATAAAAGAGTCCACGAATCATAACATTGCGAGGGGAACATCCCCTTCCAGTGCGCTAATTTATGAAAAATCTATCGACACGTGGGTTCTATGATAATGAACCTTGCTGTATGCACGCGATGCGCACGACTTAGTTCATATATGTAGAATAAGTTGGCAACGTAGCTGTAAAAGTAAACAGAAGATATTTTTATGATATTTAGGTATCTACTATAATAGAATGTTACACCATTTTCTTAGCTTTTGAATACTATGGTATCTGAAAAATTATTATGTGCTTAAAAATCCATTAACAGATCTTTAGGCGTCTTGTTCGCTTTTCCCTTGACTAAAGTAGAATTTTCATGCAAAACACTGAAATGTTCGAAACGAGCTTTTTTAACCACCAATCACCTACAGATGCAGCTTTTTAAAGCACAAATGTAGTTGTTCAAACTTTGGTTGATGCCGAATTTCATGACAATTATGCATACATTTTGTTTCCTGTACGCTGATATCGTGGTAAGTCTCTTGGCGTTAGGTCAGGCGATGACGATGGGTCATCGACAGGAGACGTCATCCACTTCAACGATCTGTAAAAGACAGTGGATCTCCAAATAACCTTTTTTGTTCTTTAGTGTACCTATTGACTGTTCATCTTAATGAATCTATTAATAAAAATCAATAACGGGATTATTTCGATGGGAAAAGGATTTGGCAACATTGTAGTTGCGGGAATGTCAAAATCTAAAAATCTTATGACGACATGTTGAGTTATACCTATTTTAGGTAAAAGTAGTTTTTTAAACACCTTAACACGCTAGATGTCATATATAAGTTTATATAACTTTAAAGTTACGTCGTCAGTGACGTTCTGTGAAAGTTGGCACTGACAATCGGCACTTCGTTTTTATGCTGTCAATGCGTGTATTTGAAAATTTCGGATCTATGTACAACATCACACAACTGTATATTTGTAACTATATTAGGTATAATCTATTACTGGTCCAATGGGTAGCGTGTCTGCCTCTGGATTCCGAGGTTACGGGTTCTGGTCCCACCTAGGTATGTGTTATGTAATTTGTAATAAAGAATACCAAAAGCTAATTAGCTGACTAATTGCGAAACAGGTTGGGCAAATAATAATTAAAAAATTGTGGATATTTTCCAGAATGTTCTGTGGACTTCTAGAAACGTCTATTTTTGATTTTTTCATCGCGAGCGTTTCTACAAACTGCCATACTTGAGGATCCTGTCATCTTGTATTGAATCTTTCTGAGTATTCTATGACGTTCTCGAAAAAACGAGAGGAAAGGCGTGTCCACGTAAAAAAATAACAAGTACAAGTATTACCGCGTGTATTTAGGCGTGCGTCTGAGGTTAAACTTGGAATGGCTTGGTTTTTACCTAGAAGGTAGACCTGGCAACAATGACGACAAGTTAAGTCGCGAAAATCATGACGATGACGTTATTTAAAAGTTCTGTGAACAGCGGTATAGTTCAGGAACGTCAAGAATTTTTATACTTCATAGATTCAGCTTGTTATACTTGATAAACTGCAAAAAGAGAAACAAAAAAGACGGCGTGGACTAACAACTGAATATAATATCTGCCAATATAAACTTCTACAGCATGAACGCGCTTAAGCCTTTTTTTATTCCAAACAGTATTCACGAATTGGAGCGTAAAGATTTCTTTGTGTTTTTCCCTGAAATTTTATTTTGTAATTCGTCCAGAAGTGCTACAAATCATGTCCTGCTGACTAGAATGTTGCGTTCGTTTAAAGTTAATACGAAGAAGGTTGTTTCAAATGATAAGAGGCTTATATGCGTTCGTGTAGCTTTTGTACAAAAAATATGGCTTCACGCCCTATGTCAACACTCGTCTTCTACATGTCTTTGATGTTTCTCCTGAAAGCTCTAAAAGGATCGAACGCATTCAGTTTAGGGGCCCACGTGACACCAATTTTACGCATCCTAAGTTATCGTAAAAACTCAACGAAGGCTTGTAAGTATCTAGAAGCTCCGACGTTTGTACAGTTGTTTTCATCTTTAAGCGGCAACTGTCTTATATGAGTTTCTAAACAAGGGAGCTTTTTTTGTTGCTCTTCTGACGACTAGCCCTCTTATCACAGTCAAAATATTGAATGTATCTGTTCGTCTGACGCTTTAAGAAGAAATTCTTGGCAAGTAAAGAATTTTTTATCGTGTCATGATCGCAGATGAACAATATTATTGTGAAACTGACCCCCCGCAATATCTTTTCTTCGTTATTCGATTGCTGGCGGTGGAGTTGCCTTTTTTGATCCCACATATAATTTCGAGCCCAGATGTCCTGTTTTTAACCCATCATTTCTGGGAACTCCATCCTAGCAAAAATAGTTGTTCGAGTCGCTGACATTTCTTTGTCTGGACGCTCTGGTTTCGGCAAACGCACGAAAATACAAGAGTGTAGGTAGTGGCATTTAAAATAGCAGCAAATATTTACAGCAGTAAGTACGAACACGTGGTTGTTTTATCGAATATTTGACGCGTATCGGCAACTATTTGTCGCAAGGTACGCCATACCCAAGGCAAAACCAATTCAGTTTATTCCGACACTGGAATTCCACAGTGTCGAGGAAAAAATACGATGTACGACGATTTCACGATCTAAAATAGCGCGCATGGATATATTAGTAACCCGACGTTAAGAGCCACGTACTTTGGATCGTAAAATGTGTTCCAACAGCATGCACCGTAGATGTGCGATGGGTTTTCTTTCTCTTCTAAAGTCACTTCGAGGAGTTCCGTCCGTGTTCTGTTAATGACTCACTCTATTTTTTTCCTGCCTTTCCACTATCTCGCTATGCTTCGTATCAACTGCCGTGGGCAAGATTTCTCATTATGATTGTAACCTTCTTGACTGTTAACGGAACTGCCATGGTTTTAACAGACAAATGTATTAGATACAAGAGGTGCGATAGTATTTAATGAAAAGAACTTGAAACTATAAATAAAACTTGTTTAATTTAAGTACAAATGCTTGTACTTTTTATATCAAATACATTTGACATATTTTGCCTTGTATTACTTCCACATCCAACGGATGCGAAGTATTGTACCGCGAAAAAAATTTTCAAAAATTTTCATTTGCTCATTCGCTTTAAAATGATCGAAAACGCAGAAAAACAAAATTTGAGCAAAAAAAATTCTTGTCTGTGTTGTGTGTCTGTGGTATTGTTTGTGGACACGATAAGTTTCGAAAGACTTAATATATGAACTTGAAATTTGGCAAACGTATAAATCTCAACTACCCAAAGCGACCTATTGTTTGTGGGGTAAGTAGGGTATCGGGAAAAGGGCGAAATTTGGCAACTGCCTTTTTTGCAAATTTTTTTATATTTTTTTCGTTTTAGTATGTGATTAGTAGTATAACTGCGAGTATTATTAGCTCTTATAAATTTTCGGTACAGCAAACTGTTTAGAAGATATTAGTAAAAAAGCGTCACTTAAAGAAAACTGTTTTTCCTAAATATTTCCTAATATATTCAAAAAATGAAAATGCCATCAGATAGGAAATAAAATTTCTCACAAAAAGTGTCTTAGAAAATTTATCCAAAATGTTGACATTTTCGCAATATTTCCAAAAAAACCTATTTTGGACACTGCTCGTACGATTTTTTTTAAATTTTGGTATGATATAGAAAATCCCATTTCTGATCAGAAAACGCTCTTGTATTTTTTTTTGTTAAGTTAATAATTTTCGAGTTATTTGCAAAAAAACCGATTAAAAAATTTATATATTTTTGCTAATATCACGAGGACTGTTTGTCTTAGAAAAAATGTGTAGAGAGAAAAAATGCTCAATACCTGATTACTAATCGTATAGTATAAGAAATAAAAACGTAAATGTCATTTTGACAATTGGATGTGGAAGTATTGATTCAATTTGTAGCGGTTTTTTTTATTACAATGTTAACAGTGATAAATACATAGTTGTGTTAGTGACATATTTTTTATGAATTTAATTATAACAAAATATGTTTTCAAGTGCGAGTATGTCTTTAAATACAAGTTGGTAATATCATTATTGATTTCGTAGTGATTTTATTCCTTCTAGAAAAAGAACTTGTGTTTATACAGGGTGTCCATACTTGAACTTCCATAAGGAGTATCTTGGAAAGTTGACAGAATTTTGGGATGAAAATGTGTACACTTAAATTTAACGGTGGGGCGAGATAAATGAAAACATTCTTCAAGATGGTTGACTTTCAGGTAGCTCGAAAGTTGACACTAACTTATTATTTTAAACTGAACGCCCTGTATATTTTGTATTTTTTATTTTTATTAAATTCCTCACATATTCTTGTGTAGAAGACGGAAATAACGCAAAATAGCAAAAAAATGTATAAAAAATCCGTTTCATAAGGCTCCTTGCCGCACTCATCCATTACAAAACTTGCCTTCAGCTCGTTTTGTAAACGTTGGATGCGTGCGACAAAATGGCGCCTTATGAAAGTTTTTTTTTTAATTTATTTGTGGCCCTGTAATCTTAGGACAATTAGCCAATACATTTGTTTTTCATTATTTTTAATTGAAAATTACATCATGATACATATATATAGAGACATACACAGACACCCTAAGCGGAACTCGAACCCGCGGCCTCTTTGGACATAGGCAGCCGCGTTAGGCCGCTTTGCCCAAGTGCCCATTGGACCACCGAGGCCGGCCCATTTGAGGTTATCTTCTTTGCCAAAGATTACAGGTGTAGCTGAACCGTCAGATTAATAAGCTTTTTGTCAGTGTTTTTTAGTGACAGCGATCTTTCCGAAAATATATTATCTAACATCATTAAAGCTTTTTTTAATTTTGTGAAAGCCGTTAAAAACAGGCAGGTCAAGTAAGTGTGATATCAAAAGTTTGATATAATAATTATACCTTTCTATTTAAAAAATGAAGTTATTGGCATTTGAAGTTTGTTATATTCTAAAGCTTATAAAACATTGTAGCTTTATAACTAGATGTCCACCATCTTGGGAAATATTTTCGTTCATTTCGCCCCGTCGCTGAATGTACAAATTTTTATCTCAAAAGTCTGTCAACTTTCCAAGATACTTCTAATGGAAGCTTAATAATGAACACCCTGTATACATATGTAGCTTTACATGTATGTAAACATAAACGCCATAAACCACACAGAATCTTCATAATTTGCGAATTCCAAAGTTAAGTAAAATGAATGCCAAGGAGGTTGGGAAGAACAGGATCTTATTACACAGTACAGTTTTAGATGTGTGTTCGCTTTAATTTCAATCAACTTATAAAGTAAATGCCATATTGGGAACACTTTCTCATTCTCAGTGTATTAACTTTGATGATTATGCAAGCAAATGTTTATTTAGGTGTGCTGGAAGCTTTCATACATTCTCACTATTACGTTAAAGGGATATTTTGCGAATATGTTAGTATATTTGAAAACTAGATGCATTTTTTTTTGTTTTCTGTTACTGCACTTTATTGCGTCATTTTTCATTTCGAAAAGTTATTTAAAAAATAAGACTGGAAAAGAATAAAATGCAAAAGTGGACATACAACTGTCGGACGTTTATATAAAAATTTAATTATTTATTTCATATGAAAACATGTATTCTTTATTTTATCGTGATTTTTTTTCCATGATGATGCTACTTGAATGAAAAGAAAAATGCTAAATAAGTCGCCACTGTGACGTTTTTTGCATTATTAGTATTGTCACTATTCAGATATTTCTGTTTAATTGTAAATAGACATGGATAATTTTACCATGAATCGACAAAAGAAAATAATTGTTTTTTTCCTAGCAAGTGCGGAAAATGATACCTTTGGAAGGAGGTAAACTATACATTATTTATCACACGAGTGCGACAATGTCTTATTAAGAGAGTGTAACACACTATTTTATCTGCATTGCTGTATCAACTCCTGAAATTTTCTCTGCCCAAAATTTTGTTTTAGCCTAGGTATTTTTTTGTAGATTTAAGCATTGTTAAGTGCATTCTATATTCATAAGTCTGACACTATAATAAAGCATGGCGCTTCATTATTAAATTGTTTCTGATTTAATAATATTATAGCAAAGTATGTAGTTAAAAATTTGATAATTCTATTTTTTTTATTTCGACGTTTGGGCCACTATTATCATCAACTTTGGATTTTTTCTTACAAATGTTGTACCTATTAGAAAATTAGATTATTAGATAAACGATTCTTCCATTTAAAATGATATAGCACATTTGGTTTGTTTTACACAAATTAAATATAAGAACATGCGGTATGATCTAGTAGTCATTGAACACAATTGCTACAATTTAGAATACGGCTGTTTTTCGATAGCTGCGCATTGCAAAGTAATGTAGGCCTGAAATGTAGATACATAGTCGACTATACGTGTATATAAATTCTACTCCCAGGAAAACATATACTTGTGCAGAGTGTCCCATTTTCGTTGTATTTTTTTTGTTGTGAGTTGAGCTGTACCATCGTCGTCTTTGTATAGACTTTTGTTTTAAAGCTAGAGCAAACTTTTGAAAAAAGTAATATTTCTTCGGTCCTTAATATCTCTGCTGTATTCACATTTTTTATAGATATTTTTGTTTAGAATCCAGTGGTGTACTCAAAATTTTTAGGGGGTCACATTTTAGAGATATAACACAAACTTGCATTTTTTAATGGAAACCATAGTTGACTTTGATATGGTTAAAATGACCTATTTTTTCCTATTAACAAAATGTGTTATTAGGTTTATTTTTACTTATTTTGGTATTATTCCAATTTTTGTAATCATTTAATAAGATTTTACGTTTTACAATGCATAGGTATTTATCTTCAAATAAACAATCATTTTCATTATTTATATGGCCTCCTAGATTACCTATGAAAAAATTGCGTGAGCGCTTTTATGTTTTATGTATGTATTGAAATATGCATATATTATTTTTAATAGATTAACATTTTTACTTAATAATATAAGTTATATTGTGTGTTTTATATTGTGTTGTCCATAGCCTCCTAGATGTAAATGGGAATTCTGATTAAATTACTAAAAAAATTTGAATTATTCCAAAATTAGTAAATATAAACCTAAAAATGTATACAATTTTTAATTAAAAAAAATAGTCTTTTCAACCATAGCAATGCCAACTATAGCTTCTATTTAAAAAATGCAAGCTTGTGTTATATCTCGAAAATGTGACCCCCTAAGAAATTTCTGAGTACGCCACTGGATTTAAAATAAAAAATATCTATAAAAAATGTCTTTCCACGTTTTTTTTGTATGTACATACCCAAGCGAGATATTGAAAGCTGAAGAAATGTTGGCTATAGCTTTAAAACAAAAGACGATACAAAAATGACGATGGTACAGCTCAACTCACAACAAAAAAAGTAATACAGTAATGTGGAAACCGCATAGCATTAATAATTACCAAGATACCCTACAATTGCAATGAAAATGGGACACCCTGTACACTGACGTACTTAAAACAAAGATTTTATTTTTTATTTCAAAACAAGCAACAACTACTTGAACATACTCACCGTTGATCAAATAAGCTGGTCTGAAAAAGTGTTTCATTAGCTATGACAGATAAGCAGCTTTGCTTGATAATTTAAAACAACACCGTGATGTCTGCAACATATCAACAAGATGTTTGTTTACTGATGAAGAATGTTGAGAGGTGATAAAAGTATACTATGAAAACAATGATAACTCCGATTGGACTATTCAACGGTATTTTGACCCTTACCTAATATGGCTGTTCAGAATCTTTTTAGTGTTAGTTTTAACAGTTTATTATGGTAGAAAATGTATCTACATACCCCACCACTGCACACATTTAAATAAATCAAATACAAAGTTTTGACTATAGATATGGAATAAAAAAGTGCCTTCAAGGTGGTTTTCCATTTCTTGATACCTTGTTTATGAAAAAATTGTTTTTTTCTTGAAATTGCATGTGCTGGCGCATATTTATTTTCAAAGTTAAAAAAAACACTTGGTCTTAATTTAACCTTTTTTTACCGAATGTCAGATACACTGTATATGATATAATAAGGCATGTGCGGTACTACTGCAATCTTCTTCGTTATTTTTTCCTACTACAAAATCCATTAAACAAGAAGCCGAAATTATTGATAGCTAAACTGACATTAAAAGAAACTTTAAATAAATGGAGTTTCTAAAGGACCCTTCCGTCCCAGCAGTTTATACTTAATACTTTTTTTTACAAAATATCAGTTTTTTTGCTATTAATACTCATTTAATCGTGATCTGCGATATCCTTTTCAGTGTAAGTTTGGAAACAGAAGTTAAAGGTTTTTTTTAAGTGTTTTTTCTTGTAGGACGTAAGATTCATCATCCTTTAAACCCACAATTAAACACTGCATAAATGTTAAACAAAACCCCAGGCATCATTAATTAAGCTATTACACAACGTAACTTTCCAACAAATAGTAGTACGTGGTTACCTACATATACATAAATACAACTTTCTTTGAGACGTATAGTGCTAAAAAAGTACAAGAAACTGCTGTTCACGCAAGCGGGCGATAAATTTGCAACAACTGTCGTTTCGAGCAAGATAATGTTGTAATGTCATCAAAACATTGACCTTGGGAAATTATTTTCTTGTTTACTGGTCGTAAATCTGTTCAGGTCATTCAGTCGCGTAGTTCCGATTAAAAAGGCGAGAGCATTCGGCCGATTTCACAGTCTAGTCATTTGCGACGTAAGGGTAAAAGACCTCGGTGAACCCCCGAACCAGGTGGTGGTTCGTCTGGTGTGATGCACTGCCTACTGTAAAACCGTCATCGCTGTCTGGTCCAGCGGAGAATCCTGACCTTTGGCAGTTCGGTCATCAGCGGGACTGCTGTTTGTCGATAACTCCACGGTCAACGGCCCTTGGATCAACAATGATTAATAAAGTTGCATCGGTCGTTATACTTTCGCTAAAACTTCTATCAAGAAAGTAGACGGGTTAGCCCAAAATTTTGAATTAATGGATATGTTCATTTAGGTATAATCAATCTTATGTAATGTAATTTATTTTATTTTTATTTTAATGGTTGATTTCTGTCAAAAGATAGTTGCAACTAAAAAATCCTTTTTATTACAAAAAATGGAGCAAAAACATTTTTGCAAAATATAAACATTTTTCATTAAGCTGTAGAAGAATTAACACTGATTTTCACTTGTATAGGAACGCCAGCTTTCCTGCTATCTGTATTACTAATTTATTCCGTAAATTGGATCTAATCAGTCCAAATGTGGAAAAACTTTCAAATTGGTGAAGTATAGGAAGATGTTTTTCTTTTGAAAATTGTTTTTCTCTGTTGCAGTTTCATAATGAATGGTAATAGTATAGAATTTCCATACATCTATTTTGCTTTGTTTCATATGCTTGATCTTTCTTTTTTTTATTAATTCTAGTGCTTTTTCTAATATTTTTTCGAGTTTGTTCCATACTCCTACTCAGTTAAAGAGGAAAGCATTTTTGTTATCAAGTACTGGAGCTTGTAAGATTTAATACAAATAGCTGAAATTATATTATATTATAATAATAAATATTCCAGATATTTATCATACAATTACAAAAAACCGCACAAATGTCCAGATTTCGACTAAATCGAGATTATCAACCCTAGACATGCAAACATATATTGAAAGTAATCATTAAAATACCAAAAAAAGATTAATGTAGTACATTGCAAAAATACCATTTTTTAAAATTTAATTTTATTAAACAAAAATAAACTTTTATTTAAAAAAATTGTGATTTTTTCCAACTCTGGATACCGACTTGGTCATCATTAAAGGTGGGTAATCTAGTTCATGAATGTATTCATATTTGAAATAGTGCGTGGTTCAGGACAAGTAATCGGGGTACCACGATTCTTATCCATTCATTTAGATTCAGTAATTTTCAACTGGTCTGAGTCCCATAACTGATGTTATGTCACTGATGTTCAAACATAAATTTAAGGAGAATATATTTTTTTTCATAAATGTAACAGATATATTCTTTTTCGTTGCATTTAACTTTCAACATAAAAAAATATCCAAATAAGATTCGAATTTAAATTTAAATCTGTTGTGTGAAAAAATTATTTTTGAAGAACGAACTACAAACAATTACTGTAAAAAAATATATCTGGAACTGCGATGACTGAGACCTTCTACTCTTCTAGATATATACAAATTATGAATCTCTAGATCAGCCAAGACCCAGAAAATACCCTAGTGCTAATCTTAGAGAATTTTTAGTGCACAATTCACTGAAAGTTAGCCAGTGTGAATGCACCCTTTTAATAGCGAATTCAGTTGTGAGACATTTGGCAATTTGATAAAACTTAATCAAAGCAAAAATACAATTTGCTTTTTATCGCTCTTGTCTGTTGGCAATTAGCCAGTTCATGACCCTTATTTATTTACTTTTAAAGCGTTATCTTACACATGAATTGGCAAACACAACACGCTTGCCTTGGGTGGGACTTCACCCATAGGGCACAGATTTAAAGAAATTTGTGGATAATCTTATACCATTTACATATTGCTACTTAATAAGCAAATAAACAAATTATTCTTTGTAAAAGATGTTCTTCGTAATCTAGTGTATTGCATATATGTTCAATATGCCTATTTATTTAAATGTCTACTTTTGTTTCTTTTCTTTTTTGTTTAATAAGAACAGGCAGCAGTTACCTACAGGTAAACCACTCTGAGTAGTCTCGTAACTGTAAATACTGGTAACACTAAACACTCAACCAAAGATAATTTTTGTTAATATTTTCTTTTTATTATTACCTATGATATATCTTACAGCCTCATTATTCAAAAACTGCTGAGCAGTATCTTATTACATACAATAAAAACGTTCTTTTATTTTCTGCTTCCGTAATCTCAACTTCTCAACTAAGAGAATTTTGATGGTTCTATAACTACTGATCCTATTTATGTAAAAGTAGTTTAGTTAAATTTTTAATATTTTTCTGAAACTATCTCTTTTTAAAGCTGTATTTAAACATGCTAGCTATTTGGTTTTTTTTAATTGTAATGTTTATCCAATTTTACAATATTAAAAAATGTTACATTAATACTATGCTTCATTGAAATTATTTTTTTTTAATTACACTGCATCAAAGCATTCTGTTTATATGTATTTTCACAGTTCTTTCTCTTTGAGTAATTATGATTATACAAACTTTGAACAGTAGTTGTATTATCTGGGTACAATAGTCAAAGTATGATTTGGCCACAGGTTAATTTATTCATTAGTAATTGCTTGTCTGTGTTACCAGTCCAGTACAGTTAATATATGCAATTTAAATTTAAGCAATATTAACGTTCTTTCAGTCCAATTAGTACCTTGCAGTAAAATCAACTAAATTTCCCAATGCAACAAAATACGTAGTATTAATTTTAAAAGTTGCTGGAAGAATTATATGTTACATAAAAGTATTTTCACCTTCACTGTCTGACTGGAAATGTGTTGAGGTTAATGTTATATGATTGCAGATTAAATTACAACTTTTAGAATTGCATATTACTAACTTAATTAGTTCAAAAGATTTCAGTAACACCATGGTATTCTGAGTTTTTGGGTATGGTGTGGATACGGCACAGAAATAATGCACATTTTGTCTTTGTATAATGGTTAGCAGTTTATGGGTTAAATAAAATTGGTAATTGAATGAAATGTTTTTCATTCCGATTATATTATTTGCCAGTGAAGCATGTTTGGAAATCAGAATAGTGCAAATTGTACAGTTTCTGTACAATAAAGGTTGTTTGGTTGAAGATACTGTTTATGGGGTACCCCACATATCACTGAAGCTTCACCGTTGAGGGTGTTATTTCACAGATATATAATTTCACAGATTCAATCTGATTATTTACATTTTTACATGTTAGTAATATGGTAGGTAATAGCTTATTGTCAGTTAGGTAACTAGTCAGTCTAGTTTGGACGACAGTTTTAACTACTTTTATAAAACTACTAGTTGATATAGGCCTGTAATTCTACATTTGAGTTATCTGTTTTCCTTGAGAATTGGTGTTACAATAACACTCCTTAATGACATTGTAAATGTACCAAATTTAAGGGTACTATGGTAGTACCCAGTATACTATTATTTCACGTACTCGCTGGCTGTTTCTTATCCTATAAGATAATTTGTTGTCAGATACAGCTCTTGTTACCAAATAAAAACTTATAAGTTGGTAAATGAGATGTGACTGTATATAAACTTTTGGTGAAATCAATAATTGACTTTGTTTTTATTTGAAGGTCATGGTAAGACCCACAGGGATGCAGCTAGTGTGCAAGCTACACACCCGATACCTGCAGCTTGTGGACTTTACTACTTTGAGGTGAAAATCGTAAGCAAAGGACGAGATGGGTATATGGGCATTGGATTGTCCGCCCACGGAGTCAATATGAACAGATTGCCAGGTATTCAGACATTCTTTACTTATATTTTCTAAAAGTTAGTTAAATATTCTTCAGCCGCTAAGGCTATATTAATGTTCTATAGACAAACTCATTGTCTTGAATACCTATGTATATTTATGCACACAGTAATTGAACACTAGTACATTTATATGGTTTTATGAATGCAATATATCCCCATGAGTCTTTTTCTTATCTACTATTATCTATTTTTAAGCACTAATTATTTTATTGATGTGCTTAGATGTGCATATATCTCATTTTACTGCAATAATATTTACGTTCACTTGCATTATTGACATGAATGAAATTATAGTAGACTTATTATTATCACTACTGTTTAATGATTATTGAATTACACATGATGGATGACATTTAGATATATTTTTAGGGTGGGACAAGCACTCCTATGGATATCATGGTGACGATGGTCACTCATTCTGTTCATCGGGCACTGGCCAACCGTATGGTCCAACATTCACAACGGGTGACGTTATTGGATGTGGAGTGAATCTTATAGACAACACTTGCTTCTATACAAAGAATGGGCACTACCTTGGCACAGCCTTTACAGATCTACCTGTAAGTAGTTTACGTTTGCTACACGAGATATTAAGAGCTTATCCAGTTAAATATTTAGTTGTCTGTGATGCAATGGATCTTTTGCAATAAAACAAAGGAAACTAGTGGAAGTGAATGACAGCTTTAGTTATGAATGTATCCAGTGGTGAGCCCAGAAATTTGATCACTAGACTTTTAATGAGGAGGGGACAAAGACTGCAATTTCCTTGTAATAAATTAAACATTACATTAAACATATCTTTTCAGGGTAAAATTTAAAGAAAAGCTATTTTAACACAATTTGAACTTTTTTTGATAAACGTTTTCAAAAAAGAATTTTTTCTGCTGTTTCAAATCAGTTTATTTAAAAATTAATTAATTAAAGTTATCAGTTTTTGATGTTTAATATCTTAGTAGTTTGTTCTGAAGTGAAAAATTTGAACAGAACAGAAAACTATTGTGATGACTCTCGTGATTCTTTTGCATATATCTGCATCTTTATAAGAAATACTCATTGATTCATTAATTTCATTAATTTTTCTAACCTTGAAACTTCCACTGGTACTGTTTACAAGTTAGCCAATTTAAATATTTTTTCATACAATTGGGTATTTCAGTGAAGTAAAAATTCCGGAATCCAATATAGTTTCGTTACTAATTGTAACATATGCAAATAATTTCCTACATTGGTTAGTACAAAAAATGTATTTAAGTACATGAATATTCAAGTCAGAATTGAACTATTTTAAAACGCCTTCCAAAGGATGTGACGACATAACTGAAAACAGAAATACTCAACTTGGCAACAGCGTTACTTTGCATACTTTTGTGGCTGTCTAATCACGGTCGGATGTTGGGCGTCAGACAAACTGTTTGTAAACATACATGGTTTTGTAAACGTTATTATCTTGTGTGGTGTTGGATTTGTTGTGTTTCTGTTTGATGATGCTTAATTATTGTAATAACAACGAAGGTAAACAGAAGAAAACAAACACAACACATAAAAAACATGTTTACAGATGATCAAGCTCAGCTGTCACTGTACTGTCAGTGGATAGTGGTATGCGATGTTGCTACTTACTCCGTTTATTGTTTATCCCTCTCTTTTTAACACGGTACAACCAGATTGTTCACTTGTGACGTCACAACTGAATACTTTAATTTTTATTATTAATTAATATCTCAAGTTATACGCAATATTGAGAAAAATAGAAAAACACGTCAATCTTATTTCAATTGGATTGTTCGGAATGTATAATAAAAAAAAAACGCTGAAATACCCAATTACCTTGGCAATGTTCAGAGATTTATTTGACCTGAATAATCAGATTAATATTAATAATAATGGTACTCCAAGTACTTCTTTTGGAGGTATATTTAAATTTTGAACATTAGGGTATGTTAATATTGTAAAATATTAGACTTGTTTTGAAAAATCTAATAGTAAGTAAGTAATATGATGACAAATGTATTATTTCTGCAGTAATTATTTTACAAAACTAGATATAAAGTTGTTTTTGAAGCGTGTGAATTTAAACAAATTATTAAAATAAACAGTAATCAATGACAAAAAAATGTTTGGGTGCACTAAGAAATACTTTCATTTTATTTACATTTCATTTCATAATTGTCTTTTTAATTGTTATATGTATTTCCTTAAATGTTATCATTAATTTTTTTAGTTTCCAATTGCTCTGATCTTTTTAAGCCCCCTTACATAATCCATTGAAAGGAGTCTTATGTAAGGAGTCCAAATAGCTCCAAAAGCTCGGCATTTAGTTATAAGGATTTGTTTTATTTATTGTGACTAACAAATATGAGTATTGATAAATACGATATTTGTTTAGACGAAATAATGAAATAATAAAAAATAATTATACTATTAATAACTTAATATATTTGGTATAACATGTTTACTTTATGATAACCTATTTTTACAGTTCATGAACCAAAGCAAAGTATTAAAAACAGACTAAATAATAACAGATACAAAACAATATTTAGCTGATGTAATGAAAATGATTATGCTGTCATCTGTTTTTTTCCCCACATAATTTCCTTATTTTGTTTCATCCAGAAGCATTTTGGCAGTACTATATCACATGAACACTTCTTATTGTACACATTGTATTTCTCCAAACTTCTATTTTGATGTTTTGTTATTTAAATACATCGATTCCAAAAGGTGGGGTAACAATATTAGTGTCATGTTAATTAAATGGACAGCGTACCGTTTGTTTTGAATTTAGGGATTTCAAAATTAAATTATACCAAATGTTTAGAAATAAAGCATTCCTTGCACAAAGCTTTTTGAATGAAAAGAATTGACATAAGGGAATTTAATTTTAAGGTACTGCTTAAACAATAGATAATTACAAAAGATGACTTGAATAAACCACTACTGTGTTATATTTTGTTTTCTTCTGGTTCACTATTTATTATAAACAAGCAAAATTAAAATTATTCATAGGGTATTGTTTTTAGCCAAATTTGTACCCTACCGTGGGACTGCAAACACCAGGTGAAATTGTGGATGCAAACTTCGGTCAAGAGCCATTCAAATATGACATAGAAGATATGATGAGAGAACTACGCTTAAGGACACGCTTACAGATACATGACTTCCCAGTACCTGAAAGTCAAGGAGAATGGCAGGCCATATTGAATAAGTAAGTTGTTGGTTATTATTATGGTGGTTGATGTTACAAGGTTGCCTTTTTTCTGGATCTTTATGAAATGTGGCACATTATCAAATTTGAAACAGATGTTAATATATTTTAACCCATCATTTATAATATATATGTTGGTTTTAAAATGCATCTACTTTTCTGTAGGTTCATGCCTTCTAAGGTCTATTTCTATAATTATTTGTAGAATAATGAGCCTTTTAAAAATTTTGTTTACAGATTGTTTAATTTTTATACTTTATATAAGGAAACACTGGATTGTCCAACAAAAACATGTCAAGTTTTATAATCATGCTGTAATAAGAAATAACACCTTATGTCAGCATTTTTTTGTAAACATATTTTTCAGAAACCCCAATTAGACTAAATACGAGTATTAATTATTATAACTGTTACATATTTTTTTGTGGGTTTGCCAGTCATTCTGTTAGGTGTTTTTCATGTCCCCATTTTAATGGTTTTTCATTTTTTCATTTGTTGTTTTGCAATGCAGGAGTATTGTTATGTTTAAATTTACTACATACACGTTTTTCATTCAGTAGTCATCTAAATTTATAGTTTTATTTCACCTTATACTTTTCACATGCCTTTCCACTTATTGATAATGCTAATAGTGTTAACTGTGTTATCCAACATTAACTGTTTCCAAACAAAAACCAAATTATCAGTAACATTCTGTTTTGAAATAGGCGCTGATAGACAGTTTCATGTTAAAATTTTCAGGTCACAATAAACAAAATCCTTTACGATCGAATTATCTTTGCAGACTACATCAATACAGAATAACAGAAATTTATTATTCTCAGTAAATTTTAGGATTGTTTAGTATTTTATATTTTAATTATTTTGCATCTCTGTAACATTAAAACAATGACAATTACAACCTTGCATGGGTTCTGGCAATGAGTGTACTAATTTTGGATATTATAAAAACTAATTATGCACCAATTCTTAAATAGTGCATAATTTAAGAATAAAATTTGAGCAAATGTGCTTTGTTTATAAAAAGTCGGGAGAAGTTTTATAACTTTTGCAAATTGTTCTCAATCTCAATAAACTGTTACAAAGATTTGTGATCTGTGATAAACACTTGAAGAAGGCAATGTTTTAATTTTAATAATGCTATTCAGGTTTCATAAAATGGATTTGCCTTAATTGTCATCTCCAATTCAACAAATCTAACAAGCACCTCTTTTTAATATAAAGAAATGTTTATCTCAAGCATTGTCAAAGAACCAAGAAAGTTAGATATAAATACGGCTATACATTTAATTCCGATATATTAAACTGAAATGGTTTTGACAATGTGATAAATGCTTTTTAAGATCATACAAATTGTTTTATAATGAAAATAATAAAATATATAAAATTTAAAAAGTTTTAGTTTGAAAACCATTAACATAATGGTGTAATCGAAACGTCAGACTTATAATATTTTGTCTGTGTTTTCAAGAGACAGCGATCTTTCCGAGAATATATTATCTTATATTATGGACGCTTAAAGCATTCACCCTCATATAGTTGATTGTAATGTTTGACTGTTTACCAGGTTAAATGAGTATTTTGGAAACCGCACAATTATATTGAATTGGTAGAAATAGTTTGTAGCAAATAATTTTAAATTAGGGGCGTTTCAGAGGTAGTATTAGTTTTAAAGTTTATTTTCTACAAATTTTGGATTCTGGCATGATTCTTCTACAGTAAATTGCTTGAGTTAGGCCCAAAAATGGAGGTGAATACATGTACTATAGCAAAGTACACAGCATTTAATTTAAGCTGTGTTTTTTCTTTAATAGGCCATTACTTCATAATGCTAAAAAATTTTGATTATTTTGATTTTAAGCAAATGTTTGATTTGATTTGATTTATTTAGGATGATATCTACATATTTAGTGCATCATGGGTACTGCAACACAGCCGAAGCCTTTGCTCACATTACAGAACAGCCTTTTACTGAAGATATCACATCCATCAAAAACCGACAAGGTATACATTTCGGTAATCAATCTTTACCAAACTTCTCATTGAAAAATTGATTTCTAGAAATACTTCGGTTGGTATTGGCCGGTAGAATGGGTGAGGCTATCGAAAAAACAAGCAGATTGTACCCCGGTTTGTTGGAGTGCAATCAAAATCTCCTCTTCATGTTAAAGTGCCGTCAGTTTGTGGAGATGGTGAACCGTTCCGACATGGTTGTGTGTAGGTGCAGCAACCAGCCGAGCAAAAAGTTCTCGTTCAACTCCTCACCTCGACCAAATAGTCCTATACAGACGTCGGTCATACAATCAACAAAGAACTATAGCAATAAAACAAAAAGTAGCGTAGAGGAATTAAATCAAAATAATACAGCCATTAATGGCAACAGCTGTACTACAACTGTGATAAAACCAGTGGAGGACAGTGACGTGGAAATGGACACAGATGAAATGCAAAATGGACATGCAGAAACGTGTAATGGTAAATCTGTTAGCAGTTCGAGTAATGGATACCAAAATGGAAATAGTCATAGTAATAACATTTGCCAAAATAGCACATGCCTCGATAACGACAGTGATAATATGGGTGAGTCCAGTATTTACATTCCAAACAGTGAACTGATCCATTAATGTGGAGTTTTGATTTAATAGAAATTATTCAAGAGTTAATGTCTTCTCCACCTTATTAAGTATCAATTGGCAGAGCGTTTTCAGCTTTAAAGGTCGACTTCCACTGGAGCAGTATGCGTCGCAGCGCAACACGAAGCAGCAAAGTGCCGCTTCTAATTATTTCTGTGTCATTAAATGAGAGCGTTTCGTCTTAAGCAGCGCTGCGCGTCGCGTCACGAGGCGCCAAAAATTAAATGCCTTGGCAAGCATTCCCACGCAGCAATTTTGCTGTTGGTGCGCTGCGCTGGACAAGTGGAAACCACTGAGCTTCATTTTCAAGCAGCAACTTGCAGATTTTATATGAAGGCTGGCGTTTTTTAAGGAAACGCTGCTTCGTGCTGCTCTAGTAGACATACAGTAGCGTGCAAAAAAACCAGACACTGAGTGAAACTTTTTTTGAATGTCGATAACTCGTGAATGAAGTTACCAATTGACACGGGGTTTTTTACTGATTGATTCTCATTTTCTTTTTGACATTTCCAATAAATATCGTTGAGATTGTTACAGTATTTGAAAAGTTATGGTATCACGTTTCAATGCATATCAAAATCTAACCATGCAAAAAAAAACGGACACTTTCACAAATTTATAGGATAACATAAAATTTATTTAAAGAACCACAAAATTAACATTTATCTGACACAACTATGGATTAATATTTAGTCGCAAAACTCTTTACAGCAATCACAGCAGCACAACGGTACGGCACGGAGTCAACCAAACTGATGATTTTCTTGAGGAGAATTTTCTTCTATTCCGCCTCCAGCGCTGCCATCAAGTCGTCCGCTTTCTTAAATTTTCAGACGCGGACACGCTTTTCAAGCTCTTCCCACAAGTGCTCGATCGGTTTGAGGTCCGGCAACTGTGCTGGGCATTGCACATTTTTTTGGTGGCATGTGGAAGCATAAACTCTTCCAATATCTTCCGATATTGGTTGGCGTTCATCTTGCCATCCACATGTCACAGCGGACCGACCAAGGCTGAAGCAGCCTGAAAGATACACTATAGCATAGTTCACACTCTCAGAAATTTTTAGGAAGGATTACCATCGAATCATTACGTTTCCACCACCGTGCTTGATAGTGGAGACTTTATAACGGTGTTTGAAGCGTTTTCCGTCCGGCCGGCGCACAAATCGAATGCCGCCTGAAGATACCAAATTAAATTTACTCACATCCGACCACAAGATTTTCGAACCGGTTCGGATGGTCAAATTCTTGTGGTCGCATGAGAGTAAATTTAATTTGGTATCTTTGGGCGGCATTCGAATCGTGCGCCGGCCGGACGGAAAATGCTTCGACCACCCTTATCAAGTCCCCACTATCAAGCACGGTGGTAGAAACATAATGATTTGGTGTAATCTTCTCTAGAAATTTCTGAAAATGTGAACTATGCTATAGTGTATTTTTCAGGCCGCTTCGGCTGTGACTTGGTCGGTCTGCTGAGACGTGTGGACGGCAAGATGAACGCCAACCAATATCGTTTGATATTGGAAGAGGTTATGCTTCCACAAGCCACCGAGAAAATGTGCAGTGCCCAGCACAGTCGCCGGACCTCAATCAGATCGAGCAGTTGTGGGAAGAGCTAGAAAGGCGCGTCCGCATCCGAAAATTTAAGAAAGCGAATGACTTGATGGCAGCGCTGGAGGCAGAATAGAAGAAAATTCCTCTCAAGAAAATTATCAGTTTGTCGACTCCGCTGTGCTGCTGTGATTGCTGTAAAGGGATATGCGACTAAATATTGATCCATAGTTCTGTCAGATAAATGTTAATTTTGTGGTTCTTTAAATAAATTTTGTGTTTTATTAAATTTGTGGAAATGTCCGGTTTTTTTTTTGCACGGTTAGATTTTAATATGCATTGAAAAGTGATACCATAACTTTTCATACAGTGAAACAATCTCAATGATATTTATTGGAAGTTTTAATAGGAAAATGAGAATCAAACAGCAAAAAACCCTGTATCAATTGATAACGTCATTCACGAGTTAATCCGACGTTCAAAAAAATTTCACTCAGTGTCCGATTTTTTTTGCACGCTACTGTACATGCACAAAAATGCTGCGACGCGCCACTTTATGCTGTTCTAGTGGAAATCGACCTTAAATGGCCATCGTCAGTGCCTTATGCAATTATTATGAAAAAATACAAAACTACTGGGAAAGAGAAATCAATTTTGATAGAAAAAATAAAATAAAAACGACTATCTAGACTTTAAAGCTACAAGTGTAGCTTTGATTGAATATTGAACAAATTGTTTAAAATGGGTGAGTTAAAATTTTGAATTTCATTTAAAACTGTAACACTTGGTCATTTAAGATTTTGTACGAGGGTGGTCTGAAAAGTTTCCGACCTAACAATGATACAAGACATTTTTTCTCATTCTTTTTTTATTTTTCTATATATACTTCTTGTAACTCTACACACTTCTCCCAGCAATGCTCCCATCTCTCTAACCCCTCCAAATAGTACTTGGTGTTTTTCTCTGCAAAATAATTGTTCACGAAGGTGATTGTCTCCTCATTTGAGAGAACAAAAAGAAGTCGCTTGGGGCTAGATCTGGTGAGTAAGGTAGATGGTCAAGTAGTTCAAACTGTAATTGATAGTTCGAGGTGTGRGACGGTGTGTTAACTTAGTGAAAGAGAATCTGCTATTTCTCTCACTTTAATTCAGCAGTCATCTAACACCATTAGGTGAACTTTAGCAATGCAGTTTTTGGACGTACCGAACATTCATCGTCTGCCAAGCTCTTATGGCGTTTAAATTCAACTGCCCAAAAGTCTCCGTACACATAGTCCAACTTCTCTTTAATTTGCATAGGCATATTGCCTTTCAAAAACAAAAATTTAAAAATTGCTCGATACTCAATTTTTTCCATTTGCACAAAAACACTCACATCGACTCACTCAAACGACTGTCAACTAAAAAAACTGCACGTCAAAAGATGCACAACTACATTCACTAGCTTTTATTGATGAGTGCTGCCATCTTTATGTTGAGGTCAGAATCTTTCCAGATCATTATCCAAACTGGTAGTGTTTATTAAGCAAGGCCAGTAGTAGCTATAACAGTGTTCCTATATTTTTGAAATTGTTTGAGGTGTTCCTTAGCTCTAACCATCAGATCTCCCAGTTAGTCCACAACAAAGATAAAAATCAACCTTTAAATCTTTCTATTGTTTACAGATTTACTTGCAGTTATTGTACTGCAATTTATGTGGAACACACTACCTACCGTTGAAAAAGAAATAAGAGACAAAAATAATTTGGAAATATTTACTGAAACTAGACCAATTAACCTAAGTGAATGCCAATTATTTTCTTTGTGATCCGAAGCAATAGTATGATATAAACTAAATTTGTCATATCAAAATTTCTTTTCTTTTGTTCAAAATTCAGTATTAGTAGCTACGGGTTCTTTCATTAGCCCTTTTTTTTGGCAGAAGTGTATATGAACAAACTTGAAACAGATTTATCTAAGTATACCTGATTTCTGTCTAATGTACATTTTTTGTCTTGTTATGTAGATGATATTTTGTGCCTTTTTAAAGGAAGACAAGTAAATCTCATTAATTTTCTTCCTTTTATTAATTCAATACATCCTTCTATAAATTTCAGTCATGAAAAAGAAATAAACAACAGCATCTTTTTCCTGGATTTGTTAATTAAACGTAACGAATCATATCCACACTTTACTTTCGAAATTTTTAAAATTTCTTCTTTATTTAATAGACTTTTTAAAATACCTCTTTCCTGTATGGCTCTTGAAAAAGAGTGGTATTATTTTACAAATTGCTTATAACAATAACTTTCCAAATTATTTAATAGAAAAAGTATATTAAATACTTAACAAAATTCACTTTATATTTCATACTATTGTTTCAGATCAAAAAGAAAAGCATTGGCATTCACTTAGGTTTATTGGTCTAGTTTCAGTAAAAATTTCCAAATTATTTTTGTCGTGGAATTCATATTTTTTTTAACTGTAGGTAGCTTAGGATTCCAGTTAATCCACAACAAAGATAAAAATTCAATCCTTAAATCTATCTGGTGTTTACAGGTCATACTGCAATTTATGTGTTATAAACTAGGAGATCTCTGATGGTTAGAGCTAAGGAACACCTCAAACAATTTCTAAAATATACGAACACTGATATAGTAGCTACAAATTTATTGCTTAATAAACACTCTACCAGTTTGGATAATGTAAAAATTTTACAATTTTGCAACAAATCACCAAAATTAAACGTTTTAGAAATTCTAGAGATTTACAAAATATTAAATGACCAAAGTGTTACAGTTTAAATGAAATTCAAAATTTTAACTCAGCCATTTTAAATAATTTGTTCGATATTCAATCATAATGTTGGTGATTTTCCATAACTGCACAACTTGCACTCATAACTTTAAAGACTAGATATAAATTAATTTCTGTTTCCCCAGAGTTCGTATTTTTTTCATAATTGTATAAGGCACTGACGATGGCCATTTAAGAGCGAAAGCGCTCTGCCAATGAATATTTAATAAAGTGAAGAAGACGTTGATATTTAAATAATTTCTGTTAGACCAAAATTCATCTACTGCACATTTGTAGTTTGCTAGACATATATGTGCAACAAACTGAATTTAAAGATATTCTCCAAATTATAAAATTTTTTAGCAGTTTTATCTTTTTTAATAATGCAGTATGAAATCAAACCCATCTGTTCTAGTCAATTGCAAAAATCTCGTTTTTTCAACAGCATAGGTATGATGGGAATTGAAGATATCAAGGGTAACAACTTGCTGTAATGAGTGAACATGCATAAACAAGTGTGGTTACTTTCTTATCCCATAAAATTTTCTATTTTAATAGCAAAAACCATAGCTGCATTCAGCAGATGCAGATACAAAAGTCTGTAATATTAATTTTTGCTGCAAAATCAAATTTGGGTCAACCCAATTCGTGAATTAATTAGTAAATACACCTTTTATTTACCATATTCAGACACCTTATCTTTCTGTTTATGTTCATTTATGAACACTTTGAGTAGCAAAAGTTATGTAGTAGTCACTGTTTCGATTATTTGCAATTATTGTACGTGCATACTCTACATTTTTTGTAGAAATCGATGTACCTGCCTGTCGGAAGTCATGTAAGCTAGCCGATGAAGAGAGGACTGAAAGAATGCTGGAATTTGGGAGAGAATTATACAGTATGTACCAGAGACTCAAGGTAGAACAAAATCCTAGTGAAACAAATGAAAAAATGCTTGAGGTGAGGAATGCTTGAATATACCATTATGGGATGTGTGTGTGCTACTAAAACGCTACTTTTTCAGAATGCATTTAGTTTATTAGCGTATTCAAATCCATGGAAGAGTCCTGTAGGATGGCAGTTAGACCCTGCACAAAGAGAATCAGTTTGTGCTTCCTTAAATTCAGCCATTTTAGGTAAGTGCAGCATACCGTTTTTAACCACTGCCTGCCATTATCATTTATTCAGGACTTATTTCTCCACCCCTGAATTCCTAGTTCACCTCACTTTCACTACCCTCTTGGTCTTCCTCTTTTAAGGGTTTCTCTTTCTTACAGCAACATATTGTGCTGTTTTTTTTGCTATTACTTTACACCTCATTTGAGAAAGTAACAACTCTACTGCTTTATAGACCCTTATTTTCAATACCTTTGATATTAACTGACTTTTTGATAATCTGTTCAGTGAGAAGACAATTTCTTGTTATCAACTTATTTCTGATTTTGCTTAGACATCTGGCTTCCTTATGAAAACTGTCCCTAAATAAACAAATATGTTGTAACAATGTTACTTACATATTGTCTAATCAAGTTCTTTGTTATCCAGCCACATGTCACCACTATATTTTCGGCAAAAGTCATGTGTGGTATTCTTTATGATAAACCAATAAATTATATTGGTATCCTTCAGTGTTTTTTTCCCTAATAGTCCGAGAGTCCCATCAATTTTACTACCTTACCGAAAGCAGTTAAATTAATCAATAAATTGGACAGTTTAATCATAACAAATATCCACTTTTTTCAAACATTAAGAGATACACAGATATACAAGAGAAGCAGTAAGCAGAAATAAAAAGTCCTTAATAGACTACATAATAATAAGTAGAAATCATAGAAAAGAAGTCAAGAACATAAGAGTACAAAAAGGATCGGAACTGTACACCTGCCACTACCTAGTAACAACAAAACCCATAAAGACCAATGAAAATAGGAGAAGTCAAGACAAAGATACAAACATGTAAACCCAGAGAAAATGAGATATCAAAATTATATACAGAGGAAGTATGGAAAACATTCAAGGAAATAATAGTAAAAATGACAGAAAAAACATGTGGTGTAGTGACACTGAATAAAAAAAAAACAAATAAGATGGTGGAATGCGGAAGTAAAAGATGAAATGAAACACAAAATTATCTCAGAAATAGGAGTCCTGAAAACTACAGTAATTACAAAAATCAAAGAAACAAAGTTAAAGAAATGGTAAATAGCACAAAACAGGAGGCTTGGCAAGAATAATTTGGATAACAAATGCAAATAGACAGCCAAGGCAAACAGATGCTCTTCTTCAAACTATTAAAAACACTCACGAAAGGCAAACAATCTAAACAAATTTATATGTTATCCAAAGACGGCAGAAATATGGACAATGAAGAAAACAGAATGAATATATGGAAGGAATAGTTTTGAAGAAATGTTCATTGTAATTTGAGGAATTGGGATAACACGCACATATGTTTGATGGCAAGGCAAGACTGAGATGACAATTAAAAATACTGGTAGTAAATTAAAATGCATGTCTATGCTGTGCTGTCTACACCTCAACCAACTGCAGATAGTACTATTTCGCTGTCATTACAGCTCATCAGTGCAGTTTAGGTCTAGTGTAGACAACACGGCATAGAACTGGTTTTGCTATATACCAAAGGCAGCAGTGGCGGCTCCTGAATTTTCAAGAGGGGGGGCGCATAAGTAACAGTAACAATAACAATAGTAATAAAATCTCTTCTTTTTAAACATAAAATAACAATACTTAATAATGTCAATATTAAACAAAACTTTATTATTTCTTACAAAAATTCGGCATAAGCAACAAAAAATAACGTCTTTTTTAAACCTACTTAATAATGGCAACATCAAACAAAACTTTTTTATTTCTTGAAAAAAAAATGCACCAAATTGTTCAATTTAAAAAATATATTACCTACGGTTTTTTAAAATTACAGTCCATCCTTCTGTCCTTCATGGTTCTATTTTCTTCATTGCGTTTGTTTACTTGAGCTAGAACCAAGTCAGCCTGCCTAATTTCTTGATTTTAATTTTATCTTCTAAAGTCAACGTATGAAAATTACTTTTAATAAGTTCGCTAATTAAATTCATTTTTGGCCACAAAGCACAAACAACGTTTTCCCTTGCACGAAGCAACGACAACTTTACAAATCACCGTCACAACACGAGCACGAAGACATTTACGACGATTAACGAACTGCTCCATGCCTATTCCGAATCGAGTCCGCGGCGCAAAATGCTGGCGCCCAGCGCGGGACATATCTTGTGGGTATTATTACGTACGAAAAATTTTGTTGTCATGGTTGTCATGGCAACGTCCCGTAAGAAATGTATTAGTACTGGGCGCATTTAAGACGCGGGGCCCCGGTAAAGTATCTACCGTACGTGCAACCTGGCGTGGCGAGTCATTTTAAAATTGTGTTATTAGTTATTGTGCGTGCTTTCGCTAAGGATATGGCGGTAAATGATACGACAAAATTTGATAGACATATTAATAGTTATATTTTAAATATTTTATGGTTGTCAGGGAGGGCGCGCGCCCGTGCGCCCTTAAGAGAAACCGCCACTGAAAGGCAGCTAGGTGGCTTTGTCATTATGTCAGTGTAATGCTGACAGATGGCATTGCCATCCTAAATTCTTACTGGTAGTAAATATTGTTAGGAGAATTGGAAATGCAATGATCTAAAATAAGTGAAATTGAAATTTAATTGTGATTAGAACAATTATGCGAAACAACTTATTGTATTGCAATGATTATTAATATAAGTACTACATTAAATGTTAAAAATATAATTAGTACAAAATGTGACCATCAAAGTTAAAATCTAAAATTAGTATAAAGATATACAAAAAACACACTTATGATAAATTATAATATAGATAAATACATAAAGATAACTACTCTCTCAGACCTATTGTCTCTTGTGTGGGTGCACCCGCTTATGCAGATTTATAGTTTTTATACTCAACAATTTAACTCCATATTTTGAATACAACACTATTCTCATATCAGTTTTTTTCAAAAATATAGCAGATTTCCGTTGCTTGATAGCTACGAGCCCAGGCTCATAATAGTTCGGCCGGCTGGCATTTTCAGTTACATGCTTTAAAAAATTCTGATACCAACACGGACTGTGACAAATTACTGTGAAACTGTTTATATTACATTAAAACACAGACCTTGAACTTACAAAAGCAAACAATTTTATTTCATTTACGTGAACGGCAATAATTACAGAACGAAAAATGTAATTCAACTAGCAGGTCATAATAGTTCGGCCACATCAACTGACGGGTCATAAGGGTTCGGCCAACATTTAATACTGTGTAACACCACCTTTGTTAGCAATAACGGCTTTAATTCTGCTAGGCATTGTAGCCACGAGCCTTGAACATTCCTCTTGTAGCGTTTTGTCCCATATAGCCTGCAAGATGGCTTTTAATTCGTTGACGGTATGTGCTGGAGTTTTACGAAGCTCTTTCTTCATATTATGCCACAAGGTCTCAATTGGAGATAAATCCGGACTGAAAGAGGTCCATTTTAATACCGGTATTTTATGTTCTTGCAACCATGTTTGAACTATTTTTGCCGTATGACACGGCGCTCCATCATGCTGGAAMATAAATTCGCCTTCGGCCGTTTGACAATTCGGGATGGAGGGTAAAAAATTTTCTTCGAGAATGTCTCTGTATTTCTGCGCGTTAACAGTGCCGTCAATAATACCCACACCCCTAGCAGACATACAACCCCAAACCATCACAGACCCTGGGAACTTAACTTTTTTTACCAAACAGTCATTGTGGTATGCTTCTGAAGATGTGCGTAAAATTCTTTTTCGCGTGTCACCCACACATACCTCAAATTTCGACTCATCACTCCAAATGATACTATTCCATTGCATTTGTGTCCAGTTTTTGTGTTCCCGCGCCCATTTTAGTCTGTTCTTCATCTGTAGTTTGGTCAAAAGGGGTTTTTCTTTTGCCTAGTAGAAAAATGAAATTAAATTATAAGTGCTTGTACTCCAAAAGAAAAAGTAATAATACCTTATAAAATTTGTAACCTATTTTTTTGATACATCTCTTTGTTGTGGATAATGAAACGTCCTTTAAAATGCGAGCCCTCCATAGTACTGTTAGTTCTTTAGCATTGCACCGTCGGTTTGTTCTGATAATTTTACACAAAGCTTTCTTATCTGCTCCGGTAATTTGACTTGGTCGGCCAGGTTTGTTTTTTTGATGGACCCTGCCAGTTCTTTTGTATAAATTGATAATGTCTTGCACTGTAGAGCGCGGAACTGAGTGCGAAGCAGATATTTTACGCCCCGAAATGTCCTGGTCGTGGGCTTTACACATAGAAATACGCAAATCTTCACTAACAGGCATGCCACGAGGCATTTTACTTGAAAACTGTTGTAAAATAAAGTATAAGCTATGCTTGACAGATAGTTGTTGATTTATTCCGTATATGTTTTGTTTTGGCAGGCCGACTCGTGTTTCCATGGCTAATGGGATACATGGCCGAACTCTTATGACCCGTCAGTTGACATGGCCGAACTATTATGACCCGTTAGTTGAATTACATTTTTGGTTCTGTAATTATTGCCGTTCACGTAAATGAAATAAAGTTGTTTGCTTTTGTAAGTTCAAGGTATGTGTTTTAATGTAGTATAAACAGTTTTGCAGCAATTTGTCACAGTTTGAGTTGGTATCAGAACTTTTTAAAGCATGTAACTGAACATGCGAGCCGGCCGAACTATTACGAGCCTGGGCTTGTATGTATTAATTTCATCGGATGTTGTATCATTATTCTCTAATATATCTTTAGACCCCAAACAGGCATCAGACCACGTTAAACTGTCATGACTTGACACAGATAATAACCTTTTGTTTGAGTTATTTTTCATTCTAAAATAAATTTTACCAACAGATCTATGGAAGTGCTATGACGAATCAAGCCTCACCCATCTTATCGCATTTAGTTGTTGACAGTTTGCTGAGGCATTGCATTCCCAAATTACCTTTCAACTTATCATTTCTGAGCTTTTATGTTGATGACATTTGAACCACAATCGCTTCAGGACAAACTAACACTAGTTTAACTTCTTTCATCCAAAAATTCAATTCACTTCAGAATTAGAAGAAAATAAACAGATTGCATTTTTAGATTTAAAACTACATAAAACTAATCACAATGATATAGTAATTGATTGGTACAAAAAATCCATTTCTTCAGACAGACTGATCAATTTTTACTCTGAACATCCTTTTAGCAAAAAAATTGCCATCTTAAAATTATTAAAATCCCATGTCTTAAATTTAGGTGACCAGTGTTTCCATGAAAAGAACCTAAATATGATCAAAAAATGGCAGTCAACAATAATTTTGCTTTGTACATTATTAACCAAATTTTAAAACAGACTACAACAGAGCTATGTATCACACCTTCCATTCATGCAAAATATTTTAGGATCGTCAACCAATCAAGTATTAACCATCAGTTACAAAGTCTTTTTAAATCATTTAATGACCAAACAATCATTGTCATCCAGAATTAATAATCATAGAAATGACTATAAGCAACACAATCTGTTAAAGTCAAATATTACAGCACTAGCCGCTCATGTAAAAGAAACTAACCATCAATTTGATTTTGATAATCCATCAATTTTAGATAGAGACCCTAATCTACAGAAGAAACACATATAACACTAGAAGAGACATTGAAAATCTCAATATAGTCTTTCATAATCTTGTAAAAAATTACTAATAGCATTTGTTGTTACACAATTTTGTTCATCTTACTTTAATTAACTTATTTAATTTAACTTATTTTAGATCATTGCTTTGCCAGTTCTCTTAACAATGTTTTGTATGTGACCTTTGAGTGTTGTGGACAGACCACTTGTGCAAATACTACTAATATTTTCAATCGTCTTCTCAGTCTAGCCTTGCCATCAAACGTATGTGTCTGTCGTCCGAATTAATTAAATTATAATGAATGTTTCAGGTATGTCCACACCATTCAACAACACTGCTATTTTAAAATCTTGTGGTTTTATAATTCTTGTCCTCTCTCCTTTTTGTACAGTGTCCTGAAGATGTTCGAATAATATAAACGAAGCCCGTCAATTAAAACTATTTTTGCTTTCTAACCTGTCTCTGTAAATGGATTGTCTTCAGCATCACCCTGTATAATATTGAGAACTAATTGTTTTGACAATATACAGACATCCCCTACATTAATGTGACAAATTTTGTCTTATTTGTAACTTGTTGCAGTTAGAAATAGAAATAGTACCTTCTTGTTACAGAGTCATGTTGTAAACCTAGGAAGCCTCCCTTGGAGGTAGCGATGGCACACGCTCAGGAGCTCGTCCGACTGATGTCCAGCTCCGGTCTGGGCTCATGTGCCTTCGCATCAGTTACTGATCTCCTGGAACACTGACCATTTTTCAACGCCCTCGCAAACACCTCATATATCACTGTGAATTGTCAACACAACGACAACTGCCATCAGTTAGGTTGCTTTTCACCGCAGGCGGAAGGAACGTGAAGGGTTGTAAATATGATGATGAAAGTACTCCCAATTGACAGGCTGATTTGGATTTTTACAGTTTTTATTTGGACGTGGATAATTTTTTTTACTTTTTGTTTGTTTATTGAATGACTTCTATTAAATTTTTTTTAAATCTAATAGTTGTGTCAAATCACCTTGACATATCCTAAACAGCATGCCTCCTCGGTGCTAATTTTAAACTCTCCAGGACAGTCAAAGCTATAGCAGGTCAGTATCTTGTCTTATTGATGAATTCAACATTATTTTACGTAGTCGAGCGTTTTCTTTAATGGACTTGCAGTATTACTACATACCACACTAAAACTTTAATTTTCCCCTTTTTTGTTTAAAATTTACACTTAGTAGTTGACGAGATAGATTATTTTTGGTAATATAGCACTTTCCCTATGTTATTCCTAATAATAGCTAAGCTATGATGCTGTGTCTTCATCCAGGAACACCTCTATATAACTCATCTAAATGATAAGATGGAGAACTAGGTCATGAAAAGTTATAGTTTTTCTCATGTAACGATTAGTGCCTGCATGTGCATTATGCAACAGTATCTTCAGTTGGGAGTACAGTGAGTGTAATTTTAACCATGACGTTACCTGTACTTTGTCTATGTAGGAGCTTGAAGACAGCTAGAGTAGAGTGAAAAGTCATTGTCGCTGGAAGTCTGTAACATTGATTTTCTGATCCCCAAGTGTTGAAGGTTGCATGGAAGTCACTTGTTTTATATTACGCTAGCGATCTCTGTACATTTTTTCTTGTTTTTGTACATTAACAATCTCTCGAAGTCAGTGTTACAGGCTGCAAAGTAAGAAGTGTCTTGTGCAGGGCATGTGTATTTTAAAGTTTTATAATTAGCATCTAGGGCGTTATTCTAAGTGATTATACCAATAGCGGCATACTGTAAATGGAATTATACAAGTTATGACTTATTTCTGATAATAAACTAATAATTTAATCTCCTTTTATGTTTTTATTTTTTTTTGTTGCATTTTAATAGTAACAAATTGTTGCAAATAGCTGTGTGGGGAAGGTGAGAAGTTCTCGGCTTAGCACAGCAGATAACCAAGTTTCATCTGCATCAGATTAAGCTTTAAACAGCGACCGTAAAATGGAATGTTATAGTATTGTCATAAAATCTATATCCAAAGTTGGTAGAAGAGTGTTGCTTATTATCAGATGTAAACAAATGAACTGTTGAGTTTAAATGTGGTTACATACCTTCTAAGATGATATGCATCATGGATGGTTAAAAAATGCAACCAACAAGCAATCAATATCAAAGGCTTTTTAGGATGCAAAATGTGATAACCTTGGAAGGGTTGACCAGCTAGATGAAAAAGATTCATGAGACCATGCCTAAATTGCACAAAAAATCTTCTAATAGGACAGGCAGTGGGAAAATTAATGGACTTGAGGTACACATTAAGACAACCACCCTGTTCCCCTTTCTCTTTTTTATTAAAAATTGTGGCTGGAATGTTCAATGAGGCAAATGAAAAGATGGCAGCATATATTGATTAATGGACTACTTATCACATATAAAAACTGATACACTTTTAACTAAAAAACAGTTTCACTGCTAGGCCGACAACTTTTTTCCTTCATCTTAAAAATGCGGCTCATTATCCTAGTTAATCTAAAAACAACGAAATTAAATTTATGTCACTTGTTCAGTATGTTTTCAGCTTTGCTATACCACTGGTTTTTCCCCCTTTCTCTTATACGACATTGTGCAAGTATGAATTTTAAAGAGAGCCATTGTATAAATACTTGTAAATAGTTTGTTGTATCGGTATTGATGTGCACTAGCACTAGCTTGTCTGCATAACATTGTATTGTGATAATTATAGTCTTGTGAAAATACAGTGATGTACTAGTATGAGGTTTAAGAACTATGGTATATGGCACAATATGGTAAATCCATATAGTTTTGTTTCATTTAGCAGTGCCCATTGGTGGAGCATTAAAGCTTTTATTTTCATGTACTTAATGGATTTTTGCTTTAGTGATTTGTTTTGTCTTAAAGTTACTATGAACTTATGGTTGCTTTTTAAGTCACAATCTGGTAAAGATACTTGATATAAAATGATAAAATTATAATTTTTTAGTCAATGTGGTGTGTGTTTCTATTAAATATCCCATCAAACATTTCCTAATATGGCATTTTACACATTTAATACCAAAAAGCACTCGTTTCTTCATTCGAGTTTAAAAGCCAGTTGGTACCCAAAAATTTTAAATATATATATTGTCTCACTGTTATTAATTAGGACACAGATTACTTGTGAATAATTGTATATTTAATGATATAAATACAGAACGTGGTAACACCAATAAACATCATATTTCTAGCATCTAATAATGGTGCCAACCTTGCACACAACTTGGTAACTTAAGTATTGCCACCCTGACACCCCTCTTCTTAGCAAGAATATTTTGCGGGTGTTTTGATTACCCTACCTGACCTAGTCGCTTTTGGTTTTATTTTTACTGGACTTTCATGCTGAGCCTCTACGTCAGGTAAGTTTACAGGTAAGTTACATTTTATTATAAACTTCCTATTTCTTACAATTACATCATTACTATGATCTAACTTAATGACATATGTTCTAGGTCTTTTTCCTATTCTAACAATAGTTCCATTTACCCATTCTTTGTCATTAATATTTACTTTAGTCTTAACTCTAGTTTTTACTTTTAGTTCTGATAAATCTCTAACATTTCTATTATAATAGTTTGCTTCTTCTTCCTTTCTTCCTTCAAAAAATGTTTTGACTTTATTGTTACTAACTACAGTTTTCTTTAATTGTTTTTCTGTTGCTGGTAACAAATCTCTTAACCTTCTAGAATTTAACATTTGAGATGGACTAGGCATGTTACTGGCAATAGGTGTATTGCGTAATGAAAGTAATGCTAAATAAGGATCTTTATTATCAGCATAACATTTTTTTAATAGCTGCTTAACAGTCTGAACAGTTCTTTCAATTTGACCATTGCTTTGAGGATATCTAGGACTTGATGTATGATGCTGAAAATCATACTGCTTACTAAACCTTAAAAATTCTTCTGCACTGAAGCATGGACCATTATCTGTAAAAACTATTACAGGAATACCCTGTCTAGAAAATATTTCCTTTAACACTGCTATAACACTATTGGCTGTCAAAGAATTTAAAGTTTTAAGCTCCACAAATTTAGAAAAATAGTCTACTAATACTAAGTAATCTAATCCATTTACTGTAAATAGATCAACACCGACTTTATACCATTCCTTGTCTGGTACTGTGTGAGGTAACAAAGTTTCTTTGCTATTATTTTTTCTAAATGTTGAACAAATGTCACAATTTTCTATTAAATTGTCTATGTCCTGTCCTAACCCTGGCCAAAACAAAACTTCTCTAGCTAAATTTTTACATTTCTCTTTACCTAAGTGATTATAATGTATTCTTTTTAATATATCTTTACGAAGTTCTATAGGAATAAAAACTTTTGTTCCTTTATAAATAATATTGTCATGTACAGTTAATTCGTCTCTAAATGACCAATACTTTTTCAAATAATCTGGTAAATTAGTTTTATGTTCAGGAAAACCTTCCTTAATAAACTGACATAATTCTTTTAACTCTGTGTTTTCAAATGTATACTTTTTGATTTCTTTAAGTCTTTTATCTGTTGCATTAAAATTTTTTGTAATCATGCATAACTGAGCATCATAATCGTTATCTTCTACAGCTGTATCTTTTGAAAATGATCTAGACAACGTATCTGCTATAAACAATTCACTACCTTTTTTATATACAAGTTTGAATGTATACTGTTGCAATTTGATCAACATTCTTTGTAATCTAGCTGGAGCTGAAGTTAAAGGTTTATTATAAATTGAAACTAAAGGTCTGTGATCAGTTTCTATTGTTACATCATTTCTTCCATAAATGTATTGATGAAATTTTTCACACGCTACTACTATTGCTAACATTTCTTTTTCTATCTGTGCGTAACCTTGCTGTGTTGGTGTAAAAGCACGAGATACATATGACACTGGTTTGCCCTCTTGTAAAAGCACTGCTCCACAAGCTGCCTGCGATGCATCACATGATACGAGTATCGCTTTCTCTGTGTCAAAATGATTTAAAACTGGAGAATTAGCAATAAGTATTTTAAGCTGCTGTAACGCTTGCTCTTGTTCATGGTTCCACTGGAACTCTATATCTTTTTTCAGCAATTTTCTTAAAGGTTCTGTTAAAATGCTTGAATTTGGAATAAACCTTGCTAAGTATTGTACCATACCTAGTAAACGTTCTATATCTTTTTTGTTTTGTGGTGTTTGCAAATTTTTAATTGCCTCAATTTTCGATAAATCTGGTAAAACACCTTTATCTGTTATTCTGTGCCCCATGTATGCAATTTCTTGGAGACCAAATTTACATTTAAATTTGTTAAATTTTAAATTATGTTCTCGAGCAATTTTGAAAACCTTTACTAGTCGTTCATTGTGTTCTTTTAAAGTAGAACCCCAAATAAGTATGTCATCTACATAGACATCTACCCCTTCTATTGAATCATACATTTGTTTAATTGTTTTTGTAAAAACTTCTGGAGCAGAGCTTATACCGTATGGCATTCTTAAAAATTTGTACCTTCCAAATGGTGTATTAAATGTACACAGATCGGAACTAGTACTATCTAATTTAATTTGCCAAAACCCATTACTACAGTCAACTGTAGAGAAAAATTTTGCTCCACTTACCTTACTTATTATCTCGTCCATCGTGGGAATCTGGAAATGCTCTCTCTGAATTGCTTTGTTTAAATTAGTCGGATCTAAACACAATCTCAAACTACCATCTTTTTTATGTACAATAACTAACGAATTAACCCATGGAGTAGGCGTTGTAACTTTTGAAACTATACCTTCTGCTTCTAATGAGTTTAATTTATTTTTCAGTTGTTGATGAATTGCAAAAGGAACCTTTCTAGGTGGATGAATAACTGGTTTTACGTTAGGATCTAATGCTATGTGGTAAGTATTGTTTAAACATCCTGTACCCTCAAAACAATCATTAAACTTTTTAATAATGTTTTGTAAACTATCAACATCAGATTTATGGACTTGTACATTATTAATCGCATTTCTTTTTACTAAATTTAGCTTTATACATGCATCTAAACCTAGCAATGGACAATTTTTTGTATTTACTATGTGATATTCAATAAACTCTTGTTTATTCCCGACTTGTGTTTTTATTTCACAACTACCTATCGTTTCTATAACCTTATCGTTATAACCTGTCAATTTACTTAATGAAACTTTAAGCATGCCTGCCTTTTTTGATACTGCTAGCTTTTTAAATATCTCTAACGGTAATATATTTGCTTGAGCACCGGTATCTAATTTAAAGTAAACATTAACGTTATTATCTAACATGCAATTCTGAACCCACGAAGCGTCAAACATATCTTGTTTGCTAACGTTACCTACAAAAAGTTGACTTGCTTTTTCTGTAAGTTCTTGTTCTTCTGTGCGGTCCACGATGCTCACTTTTCTTGTTCTGCAACACCTAGCATAATGTCCAATTTTCTTGCATTTGTTGCACCCCACGCTTCTCGCTGGACAGCTGGAGTTGTTGATGTGATTGCCACCACACCGGAAACAGCTACTCCTCGACAGTGTCTTGGGTACTGCTTGTGACTTCTGCGGAATGTTTCTGGGTTTTGCTGCTGCAACCGTATCCACTTCTTGAGTTTTCTGTCCCTCAATTGATTTCAACTGTTCTTTCGCCAATTCTGCTGCTTTGCAAACTTCAGTCGCCCTTTTGAGGTCCAGGTTGACCTCTCTAAACAGTCGATCCTTCAGGTTTTTGTCTTGGATACCCAATATTATTCTATCTCTTATTAGGCTATCAGTTAACGTTCCGAACTCACATGTGCCGCTCAAACGTCTCAGTTCATTCACGTATTCATCAATCCCTTCACTTGGTTTCATATCTCTTGTGAAGAATATGTATCTTTCAAATGTCACATTCTTCTTTGGTATGAAGTAGTTGTTTAATTTGTTTATTATTTCAATGTACGAATTTCTATCTTCGGGTCTATCAAACTCCAAGTTATTGAAAATTTTTATGACTTTATCACCAACTACATTTAACAGCAATGCTGCTTTGTAAGCATCGGATTCATGTTCCATTCTAGAGGCCGTCAAATAAATATTGAACTTCTGTTTGAAAAATTCCCAGTTCATGGCCAAATTGCCGTCTTCAAAACTCATTTCCTTGGGTATTTTCGCACCTGGATTTACTGAATTGTATGGAACTTCCATTTTCACCTTTTGATTTACACTGGAACTGCTTTCCTGGCCTTCCATGTGTTTTTCTTGTACCACTGGTACGGCGTGCTTAACCTTACTTTTTGGCATTACACGGTGTTTTTAATTGTTAATCAATAATCACATCTGATTATTGCCGTCCCGACTGCGCCATGTCTCACTGTTATTAATTAGGACACAGATTACTTGTGAATAATTGTATATTTAATGATATAAATACAKAACGTGGTAACACCAATAAACATCATATTTCTAGCATCTAATAATGGTGCCAACCTTGCACACAACTTGGTAACTTAAGTATTGCCACCCTGACATATATAAAATATGGACCATTGTGTTGTACCTACTTGTAGGTGCATTAAATATATGATCAGGGAATCAGACACAATAAATAAAACAAATCCTTTTAATTATATGCCAAGCTTTCGAAAGTGTTCGACTCCTTCAGGGCTTAAAAATCTTTTATTTACTTTGTTTACAAAACCACACATAACTCTTACTTCTAGTAACGAGGCTTATGAGGATCACAGCAAAAACTACAGAGTAACAGGAAACTAATAAATAAATTATAACATTAGGTAATTACATTTAAAAGATTAATGGCAATTTAGACAAATTGACAAAATATACGACTAATACAGCCCGATCAATTTCGATAACATGAAGTATGCAAACGGGTCCAACGACGGTGGTTAAGAAAAATGAAAATTTTTGAAATGGAGTAAATATGTGTAAATTTTTGATAAGTTGTTTATATCATTTCTTTTATTTATAATATTTGTCTGTTATTAAAGTGTACCATTTCCAGAAACAGTTGTTTTTTAAATTTATTTCTTTATCTAAAATTGTAGTATCTTCAAAACTGAATTTGTGATTAGAACCGAAACAACAATAAAAATTACCGATGTTGTTTTTCCATTTATGACATCGCTTTTGTGTTCATTTAGTCTATATTGAAATGTCTACAATAAGTCTGCCCAACATAAACACACTGACAATCATTACATTTTATGATATAATATACAATATTTGCAACATTTCTAATTTTAGTTTTTGATTTTAATTTTGAAATCAAATCCCCAACTCTAATGAGAGGGTAATTTACTCGAATATTGCAACTTTTTTATTTATTAATTTATTACTAAGACCTTCAATATAAGGAATGGTACAAAATTTGGAAAATTTCGTCTGAGAAACCATTTCGTATAGTATTTTATATTATTATTTCGGTATTACACTATTATAACTTATAAATCTTTTACAATCCCAATAAAGTTTATCAATTGTAGATTTTGAATTTCTAACCACTCTTAATTTAACATAGGAAACAGCTTTTGCTCTGTGTTCAGATACCAGCCACACTTCAGACTCTAAAAGTTAAAATAATGATTTTAACAATTAACAAGATTTTTATGCACAAACTGCAAACAAATGCAAATTAACTTACCATTATAATTATTAAGTTCAAGTTTCACTTCCTCAAATGATTGGTTATGCTTTTCTGGTAAATGATTTACTTAACAGATTTTTGCTTTAGTGATTTGTTCTGTCTTAAAGTTACTACGAACTTATGGCTGCTTCTTAAGTCACACATCTGGTAGATACTTCTAAGAAATGTTAAAATTATAATTGTTTAGTCAATATGATGTGTTTCTATTGAACACCCCATCAAACATTTCCTAATATGGCATTTTACACATTTAATATCAAAATGCGTTTGTTTTCCATACTAATTGAAAAACCAGTTAATTTAACTTCACTTATTTAAACTCCATTACCGAAATACATCTAATCCAAACACAACTAATTCAAAACACTACTATTCCAGGATTATTAATTCAATTAAATACTATTCAAAGCAGTATACTTCACTCATTCGTATTTAAACCACTTGCTTCGCCTTATTCGTTTATCCTACGCTGCTTTTCAAATCGGACTTCTTTCCGCGCGTTTTTTTTGCCACGCTTATAGTATATTCGCGAATCAAATAGTTTCCCGCCACCGACCAGCTAGCTGATCGTTAGTGAGTCGCAGCTCATATCACGTTGGCTGTGCAGTACACAAAGTATATTCACATGCGGATTTCTTCGCTAGATTTCAAACGAAGTTGTAATTTATTTGAATATGAGCCATGTATTTATATTATGTTATGCTGTGCAACAAAAAATCATGGGCTTCGTAATAAATACTAACTTTATTAAGACTTTCAAATTAAATAGTACATGAACCGTCAATAAGGCGCATGCATATTGAGTCGCGCTATCTTGACTGTCGTGTCTATAATGTCATTAGATCATCTCTCTTTTCGTTTTAGATCTTTTTCCATGAAGCGATCTTTATATTTATGTGGTAGTTATCGGTTTTTCCTGGTCTTTCTTTCTGTCTCGTCTTGTTATTGGGGTTCTTCTCTTTTCCTATTGCTGATCCGTTCTTGTGCATTATTGGAGTTCTCAGTATTTCGATTTCTCTTTTCTTCCAGTCGCAGCTCTTCTTCATTCGTTGCTTTCACGGTTACTTTGATATGTTACTTCTATATATGTTGCTGTTTCTATCTTGTACTATTTCACCGTGGGTGATATTGTTCCGCAATTTCTCCTAAAGTCGCCACTTGTTACATTCTGTATTTTTCTTAAAATACACTTTTTGTCCTACTTCAAAAGGTTGTAAATTTAGTGATTTGCGATCACAGGACTAACTGTCTCTTTTTATCTCCTGGAATAAAGTCTCTGTACTGGACTCAATCCAGTTTTATTTGGTGTATTTATCCAAACTAGTAGCACTAGTTTCATTTGCGAATTACATTTATTCAGTAGTTTTGTTATTTTTACTGTCCCTTCTGCGTTTCTATTTCCTCGTTGATGATGTGGGCTTGATGTCTTATGCATACAAGTTCAGGAACTTGCAAATTTCTTAAACTGAGAGTCTGCAAATGTCGTTCTGTTCCGTTTCCATAATAATTTCTACGAATGGAAGACTGAGGACCATCATATAAACTGATTTTGTCCCTATATATGTCAATATTTTTGTATAATTAGATGTGTTTATTTTGTTTGCTGGCCATATCCTGCTTCAACTATAGTTTTCAAGGACTGTAGCTCTTCGTCTTGTTCTGTCAGCTCTTGTGTCATTCTTATTGTTTCATCTTAAACCTTTACATACTCCAATCTTTTGTATCCTCCTTGGTGCCGTGATTAGTGTTTTTTTAAATATTGTGAGTAGTTGGCTGTTGATCAGTCTCTATTGTCACATTGTATTTTCCACATATTATATACTGCTCAAATCTGCAGCATGCAAATAAAATTGCTAGTATCTCTTATTCGATTTGTGCATAGTTGGTTTCCGTCTTCGATAGTGTTCTCGATGTATAACATACTGGCCGTTGCCTTTATGTTAGTAGGTACACAACCCAAAACATACGCTGCTGCATCTTCTTGTATAGTAATGGATTGGCTTAATTCGTATCTTTAGAGTTCTTAAAAACGGGATTCTTTATTAGTAGATCTTTGACTCGTTCGAGTTCTCCTTGATTCTTCAATTTACACTCTTCGTTTTTCGTTAGCTGCCTCAATTTTTCTGTTTCATTCGATACATTTGGAATAAATTTGCTCAAGTATGATGTTATACTTTTTTTTCTAAGGAGAAATGCTTTAAACGCACGTCTCGCTGCAAGAGATTTACAGCAGGGGTGTGTGGGACTCGCCTAGTGGATGGGCCGTACCCACTAAAACTTCTCTTGGCCCTGCTGTTCAAACGTTGCCGAAATCACATATATGCATTGCTTTCGGTAACCTGGGCATTAGTCTAATTAATTACTGCTATTAAAAGAGTTCCTCTTCCCCACTCTCCTTTATAAGGATGCACACTGAACATAGTTTTCACAGGCTTTTGGTTTAAATCATCGAAAATACAAGAGGTTTTTATCGAGATGTCTTTCCCTATGCCCTCCGCCAAGCTAGGCCTAATGTCTGACATCTAGGTCACAGGAAAAGTGTGAGCTCTACGCCGTCGCAATATGGACACAACCAACGGTACGACTGTCCTTTTGAATCTAAATAAATATGCTCTAAAGCATCCGTGGCCTGTTAGCACCTGCGTGGCGTCACCGAAGAAACGTCTTTTGCTATTAATCGTTTTTTCCATTGGCCGTCATTGTGTTGCCGTCCCATCTCCTGTGCCACACTTTCATCAACCATGTGTCTACCTCGTTCCTGTTTTTCCCATCATACAACTTACATCGCTTTTCCACCATCAGATCTGTAGGTGGCACTCCGGACATAAGTCGTAAAGCCACGCCCGACATTCTTAATGTAGCATGACGCTATATTTGTTCTAACTTTTTCTTGTATTATTTATTGCTCTAGCCCAATTGAAGGTAGCATAAAGAACTACGCAAAACACCACCGAGGCGATTGTACGTCGTTTGCTACTGCGGGTAGCATACCGTTCAGCGCTTTTCTGTAAACGTAGGTACTCAATGTGTGAGATCATTCCCATACTTCTGTCGAGGACTAACTAAGCCAAGGTATCGAATGCTCTTTGCTGTTGTGATAATCTGACCCTCCAGTTGTAAGCGCAGCTCCTTCAAGATGCGCCTTCCAACCAGGACAACCGCATGTGTTTTTTTTTGCAGTAGCAAGCTTAAGCTGTCTTGAATCCATCCACTGTCGCACCTGTGCTATAAGTTCTGGTGATCAGTAGACGTACCTGACCTCCGCTGTTTTTCCGCTTACTACCAGTGCCAAGTCATCCGCGTGTGCCATAATATTTATCTCTTTTTGCACCTTCAATTTTAATAGACCATCATAGCGAATGTTCCACAGAGTTGGCCCTAGCACAGACCCCTGCGGGACACCGCAGATTACTCCAATCTTCTTCTTGTGTAATTCCGGTATCCTGTCGCTAAGATAGGACTTGATTAGGCGTACTAGGTTCCACATTCATACTAGCACTGTAGGCCATGAGATGGAATTGAAAGCATTCCGCACGACCAACGCTGCCAAAACACAGAGCTCGCGTTTCCAATACGTTGCACTATCTATTTACTTAGCAATGTCCTGTACCTTCCACAGAGCATCTATTGTACTTCTTCCCTCTCTGAAACAGAATCGGAATTTGCTAAAGCCACCTTTCTGGTTGATATCCTTCAACAAACTTTGATTAATTAGTTGTTCAAATAGCTTTCCAACACAGTTTATCAAACAGTTGGGTCTGTATGATATAGGAGCGCTAGTTTCATATTTCTGCTTTTCTATCACCAGTCTAGCATTTTTTCAAGCTTTCGGAAAACGGCCTTTCTTGGTATACTCTGCTCCCACCGCAACTTTGACCATCCGGCGGAATTTCATAGGGCCTGATGCTTTTACCCTCTTTATTTTCTGCTTTACCATCTGCAGTTCTTCAGCGTTTAACAGAGCTACCTCATTAATCCTAGTCGTTCTCCATTTTATTGCAGGATAATCGGGAAATAGTTTCTTAACCTGGTCAATCATTTCGTTCGCTGTCTGCGGGCATTTAAGACAGTTATTCAATTTTTTATAGGCGAAGCGGTAAGCCTCTCCCCCTATGTATTGGTCCAATTCGTCAATCAGGTTATTCCAGCATTGCAATTAATTTAAGATTTCCTTCCTTCCTACCTTCCTTCCTTTATTCTGCGCTTCTCTGCCTCCGTACAATTTGATCGTCTATTTTCCCTTGTAAACAGTCTTCTCGCCCTTAGATACCCTTTTGTCAAATCGGTTGTCTGAATTCCACCAGYACACTTCCTTCCTGCTAAATCGACCTTTTCTCTTCTTGAAACTTGAATTACAGGTCATTGCAAGATGCGTTTGTAAACTTGACTGCGGTGAGTTCCTGCCTAGTGTTCATACGCGCGACTTAAATAAATTCGCTCTTAAACCGCTCAAGGCGATAACAATCCTGCGCTTTTTCTCACTAACTCTGATATCTGGTGTTTTTTTTGCACAGTTTACGTCAAACATAATAGTATTAATCGTCCATTACCATTCAGTTCTTAACATCAGGGTCCAAGCTTTTCATGGTCAGGTCTATATATGATATTTGGCTACCCTTTTGGAAGGTAAGCTTACTCGGTATATTGGTATATTGGTATATCCCCCCTTGCATCGTCCCTATCTGCTCCCCATCTTATGGACTTGGCATTAAAATCGCCCACTTCTAACAGTGCACGAGGCCTTTTAGTTCAAATATTACGCTTAAGATTTTCGAGATATGTTTTGAATTCCTCTTGGTGCTTGTTGGGTGAAAAATAACAAGCTCATAAATTATATATAAGCCATTTTTAAATACCCCGAGTAAAATCTTCCTTTTCGCCAAAGCTGACCACTTTCTGCACGAGGGCTCGTTAGAAAAACCTATTTGGTGATACAGTTGCTCGACGTAAATTGGAAGGACTTAAGCCCGGTAGGTTTGGCAGTGCCAGTTGTCAGTGCTGGTCTACTCAAGGCAATACATGACCCCCGCAGTTGGCTTAGAAAGGTAAATCAACCCTTAGTTAATACACTGGGTTCATCCATCTAACAGATAAATTCAGCGCTTTTTTAATATAGCTGCGCACCCCCTTCTATCCGGCGTTTTTTGCATTGTGAGATCGCAAATGATACACTATACAATCAATGCACATCTAGCAAACTTTCTCTGGCTCTGGTTTTGTTAGATAAACCTACCATTCGGTGATATGTTTGGTCAATGCAGCTTGGCATATCCTTTTGCTCGACTAGTCTCGCACTGTCTGATTGCAAAAATACCCTATGCAATCACTTACGTCTGCACTTGGATTCATCAGATAAATCTAGCATTTAGTGAAACACTCCCTCAATGTAATTTAGAATCCATTAATACCCGGTAGGTGTGACTCTGTCAGTTGTCAGTGTTAGTCTATGCAAAGCAACACATAGCCGTTGCCCTTGACTACGAAAGATAGATCGTTCATTAGTTGATACATTGAGTTCATCCAACATAATAAAACCAATAATGTTAAAGTTACTTGCCATTACCTACTACCCGGTAGCTGCCAGTAGGTCGTGCATTATCTCATGACAATGATATGTCTTGACATTGACACTTTCATCTGCACTTGGATTTGTTCGTCCTAACGCCTGGTATGCTTGGCACTGCCAGTGGTCAATGCTCGTTTAGACAAAGCAATACAATACCTCTACACTTGACTTGATAGTTTTTTATGGTGTACGGCACTTTTTGGTAGAGCACGACAACCCAGTAGTCTATGCCCTGTTGTATCTGCTTAATCCTGTCCAGAGGGATTCTTGGTGCTTCTTTGTTTCTAGTGTTATAATCGTGAAATTCGTTTTGTATGTTTCACGTACATGTACTGACCAATTCAATTTGTTGTCCATGTGTATTCCAAGAAAAGTAATTGATGACGTTTCCCCAGTTTTATTTGAGACTGACAATGATTGGGTTTTTTCAATGTTGATCTTCATCCTATTGATGTCAAACCATTTTCGGGCTTCGCGTAAAGCACCTTTTTCTTTTTGCTGTAGTTCCTTCTTCTATTTTGCCTTGATTTATTAGTGTAGTGTCGTCCGCATACTGGTAAATGCATAGTACGTTGTCTCTCATGCTGTAGGAGAAGTCGTTTACGTATATTATAAATAAAATTGGACCTAAAATCGATCCTTGTGGAACGCCACATTTAAGCTATCGTTCTTTGGATTTTGCATTGCAATCCATTCTACTAATTGGTGACGACTGTTCAAGTAAGATTTTATTATATCGTTACCTTTTCCTCTAACGCTATATTCGTTTAGCTTTTGTATTAAAATTCCATGTGAAATAGTGTCGAATGCTTTGCTCAGATCGTATATGATAATTTTGGTCATGTCTTTGTTGATTATTATCGAATATGCCTTTTCTTTCAAAGAACGATACAATTCTATTCTTGAGTAAAGATTCGAAAATTTTGGATATGGTTGAAAGAATGGAGATTGGTTTGTAACTACTACAATCATTAACATCATCTTTTTTATAAATCGGCATGACTTTGTTTACCTTCATCGGTACACTTATTAAAATAGCTGTAATTGGAACGCAAATTTCTTGGGCAATATGGTGTATAAAACTTGTGGATAATCCATAAACATCTTCAGTCTTTGACTTTTTTTTCGCTATTAATATTGCACATTGTTTATTTGTTGCTCTGTTGATGGTTAACATGTTTTGTTGTTGATTTGTTTCTGCAATCTTTTTGTAATATTTTTTTAAAGTTAAGTGTCTGCTTCCGTTTTGGAATATAGGAGCAAGTTGCATTTTTTGAAATGGGAAGGTGGTCAAAAGACACATCATTGAAAACGATGATTGCAATATGTGGCGGTGCACAAACTTGTTGAAAGCGTACCTGTTCAGAAGGACGTGCAGCATTTTCACGATTAGGGAATAGTCGGATAAGTTCTGGTATAATGTGTTCGCGCAAGAGCTGTAAATACTTGACCGCATTCAAATTTCCATCGATGAAAAAAGGTCCAATAATGTGCTCGCCGATAATACCACACCAGACATTCGAGGGTGTTGTGGACCTGTTACATCCAATGTGGATTTGTGTCCGGCCAATATCTGCAATTATGGCTATTCACATTACCATTGAGGCAAAAAGTCGCTTCATCAGAAGACATAATCCAATTTAAAATATTTCTATCTTCATCTAGCATGTTCATAGCAGTTTCGCAAAATTCTATCCTACGATCAAAATCATCTTCGCACAGTACTTGCAATAAGTGAATTTTGTTTGGATGAAACTTCTCTTTCTTCAAAATTTTGGGATCAGATATTCTGTTAATATGGTGAGTGAAAGTACGCTGTTGTACAAAATACTACACATTTAAACGGACATTCAAGCTACTTCCCTCAATCGCAGCAACCTTTGGACTTCCTGGTTTTTTAAGATTTTTAACACCGCCGGTTTCGTCAAAACGTTGCAATGTTTTAATAACTGTTGATCTGGTTGGTTCACGATCTTCTTGAATTGCATTGAAGACTACCACTACTTCCGAAAAACTCGCCTTCTATTTCCATAACCAATCATCATCAAAATTTCAATGCGATCATGTTCACTTAACTGAGGCAATGCGGTTGCAAATAACAAAGTGAATTAAATTTATCACCAGTCACAAGGAAAATGGAGACACTTGGAGTTTTTGCTCTTACTTAGCGATAACTAATATGGTTTTTAACCCGAAGTTTTTTGCAAGACCCAAGTTTGTTATCACACTTTTCTCAACTCAGAAGCAATAAATTGTGTAAGTATGATACATTTTTGAAATTAGGAAAAAATATCCTCTTCAATGATGTGCCTTTTGACTCCCTTCCAATTTAAAAAATGCAATTTGTGCCCATATTTCTGAAACGAGAGCTGACCCGGAGTTGAAAAAATTGAAAAAAATGTATTTTAGACCCTATAGACCCATGTACAATATCAGAAAAATCTGTCGAACAGAACCTGAAATATCCGGCAGGTTCCTTACTTTGTAGCAACCCCGTAGGTCTTGCATTGTAAAAATCAAATTTCTTTTGTTCATTGATGACCTGGCATAGTTGCATTCACACAAAACACTTTGTTATTTGCAGATAATGTAGATTTTTTTGTCATTAATTCTTCTATCTACTGCGCTATGCTCCAGGTCGATCTTGATCTGTTGGCTGACTGGTGTGATGATAAGAGTATATTCATCAACATTAGTTATTACATTCACCGTTAAAACACACTATTGTAAACAATTATTTAATCAACGACGAATCAATTGAAAGAGTGAATAAAGTAGCTGATTTAGGTGTCATCTTTCATCAGTCTTCAACATTCAGGGATCATACAGATCAACAAAGTGTTTATACTGTTGGGTCGGCATACCCACTATACACGCTATACAATCAATACACCTCTAGCCATCTTTTTCTGTGTTTGGTTTTGTTAGATAGATATACCAGCTGGAGGCCAATTCAACCTGCAATATACTTCTGTTCATCTAGTCTGGCCTATTATGTCTGCACTTGGATTTGTTAGATAAACCTAGCATTTAATGATAGACTTGATCAATGTAATGTAAAATCCCCTTATGTCTTTTAGGTTAGGCACTGACAGTTATCAAGACAAGGCAATACATCTGCACGTGGCTTAGAAAGACAGATTGTCCATTAGTTGATACACTGGGTCCACCCATGTAACATATAAATCCAACGTTGTTAACGGTAGGTTTGGTACTGCTAGTTGACGTACTTGTTTAGACAAGAAATGAAAACCTTTGCATTCGGCTACGAAAGATAAATCGCCTAATAGGTGATACACTCGGTACATTCAATTAATGTAATGCTACAGCACGCCTGCTTGGAGATACATAACTTAGAGATATTAAACGCGAGAAGGATAACGGTACCGTTTGTGACTTCTCCAAACGCGCTCAGCGTTACAGCACAATTACATACGTGCACGATGACCGATCTGTACTTTGAAATTTAATATTAATGCAAATCAATCTAAGTTAAAGTTCACTGAATAGTTGATTTCAAAAGTTTGCTCATTTTGTGTTGTGAAAGGCTGAGTTGTTAACACATGTTCTAACGCTATTTTCCTTTTTCATTGTATCAACTTAGTATTATTTGGTCAAGAAATTGAATAGTACATTGTCATTTCTAGCCACTATTAGTGTGTTAAGTGTGCTCCTGAATCTTATACGTTTTTGGAGCAATATTCTTTGCTTTATTGATCGGAGATGGTCAATAATTGAACTTTATTTTCTTCACTAAATTAGTTTTCTTTTAGCTAAATCATCTGATCTTTTATACATAAATGAAAATAGTGTTTGAACTGTACTGTTGTGTTAGTTTTTTGGCGTGCTGTTGTACTGAGCAGTGTATTGCGCGTCGAATTTTTGTGACCTTTTGGTGGCATCTTAATCGGACTCTTGTGACTTCTTTGTCGGACTTTTTTGTGGAACTGTTGTTAAATTGCGCGCTTTCCGCTGTTCTGGCAGAGTCAAATATTTTCGATTTTCTGCTTATCAAGCAAATCTTATGCAATATCAGATTACCACAAATGCAAATCGTCCAAAAAGGATGGGCTCGCGGGTTGCGAGAATCCCTGTAATAAGTGGTTTAACTACAGCTGTGTCAGAATTTAAACTTTGTTTTTTTTTATTTGTGCAACAATTGAAGTAACTTGTAAGAATGATGTTAACAAGATAAATAATAACTTAGCAATTGTTCAGAAGGATATTGCTGCTCTTCAGGGTCTAAAATCTGAGCTAATATTTCGCGATTTCCGAGACCTTAATAACAGGATTAATATCCTGAGCCCCTCTAACAGTAGTCTGGCACCTTCGGCAAATATGATTGATCAAAGTTCCACAAATAATTACAAGCTGTAAGGGCTAAATCGTCCGTGCTTCTGCAGACAAAGGATTCCAAACAAACAAGTATTGCGACAAAGATCGAAGTTATGAAACATGTAGATCCAATGTCTATTTCCAAAGGGAAGAGTGTACGTAGTGGAGGTATAATAATTAGATGTGGCAAAGATGAGGACGCCAGTAAAATCTCGATGAACAGAATTTGAGGGAAAAATATGACATTGAAAAGCTTTCTTCTGTACATCTAAGGCAGAGTTGTATATCTAGTGATGAGAAGTTCAAAAACGGTACGCTAGTGGATTATATAACCAAACAGAATCGGCACCTGTTTGCGGCTGATGAATATTGTGAGATAGTAGGCTTTCAACCACTTCGTAAGAGTCCAACCCGCTTCCAAGCCGTTGTGTAAGTGAATAAAGGAACATATGATAATGCATTGGAATCTGGATATATGATATTTGGATACGACTATTGTGCAGTGGAGTGGACTTGCGACGGTGCTATAACTGTTGTGGTTTTCATCATTTCGCAAATCAGTGTTCACATCACAGATAGGCCCAACGTGTCTTCGTTGCCATTCACAGCATCCAGTTAATGACTGTAAATCTGATGTACTTAAATGCGTAAATTGCATATATAACTTTATATAATAATATAATATAATATAATATAACTTTAATAATAAACATAATATATAGGCTAATATTAATCATACTGCTTCGGACTTGGTTTCCTGTGTGCATTATCAGAGTTTAAATGTAACCTTTTTAGTGTACATCACTCCAATTGCAGACAGGTGGGAAGTTCTCCCAAAGAAACTCTTTAACCTACTACTCGTATTACCAGAATGTTCGTGGTTTGCGTACAAGGTCTATTCCGGCTTATCGGTGTTGGAATTTGATGCTGTCGGTTTTACAGAAACTTGGCTACATGACCAGCATTTCCTAGCGGGTATATAACACATAGGAGGGACAGAGACTACGTGGCTCTTGGATGCGCTCGTGGAGGGAGTGTTCTCTTGTCTGTAAGGGAGAATATTCCTTCTGTGCCAGTGGATTTGAGTTCGATTTCTGAGGCAATTCCTTCTTTTAATATTGTTGGCTGTCGATGTGGTTTGGGTGATCGCAGATCTGTGACTACTGTTGTCGTCTTGTCGTATATGTTCCGCCGTCTGTTTCAGCTGACACCTACCTACAGTTCTTCGATATTCTTGAGCACTATACTCTGAATATTAATACCCACATAACTAATTATGGGCGACTTTAATGTTCCGCAATGTGTAGGCAAAGATTTAATTGACACAGGATTCTCTGGCATCACCAACTTTCTAAGTGTGACGGGCCTGTCACAGTATAACAATACTTATAACAATAAAGGCAAATTATTAGACTTGCTGTTCTGTGACTTATCATGTAGGGTCGATCACGAGGATGAGCCCCTTGTTACTGAGGACCCCCATCATCCGGCTCTATTTATTGAAATGGATATAACAGTCTCACATAAGATTAATTTTCCTGTAAACAAACTTGGTACTTGTTTCAACTTTAGAATGGCAAATTTTCCTGCATTGTATGATTCCATTCTGAACTACGACTTATCACTCTTGGTGCGAGTTAATGATGTAAATGATGCTGTTGAATACTCAATATCATCCCTTTATAATTTATTTGAACAATATATTTCACGATTTCGTTCCTAGAAGCGTAAATTTCCAACATTGTATACACGAGAACTAAAGAATGTTTATATAATAAATATTAAAAAAAACAGGTGGACCTCAGTATTTAGTGCAGTTTAAAAATGTAAGATCTCAAATAAGAAATGTTTGTGATGTGAAAGCCAACTTAGTTGCATTTTATCCTTTTTCCATACTAAAAACGGGAATACTAGAATTCCAGGATTTATGAGAATGAATCGGGAGGAGATTGGTGGGCCCCAACAAATGAGTTTGCTCGTTATTTCCATGACGTTTTCCGCTCTTCATCGGCTTATGAACCTGTAAGATAATATAATAGTACTCAGAACCTGATAATTTTCGAGGGGTGGCAGGTGAGTGCTGAGGAGGTGAGGCAGTTGAGGAATAATATGACGCAAGGATAGGATAAAGTTCCGACTTTCTTCATCAGGGATTATGGTTTCATTCTTTCCGAACACCTTGCTACAATATTCAACCGATCGATGTGTTCAAGTATCTATTTCTTCAAACTTTTTAAAAGTATTTGAAATAGTTGTTTACAATCGTCTTCTGCTGCGCTTTAGGTTTTTCGTCACAATATGGTTTCGTTCACGGCAGATCCACTGTGACAAACCTAGTATTATTGACTCAGTATGTTTCGCAAGGTATTGATCAACGTGGTCAGGGCAGTTCTCCGCTGGTTTAGGTTTCCCGCAGGGTTCGAACCTCGGGCCGCTGCTATTCTTGATCTTCATAAATGATATGCCTGACATCTTGAAATGAAGCAAATTCTTATTTGCCGACTTAAAGATTTATGCAAACATCTCTACACTCGACTCCAGGAGGGTCTTGACTCTCGTGCCCTATGGTGTTCTGTAAGTTTCCTTGAACTTCTCTCCAAGTGTCAAATAATGAGCTGCTGCCGCAGGCTGACCCCATTATTTTTAATTATAACGTCGATGGCACTATTTTACCCAGGGTATCTAAGGTTAAGGACTTGGGCGTTCTAGAGACTCAGCTTTAATGAACATGTTGGACATGTCGTATCATCAGCTATGAAGGCGTTAGGATTTTTGATGAGAAACTGTTTTTTTTTCACTGATGTTAAGGCTCTGAAATGTCTTTTTGCTGCGCATGTCCGTAGTAAGCTATAGTATGCATCAGTTGCATGGTCGCCGTGCTATCAAACCTATATCAAGCGCAAATTTCTTAAGTTTTTAGCCTATAAATGCACCGGTATGTATCCCTTACAGGATTTGACCATGCGGCATCCTTAAGCACAAGAAGAGAGGTGTCATATGATGTTTTTCTTTGTCGGTTGGTCAGGGGCCACACTGACTGTACGAAGTTGTTAGGTCAATTATACTTCCTTCCACATTCGGGTCTGCGTCAGTTTTGTTGTCCAAGTAGCAACGGCATGATATTAGCAAATTCGCCTTTGTCTGTGTTATAGCTTTGAATGTAGAATGTATTATCAAAGGTTATAGTTTTAACAAGATAGGCAGAGCTTGTGGCTTAAACTATAGTAGTCTCGGTGAAATTAAGAATGCATGCTTAGAACATTGTTTAACGCTATTTTATGTATTACATATTGTATTTGTACATATGGACTAAGAAATAAACATTAAATCGTGCGATAAAGGGAAGCAGGCGTGCTGTAGCATTAGAGGCAGGCATACCGAATTACATTAACAAAGTTTTGGGTTTATTCGTTAAATGGGGCGATTTATCTTTTGCAGCCAAATGACGTCTTGATTCCTTATATAAACAAGCATTGAGAACTGGCACTGCCAAACCTATCGGGTGTTAGGACATTCCAAATTACATTGAGCACCACGATCAAGTGCTAGAATTTTGGTTTGAAGGCCTCCGCGGTTGTTGTCGATGACATGTCGTTTTCCGGACTGGTTCCCACGTTGGTTATTAGACCTTGACGTTTCGACACTCATGTCGGTGTCTTCCTCAGAAGTAGCTCTGAAACTGAAGTGTCCTAGTCCTCGTCCGGGTCACTGACGCGTGGGCGTTGTTACGCATGACCGGTTTTCAAATTCCAGGTAGTTCGATGCCCCGGTCACGGTTGTAATTGTGCGGGTTCTTCTGGATTTCGATGGCTTCCTTGTAGTCTCGGCCAGAATCTCGCTTCCCTCGACAGCATTTGTGCTTCCTCATATTTGATGATGTGGCCAGTCTCCATTCGATGTTCTGCTGCAGCCGACCTATCACCTTGCCGTCTCTGGTGTCCCTCATGTGCTCCTTGATTCTCGCGCTGATGTGCCTTCCGGTTTGGCCGATGTAAACCTTCCCACAGCTGCATGGGATGCTGTACACACCTTGTATTTGTAGCTCCTCAGTCGTCGAACGATATTTCGGAAAGGCGTTAGCTATCTTTCTCGGGGCGGTGAAGATGATGTTTATATGATGTCTTCTCAGCAGCCGTCCGATCTTATCTGTACATCCATTGACGTAGGGCAGGTATGCTGCAGCGATGTGCTCCTCTGGTTCCTTCCTCCGTGCATGGTTGCTTGTTGATAGCCTTCTCAATCTATGCCTTAGGATATCCGTTCTTCTGTAGTGCTTTGCGTAAATGTTCTAATTCCTCTTCTAGATGGTCTGGTTCGCTGATAGCTTCGCCCGCTGTATCAGCGTGTTGATGACTCCTCGTTTTTGGGCGGGGTGGCGGTGTGAATCTGCATGCCCGATGTCCTAGCGTGCCTCTTGTTTCCTTGTCACCATCACATACAGGAAGGGTAGGGCGCCATTGGTCTCCATCTCGTGAATTGTATGCCGCTATGGATGCTATTTACATGGTCCAGGAACCCCTTTATGTTCTATTCTCCATGCGGCCAGACGGTAAAAGTGTCGTCCACGTATCTAAACCAACACTTAGGTTTAAGCCGTGCCGATGCCAATGCAGTTGTCTCGAAGGCTTCCAAGTAAATGTTAGCTATCAGCGGAGAAAGCGGTGACCTTCTGTCTGCTCGTAGTATTCCTCCTGGAACTTGAAGAAAGTAGATTTCTGGCAGATATTCGCAAGTTGGACTAGTTCTTCATCCAGGTCTTCTTCTTGTAGACGTTTCTTCAACTCCCTTAAGGCATCGTCCAATGGTATCTTCGTGAAGAGTGAGGTGATATCAAAGCTTACTAAGATGTCCTCCGGGTCTACTATGATCTTATTCATTTTCTCAATAAGGTCTCCGGAGTTCCTGACGTGGTGCTCTGTCTTTCGCGTGTTGAATTGATCTGTTGGGTGGAAGGAGCCAGTGAATCACCTAGAGGGCGATTTATCTTTCAAAAGCCAACTGCAGAGGCCATGTATAAGCTTTGCCTAGACCCACTGACACTGGTAGTGCCAAATCTACCCGACAACAGGGGATTGCATTGAACAATTGCTTTATCTAATGGTAAGAATATTTGACAAATTCAAGTGCAAAGAAACGTGGATACACGTATATTGCCGCCTTGTATAGAGTGTTATTATGATTCGATAATGCAAGATCTGCTGAAGAGGATGCAGAGGTACCATAAGAAAGTGTTTAATTTACCTATTAAATCGATAGTCCAAGTGCATCAACTAAAGGTTAACATATCTTTCGAAACCATCAGCTGCCGAAGTCAATTATTGCTTTATATAACGTAACGTATCACTATGATCTGATAATGCAAGACCCTACGGGTAATAGGGAATACCGAAATACATTAACAAAATTTTTAGTTTATCGGTTGGATGTTGGATGGATCGAGTATATCACCTAAAGGGCGATTATTGAGCACAATATCGGATCTTCATCAGGATCAGCCAATGCTGTTAGTATAAAAATTCGCGAACAAAGAACACCTAAAAACATGTCCTTTTAAGTAAGAAGTACACATTTACATATTAACAGTCAAAAATTCGCAAAAGGCTCAATTATTAATATGTTGACTTTATGTAAAGCTCTGGGGCACATTGTTTTAATATTTAAATGTAAACTTCTTACTTGCAAGGGCATGTTTTAGCTGTTTTTGTTCTAGAATTTTTATTAGCGGTTGGTTAGCTCTGACGAAGATCCGATATTGTGCTCGAAATATATAGGATTTAGCTAAAAAAGCTTCGCTTTTCAATGCCAATCTTATTGCTGCAGACACAAATCACACTGAGAATCATTAAAGAACACAGTCTTAATCTAATACTTTTACTGGATAGTTGGTTGTCCAAACGTACCCTTGCACGGTGGTAATGTTAAATGTGCTGTAACGCTGAGCGCGTCCAAAGAAGTCATAAGCTGCACATGCACTTATCCTTCTCCCATTTGCTCCCTCTAACTTACGTATCTTTATGCAGGCGAGCTGTAGTGCCTTCGTTTCCAGCAGCGGTAGCGGGTTTGACTATGTTAGGCTTTATTAAATCTATAAATTTCCTGATAAGGTCGCTTTCCTCTACCTTGTACTGACCCCAGTTGACAGCTGATGCCTTGTAGGCTGCCTCGATCTCTAAAGTCTTTCCTAGAACCTCCCTCTTCGCGGAGTAGGTGGTCAGCAGCAGAGCATTCCTTACAGTGTCGTCTCTGACGCCATCAATGAAACGTTACGTTGCCATTTCTTCCAGAAGCTCAGGCGGTGCTGGGCCACACAGAGCAATCACCAAAGTCGTAGCTTTCTTTTGATCATTCTAGTTGTTTACCTTCCCAGCTGCCTCAAACTACACCTTGTAGGTCTCAAACATTGTTTGTCCATCATACGGCGGTGGTTTAACCTTGCTGCTTCAAGTACCTGGTGAAAACGTGGATCTTGGGTCATCCTGCTTCTTTTCATGTACATTATTTTCAATTCCATAATTGAGCTTTCAACCTTCTCTTTGACATGATCGACTCTTTCGCCAATCTTATCGGCTCATCCTTCGACATGTTCGACTCTTTCTTCAATTATTATGCTCTGGTTTTCTTTAATTCGTCTATTTTAGTTTTCATTTGTTGTTCTATAGCAGTTATTATTTCATTGTAGTCATTTTGCGCTGTTCTCATTTCTATTTCTACTAGTCCTAACCTTCTTGGGTTTCCTTCGTTGTTCTAACTTCATTCTTCATTTCTTCTCAGCTTGTGTCCATTTTCTCTTTCATGTCTTGGATCATTTGCATCAACTGCTGCATTTGTGCATCCATGGTGGTAGATTATCTTCTCGTCACTGGCATATAACTTAACTCACAGTTGACTCACTTGACTTTGCACCCTCTGACTGTTGGTAATGTCAGACCTTCCTATGCCTTCCGATCCGTCTCATCTTCCAAAGCCTTTCAAATACTGCCCGTTCGGGGCATAAAACACTCCTCAATCCACTTCCTGACACCAGTACTACGATTGCGGGCTCGAAAAATTGCAGAATTCTGACTAACTTCCTTTTTTTACAAACACTAGTATCAAACAGTAAGTCTAAACACAACTAGTTCGAAACACTACCATTTGAACTCCACTAATTCACTAAATCATTATATTGGACACACTTATTAGCACTAAAACACCAGAACTACTCGCGCTCACTCCGTCGGGCTATTTAACAAGCGTCTAGCAGGTAGCATTAGCTACAAATGATCCAAGTTGCGCGCTCAATACACTCAATGAAAAACCAAGAACATCCACCACCGACATATAACTTGATTTTAGACAAAACGGTTTATCTTAGCCTTGCACATTTTGCTACCAAAGTGACCATTAGTTTTTAATTCTAACTGGGAATGACAGAAATTCAAAAATGATTTAAATAGAATGCATCCCCATAAGACAGTGACATCCTGATCTTAATAAAATACCTTTTATTGATGAATGGGACATATTCTGGTACCTACGTTTAATACGTCTATTAAATAGCACATATCATGTATATTAGTTGAATTTTKTCGAGCAATTTCAAATCTTAATCCGTTGCAGTTTTCTTACTTAATGTAAGTTACGCTGAAAACTAGTCATGGTGAAACCTGGCGTACTTAATATATTGCGGATGTTCTTATTGGAGTATAAAAGTTATATTTTTTGCTAATTATTATTTACATTTCACATATTCTTCCCTAATTTCATCGAGGCAGACTGCAAAGCATTGCTTTGCGATCAAATCGCAACCTGCTTAATGAACGATGGACTAAAATCGGTTTGTCATGTAAAATTCTGTGATCAGCTTTCATAGCTGCCTCCCCACAACTGCGGATTTTGCACCAATAACTCCTCCAATTCAAATAATGTACTCCACCAAACTCAGTCATATGGTTCACTTTCTTTCTAAAATCTACACAGTTCACACAGCTAAAAGACTTAATTTGCAAATAAAAATCCAGATGCGATGTAGTGCCATGATGTACAAGTTCATACGAATTTGCTGTTGCCCGCGTTACCTTTATGATACGCGCAACTTGGAACATTTGTAGCTTATGCTACCTAGATGTTTGTGGCTATTTATACCTCCATTGAAAATTCCAGAAGCGATACCTTCCAGACGCTTTTCGAAACTTAGCCAAGGTTCGATCGATAGAATTCTCCGGAGAGTATCGACTTCGGTATCTACATTTTCCTACCATCTGTCTGTAGCTAGGATAACTACTTGCAGTGTCCTACTACACCGCATCTAAACACCTGCAACTCCCGTCCGCAGATGGCGCAACATTATTTTTATTATGTCAATCTTTGTTGTTCCTATTACCCAGTGTTGCCAACCTTACTATAATTATAGTATTGGTACTATAATATTACCTCTGAGTACTACTCATTTTTTGAAAAGTAATAGTGCGCCAATTGTACTATAATTTGTGAATGAAAAAAACCGTTAAATAAGCAGTAGATAACGGACACCTGAGTTAATAAATTGTTTCAGTTAGTAACTAACCTTTAGCTCTAGCAATAACCAAAACATGTATGATCATAAAACCCAAGATAGTAATGTGCTGTATGTGGATGACTTTACTATTACAATTGAGTTTAAAATGTATCATGTTAAAAAATGTATACACAATAAACATTATGTATTGTTTTTTTATTATTTCCTTACTCCCATTGTCCCCTTCCTATATGTGTCATGTATTCCTAAAAATATGCTTGGTTTGTGATTGTATCTTAGTCTTACAATAAATTTTCTACTCTTTCTAAGAATGTACCATAATCTTTTGTATTTTGCATTGTACATTTTACCTGACTGTACTAGAATTGACAAAGTGAGAGTTGGCAACTCTGGTATTACCTGTATATTGCACAATCAACGAAAACACCAATATCACGAGGTGGATTGGGGTCATAATATATTTTAAAATGAATAATAAATATTTAACAAATTTAAAAAAAAAGGTGGTTGGGTTTATCTTCTATACACTCGCAATTTTAACTTGGACATGCGTGATGTATTGTAGAAAACCCTATGCCCTTTTTAATTTAATTATAGTAAGAGTTTTGCCTAATACCAGGTCAAGATATGTATGAGATCTAAATCCTTTGGCACTTAAAAACAATGTAAATAATTTCCTTAGTTCAAACGGCAATTTTGCACTTTTTTTGGCATGATTATTAATTCTATAAAGGTATAGGCACTGCGGTATTGTATGATCGTTATTTGTTTCACTTTGAGTAAAATGACAAAAGAAAGCGCATGTGAAACTGGTACATTATATTCTTACCTCTGGAAATTAATGCCACAGTGAGCTGTAAATGTCGAGAGAATTGTCACACAAATCAATTTAAATAAAATGGTCTTAAATGTGAAACACTAGAAAAATAAATCTTTTGTTTCAGTTTGTGGTAACAACTGTTATAATTTCAAAATAGTCCCAGATTTAGTAAAAATATAATTTGTTTATGTTAATTATTTGTGCTTAGTGTYTATTAATGTATTTTTTGTAGGAACAGCTATTTATGTATTTGCATATCTATATAGGTATGTATATGTATGAATCATATTGCACATTTTGTATGTACAAATGTCAATTATTAAGATTAAAATTAAAATAGCCTTGTTTCTTCATTAAATACTCGTACTACAGCTGACATAAAACGTGAAAAATTTTTTGACCATTTGTAAAAAGCCAACGTCAACATCAAAAATCATTTATTTCCGAAGTCTTAGGATTTCTCACGGGTTTTCCGACCGAAGCTCACGAATTCAGCTCGGTACGATTTGGCACCACTGAACACGGGTCCGGGCCCTAAGGAGGACCGAAGCCCTTACGCTTCTCATAAAAAATATTTCAACTTTTTGTTTCTTTTTTTTTACTAATTCACAATTTAACATACAGCCGGCTGAGGTCGAAAGCTTGTTGTATACATTCACGTAAAAATTACAATTTGAAGCTATTTGTTCTCAAATATTAACATTTAGGAAAGGTTTAAAAATGATGTTTCAAAAATTAGTACCGTTAAAGATCTACTAACTGTAGTAAGTATTTCAGAAATAATTACTGCCTGTGTGTTATTCGTAACTCTATCTGTGACAGTAGTTTGCTTCTTCAGAAATATCCCCAACCATAATTTAAACAAAAATTATTTAAGAAATACAATGTTTCGACAAAGATTATCTTCAGTGGGTATATTTCTATCGAAAACAGGGTTGGCAAAAAACATGTTTGTTTTTTAAATTAAACAAAACAAAGTTTTTTTAATTTAAACATGTTTAAATTGTTTTAAACAATATTTTTATTTAGTGAAAACATGCACTCTCATTCAGATTACTATATATATTAGTGAAAATAAATACCAGCAGATGGCGCAGAGCGTAGCAGTTGTTTAAAAATCCCTAGGTGACTACGATTGTCAGTTGTCGTCATTTGTATTAGATGTGTGCGGCATTTACGCGACAATTTTAGTTATGAATTATGAAAGAAACCGTTTCTATTTTAACCTAAAATCAACTCTGTTCTTAAAATCTAGACCAATCACATACCCTAATTTAAAGTGTTGTTATGCTTACTGAGTTGATTTTAGCTAATATTAACTTTAACAGTTTAAAGTTCCACAATTACAATGACCAGTAGGAGGAGCGATACAGCGTGGAATTGCTTTTACAAAATTATCTTTGTTGGGTTTTTATTATTTAGTTAATAAAATTTAGTATAAGCAAAATGGTACAATGCGAGCTCGATCCTAGGAGTGCAAAAAAGATATGGTTGCACTAGTAAAAAAAAAGGAAAAAAGGCATATATATTTTTTTATTTTTTGTTTATTGTTTGTTATATTCCCAAGTTCTGATATTATTTGTTTTTTTCTAAAGATAAAATTATCTAGTAAGTGTTGAATAAACGTCTTATTTATTGTTTTGTTGTATAGGACCAGAAATACAAATTTTTATGTTATGTTAAGATTAAGATATTTATTTGTTGTTTTAAAATGTTTGTAAATTGCAGCTATGAAAAAATGTTAAAGCTTATTATTCATTTCACCAATAAAAAGCCGAACAAAATACTGCATGTTTCTTCTTTTTTTTTTAAGTTTGAAAAAAACACTTACGTATTTACTAACTGGGCCTGTTTTGCATTCAATTCATTTTTTATGCAAATGTAGGGTGACATTATGTAGATAAGTAATTACTAATAATCTTGTCTATCTCTTTGTGGAGGGTAAACGAGCCTAATAGTAATAATTAATAAATCACACACAATAGTCGTCAAAAAACACTGTTTAAAAAATTAGTAAAAAAACACTGTTTAAAACAAAGTTTTAAACAAGCGTTGTTTTAAATAAGTTTAAAACATTATGTTTTAAATATTTTGTTTTAATCATGCCAACCCTGATCGAAAATGATGTTGCAAAGTATTTAAATGTCTAGATGCTTTTGCGACAGCAAATACAAGAAAAATAATATAAATAAATGCAATTCTTTTATGGGCGTACAATGTTGTTTTTTGCGTATTTAATTTAATTTTTTGTTAATTTGGTGTCAGATTTTTTAAAAATATTATTTCATTGAATATTTTTTATTCTAAGTTTATTGTGTATGATTTTTTTTAATACAGCTGAGAAAAACTATTTATGAATTGATTGGTAAGGGACCCCGTATTCTCGTATTGCAACTTCGGAACACGGATCCGTTTTTTCACTACCTAGCCAGTGATTTGGATTATCATTGTAACTACCCCAGTGTCGAAAACTAGATAATGTATGATCAAATACTTTACTAACGAATTATTTGGTATAATGAATGAATGCACGGTATGGTATCGACACTTTCTATTTTTAATTATGCCACCGTTGTGTCGTTCTTCTTGATTTTCTTTAACCGCCGCCCCGAACCAGGCCACTTTTTTGCCTGGCGTTAGGAGCGCCCCTGGTGTGGCATATACGTACATGGAAATAGTCCACGCAGTACCTACCACCTACCTGGTTTCTTCGTAGTTGAAACTTCTGGGGGTTGCACTAGTATTAATTCGTACTGACTTTAGGAACTGTATAGACATCTTCACTATTGTCGGTTTATATTACCCAGCGATGCTTTAATAAAAATATAAACGATAGCCCCATGGTATAAATTGAAGATCAAAATCCCTGAATCTACAGCGAATTCGAGCGAGCTGCCGACGCCGCGCGACGTCAGCGCCGGCGTTCATTTTTTCCACMGCGGGCGGCATGCAACCATGCGTGGTGCGGGCGCATGCGTCGACAAGCGGCGCCCAGCATCGAGCGAGAGTGCGTTAGCAGCGGACGGAGGGTTACCGTCGTTCTGTCAAAAACTGCTGTTGTATCATCCATCTAAAAGAGACGCGCCCTGCGACTKCGAAGCCGGCTGTGAATGGCACGGTTACGGCGAGCGCTCAGTGTTCCGATGTGTGCGTGTAGTGGCAACTAGTGTGCGGGCGCGCTTGTTTTGTTTCCACGGCTGTGTACGATAAAACCGGCGCGACGTTTTGCACGGAGGGGACCTGCAGGATGGGTTGCACTTCTTCGGCGGAGGAGAGGGCGGCCTTGGCCCGCAGCAAGCAGATCGAGAAGAACCTGAAGGAGGATGGCATCCAGGCGGCCAAGGATATCAAGCTGCTCCTGTTGGGTGAGTAGGGCGGGGGTTCGATAAGCGATGTCTGCTGCTGGGTGCGGACGGCGCGGCACGCGCAAGTCCGGATCGTACGCAACCCTCGACGTTTACGCGAAAACGCGTTTTTCCTCCTGCATCTAGCTGTTGCTTTCTGCTCAATTTTCGTTCTGTACACAAAACAGCGGCATTAGTTCGTATTCCACTGGACTGGAAAACCATCGTTAACTCTGACGGTACTGGGTGGGAATCAAAGGCCGAAATGAATTAAAAAAAAATGTTTGTATGTCTTCCAAAATGGAACGTATGGTGCTTGAGGATGATCTATCACGGATTGTTATGTGGGGGTTTTTCATGGTTTGCTTCCACAGAGTTCCCATATAAAGCAGTATGAAGAATAGACAAAAGTTATATTTTTTAGAATATTGCCAAGTTGTGGATGATTTACTGTATACGCCAGAGCGTGCCCCAAATTGTGGGGAACATAATTTTTTGGGTTAAAACCTTCTGTGGTACTTATACTTCAATTTCCTTTTAACATAATAATTGATTTAAAGGAAAACACAGTATGTGGTTCAAAAGTGTACTTTTATAACTACGAAACGTACTATTACATGGTAGAGGTACAGTATAATGTATATATAAATTGGTGGCAGGTGAAGCATTTATTCCTGATCAGTAAAGTAAAACAAACCTACCTACTAATAGAATTCAAGCTTTCACGGCCGTTGTTCATCGTAGAAAGTTCTTCCGGGTTTGATGCAGTGGTCGTAGAATTTACTCTTGATGTTTCGCTGATCATAATGCCGGCTTCTTCAAAAGGAATCTGACTGGTAAATTCATTGTCGTGACTTATATAATAGTTGTAGAAGCAGAAGGAGAACAACGCATCATCAAATAATTGTGAGAGAATCTCTGGAGATAATGAAGCAGCCCAATAAGTTTAACAGAGAAGGCGGCTATCGCTTGAGCAGAATTTGGAAGACGGCACTCGATCACCGGACCTGAATTAACAAGCATAGACAAACACCTAACCGACCAAATGGATAGGTATTATATAAGCCACGAAAATGAATGAATTTACCAGTTAGATCTTCCCGAAGAAGCCGACAGTATGATTGGCGAAACGTCAAGAGTAAATTCTACGACCACTCCATCAAACCCGGAAAAACTTTCTACGATACCTGTCTACTGCCTGCAACAAATAAGATATAAAAATATAACAAAAAAGAGAAATATTTTTGGTGAAAAGGAACATTCCCTTATTGTAACACAAATAAAAGACTTACTGGCTACTCTACAGTCAATTAGTAAGAAAAAAATAACAAAAACTAAACATTCTTTGGTGAAGAGGAATGATCATAAAAATAAAATATATTCATTCTACAATTCCACCTTTCTTGCTTCTTCAGAAAAAGCCTGTATTAATTTTTCAAGTTTTAAGAGGTGTTAATCTCATCCTTCTGGTCCGCTATAAGAGTCAAATTTTTCTTTCGGCTGTGTTGCTATGGCCATCCGTAAATTTAAAAACAGGATGCAAGCAGTAACAGTGTCTGAGAAACTATAAGGTGTACATATTAGATTTTTCATTATTAAGTTTGCAAGATCTTTAATGTTAAAATTTTTTCAAGTTTTGATTCAAGACATGTTTTTTTAGGTTTCGAATTGATCACGAGATCTGTATTTAAATCACAGCTGCGGGAGTATCGATTTAATTTTGTGGAGTTAAACCATGAAACCGAGCTTAAAACGTACTTTAAAACATATTAAGAGTCTTTAATTTTTTTTTGGCTTTGAGAAATCATACGGCAAGACTGCGTTAATAGATGTTAGTAATATGTTTTGATTGGGATCCGTTATTCTGTCTTGTGCTAGTTAGCAGAAAGGACCTCTGACTTTTCTAGTTGTTTTGTTTATAAATAAGATGAGTAATATTTCATGTCTGCTTATTCTTCAGATATTGTGTCTAAAATGTGAAAAGATGATCCTAAAACAACAATATTTTCGTAAACGTTTTGTAATAACGTAGAAGCCTGTTGTAAATCTGCCCTGGAATATTTAAAGCCTTTGAAACTGTATTTAGGAATTTAAATATATCTGCGAGCATATTAGCCAGAAAATTTGTAACTTTCAAGTAGGTATCTTAATAATATTTTGACTCTTGTTACGCTTTTCTTTTTATTGACATCAAATTTATTTGGTATAATGATTTCATAATGTTACATAGTTGAAAAAGGAAAGACTACCTAGTGGGACAGACCTTTGTTAATATAATGCTGATTTTTTGAGTTGCACATAATCTTTTAACAAAGTCCTTCGTCTTATACTATGCTAATAAAAATAAAACAAGTATGGAAACCGTTTTGGGGAAAGAGACTTAAGCCCATTTTCCTTGTATTGTCGAGATGTGTGTATTTAATTTAATTTCAAGTATAGAAGATAAATTTCTTTTAGAAAGCTAGAAAAGCACATGTTGATCAACTTTAGGCCAAGATCTATCCAACGAGTCTAATCAGTTGGGCTTCTCGAACTACGAGCGTGACAGATATCAAACCTGCGACAAAAGTGCGTACACTAGCTCCTTTTCTTCATAAATGAAGTGGGAATTGCTCTAAAAACAATAAACCCTTTCCAGACCTCTAAAGAAAGTTGCAATGTTTGGAATATTTTACACCCTATCGTTCAAAAGTAGGTTTGAATAATGAGCGCTACAATGAATGTAGTCCGCATTCAACGAATGTTGTTCTGGAAAAGACTACTCATACTTCTGCATGTGCATCTGGCACGTGTCCCTGTTCCCTGCATTTTTGTAAATCTAGATCTTTTTGTTCAATTGTGTCTTAATATGTCTTTGTGTAATGGAAAAATTTATGGAAAGTTGGTTTGTTTTTGATAAATCTCGTATTGTATCCATAATTACTGAGAATAGGGTGCTTCATTACGTAATATTCTCACTTCACTTTAACAACTCCCAGATTAATTATTTCATTTTGAATCTGCGGACTAGAATAATAATTAGTTCTTTTAAAACGGGATCGTATTCTGCCATTAAACTACTAAGAAAAATACGTGGCTGAGCATCAAATCCAATACACAGTGCCATAGTAATGATGACATTAATGATTGTGTGTAGAACAGTCCTCCAAAACTTTACAGAAGTAGATACCATTGCCATATGCAACATGCAACTCATTTACTTTTTAATTACCTAGGTATTTTAACACTTGCTTAAAAATATGTACTTCTTTTCGTATACCCATGATCCACAATGACATAGAAACGTCTGTAAAACTCAGTAGGACCCTGGTACCAGTGTCTAGATCAGGTCCCATTCGGGCTGCTGTCAGCACGAGCCGGTAGGCCCTTCTATCTTGTGGGCTCTACACCATTGGTGTACTTGCTGTAGCGGTTGCTACGCCCCTGTATCCTGCAACAAGTTTTAATCATTTTAACCGGATTACTAATTCATTTATTTATTCTCTTTACGAGCACCAAGCAGGTAAATATATGTAAAGTGTCTTTACAATAGAGAATACAGCAATGTAACAACATCACATATAGGATTTGAATCCTGATACAGCAACGACAAAATTTGATGCTGAATATGTCAGGAATACAATATTTATATTGCTAGATATCATTGCAAACCCAACATGCAAGTGAGTGGTTAGGGGCTTTCATTGTTCATACAAAAGAGACTTAGACCAACTAAACTGATCTTAAGCACTCTCAACTTAATGCAGTTGATCAGGTAACAGTCAAATAAAGTTTGGGTTGTAGAGGTGTTCTCTTATTCTATAGCGATATCACCACCAAATTACGTCATTTTACCAAACAATAATTAATTCGAGACTGCAAGACTGGCGTTTAAACATTTTTTTCGTTTAAACAGTAGCCAGACATTGCATAACGTATGGGTCTTGATATTTTCCGGTTATTTCCCTAGTGCCTTAAAATTATCAAACACTTCAAGGTTATTGTTGGGTCTATTTTCGTCTCCGGATGTTCCTAGTAGATATAGTTGTAGGAAACCGATTTATACAGAAATTTATTGGTACAGATTTTTTTCCAAGCGTCCGCAGTTATTCTTATATCGCATGTTTCTCGAATCATTGTCAATGTTTCATCGCTAAAATTTCACCCAGTGTTCTTTTCCTTAACTTTTCCTTGAGTTGGCCCCATATCATTTCGACATGGTTAAAATACAATGCTAAGGCGGTGAACGCAGGACAATTAAATCGTACTCTGACTCAGTCTGATCGGTTTTGTATTTTTCTTCATTCGTTTTTGTGTGTACAACTTCCATTAATTCCTTTGTATAATGGTCTTCAAAATATAACTCTTCTTTAATTAGGAATTCTAGCCGTAGGTGCTTCTTTTTAACCGGGATGGGTAGTAAAATTTTCGAATTAAAAGTAAGCTGTTTATCGTATCTAGTTTCAACAAAAGCACTTCTCTAAAGAAGAAAGTGTTTGTATGCTTTTACATCAGAACTGGTATTGTATAGAAAAGTTGGAATATTTGACGTTTTGTTATATTACATGCATTGGATAAAAATATACTGATACTGAAAGCGTAGATCATTACAGGACTAAAGATGTACAAGTGTACATTGATAATCGACCCAGACTGGTATCCAGATAAAAGGTGGAATGTCGAAACGGATTGGCGTGAATCATATTATTTTTTCTCTCAGAATTATTGCATTGGCAGTGAAAACATAATTTTAGATAAGTGATGTGACGCGGCACGTGAATTCTGGCTTTGCCTATGTTTGCCTCCTTATTTTTAATCTCTCGCACTATATAGAGATATTTACACATCCAAAATAACCGCTGCAAATTAAATCAATACTTGCACATCCAATTGTTTATTTTTATTTTTATTTCTTATACTATACGATTAGTAATCAGGTTTTGAGCATTTTTCTCTACACAATTTTTCTAAGACAAACGGTTCCCGTGAAATATCACATAATAGATACATAAAAATACACAAAAATACATAAATTTTTAAAATCGTTTTTTAAATAACTCGAAAACTATTAATTAACAAAAAAAATTGTGCTTTCCGATCAGAATTTTATTTTCTATATAATACCAAAATGCAAAAAAATTATTTCCTATCTGATGGTACTTTTATTTTTTGAATATATTAAATATATTCGGAGATATTTAGGAAGAACAGTTTTCTTTAAGTGACGCTTTTTCGCTAATATCTTATAAACAATTAGCTGCACCGAAAATTTATAAGGGCGAATAATAATCGCAGTTATACTACTAATCACATACTAAAACGAAAAAAAAATAAAAATTTGCAAAAAAGGTAGTTACCCCCCAATTTCGCCCCCTTCCCGATACCCTACTTACCCCAAAAACAATAGGTCGCTTTGGGTAGTTGAGATTTATACGTTTGCCAAATTTCAAGTTCATATATTAAGTCTTTCGAAAGTTATCGTGTCCACAAACAAAACCACAGACATACAGACAAGAAATTTTTTTCGCTCAAATTTTGTTTTTTACGTTTTAGACTATTTTAAAACGAATGAGCAAATAAAAAGTTTTTGAAAATTTTTTTTCTCGATAGAATCCGTTGGATGTGGAAGTAATAGATACTTACCTGTATGCATAGAAAATGTTATTGATCTAGCTAACAATGATTGCTTGTTATGCTATTTTCTTGTATTAAAACCAATATTTGGAAAGTGTATTGCCACACCTGGTGTTTATCGGGATATTTATATTGTAAAAGGTGGAGTTTCCTACATTAAATTATTTAGGTAGGTACATTCCTAGTACAGAAATTACTTTTCATGGCATAACCGGATATTATGGGTTGGGCTATCATCTAGATTTTGGCTTAATATCCATCCTTACATTGACATTAAAGTAAGTTAGATTTTAAAATATCGTCGTAGTTTTAGGGTTGATTTTGGCCAATAAAGACGACCTGTATAAAAATATACAGTGCTGGGAAGTGTGCATGCTCCAAAAATATGCATTTTAAAATGTAATAAAGAGTAGTTAAATTTATAGAGCAAATCTCACCATTAATGTTTCTGCAACTTTTTTGCTTGTATTGTCCTTTATTTTGTCTTCGAGTATTTCTATAAAGGTTCTATAAACATTTTTGTAACATCGTTTTCGACTGTTTCAGTCTTTTTGAAAGAGTTTGATTAATAGTGAGATCAAAAATAATTTGATATCCCGATATCGATATTGGAAAAAACCTAATAATAAATTCTCGTTGTACTTATCATGCGAAATGTGCTACAAGCTGCTCAAGTGTGTATTATATTTGCTAAACAAGATTTGTGGTCAGATGCATATTAATAGTTTTATAGAAAAGAAATGGCGTCCCCGTATGGGTAATTGGCGACATTTTTGGCTGTTGGCTAGTGGCTACAACGATCATCTAACTCGTAAAGTATCTACATTTAAACAAACTTTTTCATTCATCATGTTAAGATAAAGTATAATGTAAAACTAAAACCCGGTACTTCTGAACATTAATACGTTGGACACTGAATCTCGACAGCGCACTGCGAAGCACCAAAATTTTTCAAGCTACTGCTTGATTTGAACGTTTACTTTGCTTTCTCCCTTGCATATTATTTTCTGTATAAATGTATAAATAGCAGGTGTTTTGAATTCATCAGGATTTCGCGGTGATGTTTACACATAATAAGCTTTTTTTGGTTATATTTGCAATGGCTTATGTCTATATGCTTTTTGCTTATCGCTTCGTCTTAAGTTTCACCAAAAAAGAATTGGCTTCCAAATGGTATAGGAACAACAGGAACAAGAGAAATGGAAAGTGTGCAGCAAATTAATAATTGAAGGATGCAATCAGTACAAATTGTGATTTAATTAGTCACCCATTAATTTAATGTGCAGTTAAATTGAAAACTAGGTGATACACATGCTCCGCAAGTTACATAATCACTTGGTTAGCTGCGCAACCCGATGATGCATTTCCTCCTGCACTTTGTCGCTTTCACGGTTGACTGAAACTTTGTCATCAGACAACAGCTTTTCAAACACTTAMCACGGTCCCTTCCACGAGTTACATACTAGGTTATGCAATTGCAGTTGTTCACCGACGGTAGGGTTACTATGTATAGCTAGCATGCATTAAAGCACTTTGTGGAAGCTTGATTATGTTAACTGCGCCTACGTTATGAAGTAGTTTATTTGATTATTAATCTGTGCTTGAGACCTTGAGTTAACTTCCTCATTAATGTCAATATCAGATAATGAGATAGACTGAATCGATAGACGGCGGAGTATAGAATGAATTTGGGGTCAACGGCTTCATTAAGGCAATCCCCATACTATTCTACTTAATTGACAGTTGCGGGCTCTGGCATAAATTAAAAGTAAATGTTAGGATATTACGAGTATACGCTTGCCAAGGGGGATAAAGAAAGTAAATTAAATAGTACATAATATCAGCGTATGCGTTTAATAAGACGATACATTGTCGCACTAGTAATTCTAATAACTTGTTTTCCTAGCCAATTTTATTACGAAGCGTGGTTCCTCAATTAATATTTGCAATCCTGTAGCAAGCACACTATACTGTAATGCTTCACTGTCATTTCTGTGCCTCTAACACTTGCTGATCGCTTTAGTTTCTCTTTCAAACGAAGAGTCGAGAATGTGCTAACTAGTAACATTTTCTTTGCTGTGAAGAAGCAAATCGACAATTACCAATATGTGCTTATTTCTCTCTGTTACCACTAATCAAAGTTGTACACTTTATTACAGTCACTCTAAAACACTTCAGAAGGCTTGGATCGTTTTGTTCGCTCGCTTTACTGCTATCCAGATTCAGAGCGATGAATATGCTCGAAGATTCTTTGACCTTCGAGAATATACGGGAACAAGAAACCTTAGGCAACCGCGCTAACGTCAGTCTGGTTGCCTAATCCGCAGGCGTTGATTTCTCTGCATTATAATACGTTAGCCAAGGTTTACACTTCTCTTATGAGTATTGTATTGTGCTTACTTCTTGGTCTTCTATTGTTTTTACTTCCATTGGCAACATGCTTGCTCTATGGGTTATACATTTCTTGGTCTTGGTGACGTTGTAATGATTTAAAGGTGTGTGATGTACTGCTTTGGTTTTATGTGTGTGAATCCGTTCATTAGCTAATAAATAGTTCAATATTTGCGCGAATTTGCACTGTATTCAATTTTATGTATGTATTTTAATCCATATTTTACTACCTTTTGTACTGTAAAGTTTAGACCTATCATGAACAGTAATTGTGGATGTATAATAGTTTAGGTCATATACATTTTTATTACTCTGTTCTGCGTCCGTAGCAATCTTTTTATGTCCGTTGCATTTGCTGATCTACATGCAGCTGCTAAGTATTTTATGATGATATACGTGTGGTACGGTACAACTGTCGGTGTTCAGGAAATAGACAAGCATACGTATTTGATGTATTAAAAACTTGTTTTTCTTATCTCTGTAACATTCAGAGTAAATTTAAAGTCGCTGTCAGTTAATGCGCGTTCTGTCCGTTTTCCTTCATTTAATACCAGATTATTTTGCATACACCAGTATTCCTGTCATTTTTAGTTTAGTTGATATTTATTGTTTATTTTCCGCATAGAACGAAACATTACTGTTGTCATGTCCCGTTACTTCTACACGCAGTATTAAATTAGTTAGGTCAAGGACCAACACTGAACCTTGAGCTACGCCATATTTTATTTTGTGAGATGCTAGTGTGTACATTCACCTTTATGTATTGATTTCTATTATATAGGTAGTCCTTATTTATATTTGATCTAGCTTATTTGTTATTATTTATGTCAACTAGATCAAAAGCTCTTATAAAGACCAACACCCATAAACGACCTTTTTTATTTTATTCATTTTTCTTCAGTTGGCTATAAATATTTGTACCACTAAGTCAAACTGTGTAATACGAATCACTTACATGTAGCAGTGTTAGCGATTGGTTTAGCTACCAAACGACGATATACATAAGTAGATCTATAAAACGCTAGGTATCCGCGTCGGTTTCAATGCGTAAGTAGTCACAGGTTACAGTTACCAGCCCTTATTCTTATTGAAGTTACTACCAAATCGATCGCTTTAGCGGGAAGACGCAACAAATCATAACTTGCAGGAAACATGCGGTAAAATTATGTTTGCTCAGCAGGTAACTGTGTTCCCTTCATTTACTGAGGGGCGTTACCCCTAAATCAGTGTTAGCTAATTGTAACCTCAAGCAAAATGGATTCACGGAGGCGAGTCACACAACTACAAGATCTTGATGTTCTAATGTTATGTCGAGTTGTTTTGTCAAATTACATTACAACCCCGGATTTTTTCAGTTAAAACAAATGTTTGTTTTTATATTAAGGGAGCAAAATAGAAAACTATCGATTGTTTCCCGGAATTGTATTAATAATAATAATAATAATAATAATTAAAATTTAGTACTATTTTTTAAGTATTTATTGCTAGCTATAACACAACTAGCTCATCAGATTCGAAGTCAATTAGAACACTCAAATAATATACTAGGAATTTTCTTTCCGCATCCTTATTAAATTATTCTCTCCGTTTAGACATAATATCTTTTTCAAGGCGTATTTCACACAATTATGAAACATGTTCACAGTGTAGGAATACTCCCTAATATAATCAGTGTTAAATGACAACTGCTGATCATTTGACATTAGTATATATGCCAATTAGTACCAGCTTATCTTTTAGTGTATGTTAATGTTTTTTCGGCTACTACATTCCGACGCGAGTAAGCAGCTCTTTACCTGCCTAGGCAGTAAAATACTTTACCTGACTGGTAACTAAGCCAACGCTCCTAAATGTCAAGGAAACAATTTATCGTAATGCAAATCTCAAATGTTACAACTAAACCTCACATGTCATGTACTTTCTAAAGTGTGAGTCCAGAACTTCTAGTAGTAGTAGTAGTAATAGCCGAAAAAACATTATATGCACCACGCCAGTAATGTGTCTTTATCGAACTCGTCTGGTTGCTCGCCTCGTCTTCGCTTCGGCTCACAATCTCCAAACTCGTTCATAAAGTGCCACTTTACTGCCTTGTTACATAAATAGCTATTTCTACAGAGATGTTTATCATTTTGCTAAAATGAACAAAATTGAATCAAGAACTGTTGAAAAGTGCAACTATAAAAGGGTTCATATCAGCAAGAAGAAATATTGGATTACTCTACGTCTTATACCAGGTAATCTAGAACGAGATTTTAACCTATATAGGGAGAAAGTCTTGTAAACATGTGCCAGATGCAGGAACCCTGTAGTAACCGATGAAAGTTCTAATTTATGTAGTCGATGATATTGTGTTGAATGAATGAATTTTGCATAGACTGTAGGTAATTGCCCACAATTTTCTTCAGCGATAATATCACAAGATCGTGATAAATAGTCGACTATATTTACATTGTCATTTTTCAAGAGTGCGCGACTGTCAATTTGACGAAGCCAAACTGGCATTAAAATTATTACCTACTGCCAATTTTGGAGCACTGCACTCGAGAAAAATTGAGATCGAGTTGAATTTGTTAGGATTATGTCCTGAATCAAATTTTAGAATAGTTTGACTGGATCTTTTTGTCTCTAACGTTTTTATTTATTTGGCATAATAAAAAGGAAATAATAGTGTAGATACCTATTAAAATAGTCGATTCTGATATTCGATTTGATATAGTCGCTGATATTAGAGTCTGATTGGTTATTTACAATTGTAACCACGAATGTGATTTGCCAAAAAATTTGACTGATGAAGGAAATGCTCGTTTATATATCTCATCTAGGTTAACCCATATCACAATGTATTATGTGGAATTTTGGTTATATTTTTAGATTGTGTCTTTTGTTTGACGGTCTATATATTTGGTCTTTGTTACGGTAAGAACACGCCATTTGTTCTTGTAGTGGAATTGTTGCTACAAAAACAAACCAGTAATTACAATAATTAAAGTAGGTAGGTTATAAATAAAAGCTTTTAAGGTCTGAATGAATTGGTCTGACCTTTTTCATCGAGTACGGCATTTCGCAAATAAGTTTTTCTCTAAATTTGTGCGTTTTCTTGACTTTTGTAAGTAGATAACAAATTCAGCAATAGTGCTGATACTGAATACTGACTCTGTTTTGATTTCGGTAAAAATAATATTTTCCGTTAATCTTCCAGTTTTTTCTTCGTGCATTATATGTTAAACCTTAAATTACTGCAGTTTGYAATTCTTGATTCTGCATCTGRGCCAAAGCGTCTTCTATTGCATACGCGAMAATAACTTGGCTGGTTGGCGGTTATTAAAAAAAAACTGATAATAGAACCTAACAAAGTAAAGAACACTGGTTCCTACGTTGCTTTTCTGGTCTTGCCGTTTCGACACCAATGTCGATGTCTTCCTCAGATGAAGGTTTCAAACCAAAATACACTGAATGTTTGTTTTTTTTGCTTTGAAGCAAAGCCATAAATAGCGATTGCAAGCAAATTGTAGAAACAATTTTTCCTATTTGGTTTTTATTACGCTGTTCGTTGGTTTGTTTGCATTTGAGAATGCGATTAAACGACCAAGCGTGAAAAGTTTCTCAATCGTCGGTGTTTGGTTACATCACGCGATCTTGACAATATCAGTGTATACGGTTAAGTGATGTTTGCTGTATTGGTTACCATCGCGCATCTAAATTTTTGTTTAATTTTCTCCGCACTCGGATGGTTGAGGCCAATATCTGGTGAGGAAAGATGAGTTAACAAACAGCGAACGTTGTGGGCTAGCCAGAGTTCAAAGAAAAACAGAATTTACTGTTGTTTAACTTATTGGGTTTTCGTATAAATGATCAGTTCGGTAAAATCATCTTTTTAGGTCTGCTGTATTTTGCAAGCAATAACCTTTTAGTTGCGTCTTGTTAGGTAGTCGTAAGTAGTTATACCGTACAAGGAAATGAATTTCCAAGATTTCCATTCTAGTTTTTGTAATACCCTAGTTATTCCACTATTCACCAAGTTAATGTTGGCATCATCTGGTGTGGCCATAATAGAATTTATTTTGTCATTGCGCCGATACTCTTTTTGTAATTGTACTGTAACTTCATGTCAATGTCGAGTCTGACAAAATATTAGATTTATTGAAAATTTGTATAGTAATGTGTTGTGGTTTTTCTCAGTTTGTCTACGCAGTTTTCTGTTTTTAAGTTATAAAATGTCTCGTGTGTTGGAACCAAACAATATAGTTAGAACTAAACAATTTTTTAAGCCGAATGCTTGCATACTGTTTAATTACTTTTATGAAACTGAAAAAGCCTGGCAATTAAAGGACAATACTGTGGAAAATCTAGTCACAAGGCCATCAAATGTGCTGTTTGCGGGTGAGTTTCTGTGTAAATAAAAGGAATGTATCTAAATCTAAATAATGCAATGACATTATTATATGGGTTTTGAATGCGGTGTGCAATGTTGGCAATTTTTTTCGCGTTCATACTCCTGTATGACGTTATTGACGGACCATCATAACTGTAAACGCCGCTCTCTGCGTGATGGTATAATTATCATGTGTGAAATTATCAAGAAAACTTTTATTTTTTTTATAAGAAATTTGCCTATAAACTTTTTAATTTTGTTAATTGTGTCGTTCGTATTTTTGCGTTAGCTTCGCATTTTTGATGGTTTAAAAGGTGAATGTGTAGATTTTTTGGAGCCTCTATATGAGACAATGGCAGGACGACTTTGTGCAGACTACGGCTATAATAACAGCTGCATTTCTACAGAGACTTCTAACAGCACTAGTCTGTATCATTTTTTTTAAAACAACAGCAGTTTGAAAAGACTCGATTAGACTAAAACACGGAATCAAAAAACTAGCCGAATTTTCTGAACAATTTATGAATGTTTATGACTGCGAAATTTTCGGTAAATTCTTGAAGTTATGTAATAATTTGCAATGATGATTATTTCATTAATGGGACATATCAGAGAACTGTTAATTCAGTTTTATCAGAAGGATGTAGGTCCTTGTTTTGTTCGATCAGACATACATTATATTATTCTTAACGCATTTGACRTGTCTTGTTTAGGAATTTGACATCCATCTATGCTAATGCACTTGTTTTGCTTAATCTGTTCCTGTTTGTACTTGGCTAACATCAATCCCTGGCTGATAAAAATATAAATATACCCAAATCTAATTTTGTACCGAAAAAAGCAAATCTGCATTTAAGACGGGAAGATTTTGAAAAAGTTTGCTATTATTGATAGGTATATGACCACCTAGTAGATTATCGAACAAAATATAGAGGTAACCGTTTCGAAAACTCCAATTGAGTTGCACTCACCATATTAGCAGAAGATCTGTTCAGAAAATTTTGAAAAAAAATACAATATTCGCTTAATTCAAGAACTGAGCGAAGATGATTTCGATCGTAGGATAGAATTTTGCAAAACTGTTAAGAACATGATAGATAAAGATAGAAACATTTTAAATTGGATTATGTTTTCTGATGAAGTGAATAGACATAATGGGCCTGTTGCCCCTATTTTTTTTATTGCAAAATATGAATCTACATGAAAAAATATAGACACCCTGTTATTTTTATTTTTTGTAAAGCGCTTAGTTAATGCTTAAAAAAGATTGTTTATGTTTAAAGTTTGAATCTCTGACGTTAGCGTTCCCAGGCGCGCCTAGTGCGGTGTAACTGTGTGATGTTGCCACGCCATTTTCTGATCCTGGCTTTCCAAAATTCGTCAATCATGTGTAAGTCAATTTTTGGTAAATTGTTCGAAGATCCCTTCACATAATCTTGCACAGTCTATGTTTGAACAACAATGTACTAAGTAAATAAAAACAAAACTTTAACGCGTCCTCCGTTCTCAAACCAAAACGTAAACAAAGGTACAAAGGCACAGAACCACAGAACATACGCGTGTTCAACAGCGACAAAGGTGTCAAGCATGCAACAGGGCATCCGGCGCATAGGCGCAATAGCGGAGTGCGTCTCCAGGAACGGTGACGTATCACGAAATATTTGAATTTAGCGGTAAACCTTTAAAGGTAAAAATAAGATACAAAAACATTAAAAATATTTTTTCTATTGCCAGCTTCTAACTTCATTAGGTCCAAGCAAAGTCGCACATGTGTTATAATAACGATGTACTGTCAAGGGCAACAACTCCATTGCAGATATTGGTCGGACACAAATCCACACTGCATGAAACAAGTCGACACACAACACCCTCAGAAAGTGAATGTCTGGTGTGGTATTGTCGTGAGCACATTGGGCCTTTTTTCATCGATGGAAATTTGAATGCGATCAAGTATTTACAGCTTTCGCGCGAACACATTATACCAGAACTTATTACCCTGTTGCCTAATCGTGAAAATGCTGCGCGTCCCTCTGAACAGATATGGTTTCAGCGAGATGATGCACCGCCCTATTTTGCAGTCAACGTTCGTGGATATTTGAATGCGATATTTCCAGACAGATGGATTGGTAGGCGCGGAGCGATAGAATGCATAGTACGTTCCCCTGATTTGACGCCGCTTGATTTTTTCCTGTGAGGGTATTTGAAAAGTCGTATTTATGCTGATAGGCCACATAACGCAGAAGATTTAAAATGGCGAATCAGGGCAGAAATTCAGAACTTACCTCCAAATATACTGTAGATAACATTAAAAAATTTTTACTCATCAGGGCTGCATTACTGCCAGGAAGTATATGGGGAACATTTTGAGCACCTTCTGTAATATGAAGCTGAAAAAATACTGCATTTTGACGGTATCATTCTTTTCTTTTTTTACTTTTAGGCTACCCGATTCGCAATAAATTGATCAAACTAGACGAAAATTATCACCAGTCAAGGAAAAATTGTAATACCTGGTTTTCTGTTCATTTTAGCGACAGAGAAAATTGTTTTCATTCTTTTCGTTCTTCGTCAGGCTCATTTATTGTATTTGCACTTTTCTCATCTCAGAAACAATAAATTGTACAAGTGGGATATATTTTTAAAATCAGGAAAGATATCCTTTTTAGTGACGTGGTTTTTGACCCCCTTCCCATTAAAAAAATGCAACTTGTGCCCATGTCTCGGAAACGAGGGCTGACAGTTGAAAAAATTCCAGAAAATACATTTTAATTTCCCATAGGCCCCTGCTCAATTTCAGAAAAATTGGTCGAACAGAACCTCAAATATCCTGCTGGTTCCATAATTTGTAACGACCCTGTATTTTTCTTAATGAATTTACCTCATATTTCAACGAAATATACAGTTTGATTTGTAAAATAGAGGCAACAACATCTGCACATTCTACTTAAAAATAATATTTAGCGTTCAGTTATGATTATCAGTACCCTTTCTGTATAAAATTTCTATGTATAGATTAAATTTCCCTATACCTATCGATAGCAGTTTAAATATTCCGTGTCTGCATATCTACGAGAAGAATTTGGACGCCGATGGGTACATAGTAGCAATTTTAAACAACGTTTTGGAAGAAGTCGTTAACAAAAAAAATCTTAACAAACAAGACTCAAATAACGGCAGCAGCGTCGTCGTCGCCATGTGTGTTTTCGGTGTTCACCAACAAATATTTGGAGTGTGTATCACAGCCATCTGTCCCCTACGTCGTCGGTATTGACATTAGTATTGCATCGTCAGTGTACTATGACCTCATCCGCAGAGCGGTCGGTATCACCAGTTGAAGTAGTAAGTTCCCATTCCGATTCAAACGTTCCTCTCCTCTATTAGTGTTGCACAATGCCTTGCTGACGCGTCTGAACGTTCAGATCGGTCGCCGAACAGCAATGCATTCGTTTGATAACGTGTTATTGTTGCCATGGCACAGTCGGAGGTCGGGTGTGTTGTAGAAGTGAGTTTTTAGAAATGGGGTGCGCTATGTCGGCGGAGGAACGTGCCGCCCTGGCCAGGACTAAACTGATAGACAAGACCCTGAAGGAAGACGTATTGAGGTCGAAGAGGGATATTAAGTTGCTGCTGTTAGGTAAAGTACCGACTGCTCTTTGAAAAAGTAAAAACGTTGCGTTAGTGTGGGTCTACTGTTTACAAGATCGTTTGCGTCAAAGGGGCGGGGCTCCCGGCGTATCTTTTTTGGAAAATCGATTTCGTGTTAGGATGGGTTAGGATTTCTTAGTAGAGCGAAATGCATGAGTGGTTTTCGCAGTTATTGTATTTTTTTGGATCGTAAAGTTGAATGACTATTATTCACCTTTCCACTATGAACAGTTTTGTGGAAGCAAATATTGAAATGTGACTTCCGCCGTTGAAATTAAATTTGGCATTTCCTGAATTGACATTACCAACATTTCGTTAGCTTTCAATATCTCGCTTGGGTATGTAGTACAATAAAACTGTAAAGACATTTTCTATAGATATTTTTATTTTGAATCCAGTGGCGTACACAGAAATTTTTAGGCGATCACATTTTTGAGATATAACACAACTTGTATTTTTTTAAAATGGAAACCATAGTGGGCTTTGTTATGGTTGAAAAGGCCTATTTTTACTGAATAAAAAGATGTATACATTGTTAGGTTTATTCTGGAATTATTCATTTTCTTTTGTAATTTCATCAGATTTTACGTTTACATTCAGGAGGCTATGGAATAAGAAAACACGAAATAATTTATATTTTTAATTAAAAATTTTAATCCATTAAATAATATATGCATATTTGAATTCATACATAAGACTTCTAAGAGCGCTCAAGCATTTTTTTTAGCGGTAATCTAGGAGGCCATGTAACTAATGAAAATGAGTGTTTATTTGTAAATAAGTAACTACAATAATTGGAATAATACCAAAATTAATAAAAATAAACCGAACAATGTATACATTTTCTTAATCAGAAAAAATAGGTCTTTTCAACCATAGCTAAACCAACTATGGTTTCCATTAAAAAAATGCAATTTGTGTTATATCTCTAAAATGTGACCCCCTAAAAAATCTGAATACGCCACTGGATTCAAAATAAAAATATCTATAAAAAATGTTTGTACAGTTTTTTTTAATGTTGACATAGTCAATAGAGATATTGAGAACTGAAGAAATGTTACATTTTTCAAAAGCTGGCTATGGCTTTAAAACAAAAGACGATACAAAAATGGCTCAACTCACAACAAAAAAGTAATGATAAATTCGAAACCGCAACGGTCTAGCATTAATAGTTACCGAGATACCATATCATTACAACGAAAATGGGACACCCTGTACATAGATATCAGTGGTGGGTTTTAAAAATTGACTCAGCTTGACAGCCACCTAAATAAAATTAAAAGATTTAAAACCTATCTATTTAACAAAACGACTCAAGCATATATTTCGTTGCCATGGTTACCGAATGAAAATCTCTTCCAGCGCTTGCTAATATACAAGCAAACAAAATAAAAGAGAATACTGCAAAATTATCAAATAACACCGTAACCTTTAATTAGCGAAGGTGATAACAACTATTTTTCCGTAGACAGAAGAGTGAGAGCACCTAATTTTGTTGTGAATGTTAAAAATAACCAAACTGCAAGCATTACAAAAAATAGTTTTTAATTACTTCATGCCTTACTCATTTTTCCATATTTCAAATTGTTTTATGTTTACATGATAAATACTGTTTTCTTCTACAACATAGCTATCTGTTCTTCGTTAAAAAAAGTTGCGTGAACTTGTAGTTATTGTGTGTAAATTATCTTCTTTTCTACCTCTTATGTGTCTTCCGCTGGTATTGCAAATCAGGTTCGCCTTACATTATTAGTAAAATACGAATACCATTCCTCACAAATGTGCTTAGTTAAATGGATGTTACGAAAACATGTCTGGTGCAATTCTCTCCACATTTCTTGTTAAAATCACCTACACAATAGACAAGTAGACATTTCATATAATAATATATGTTAACGCATGATTACGAATAGAACCATAAATACATGCAAAATATGCTTCCCATATTTTATTAAGCAGCCACTTTATGATCCAATAAAACTTAGGTAGTGCGAAAGTGCTTGTCGTCAGCACAAGAGCTGTTTTAACTATGAACAATGTTGCTTTATCGACCAATATTTTAGCGTTCGAACAGATTTTATATTTATAGTTTTTAGGAATTAATAAAGGTAGCTAGACAGAATTAGTACGAGTTGTTTTTTGCCTCTCTTTAAAGATCAAATAGAAAATACCACCACGATACGTGAAATGTGCAATTTCAAGACAGTTAACTATTGTGATTTTTTTTTAAATTTTATTGTCATATGTACTTATGACGTTATGCAACTGATAACTAAATACTTAGCTATAACAGTGTAGCTATTTATGTTTTTTTTAAGATCCTTTCTGAACACTTCTTGCCGAGTTGATTATTTCCAAAGGAGTGTCAGTTGCAAAAGCTTGCATCACCGCCACATCTAACTCTTCCCTGGTTTTCCTGGGTCATTTAAAAATAAGGTCTTTCAATATTCCTCATAGATAAAAATTCCGCAGAGATCGCTGGCCAGTGGTTAGGACCTTGGTTATCTATCGACATCAGGCATCAACTTTGTCAAAGATTGCTGCGTTGTGAGGAGTGCCCTATCTTGCCGGAATATACGGTCCTAAGGCCAACTAACACACATGAACAAGCGGATCTATTTGCTGCTTAAGAATTTCTAAGTATCTCCGAGAGTTGCGAGGGTGTCATCGTAAATAAACGGACTTACAATTCGGCCTCTAAAAATTGCTGCCCACACACTGAACTTAAATCTACTTCTACTTCTTTACTCTAAAACTTCATGGGATTTTTTTGTGTCCAAATATTAGAATTGTAACGATTAAAAATACCGGCGCTGCTTATATATGTTTCGTCTGTCCAAATACAGTTTGCTGGAAAATTTCCCACTTGTTTACAATTCCCCAGAAACTGTTGCCAACCATCAAGGCGCCGTTGAATACTTTCACCTCTCAGGTGATGAACTTTTCTTTTCCGAAATAGCCTGAATTTGTGCTTCTCCAAAGTCCGCCCAACACTACTTGGTAATCCAAGATACTGGGGTCAATCAAATATAAACAAGCCTTTACATTAAAAAGCGTTAAAGAAAACATCTATTTTATTTTTTACGTTGTCTCCACCTATAATAACGCATTTTCTCCAATGCTTATGCGATTTATTAATTCCGTTCTCGCAAAATGAAGCAGAGCGGGTCTGCAACCAATTGCCCAAGAATTCGTCTAATCTGGGCTATAAGGAAGATGTCCAGGAGCTTCACAGTGCATTTCCACCAGCATTGTTGTTGCAGGTACTGTGTTGTGGGCTGGTGTTGTTATGAAGCAGCACTACCTCTCGGATGGGACAATCTCGTCTTTTGCGACGATACTCAGGCCCTCGTTCGAGCTTTGTCTAAAAGGTCACACTAATAAGGTGCGCTCATGGCTGGACATTTCTGGAAAAAAATAACATGTAGGATCCCCTCCTAAAACCACAAAACTTTAACGAGCATTTGCAAAGTTTCCGCCTGACAGACTGGTGCGAGGATGGTGGAGATGTCGTGTATTCTCGACCAGCTCATGGTCTTTCTTAAACTCGTACCAATTGGGTATTTGTCATGTATTTGTATTTTATTAAATTGCACATTAATAGGTAGCATCTAATCCACAAAACAGCTGTGACAGCTTATAAATTCGAAAACATGGATCGTAAGGTGTATTTTTAATATTAAAAATGTGAATATTTAAAGGGATCCCCATAACACGAACATACTGGCCGTGACGTCAGGAGTCTTGTAAATGGCCGCTTGTTTACATCTGGGGTCAGCGCATCACGCGTCAACCTCAGCCCGTCAATTTATCAGTTTGTTGTTTGCGTTCATTTTGTGACAAGCGAATTAAAAKACGCCAAGAAAAAGTGACATACTTATGAGTTATGACTTCTGAAGGCATGGTCATTGTTATGGAATTTGTGTACAGCGACGAGCGGTTCAACGCGGCGGAGATGAGGAACGTAAAAGCAACAAAGCAACAGCATAAGTGAATTTTTTATCAAATTAACGTAGCTTTGATAATTTGATCACAGTGGGTTGTTGGAAACATACTATTTTTCGGTCTGGCTAACAGTTGAATATGTGGGGAACAACGTCGTTCTTTATTATAACATTTCCCTCTATCAACTTAAAACGCATATAATTTTTCATATCCTCTTCAAGCTATAACAAAATGGAAACTGAATGGTAAACGCTTATAACCCCAAAAACAATAATAAAACTTACAGTAAGAATTAAGATGATTTTCACAACAGAAAAACAAACTTTGCGGTTTCGGCATATCACGTCTAGAGGTTTTAAACAACTTTTTCATACGTTGATAATCTCGAGGAACGGTTACAAAAATTTTGTTAGTTGTACTGACTGAAGTACTTTTATAACCATGTACAAAACAACACTTGTTTTGTTTTCCATACGTAATAGATGCTTGTAAAACTACACAAATCACTTTTTGGTGCGACCTCTTACACCGTCCTTTCAATAAACACAACACAAAAGTTTTTCCAATACAAGAATGATACTACATCATTAAACAGCACGCTACTCGGGAATGTTTACATGACACTTGACATCACGAGTTGAATAACCTTGAATAGAAGCGTTTTGGCGGTAACTCCTAAGATTCGAATTTCAGATCTGAAGTTATCTACCTACAACTATTTTTTTTTGTTTTTTTAACATGGCGTACGATATATGCACTTCAAGATTCATTTTACGTAATTTTCAAAAAAAGTGATATTACCCAATTCATGTCTATGAATACCTCCACTCAGGATGCCGAACAAACGATTCGGAAGCGTCCCTGGTTTTGCCGGCGTATTCAAGCTTTTAGGGATTGCCGATACGTGGCGTCCCATGTTAAGTGTTTAATTTTTGAATAAGTTAAGCACAATGTGACACAATTTCCTTATACTGGTTAAACGTTATGTTTTATTTTCATTTCAAGTTGTAAAACTACAAACAGTAACCATTCAAATTATCGCCATAAATATAAAATTACCGTATAAAATCAATGCTTATCGTAATTTAACAATTAAGAAGCTATGTATCACCACATATTTATTCGTTTTTCTGCTCTAAGCGACCTTAAATTTCGCCAAATCGAATGTTACACAACGAAACTATGATAAGCTCAAAAACGCTTAAAACGTAATGGAAACTTGTGAAACAGTACTTAATTTAAAGAATGGAGCACCTAACTTTATCCGTGTTGTAACTGTTCAGAGCATATTGAATGTTTATATAACATATTCCTATGTCACGTCCTCCTATTCCATGGTCATTATTATGTGTTTAATTCTGAATAAGACGATAAAAAAATGTAAAAATCTTACAGTTGCTACCACCTACCAATGCCATTTGAAACCTCCATCGCCCTCTTTCTAAAAGAGGGCCATTTTTTAGCGTGACAGAAGGCAAAGTTCGTAATCCTTTTAAGTGGAGTTATCCGTATTCATATCGCTCCACCAATCCACCATAGACCAACCATGCGTGGCTGTTCCTCCCGAGGTTCCTCCCTAGTCCCTACGCTCAGTATAGTAAGGTTCGTTTACATTTGATTAACTTATTACATTTACCTATTTGATACATGCGCCTCTGACTGACTACTGTTAAGTGGAGAAATACCTTTGAAAGGTTATCGTCTTTCTGGATATCACTCGTAATATAAGGTACTCGCTGCTTCCACATTTTCTCCGGTTTGTGTTTTTAATTTCATCCAACGTGTGTACCTTTTAGCCAATCAACACACTATTATACTTATTACTTATTATTATTATAGCTTATAATCGCTATAATAATTTGTAATATTTGGTTATCAACGCATTTTTCTCAAAATTGACGTTTGTCATCATTTCTGAAAATGTCTAAGAATAGATTTGGCTCATCGTTAATTGACAAAATCAATGGCAAAAAAGTTGTAAAAAGAACTTCTCAAGAATTGTTGCCATTTGACAACACCGGTTGCCCGTTAATCTCTTGCCAGATAACATAATTTTCGAAGTTCTGTTGAATTATTTTCAATTTATTTTCACTCACTTGTGATATTATAATTGAAAATTCAACTTCTTCTTAAAGCAAAATTTGATACCTACCAGTTAAAAAACAATCGACGCTTGCCAACCGTTCACAGCAAACTGACAGGTGACATCAAAAGCTTTGTATTTTAAAGTCAACTTTAATAAAGCGCAAAGTGTTGTATATTTTCGGAATAACTCTATGCAGGTAAATAAAAAAATACGGGGTGTGCTATAAAAAAGGTTTGGACGGATAATTTTCTGACAACATTAAAATCCACGCAAACACTGTTTGGGCATGTTTTACAGGAATTCAAAATTTTCTACATGAATAAATTTATATACGTTTTCCCAATTTCTTTTCAAAAATCACCCTGTATCTCCGATACTATAATAGATAATGGACTGCGGTTTTCACCATTGAGTTTTTCATTCAAATTGACGCTCAGACCATTAGAGTGAGCAATTTCGTCCACCTTGTATAGTCGGTTGAAAAATTAATTCACCGTCTGCATACGAMTATTGGTCTTAAAACATTATCATAAATTTAACATTAAATATATAAATTTATCCGCCATGTACATTTTTTTCCCAAAAATAATGCTATAAGATAATATTTTCTCGGAAAGATCGCTGTCGTTTTAAAACACTGACAAAAAGTTATTGGTCTGACTTGCGATTACACCTGTAATCTTTGTCAAAGACGAACAGCCTCAAAATTCGTCTGACACAAGATCAAACAAAATTTTGAAAGTAAATAAACAAATCACCAAGGAAGCGAGACGTCATAGAAACAACGTGCCAACCTGATAAAATATGAACCTAACGACGAAAAATGAATTACCTACCTACTAGATATACACGAACTACTTGATAAAAGGTAACTACAAAATAGCCTTCCAAATGTCACCTAACTCATAGTTTCCACAATCCCTATTAAAATTATTAGTATTCCTACAAATTTCTATAGCTTTTTTTATTAGACGTTTGTGATAATATTTTTCTCTATGTAAAATTTTTGTTTTATTAAAGTCAATCATGTGTTTAGTCAAATATGAGTGTTCAGCTACGGAAGATTTATCTATCTGTTGCAGCCTAGTAGCACGTATGTGTTCTTTCAATTGCGTACCTACTTTTCTTATAGTATGACCTTTGTAACACTTGCCGCAAGAACAAGTAATTTTGTAAACACCTTCACTCTCTAAATGTACTTTATCTTTAGTACAACTTAAAAATTTTATCTAAATTATTATACGTACTATCAACAACTAAAATATCATGTTTTCTAAGCATCCTCTTTAATTTTTCCGAAAAACCTTGTACATAAGGCAAACTCAACATTAATTTACTTTGTCCTGGCTGAGAATTTAATTGATTTGGATTAGCACTTTTATTAAAAACTGACCAAATATTTTTATTGCTATAACCATTTTTCACTGGCGCTGATTTAAGATGATATATTTCTTTTTGTAAAGAACTTTCGTCTGAGATCCTTTGTGCACTAACAAATAATGCCCTTATAAGACTATTCTTTTGAGAGGGAGGGCGGTGAGATGTGGCATGTAAATATCTGTCTGTGTGTGTTAGTTTTCTGTAAACCTTGTGTTATGACTGTCTAGTGTTTATTTTGTAAATTTGGACATCCAAGAAAGGTAAACTACCATTACTTTCTAATTCCACAGTAAATTTTATGTCGTGATTTTGGCGGTTCAAATGATTTAGAAACCTACTTAACTCTTCTATACCATGGGACCAAATAACAACGAACCTATACCAACATTTTGGCTTAAACTGAAAATTGTTGATGGCTATCTCTTCAAAATTTTCCATGAACAAATTGGCTACTACAAGACTTAGAGGTGAACCCATTGCACAACCTGATTTTTGTTTATAAAAATTATCGTTCCATAAAAAATAAGTTGATTTTAAATAGTGTTCAGATAATCTGGCTATCGTGTCACCTAGGGATCTCTATTAAGCTTGACTTTGATGATATCTATCGTTTCAGGTATGGGTACTTTCGTAAATAAAGAAACCACGTCAAAACTAACTAAAATATCACCTTCTGAAATACTTAAACCTGTTATAACGTCAAAGAAGTCTGAAGAATTTTTGATGAAACTACTGGCTTTTGCTACATAAGGTTTTAAATAGTTAGTGTTTTAAAACGACAGCTATCTTTCCGAGAAAATATTATCTTATATTATGGACGCTGAAAGCATTCACCCTCGTATAATGCTATAAGCTACTAACTGTAGCAGTGCTTTGGATATCACGCTCGTGCATAAATTTATTTCCGAATTTTGGTGCTCCAAAGATTGTACAGATTTGAATTGGGTATTAATTTCCCTTTGCGGTTGAAAATTATTTGTCTGTCAATTGCACCCGAACCACTCGACCCGATTTGCTGGCTTAATTAAACTCAGACCAACGTATTCCTGTGACATTTTGGCGGGTGGAAGGGGCATACCATTAAACCCCTTTATTAAACCGATTTAGTTCCTTATTCATTGCTGGCAACACCCACACCTGCCATAAAACTATTCGGTCTTAACCCCGGCTTCGCACTCTACGGTGTTCCGGAGCTTTTCATAATCGAGGGACACGTCTTCTGACCTTTCCAGCTTTCCAAGGAATTAAGTGGGTGGTAGTGCTCTCCCACAACAGAACGACTTTAGTGCTCATGTTGTGATTTCGTCGGGTTGCATGTAGTTTTTTACTGACTATTTTTAGATAAGCTACTTGTACGCTTTGCTGCCACATGTTCAAGGCGACGGACGGCGGTTACAGCTTTGAGCTTGAAGTTGAATTAAAATCATGAGATCAGAACGTCGTCAAGGCCAAGCAGTAGCGCTGATGTGTATGTAACACACCAAAACCGATTAATAACGCCATCGTAAGAGAGCTGCATTAAGATAATTAATTATTTTAATGACAGACAAAAACGGCGATTCTTGGGCTTGATATCTAACCGAATTTGTTTATAACTAACAGTCCACCGATTAAGAAACAAAACAGACGCCATTAAAACAGAAGTATACTTTTCTAAATGAAATAAAATTATATTGCACTTAGCTCCGGCCACCCAATAATAATTGCTGGTTCACTTACAATGAACCTTTGGCTGTAAATAATTCCCTGTTTAGCATAGACCGACAGATGCTCGAACAAACCATTGCTTTATCAGGACCGTTTTGAGTAAAACAAAAGTACAGTTTAATTTCATATTTATTTCCATGGGCGTACTCATAATAAATGTTTATAAGATATAGGTACTTAAGTAATTAATGAAGGCGACTTAAAAAATCTTCTGTGAAATAAAGACCCAAATTATTTATGTTTTCTATGTACACTGATCATACAAAGCCCCATTATTACTAATTCCGTTATTGATGAATTCAGTTAGGTGAGGCGCATTCAGTTGCATCGTTCTCGCGTTTAACAAAAAATGAGTTGATACATTTTATTTGGGAGAATAAAGATCCGTGATCCACATAATGTATAGTATGAAGTACCAAAGGAACATAAATTTCACCTTAAAAGTACTACTAATAGGAGCACGATTTCTGATTCAGAATTAACACATATCAAAGACTAATGCATTAACCGATGCGCTTTTAGTACAATTTCAACTTCTCACACCAGAAGCTTTAGAAATTCAAGCTGGGAGTTCGTATGTATAGGAGCTAAAGATACAATTGTAGTAATTTTTACTCCCCATGGTAAGGAACTCGATGGATAACTAACATTATTAAAACTCAGAATGACAAATGCCTCAGCATTATGCGTCAAGCCAACTTTCTTAGATCGCCAGTGCATTGCTCTCAAAAATTAACCGACTACTTAATATTTTAACAAAATTAAGCTTCATTTAAATATACTGAAATATATTTAATTGCATTTTTAACAACACACCTGGTTTTAATTCGTTCTGATAATGCTTTTACTGGATTCCTAAAACTTATATTAAATAAATTGACTTTCATAAACGTGAGTTCGGATGAATTCTTAGTTTTTTTTGTATTAATTGTTAAAATGTAATGTGAATTTAGAAATTTGGTACAAAAGTTAGAGTTATCATCGGATATATGACAGATTCTGATGTGATTACATATAACAGTAGTTAGTTAAATAATCTTTAGGTATAGGAAAAGGTAGAAAAGCTGAACTAAGCAGAAATCGTGTTATGACTCATCCTGACCAAGATGGTCTTTTAAAGCTATATCCGCCCTAAGACAACGATTCGTTACAGCTTCAAAACGCACATGGCATTGATTAAGCTTGGAAACCATTTGACAACGACTTATTAGAGGTCATTTGCAAGGGTCAAATATTTCTTCTGGATGAAAATTGTGAAATACACTTGCCTGTAAATTTTACTATATTTACAATTTTGTATATAGCAATTTTTAAATGTACATACATAATTAACCAGCTAAATGCATGGGAAATTAGAAGGGCCTAGAGTTGGCAATCCAGGTCCAGGGGGGGCACTGCCCCACCTTCGGTACGCCCATGTTTATTTCATATTTATTTATTTATTTATTAATCACTTTCACTGTTGTCACTGTCAGTTTACCCTTCAGTGTCTTCATTCATAACAAATCTGGAAATATAAATGGAAACCTAAAAATCTTCCACTTTTTTAATGTGTCTTAGGTACTTTTTCAACAACTGCTGGTCGATCTTTTTCGTTTCGGTTCTAAACTTATTACAGTAGATTCGGGCTCTTTTTATTTCTCCGGATATCCCTCGTCTTGTTTTTTTTGAGAGGCAAAAAGTTGTAGTTTTGTTGAACTATGCTTGAAATATTTCAGAATATATAATCCCATTTTGGATTTTTGTCAGGAGAACAGGGCCCGGTGAAGCGTCATTTTCGGTTTATTGGCATTTAGGATACCTTTAGTAGAAAATAGAAAATAACCACAGCTTAATTTACTTACCTGAGTGTTTCAGTCAGTATTTACGCACTTCAACATAAGGGATTCGACTTTTCAGTTAAATTTTTAACGACTGGGTAGCTAGTAACACCATATTGAAATGAATACTTTGTGTTGAATTATAATAGCTTAAAATGTGAAAAACAAAATGTTCACTTGTAATAAATACACACGCAACGCTAAACAAACGTCTATTTTATGTAATCTAATGTAGTATTTCTTAACTCACAGATTAATACAATGATTGCATTTAATTCAATGATTTCCAAGTATGTTTTTTCTAGGTACACTATTATATGTAACTTTGTATAGGTACGTCATTAAGAAAAATTGATTTTCATAATTATTAATAAACTTTGTATAATACTTTATCGGCATTTTTTATGATTGTTTGTATACATGGTTTTCGTTCCTTATTATTCTCTTTCTTGTGGTGTCGTCCGGCGTAAAATGAATTACAGTTACAATTAATTGTACAAATATTTGACATAACTCATTTACGTGGTTTAATGACGAGAATGTTCTTACCTTTACTTCAAAAAGTATAGAAGCAATTTTGCTTTTATATTTTGATCTATTTATTTATAGTTTATGCTAGCTCGTTCTTCTTTCTGTATGATAGCGGAAAACCCTGAAACATTTCTTGCAAATGCAAGGGTTACTAAATATTTGATCAGATAATGACAAGGCAGAAGGGTCTACAGGGTGATTTTTTGAAAACTTCACACCTTAAATAACTTTAAATATAGCAAAAATTTAAAAATTTGCAAAAACAGGTAAACTTTTGTTTGCAGGGGGACAACTTTTGAGATAAGTTTTTAATGGATAGCGCTTACTCTCTAAGCAGGGTAGACACCCCTTTAAAAATTTTAAATGGAACTATCAATCTTGTGATACATCATTTGAAAGCTTATTTCACAAAGAGTCTGGCCATGTAATTAGTTTTACCATGTTTAACTTATTGACGGGGTAATAGATTAATAGTGCCTACGAAACAGGTTGCTTATTAAATTGAATATTTTGGACTCTTTTCAACAAAATGTATTTTATTTTAGAGCGGAAATAAAATTTGTCCTTACGAGAACCCAAAATTTAAACAAACAACTTGTAAAAAATATGACACTTAAAAAAATTTCTTTTAACATTATTATTAACATTAAAGTATTTATCATGTAATTTTTTAGAAAGTCCATGTCCACGAAAAGGAAAAATTATTTATTTGTAACTCCAAAAACAGTGTGAACAAAACCATAGAAATTAAAACCTTACAATAGATTCTCAAAATGTGCACCACCTCTTTCCATACAATAATACAGACGGTTCTCGAACTCCTGCTGCACTTTTCGGAAAGTTTCAGGTGGAATCCTCCTGCACTCGTTAATAATTCTTTCTCGCAGATCGTCCAGGCTAGTAGGTTGTGTTTTGTAAACCACAGATTTTAAATGACCCCATAGAAAGAAATCTAAACCAGTCAAATCGGGTGATCGTGGCGGGCATTCAATTGTTCCACGCCTACCAATCCAGTGAAGAGGAAATCTATGATTTAACCAATTTCGCACATTAATGGCGTAATGCGGTGGGGCTCCATCATGTTGGTAAAACAATTCGTATTCATCCAACATTGGATTTCCTTCAGGGTCACGTTGGTTTTCTAATTGCTCTGTGATGAAAGGATGAATAACGTTATCAAGTAATTCTAAATACATTCCCCCATTTAGCGTCCCATCAATGAAAATTGGACCTACAATTGCGTTGCCAAGTATTCCAGCCCAGACGTTCAACTTCTGAGGAACTTGTGTATGGCCTTCTCGAAAAATATAAGGATTTTCGTCACTCCAGTACCTGACGTTATGTTTATTTACAGAACCGTTCAAAAAAATGTGCATTCATCACTGAAGCAGATATTTTTTATTAGATTTGGATTTACTATAATCTTTTCTGTCATAATTTCGCAAAATTGCAGTCTTCTATCGAAGTCATCTTCGCCGAGTTCCTGGAGAGTTTTCATCTTATAGGGATGGAATTTGTGCAGTTTTGTAACTTTCCTTACAGATGAATAAGAAAGTACAGTGGCTGTAGAAATGTTACGCAAAGAGCTAGTTGGATCCATTGCAAAATGACCAAGTACTTCAAGTTGGGCCATTTCATCAACGACTCTATTCCCTGCCCTGCACGAGCACAGCTATGCTCAGCACCGTAAATAAAAATTATTTCTGCCCTTTCGGCAGTTGAATAAACCATTATCACTTGGACTCTCACTTTAAAATTTCACGCGATTTATAAAAAGGAATGTGAACAAAAAGATGGTCGTGCCAAAGAAGTAGCCAAAAAGTTGAAACAAAAAATTGGAAACACAAAGTAGATAATTATTTAGCCAATTCAGTATAAACTGTCGAGTTGCAATATCAAGTAATGTCGAAAGAAAATTTTAAGTATTTTTGGCATTTTGCTTAGGTGTAACAATTATTTTTTAACAAGTTTTTTTTAGGCTTAAGTAAGGACAATTTTTATTGTAACTGCAAGACAATAAATTTTGTTAAAAAAAGTCCAAAATTCCAATATTCCATTTTATAAGCCACTTGCTACAACACTTTTTGACCCACTACCCCGTCAATGGCTAAAAAATAGTAAAACTAATTACATGGCAAGACTCCTTGTGTAATAAGCTTTTAAATGATGTATCATAAGATGGGTAGTTTCATTTAAAATTTTTGAAGGGGTATCTACCCCGATAAGAGGGTAAGCGCTATCCATTAAAAACTTATCTCAAAAGTTGTCCCCCTGCAAACAAGTTTACCTGTTTTTGCAAAATTTTAAATTTTCCTCTATTTAAAGTTATTTAAGGTGTGAAGTTTTCAAAAAATCACCCTGTATATTGATATTTTGTGGTAGGGCATATCATCTCACTAGCTACGTTCTTGCATTTCACAAGTTTTTCCTTAAAAAGTGACCTTGACAAAGTTTCATCTTTCATATGAATATAATAACGCTKACCCGCAACGATGTATGATATTACATATGCTCGAAAAACCTGTTTATATGCTATATCATGTTTTTCCTGTGCGTTAGTGCTCAAAATTAGAGTATTGCTCCGTCGTATGGGCTCCAGGATATGACACCTACATCGATAATTTAGAAAGTGTACAAAGACGTTTTCTTAAATTCTTGTCTTTTACTTCTAATGGTGTTAAAAATTTATTTATTAATTGTTAAAAAAATTTGAAATGCACAGTTTATTTGCTCGTAGAAAGCTTCATTCAATTATATTTCTATATAAAATAATATCTGGGCAGGTGAATTGTATATCCTTACTTGTGCAATTGTACTTCAGAGTTCCGCGACCAGCTAGTCGTAATATCGATTGTTTTTATTTACCTTACGCTCATACAAATTTACTTAAGTTTTCTCCTGTGTACGTTATGTGCAGTAACTATAATTCTGTCTGTGATTTACTTGACATTTTCTCCTGTAGTGTTCGTGAAATCGAGAATTGTGTATGCCCTCCTTATGTGTAATATCTTATTATTATTGTTATTTCCCTCACCTGTAATTGGCTTCGGCTGTTTGGTGATGTATCCAAATAAATAAATAAATAAACAAAGAGTGTCTACTGCAGGATGAATATTATCCTTAAACCGGAGACGACGGAAAAGTATTTGTTGAGTTCTGGTTCGTTTTTTTTTGTTCCAAATTGCAAGACGTGTTTTTCCTTTATTTCGACGTTTTTCCTATATTTCTAGCGTTTATCGTAGCTGTCCATACCCAATTAATGCTCAACATGTGACAAGACAAAATATATAATACTTAGCTTACTGAAACGTTGCAATGGAGAAATAACACGTCTTGCAATTTTGAACAAAGAAACTCACAACGAAATAGAACTCGATAAGCGTTAAATAACTGTAGATATATTTTTCAGAATAAATAATAGAATTCCTTAAAATCAAAATTATTATCTAACTGTTATTATTTATTAGTAATGCGAAAACCATCCAAAGTTTGCATTCATATATTATCTGCAAAATTATAAATACGATGGTGAAGCAAACTGACAACTTGCGCAGTGGAGCACCTTCATTATTATTATTTTTTTTATTATCTTGCAAATATGTGAAGTGAAGGATTGGATAGTTTCTAGTAAAGCATTCCAAACTTTATCGTTTCGGTATACGCGCTTTTTGATGGTTTTGCCTTTTACTGTTAGTACTATAATAATTAAACTCAATTTTGGTAAGATTGTTAAGGCAGTATGAAGAAATAAACCGTGTTAGCTATTATTATTATTATTAATTTTACTACGGCCATTTTTTACTCCGCCATACCTGTGAGTTCTTACATGATTTATAGGAAACGGGTCCGTTGGTAAAGCCTAGATTACATACAGGTGTCAATCGCAAATCTTTCTGGGTTAGCTTATGATTTCAAAAAGTCATTCTCCTGCTGTTGGTGACATAAGTTTCTTTTCTTCTTCGAAGCATGCGCTGCATATGGGGATGCCGTGTGGTCTTCATGTCCCTGAGATGCTTGTGGTCCTCTGCAGCTGAGTGCTAGTATAAATATATAGAAATATTGATCGTTAATGTTATATGTGAAGATTTATTTATTATCCAAAGTTCTCCATCAAAACAATACATAAGCTTATTGTTACTGTGGAGTAGAAACGCTGTTCTATTCCTAATTTCTCTAATGGGTACAGGTAGTACATTCATAAAACCAATGAACATGTGAAGATTAACATACAATTGCGACTCTTTTTTTATTTATGCCATGTTTTCGGAGAGCATCGTTTTTTTAGGGCCTATAATCTACAATACATAGTTAATTAATTTAACATTAAAAAGGGGGCCAAAAACCGTATGAATGTTACTTACAATTGAAGTGTAGTTATCCTAATAAGTATAACAACAGCAGAAGCAGGGTGAATAGATGTAGTTAAAATTAGGTACGCTAAAATATAAGCATTCGCAATGTTTAAATATCATTTACAAATAAAAAAAGTGGCAGGCAATTGTACGAAATATCTAGATAGGATGAAGCGTTAGGAATACGCAGGTACTATGTTATGTAGAGAAAGACAGCTTGAAATTGAGATAAATTATGAGTGTCGCTTCTTTCGATAATATTAGACATTTGTGGATTAATATTTCTTTATCTAAATTTCGAAAACCATAGATTCTTTGAAATTGGAGTAGTGCTCAAATTAGATAAAAATGATCAATAACTTAATTGCGCTTTCTGATTTTGCTGATTAAATATACCGTTTTACAGTTTTTGCATTTAAACAAATAATGTATAWTAGTTATATAGATGTTAATTTTGCAAAAGATTTAAAAGTCTAGCAAGTGGGTAGTAACAAACACGATTATATTCTATTTCTAACAACAATCTCTTTATTTTTTTTCACTAATTTTGTTTAAACAATGAATTACACTATTAAATAAGAGGTAACGGAGAAACATCATCTACTAACCTGTCAGTTAACTCCACGCCCTTCATAACTGTGTAGAATTAGATATTGATCTAATAGAGGAAGCTAAACTATCAACTACAAAGTACTAAAACCAAGTTTTTGGGCCAAGTCAACTTCATATGAGCAAAATGGTTCTTTAGTGCCAAAACAAAATGTATCTCAGTTTTAAATTTATGGTACGAATAAAAATTAAGTCATCTACCGCAAGAAATGGGTTTTGTGTATCGCTTTACAACTATAGTATTTTGGTTTGGTCATTTCTTATTAATAAATTATCGAAAAAGGGTAAAGTATTACTATATTATTTAACGAGCACAATGCATTTGCTAACTCTGACAAAGTAGATTTCCGGTCACAGTGTCGGAGTCAGATTGAAATATTGGTCTTTTTGGGATAGACCACATTGGTTTAGGAAATAGAGTCGAAGTTTCGCCTGCTCTTATAAGGGGCATCTTCAGGACAGGTATATAGAATTCCAGATTCCAGATTCTAGACCACCTTCATGGCCTCTCCCTCCGCCTTCCAACCATCGCTACCTTCTGCACAATAGGCACAGGCGCTGTTCCACTCTGTCTTTGTTCCGTTGGATTTGATTTAGCTCGAAAGTGTTTCTCGCATTCAGTTGGGCCATATTCTGTATTCCTGTCCTAGAAATGCCCCTTATAAGAATGGAAACGTGGATCTTATTTCCTAAACCGACCAAAAAAGACCAAGACTTCAATCTTTGACAAAGCTTTGTACGTGTTAGAGCATTTTACTCAATACATATATTTATTGTAAAATATACCCACCGAGTGTTTCTTTTCTGTTATTAGTTGAAAAACTGTTTCATTTATCTCCGTCACAACTTTTATTGGAAGTTATTAGTACATATTAGTACCATATCTCTAGTTTCTTATTATATTATATTGTTGTAACTATACTTCAATTGCAAATAATTTACTCCCTTTTCCATGAAATTAACTTTATAAATTGTAGGGCCTGAAAAAGTAGACAACCTTATCCTAGAGCTGGGCGTAAAGATAAACAGACTTTAATTTTCTATAGATCAATAACCCAATAACATTTTCATCTTTTATCATTATAATTGGTCATATCGGGAATTTAATTTAAAGATGTAATAATTCGCGTTCGTGACCCAATAAATAAGTGTATAATTGGGTTTTTCGCGAAGGATCTACAAATTCAACTCAGTTAATAAGTTCCGAAATTGATAGCTAAATTGTATGCTTGCTTAAGGTTTAATTTAGTTTTGGCTGTAATTGAAGTTAGCAAACTATGGAGACATTGCGAAAAATGCTTTACGCAAGCATTATTAAAATGGCTTGCTAGTTGTCGAATGCGAATTTATTATGTTACTCGGGCTCTCAAAATGTATATATCCATTCCTGATCCTCCGAATTTTTACCATTGCATACAATTGGCTGTTCTCCACTAATTGCATAAATCCGCATAACCATTCTTATTAGCTTAATATTCCCATAAACAACTTACTCAAATAACGCGTCATTAACATAAAAACTTGTTGTTTTTCTTAAAAAATTGATTGACAAATAAGTAAAAATTCAAACGATTTTGGCGGATCGCAATACGCTTGCTAAATGATCGCAGTTTTTGACTTCATTGTTTGTATCACGTGACCTACCCTCATGCATAACCAAGGTTACTGTAACACACTAATCTTGATGCATAATAGCATATCGATTTGATTGTTTCGTCTTGTGTTTCTGCTTGTTTGAATTTGGCATGGGTAGTTTTTTTGATAATTCTTATTCTCGTGTGTAATTATTTAGAAAACCACATCAGAATATCTTGTTATGAAAACAAATAAACAAAACAAATACTTCAGTGTGTCGGCTGGGTTGCCAGATTTTTTATGGATTATCGTCTCTAACTAAACTATTCCAAAAAAATGTCGCCAATTAACCAAGGCGGCTTCGCTACCATATACGATTTCTCCACATTGTCTAACATTCATCATATATTTAAAAATGCATGCAAGCCGTTTATACAGAAGCGTGTATATCATATCTCACATGATGCGCAAAAGATTTTTTTAAATCTAGGCTTTGAGAATTCGGAAATCGATGTACTTTTGTATCACTAGGAAGCAAACCCTTTCAAATTGATTTAAAATCGCCCAAAATACCTTCAAAACGCTATGCTTTCGTTGCTAATTAGATATCCGAACCAGAAACTGCATTGAGCGAGCAATGCATATTTTCTTGACATAACAAAAAGGCAAAGTTGCCCATTTCATTGCCTGCCGCCACTGCAAAAATTTTGTTATGAATAACTGTCTAAGCATTTATTTTATGATAAATCGCCCAATCTGGCAAGTACCTGTCAGTGCAGTTCCAGCTGTTATAAATGATCGAATCTTTTAAGTCGGAGAGATCGCGTGATATAATTTGGTATTTATTTATTTTTGAGATAGCAGCTACGAAAAGAAAGCGAGAGAAGGGTGAAATTTGATCAAGCTGTTTGCTTTCACTTATCTGTGACGTCAGCCAATAGGAAAGTGTTTTGGATCACGTGATACTGTATGAGATATAGCAGATTATTAAAATTTTGTGCCTAAATAAAACATTGCGTTCTCTTTTAAGTGAACGTAAGCTCTTTTGCTGTGACTTCTGAATTGTAACCACCGCAAGCACCCTGTTCTCCGCCATGTTCATCATACTGCGCGCGGCTTGAAATCTAATAAGGCATTTTGTTTGGATTTCCAAAAAGCCTGCGATTTTGTTTTCAATTTCCCAGAGATTGGCAGTGCATTAACTCACGTCATAATGTTATGTAGGCCAGGGCCTACATCAGAAAAATGTATTGGAGCAATTATACGAATACGCGCAAGTATGTAATCCGTTACAAATGTAAACATGTGACGTTAATCGTTTGTACAAACAGATGCCGGCAGAGGAGTCTTAATAAGTCTACAACTGCAGATACGCCTTGAAGGTTAACCGAGCATTGAAGGTTGAGGGTGAAGCGCACGATTTAAAATGCAAATTGAATGCAGTCTAACGTGGGATCATTGGCGGCAGGCCAAGTGCAAAGACAACAATGTAATGGGTGTAACACATCAAGTTGTGTTACGGATTAACAATTGACTGGTTGTTGACCGTGTACTTCGTTTTGTGTAGTTATAGTTTAGTAATTAAGCTTTAAGCAGGATGAATGGTAATGCAACTTGATTATTGAGAGGACTTTTTACTTCGGAACAAGCACAACAAACTTTCTAAAGACTTCCATATTGAACGCATTTCAAAGTTCCTAAAATGTAGCTAAAAAGTAATGGAAATATTTAAAAGTTTCGCATGACATATTTAAATATTAGGCTTCTGCGCAAGTTTGTTTATTCAAACCATATACGATAATTTAGTGAGTTACAAATATTGTTCAGTAAATATTTTTCATGGTATTAGAGGTAAACCATTCAATTCTTAGTGGTGCTGCTTACTTTGGTGTTTGTTATTTACAAACTGACATTTGTGTAGTTCTAAAGTTTACTTAAGCCTTTCTTAGGACTATCAGGATATATTATGGATATAAGTATAGTATTTCTAATGTTTTGGTTTTAGCTTTGTATTGCAAATTTTACTTCCCCACATCCAATGGATGGGAAATATTGTATCGCGAAAAAAAATTTTCAAGAATTTTTATTTGCTCATTCGCTTAAAAATGGTTGAAAACGCAAACAAAATTTGAGCAAAAAAATTCTTATCTGTGTGTCTGTGGTTTTGTGGGCACGATAACTTTCGAAAGACTTACTGAATTTGAATTTTTCAGACCTATAAATCTCAACTACCCAAAGAGACCTATTGTTTTTGGGGCAAGTAGGGTATCGGGAAGCGGTCGATTTGGGGGGTAACTACCCTCTTTGCAAATTTTTTATTTTTTTTTCGTTTTAGTATGTGATTAGTAGTATAACTGCGAGTATTATTTGCCCTTATAAATTTTCGGTGCAGCAAACTGTTTAGAAGATATTAGCAAAAAAGCGTCACTTAAAGAAAACGGCTTTTCCTAAATATCTCCGAATATATTTAATATATTCAAAAAGTAAAAAACCAGCAGATAGGAAATAAAATTTCTCACAAAAAGAGTCTTAGAAAATTTATTCAAGAAATTTTTCCAAAAAAACCGATTTTGGACCCTGCTCATACGATTTTTTTAAATTTTGGTATTATATGGAAAATCAAATTTCTGATCAGAAAGCACTCTTGTAATTTTTGTTAAGTTAATAATTTTTGAGTTATTTGGAAAAAAACGATTTTAAAATTTATATATTTTTGCTAATATCACGAGGACTGTTTGTCTTAGAAAAAATGTGTAGAGAGAAAAAATGCTCAAAACCCGATTACTAATCGTATAGTATAAGAAATAAGAACGTAAAGGTCATTTTGACAATTGGATGTGGAAGTATTGATTCAATTTGCAGGCGGTTTTTTCATCGGTGTCCTCATTATGGTTAAGTACAATAGCAAAACGTACTCATGTTTGTTTTGTTGTCAGTATGTGTTTGAACACCTTCTAAACCTAAAATCATGTTAGATGACAAGTAAAGATTATTATTATTGTTACGCGTACGGGTTCAAAAAAACTTCCTTTATTTACGCACTATAACACTACGAATTCAATTTCAATCCACTACAATCGCTTATAGCAATAGCACTTAGATCACCTTTGTCCACTGATCGTTGCTTGACTCTTCAAATTAGATTCTCGATTAGCCGAGCATAAGATACTTTCTTGTGTGTTTTGTAAAGCTATAGGTGGGCTAATGCTAATTTCAAAATATTTATCTCGTCTGCGATGTAGTGCCCTAAAATAGCATTGAAAATAGTCATAGACAACGCCTCTTTTTAAACMCGGCTATGAAKGTGCGCGCCAGAAAAGAAGGCAGATGCRGTGGGGACTACAGTCGTCGCCAGAGAGTTAAACCAATGGTGKGCCCGCCATTATTCATGGTCACAATTTCAGGCTAGCGCGGCGAATAAATTGATTAGCTCGGTCCACCCATGCGGTTCGCTCCGTTCAAATTGTGGACGATGTTACATTCCTAAGGACCGACTTCTTTCCTGGCGCGCACTATACTTACGTGATGACGTAGGTAGTAGTCGAACGTTTGGCAACAGCGATAGACAATCAGCTAACGGGCATGTCATGACATGACGTAACGCATGAAATGACAGCATGCCCACGTGTTTGTATTTTGTTATGTATTTTAGAAGTAGATTTAGCTTTTTGTTATATCAAATCGTGATCAATATGCGATAAGTCGAATCAACCTGTATGAACTGTGGTAATATTTTTCCTACATACTGTGAAACGCTATTAATACACTCAATTTTCGACAACGCTAGAGCGGCTATTATTTTAGGTTATGTTTACGTAAACATATGATTCTGTAAATAAACTTGGCAAGGACATACAATGATGCCAAGCGTGCAACAGACTGAATGTGATTGGCTGAAAAGAAACGAAAATTCAGTAAGCCATTGAAACCTGGACGAACAGATACTTCAGATTAGTAATTATTATGAACTATTCGTATGTTATATTCTCTTAAATAACTGATAGGTGTGTTAGGCTAGTAAACCAATATAGAAACATTGTAAGTCACTATCGTGTTCAACTTAAATTGTTGTATATTAAACTCCACTCTACGTTCCCACGACATCTATCCATTAACTGCGTGATTATTGCATAGCGGAATGCACAGTGTCCGCTCCTAGATCAAGAAAGACAGAAAAAAGGCCTAATTTGGAATGATTGTCGGACATTATGTTAAAAAGAACCTATATACATTTAAACCTTTGATTTATAATTTTAGTTTTCAGCCTTTTTCGAAATATTGTTTCAATTAATGTTAATAAAGAGAGCAACTGTTTGCACTTATGTTCTTTCTAAAACCTGTTTATATTATAGTAATTCACTCACCAATTTGGTCTTTTGCTGATTTGCTTTTTATTCGATAAATCTTCCAGAAAGTCTATATTTCTTACTAAATTCGCAGTTTTATTTTAGGGTACCTACTCTTTTGTTCACAAGCCTAAGAAGTTTTTATTTGTACACTTTGATTTGGAGTACATGATTTATGTATTAGTTGGAATAAAAATATTGGAACAAGTGCAATCTAATTTTGTCAGAAGTCTCCTAGCTGGCCTCTTGTAGGTAATACTGAACTATTAAAAAAGGAATTTTATTTTGCCAGAATTTTTTTTCCCTAAGGTCAAGACATGTGCTTTTTATTAGCAGCACATGTTAAGCTAGCCAAATCACATCACAAAATCTTATCCACAAATTTTCTTCTTCGATTATTTAAAATGCTTGCGTAATTTTTGGAACAGTGAATTGACCAACGCTGACATAGTTGTAGATTATGTTCAGGAAGTTGGCAATATCTGCTATAAGATAGAAGGCAATGAGTTTCAGACAAACAACTCAGACTAACGAGCAGAATATTGCGTATAAGTTTTTTTATTGTGAATCCATAAATACCTCTTTAGGGTGTGACTTTATTAACTAATTTAGTGTGATACGGTTTGAGTCATTAGTGGAGCTTATTTGAAAAAAACTTAGAACTTGTTTTAAGAAGAAATTATTATTGTATTAGTTATTTATTTTTAAGAAGAGCTATATGTATTGCTTTACAAGAGTCGTCGAATTACTCAAGCTAAAAAACAGTACATGAAAAAAGAACTAATTACAAGTGTTCGTAAAACAAACACAATGATACCGGATTTTATAGACATGAAGAGATAACTGCGAGTGAGTGTAATATTCTGGGAGTAATATGGTCCACCATCTTGCCGAAAACATATATTTTTTGTAGGGATGTTTAGGTGCATTGTGCCATTTAATGACCCATGTTGCAATTTGCAATAGTCGGCAGTCTTATTATCTTAGACCAAACAAAGAAAACTGTCTAGTACGTCATAATTAGAAAACAGTTGAATATAAAATGTTACTCGTTACTGTCTGTGTTTGTTTTCCTCAAAATCCCTTCTGGTTTTACCTCATAGTCGATATCCGTGGCTTAATGAAAACACTGCAAAAATAATGCTGGTGGTTATAATCACTCCCCGTCTCACAGAATATACCATACGTTAAAAATGCATCGTGTCTAGCACACCATTCATTCACATTGTTTCCGTCCAGGTCATTGTTACCATATTTCAGTGCTTTGGCTATTGAAATAATTGATGACCTGTAACAAACCCCTGTGTAGAACCCGGTATTATTTTTAGCGGTATGTACCGCCTACTTTCACTTGCTCCACAACCACCGTGCGTTAACCTCCCTTCCCCTGAATCTAAATTTACATTTGATAACCACGTCTGACGTCATCTAATCGTACCGATAAAAATGTTCATGACGTTGAGGTACGCTTTGACAAAGGATGCACGGGGAGCTCATGTAATGTGATTGTAAGGTCAAATTGCTTAATGTTAATTCACCTTTGTATGGGTAGGGTGGAATGATTTGACCCCCTTAATTAAAAGTTCACTTGTCACTCTGTAAAATATGTGCATCCTACCGCAGTGGAGCAATTTGTCGGAGTTGCCGCACGGGTTCCAATTATCTGTTATACTGTTTGGCGTAAAGATATACAGCCTGTAATAGGGTACACCAGTAAAGGTGGCAGTATTAAATGACTAGTTTCGTATTACTGAGTGTGCATTTTTATAGCTTGAACCAGGGCTCGGGGGAGGTTTGAAGTCGTCTCATCTTCTACGCTCAATAATAATTATTTCTCGTTCTTTAAATTTCTCTAATTATTTATTAAAGAACAGTGGTAAGAGTTAAGGAAAGTAAAGCGCCGGAAGAAGATTTGTTGATATATTACGCAAAAAACACTAAACCTAAATGTAAAGAGCACTACAAGTTTGAGTATGTTGGTGAATCGGTAATCTTAGAAGCAATTAAAGGTACCAAATCCAAGGCATACGGTCCTGATGAGCTCAATATTACTTTAATTTCTCTCTGTTGTCCGTATGCTCTCCTATTTATTACACATATCATGAATGAGTGTTTGAGAAAATTATTATTTCCGCATGCCTGGAAACCTTATACTCAAAATAAAGCAACCAACACAGTTAAAATCCATAAACCCTGTTATCCTCGTTATTAAAAATCCTTGAAATAGTGATGGAACGACAAATTAGAAGATACATGGAGAATAATAACATCCTGCCATTTGAAGCAATCTGGTTTTCGTCATAGTTGTCAAACAGCATTAACATACATTCTCGACAATGTTATTCGATAATCTCGGGACAAAATAACAATTTTTAGTTCTACTTGATATATTTCACAAGCATTTGATACTATAAACCACAATATCCTAGTCAATATGTTACACTAACTAAGCTTTGACAAGAGCGCTTGTCTAGTTGTTCTTAAGCGACAGGTTCCAAAGTGTAGTTATTCAAAATAGAAAATCATCAGCTCTGCAAGTTTCGTCTGGTGTTCCACAAGGAAGTGTATCAGGACATTATTGTGCATGCTGTATACCTGTGAATTTCACCTGTACTTACCATTTTTATGCTGATGACACACAATTGTACTACTCTTTCTGTATTCAGACCTAAACCGATGCTTAGTCGTAATAATTTCGCTTAAAATTATTGCAAATAAGTCATCAGCAATCGTTTTCCCTAGTGATTTGTGCAGAAGTATTGTTTAAGATAATATTCTACTTTGTGTTGGTGATGATTTGCTGACTTACAGTGAGCAGGTAAAAAGTCTCTGATTAGTAATAGATAATCAGCTGCGTTCCAAAAAACACGTATCGCTGTTACTTGGTGGTATATGGCCTACTATATGGTTGATATACCCACAAAGACAGTTTTTGGTCGAGCACACCAAGCAACTTTGTGTGACACATTGGTGCTGTCTCTCTTTAATTTTGCTGACACAATATATGGACCTTATTTGGATCACGAGGATAAGCGCCGTCTTCAGAAGGTTCAAAATTCATATCTGCGGCTTATGTTTGGAATAGGTAAGCGTCAGCGAGTTTCGCATAAGTTGATCAATGTAAACTGGATTAATATGCATAATCGTCGTTACTTGCACATGTGCTGCCTCTTTTTAAGGTTCTTGTTATCAAAATGCCCTCTGTATCTGTATAGGAAAATTACATTTAGGACCGATATTCACAACCACAACTTAAGGAGGAAAAATGTGCTTACAATACCTAGTCACCATAAATAACTGTTTAAAGGCTGCTTCTCTTACCAAATTGCATCTCTTATCAACAGATTTGGTACTTACGACATTGTTTTCGGTGCATTACCATTCAAAAATAAAAAACTAAGACATCTCCACTGTTTATAAATATGCAACATCACAATACCCTTTGCACTTTTATTCTCACTCTCTTTTTCATCCTTTTCTTCTGTTCTTTCCTGTTTCTTCTTCTTCTTCTTTCACTTCATTTCAATGTCTCTTTGTTTCAAATAGAATAGTAATTAATTTAGTTCTACGGTTTCAGACGCTGAAGTCGTAAGTCGTGACCATTTGTTGCCTAATAAAATTACAAATTTTATGAAGATTTATTTGTTAATAGCTTCTGTATAAGGCAGCAATAAATTCATTATTATTATTATTATTTTGTGCCAGGGATGGCTTCTCAGTAGGTGTGCACGTACCACCTAAGGCACTTCCTGCAAAAATGAATTTATGCTTTAACATGTTAGGTACCTAGAACAAGATTACTTTGAAAAGCATACTATTTATTAAATAGAGACCCGCGAATTTCTGTCTCATGTGTTCTGGAAAATTCCAGGACAATAACCTATGATCACGGTACAAAAACAGAAATAAATCGATCGGATTTGTGGCATCACGCATCGGTAGCTTACAACCCGATATGATGTTTAGTATTGAACCTGTTCATTTTATAAAGTTTCAGAAATTGTTTCGATTTTTTTTTAATTATAGTTTAATTATATCAAAGTTTGCTACATCTGCGTGCCGAGGCAAACACGTAATTTTTTTAGATAAATAGAGCTGAGTGTGGTTTGAATCTAATCGAAATAGGAAAAAATAACCCTAACTAGAATATTAGAAATTACAATAATCTATATACGTATTTCAGCAGCTAAGCTGCCATCTTCAGTAGAATAATAAGGTGACTGCTTAGCTGCTGAAATACGTATATAGATTATTGGAATTTTTAATATTGTGGTTAGAGTTATTTTTTACTATTTCAATTCTTTTTTAAATTGAATATTAAGGGTTAAAATTTACATACACTTTAACTACCTTTAATTGGAAAAAATACGTTTTTCTTTTCGATGTGGATAATATATTTTGGCTTGTGCCGTTATTTTATGCCTTATCTCTAGTAGTTTCGCATTCAGCTTCCACATGCTCTCCAAGCTAGTCGTTTTCAGTATATCGAGAAAAGCTTTTAAGGCATTATTTTCTGTAGAGAAAAAGAGAATAAATTTAGTTTGAAAGAGAATTGCCAGAAAATTTTGAGGATATTCTTAAAAGGTAACAGCATTAACATTTGAATAATGTTGATCATGGTACAATTAAAAACGTATGTTCTTGCCCATACAATTACCATGGGGACAACAGCTGCATCTAGAGATACCACTCGTACGTATTTAACAAACATGATTTGTTGATTGGTCAACCGAACGCGAGAAAATAACGAATATGGCGTCAGTTAAATGTTAGGTGCGACATGTCCATTATAAAAATAGGCGTGAGTAGCGATATTCACTATTATTACGTGTAACATCATCGTGCGTGTGTGAATATGATAGGAATATTGATAATGTACGAATGCAATAGAAATCAACTCGTATATCACAAAATTTAATACTTTTTATTCATCGGAAGCACAATAAACTTACAAAGAAACGAATGTGGAGGATAATAGAAATATACTCCTATTTATGCTGCTACAGTTTACTGTAAAATAGGTCTCATGCTATACCATACTCATACCATAAAATCTTGATGCATCGCAATGCGCTGTCGAGTGTATTGGTTAGACGACGGCCACTCCAATGTAATATTGTCCGAAAGTATCGAATTTCTAATTGCCCCTACTCCCGGTATGGATGTTTACGCATCAAAAATATTATTCAGCCTAGGAAGAAATTCCATATTAAGAAGTACTGACTGTATTTAACCTTATAAATTTTTGCATTTGCGTTAGTGAACAGTTATCCGAAAAATGTAGGAATAAGTCCAAACCTTTCCTGTCTATTTCGGCTGACGATAAAACAGATCTGCGCCATTGGCTGCGTAAACTGCGAATTAAACTCCTGGGAGCTGCAAGCTCTGCCACCCCATGAAGCCTATATCCGTGTGTTGTCACGTGCACCATTATTAACCAATAAACGAGAGCTGTTGCTCCATGCATTTTATTTGATTGCGTAACCAAGGGTAACAAGACAAATTAATAGGTAACCATGTCTTAAAAGGTGGGACAAAATTCATACGGCATATAAAAAAGTGTGTTCTTAGCTCCACAGTTTCTACACACAATCCGTCACTTCCATTTCAATTTCACGCTGCAAACCACGTGTAAACTATTCAAATTGCGCCTAACTACACACAAAGTAAGAACTTAATTAGTGTGGCGTTTGACGCTTATTTTCTTTTACAGTTAGAAAACATCAGAAATCGCTTGCCTTTGCCATGTTAAACCTTGAGCGCTCTAAAATGAAGTTCTGAGTCGAGTTTTGATGTGTAAAATGCTGGTTATGTCACTCGAAGTAAGTTGATTGCCGTGTGTTATTTGAACAGATGCAAAAAATAATTCACTACAGCATTGACACATCGTTAATTACAGTCGTATTAGATCTGTAACGAATTCTTACAAAAATACATTGTTGCTTTGCCTTTAAATGAATAAAGCACGTTGTAATGACGGCTTCAGTCAGTTTCCATTCAAGAAAGTAATTGCAGTTTGTTGCATTTGGTTGCCTATAGGCAAATGATATATCATGATACAAAGAAGACCAGGTAGTGTCCCAATTTGTGTAGCTTTCAAAATAGAGATCCGCATATGTTACTCGGTACTGGTTAGTGTGAAGTAATTTGTTTATTATTTCTGTATCACATTCACGTCCTTTCTTACCACTTCCTCATTCGAGTTCTGGCTGATGGATAAGACTGGCACATTTAATTAGAGCATTGATTGGTATTGATCCACTGACTAGACCAACTAAAACCCCTGGTAGAATAACGCACTATCTGCGAGGAAGTTTAAGAACTTGTACCACCTTAGCTAGCAGTTTCAGATATAAACATTTTAGATAAAATAAACTTGAAATACGATGAGCAATGATGTGGTCAGGTGAATTGGCGGACATTGTGTGTATAAACATATAAACTCGTACGTTTTTAGCGTATTTTACACTTAATTTTTGAAGAAAAGGCGCTATTGTCCGCACTTTGTCCATCTCGTAGTTCGAGAGCTCCGGAAAGGCTTTGATACGTGTTTCCACTTACCTTTCTGTTTGACCCACATCAAGTTCGAGTCCGTGAAATATTTAAAATGTGAACTGTTTGCTTTCGACTTTAGTTCTAAAAAATTAAAACAGGCTTAGTTGACGGGGTGGGTCCCCTGTTTCAAACCATAGCTAACGGGAAACATTACCATTTCACTGAAAAACATCAAAGTAACATAATAATAGCAAAATTATGTCTATGCCATGTCGCCTGCGTCAAAACAATCTGTGGGCAGCTGTTTCGACTTATAAAGCCTCCTCAGCACAGCTATAGTCCCAACGCAGACAACACGGCATAGATCTGGCTTCCCTTATATAGGATGTTTCACCAATGATGATGACCCTGACGAAATTAAAAATGCAACCCAAAATACATTTGCAGATGTAACATTGATAATTGTTCATCGTCTTAAAAAATATAAAATGTAGAGAGCTGTATAAATTCGTAAATTTTGACATAAACTTCAATCATTTGCTTTAAGTAAATTCGATATTGTAAAACAACTTTTATTTTTGAAAAATGTTTATTCAATAACATTAATGTAATAAATGCTCAAAATGTCGCCCTCCGCTGTTTTCACAAGCTTGATTTCGTGCCCAAAACGATCTTTTAACATGCGTTAACATTTCTGGACTGATGGATTTACATGCATCACGTATTTTATTTTTTAAATGTTCTACACTTTCAATTGGTGTTTGGTGTACTTACTCTTTTACCATTTCCCACAGAAAAAAATCCAAAGGAGTAAGGTCCGGGCTTCTCGGTGGCCAATGATTAATTGAACCTCTTCCTATCCATCGGTTAGGCAAAACCAAATCAAGATGTTTTCGCACTATTCTATGATAATGCCCCATCTTGTTGGAACCATAGATCTTGTCTTACTTGTATATTTACATTTTGGAGAAGTACCGGTAAAATGTTTCTTAAAAAATTTAGATAAGTATTGCCGTTTAAACTATCGCGAAAAAAATAAGGCCCAACAATTTGATTCCCCAATATTCCGCACCAGACATTCGTCGAGTAGATAGTTTGAAAATGTCCTTCTCGAATCCAGCGTGGATTTTCTTGCGCATAATAATGCATGTTATGTTTATTAACTACACCATTATTAGAAAATCTTGCTTCACCTGAGAAGCAAATGTCATAAAATCACACATTTTGGTGTTTCCGAAAAAAGTCACAAAAAGCCAGTCTTTTAGGATAATTTGTCTCCTTTAAGGCCTGAACCAATTGCAAGTACGGCTGAAATTGATTGCCTTTAATTATTCGGTGTACTGAAGACAGGCTAATACCGGTTGCTTTTGAGACTACCCTTTGACTAATATGAGGATTTTCGTCAATCATTTCCAATACTCTAATTTCATTGTCAGGACCTGTTGCTGTTCTTCCTCTTAATTCAAGTTTCTTGAAAATTGTATCGGCAGGAGCTCTTCTATTTGGAAAACGTTGTCTGTATAAACGGGCAGCAGCGGAAGCATTTTTCTTGCATTCACCATAAATCAAAATCATATCTGTTTTTTCATTTGAATATATTTTGACTTTTAATAAATACAGTGACAGGAACCATAGCGCATAGCCGTCATGGATTCCCAATTTATTTTTAAAATAATACCATTATGTAAAATAACCACATTGGCTATGAGAATGTATTTTGGGTTGCATTTTTAATTTCGTCAGGGTCATTATCATTCGTGAAAGATTCTGTATACGCCAAGGTAGGCGATCTAGTGGCAATCGGTATCATCCATTCGTCTCCGTGGATAACTAATCTGAATGGTAGCCCACTATGCTGCGGGCGTTTAAAAATCAGCAGACGTTCACAACGACGATTTCTGCAAAGAGTGCAGTTCTCAAGCATAATAATAACAAAATTACGTCTATGCCATGTCGCATGCGTCAAAACAATATGTGAACAGCTGTTTCGGCTTATAAAGCCTCCTCAGCATAGCTATAGTCCCAACGGAGGCAACACGGCATAGATCTGGATTCCCTTATATACGCCAAGGTTTTTAAACCATATAATATTCATAGAACATATTTATGAATATGGAAATCTCCTGAATTAATACATATATCCTGTGTTCTAAGTTGTCCGTGCTAAAAATCTGAATTTATTGTRTCCATATCAAAATGTTACCATCTAGCAAACGCGAKATCCATTTTATATACAMTACCTTGACGTCACTGTTATAATTCATTGCAACATATCTGGTTTGATAAGCGGTCGCAGTATATGCGCATGAGGGTTACATCTTTATCTGGTTATAATTTATTATTTCACATCCAATCAACTGCTTTAACAATTTGATGTATTAAGATTGAAAAAAGCTGTCGCTGTAAAACATTCACAATTTTTTTTATAATTGTTTGCCCCGTAATATTTATCACTCCCAGATCGCTGGAGGGTTTCTGTTACTCCGAGGTAATGTTGTTTTTGCATATCTAAGGTAGATTACATTATTTGCTTCAGTTTGTCCATCGAGCCCCATATCTACTGGGTTCGTTAAGAAGCATATTTGACTTGCCTTGCGCTGAAATTGAAGAGCTAATTAAATTCTTAGGTGATATATTAGGCATAATTTCCAGGTATTGTGCGTGGGCCCAGATGAAAAGATAATGTGTTACGCTAACAATATCGGTGTGCAAACAGGCAACTTTTAACGGCGACTATTGATCGTATAGATAATCTACAGGTTTAGCTGCCGTGCCATATGCACGTACAAAACAAACAAGAGATAGTAGTAGACGAGAAGAAAAAAGGTCTCGTGTACTGTGTTTCCAGAATGTGTTGACGTTGTTAGCTTTGGTTCATTACCGCCGCCTCCTAATGTGATGTAATCTCACAGAGGATGGACCTGGACAGTGGCGGCTCATGAGCTGTAAGCTGCGGTTTTGTCTTCGTCGTAATTTCAACTCATTTTTAACGTTACAGCCACACAAAAAACAAATGCAGGTACAAAACACTCGGCCAATGTAAATATTCCAGTACATTGAATTGAACAGATAGCGGTAGCATTGAGGAGGGGCTCATTTTATCAGCGATGGCCGTGACTCATTGCAAGGGTGAGGCTAAATGAGGGCCTTGTAGTGGAGTTCTTAACGAAAATATACAGATTTAATTAAAAACATTGTGACATGAGTAACTTTGTTCACTTTGCTGCAAGGGAACGCGTTTAATATGCCCCACCAAAGAATCGTATGCGTCTTTTCTTCAGAATATTTTGTATGAGTTTGTTTAGTAATGCTGCATAGGCTAGTTGTACAGATTTTCCACCAGTCGATTTGGTATTCGGTAACCATTATTACGAGGTTCCGTGTACCATCCAAAATAAAAATGGTCGTATGTTTATTATTATTATATCACATTCACGCACTTTCTTACCACTACCTCACTCGAGCTTCTTCGGACGAAACACATGTAGGCCGGCAGTCTGTAACATGTGATTAGCTGGCATTGCCATCTCTAGGCCACAGCCTTTTGTTCAGGCATTTCGTACATTCGCCGAATGTACGGACCCACTAGACCACTTAAGAACCTCTGATGGAATAACAGTATGCAGAGATTTCTGTTTAATCTACGTGGATTTTCCGACACTGATCTCTGCCAGGTTACTGCCACTAGCAACAGGTCATAGAATCTATAGGTACCTGTAGGGTGAAAGAGCCACCTGAACCTCCGCGGCTAATACACAAGCCTCCCTGATTTTACAGTTCACATTAAGTCAAATTAAAAGTGGTTAGTGTCCTAAAAATGCACGAAATAGAGCTTTGTCTTAAAAATTGTCAGAAATGTTATTTTTGAGATCCAGAAGAGTCTGTTAAGGACCTATCGACATATCCTAGGAAAAATTCAAACTGTCGTCACACTCACACTCGACTCAAGATTGCACTAGGAAAAAAACAGCGTTTTTCTAATCGTTTCTTGTTCAGTGATGGCATATACCCATCCACATTCATCGTAGAATGAAGCTACAACGTGAAATGTCACTCTAATAACAATTGTATGAATTTAAAAACGGCTCACTTCCGTAGCTGATTTTCACTGACCTGGTCAAGCAAATCCTGTTGTGACGCCTGATTGGCAATGATTAAAGTGCAACGAATTGTTGATTTCATGATAATTTTAGTTAACAGTATTGTCTTCTTTGCTTTTTTTTCCTTTTTGGTGGATGTCTATAAACTGTTGTAATAAAGATGCATCAGTTGTCTCCTCGTTGATATCATAAGAATCATTATCTGTTGCATTTGATTCAACACAGGAGCAATACTAGCTAATTGGTACATACTTAGTGTGAGCAAAATATTCCGACTTTTTTTACACAGTTTTCATTTCAGCCCAATTTTGCAATTATTGCAAAAATGGTGTTGAGAAGTTTTTCTGGAGCAAGTATTTATCTATTATTATTATTATCTTCTGGATCCAGTTGGTTACCTAGTCACACTTTAACTTACTCGATTTGTACTGATAAGCAAAAGCAGATGTTGGAGGAAGMATCGTATWATTTGTATGTATACAGGTATGTTATACAAACCAGTATTTTTAATTATATTAAACGTCCGATGTTTCTGAATTCTTTGTGCCGCTTTTTTATAACTGCTGCCAAGCTACAATATGCGCGGCGATCACCGTACATCAATGAGCATGATAGTATTGAAGGTTGCAGATCAAGTTACAATCCCGCAATTGATAGCTTTATAAAGATTTTTCAACAATTTGCGGTTCTATATTTCTTTCAAAGGGAAGAAATAACAATAATTATTGGTATAGTAAGCTTGTGGAAACTTCTACAGTCCACACCCTTGCATTGTGGAAGCTTGGGTAGTGCAGCTAACGTTAATACAACTTAGTTTCTGAATTATACTATACCATTGCGGCAGGCTAAAAACATCATATAACAATTAATTGTTTAACAGACTTACTGTAGCCACAACCTCACAAATACGATACATAACCTAAAAGTTATACGAAAGCGTGTCCGAAATGTGAACTTTCTGCAACCTTAAAGTTGATTATTGCACAAAACACTACAGAATATTATGTTGAAAATATACACTTCCACGCGTTTTCTCATATGAAAATATATCAAATAATTCAACAATCGACAGATCGCAAGTATACGTCAAAGCAATTGTTGTGTTCACCTTCCTGAGGGGCGGCAAACTAATTTAATCAACAATTTCCATAAGCGCCCTGGATGCATGAATCATTTATAGAAACCTTGTATATAAGTAATATCTTACGAATGGTGATTCTTAGGAGAATAGAATTAGAACAATTATGGTAGATAATTGCATGATCTACAACTTTGGTCTAACCTATTTTTATAACACTTACCTACCGCTTACATGAAAACTGAAAACAACGGTACTTTTGATCTTTGACCTGGAATATTTTTTTAGCAGACTTAGGATCGGGCCTGGTTTTTTGACATTTTATTAGTGTACCTAAGACATGTACCAAATTTCATTCGAGTAAGAAACATCTCTCGGTTGGAATAATGGCAATGTTAAATGATACAGTTAACAGTTACTTGTCTTTATCAAGCTTAGCTTTAGGTTGTTACATTAATTTGTATCCGTTGTCCCGTTAAATCTTTCAGTTATTGCATCTGAGTGGGAATGCAATCGTGTAATCCTGGTTTTTTAGATACCGATTAGATGGCAAATCTGCTGAAGTACATGATCACAGTGCAGTTCCAGTGGTACTTCTGCACGCCTGATCTAGCTAAAGACAAGCCGTTCTGCTTAGGGATACGGTATCGAAGCAAAAGTTTCGATACTTGATATCAGTATCTGTATAGGATCAGGGTATCGACGCTTCACAGCAGGGGCGCCGTTTGCTCATTTTGGGCCAAGTGCGAATAAGAAACTCGGGGCTGCGAGGACGCAAACACTAACCTGTACGCCATGCTAAATAAATCTCTTCATCGCCATAATATAACACAAAAAACCAGGATTAAATACGAAATACTTACAGATAAGAAGTTATAGCAATCAACGAAAAATTTCTCCCTTGGTTTCTAGACTTCAGCAGTAATTAACCACCGAAATGCCGCAAACTGCTTATCCACAGATTGTTACCCTATGTTCTACAGGTAAACATACATACACATTTTTTGGTACAGTTTCAAAGCTGTGAGGTTGTTTGCAAGAAAAAATCAAAGGTATCGATGCAGTACCAGTATCGAAGTATCGTCTTTGATCCTAGTTCTGCTACCGTAGTCGCTGGATGGTCTAGGCCTCGTGTAATTTATTCAAGTAATTCATGCTGCTTTACCTTGACTAATGTCTTGGCTCCAGTCTTTTGTTTGTACAGTTTGAGCTCTTCCAAACTCGATCTACTGATTGATGCTACATCATACACACTTCTTCGAATGATAGATGAGATCCCTTATCACCAGGAGGAGTACAGTATAAATACTGAAGTGAATTCGAAAGAAAAGGAACGGTTTTGCTCATCTGAGATGCTGCTTGACTATTCAAGAAGATGAAAGCTAAGAAGATGGCCAAAGAAACATAGAAAATACTGATTTTCTCCTGATGAAAAGGAATCTCGTCTATCCTTCGAAGAAGTGTGGATGATGTAGCATCAATCAGCAGATCAGTTTGGAAGAGTTCAAACTGTACATACAATAAATTACTAGAGCCAAGACATTAGTAAAGGTGAAGCAGAATGAATTACTTGAATAAATTACCCGAGGCCTATACCATCCAGCGACTACGGTAGCAGAACTAGGGTCAAAGAGCATACTTCGATACCGGTGCAGTATCTATATCTTTGATTCGTTCTTGCAAACAACCCCAAAGCTTTGAAACTGTACCAAAAAATTATATGTTTACCTGTAGTAGAAGGTAACAATCTATGGATAAGCAGTTTGCGGCATTTGGGTGGTTAATTACTGCTGAAGTCTAGAAACCAAGGGAGAAATCTTTCGTTGATTAATATAACTTCTTATCTGAATGTATTTCGTATTTAATCCTGTTCCTACCCTGAGCCTCTTAGCTTTCATCTTCTTGAATAATCAAGCTGCATCTTAGATGAAGAAAACCGTTCCTTTTCTTTCGAATTCACTTTAGTGTTTATAGTCGTTCTTAGCGCATTGACTATACTTCAAAACATATATTTCTTCGATAAACGGATATACATCATGACTGGTCAGGACGACTGGTGGTACTATCCAGCAAATTTTAATTTGTCTGGGAACTGTCCCGTTTACTAAGCAGTGTTCCCGAAACGAGGTAGGGCCTTGACGCATATAAATGCAAACGAAGAAAAATCATTTATCACCGCCTATTGTCGCGTAATGCACTTAGCGCGTTTCGCCCTGTCATTGACTGTTACTATTACACGGTTTTACTTTCAGTCCGTCCGTTGAATTTCATCAAAGATGGCTCGGCAAGCTGAATTAAATTTACCGCAGTACAAATTGTGTATATAAAAAAGCCTGCGTCATACGAAAACAAACAGTAGTTCCATAAATTATTAGATTTGCCGTAGGTAGGGGMGCTAACATACGTACCAGGTACCGTCTGATATAATTATTTCGTTGCTTTTCCAGTTCCTCGTACATTTCCGCCTATCAATGGAATGTTTCTCGCCTTTTGCAATTGATGTTATCATACGTTAACAACTTTTTATTTATAAAGGCGTAATGTTTGTTGCTTAATATTACAGAGCAATGACAAGCAAATATTTTACTATTAACGTCTGAATTCGCGGTCGCTGAAATATATTTAGTGTAATTTTTCCTGGTATACATCTGGGTAAGAGTTGAACTTAAGTAGGGTTAATGAGATAATTAGTGCGATGAATACAATAATCAAAAGTATAGTTAACATTTCTGGATTGAGCGTATCCAGAGCAAGTTCTTCATTTACTTATTATATAAGATTAGTGTAGGTAAGACAGTATATTTGCATAAAACGCGGGGCTTGCTTTACTGTTTAAAATTAATCAAATTTTACAATTCTGCATACAAGTTACTAAGCAAGCAATTTTAAAACACGCTACCAGACGTAGGAATTCATATTTTATGTGAACTATACTATATTTACTTCTAATATATGTTTTTAAAATTTACCTACCACTCGTTCAGCTTGCCGCAAGGTTTGCGGAGCATTTTAAATAATTAATTGTAAAGCATAGATATTATTGAATTAACTTTGTAAGAAGGAAAGAAATGGAATTGGTACTATTTTTAATCTAAAAACTGTAGAAGTAACTGGTAGTTTTGACGTTATGCCGTAAACTCTTTATCTCTTAGTGAATGGTGTAAAGCTTATTACTAAGAGAAGAAAGATCTATCTAGTAATCGTTGAAAACAAATGCTATAGAAATCACTAAGTAGGTTTATTTTAAATTCATTTAAACACTCACATATATTATTAGAACTGATGATGTTAGTGCCTTGAAAATGAAAATGTTGCCCGCGGTAGAAAATCACGGTATACTGCTTGAGATAGTTGCGATACATATTACATATATTATCAGGATATGAATACTATTTTAGTAACAAATAAAGCATGTGTTGTCAATTGTTTTATCTTTTTTGACATTATTTGTTCACGTATGTGTACAGAAATTTAATGAAAGTATATTTTGTCTTGCTTAAAAATTAAAACGTAAAAGGTTGGCTTTAAATATTTTTCATCACATTTGTCTAGACCTGGGATTTAGGTAATACTAGAACACATCATAAACTAAAATTCTAAAGTAATTGTTTGGKGTGATATGCATCGAGAGCAAAACACAAACTATAATAACTTTTAAGCGAACGCTGAACATTAAAGATCAATTCAGGTGTTTTTTCTTGAAATAACATGGTATCCGATAGCGTTATAAATACACTTTGCTTCTGATGAACCGTCACAAAAAGACGTTGTAGCTTCCGATATCTGGCAAGCCTTCATAAAAAGCTTCCATTAAGTAGTAGGCTTCAATTCTATTGGTGGTCAAATCAGCTGCCAAATAATTTGAATTCTGTTGAACAAATTTTGTAAGAGATTTTGAAGGAAATCTACTTCGATTCCATCGGTTAAACATTAATAATAAAGATAGGATGAATTAAATAATTCATCATGCGTTCAAAGGCTACTTACAATGATTTCTAAAAGTTCTAATTTTCTAATTTATTTTGATTTTGATTTACCTTATCGTAATAATTGTAGTTATGTCTATCCTCACCTTTGGACTTATTATATCAAGACCTCACCGACAGACAGTTACTTTTATGGAAATCGCCTGGGAATAGCTCTTAATGTATTTATACTGAGGATGGGTGTTACCTATCTTTTTTAAGAACTTTATGTACATTTTGCTAATTCCTGTTGAATTATTTATTGATCGAAGCCTGGATTCTGGGTTTTCGTGTTTTGATGCTAAGACCATAAATAGGTTATCCATTGAATCCTTCAGGCTTTGGTCGTGGTAACATTGTATACATAAACTCTTGATGCCACAAAATCGTCTCTGTGACATTTATTGGGAACAAATACTATGTCAACTAATTCTTCGCAGTTTTATTATTTCTTATTTTGCTAAATCACCAGTAACCTCCTGTTAACTTCAACACTGTTTTTTTAATAGTAGCCGAATGGCATTTGGAAACATGTAATAATGTAAGCTAAAGATAAAACAATTACCTACACCTGCATCTTTTGTCGCCTACTGAAATGCACGTGATATCCTAAAGTAATAAAAAAAATTGTAATTCGCTATACYTAGTAAGTTCCAAAGGTCGTCAAATTTTGTTTCTAACAGTAYTAAAGTAAAAATAATGTTATATTAAAAAAATCAAGTCTAGTTAATYATTTCATACATTTTTTTCCAACCAACTATTTAGGCGTATTTTTTTTTRAAAACGCAACAMACTTCAGATTCTTCAGAAGTTAGTAACGCGAAAATAGCGCACAATATTAATAATGAGTCTTAGGCAACTTAAGAAAGCTGATTGATTGGATTGAACCAGCGTACGGTAGGCATTTCTGCCGCTCCCGGATATACCGTCGGGTCGACTACGTCTGCACTGGGTTGGAGGGGTGACACGCTTGTTGCTGCTAGTGGAGCTCCCACGTAGGGCATGTTACGGGAAGCTGGGGATTGGAAGGGGATTAAACTCGGATTAAATTTGATCCATGTTTGTGCAACCGGGCCTTAGTATTTTATTTAGTCGTTCGATTAAGTGTATTAATTTATTACTTTTAAAATTACATTAACTGAAAAGGTCAGAAAACCTTCGGTGGCTTAATGCTGTTCTAATGCAACTGCATCGGCCTACGCTGCATCGGTTGTCAGTGTGACCGATATAAACCGTAACCGTCTCTATCATTATAGCGGAAATTGAGTTGTAAAAAATATGAATTGAATGGACGTTAATTCATAAACATGACGAGGGTTATCTAAGAATATGTGTGCATGCTATGACGTTACTATACGTATCTGAATGTATTAGACATTGCCATCTCTAATTTTTATTCTGTTTTTTGCAGGTGCCGGAGAGTCGGGGAAAAGTACTATAGTTAAACAAATGAAGTAAGTGTAAATTTACGGCAATACTTTAAGCATGTGCATGTTGATGATAAAATAGCCATTTTACGGGGAAATATCTCGCACGTTTCCATAATTTCACAATGTTAATTACGCGCTCGACGAAGCGTATCTGTCAGTTAACTACATTATTGCCGCTGTAGCATCCCTGGGGAATTTACAGTATTCGCTGAAATGATTGGAAGGCTGATCACCAAACAAGCACATTCGATCGGGCTATTACTGTTTAACTGTTAATATTCGTCGGAATAATCATTTGTGTGTACATTTTAAACAAGAAAGTTTTAATAATATATCATGCCGGCGTATGTATGTAAGACCGCTTTACAAAGGGTAAATGTTGACTTTCATGGCTTTGATTTCTGAATGCGGTCTAATTAAATTCAGGGTTCATTCCTCCAGCTTGAAGGTTACTAACTTGCTATGTTAACAATCATATTCAGGGGTAATATTCGTACGCTTTATATAGAGCGAGACAAAAAGAGATCTAATGAGGCTTGATAAATTCTTCACTTTTACCTTCAAATGTGAGCTTAGAAGTAATGCAACACAAAGAAAGTTTTTCCATGAATTTTGTTAAGGTTGGAGGAAAAGTAATTGAATAATTGGTTGCCTAATTGAGTTAGGGGGTTGTAACAATCGTTGCTTCAAGTGGCCTTGTCGTGGCGAGATTGAGAGTAAAAGCGTTATCGCTCCTTTTTCTTTTCAACATAAACAAAAAGTGCATATCTAATGCTAGATTAAGCCAGATCTGCAAGGTGTTGCACTACTTTTGAGCCCCCAGCTCAATGGACGACCAAATAACGTTTCAGTAAAAAAAAATAGTAATTTGTAGTATGCAGAAACATTTACCAGCAGATATTATTAAATCAACGTTCAAAGCAAGTGTTCAAAACTGATGTTCGTTAACTTTTTGGCATTTTTGGTTCAGATAAATTTGTTTGATTTATTAGTTTACTTAAAAGTAGTGGGTTTCAATCAGAAGGAGTAGGTGCCCACTCAGAATTTTAGCAATCCATCTATTGGGAAAATTACCTTTAGATATTGTCGAACGCAACGGTTAGTGCATAGTTTGGAAAGTTTAAATATAGTGTCGCCTCATCCTAAAAAAGAACCATTTTGAAGTCTTGGGCGTAAACTTACGCCATTTGCTCAGATATGGATTTCCATGGTTAAAGACATCTTCTAGCCAATAACGAACACATTTTCTTTTATAAGGGTGGTACTGTCCTTTTGGCCGTGCTTTTGGTACTTTCTTGCTAATAAAGTTTGGTTCCTATGTATTTCTTTAACTGTGATGTGGTGATTTTCTTTAACTTGTAACATTATGTTTAACTAAAGATGTCATCATCTGATAAAGATGGAAACCAAACCAACATTGTGACGTTATTGATTGATTACCTATAAAAATATTAGATGCGTTCTCTTTTTATTCAATGTAAAAACTGTTCAAAATTTTGGCGGCATGTGCCCATATTTTAGGCAAACTTAGATCTATGTCATGATGTCTGCACTAGACCTAAAGTGCACTGACGAGCCTAAACAAATAAACGGTTCCGCTTGCAACTGGTTTCGGTATGGACAGCATATACATACATATATGTATGTACAGGGTGAGCTAATAAGAGAGGTGGTCGGTCATATCTCATAGTATTTCTCAGTAACCCTAGAGCATTGAGGTAAATTATTGAGAACATTTTTTTGTTAAATGTCAAATAAAGGAGTGAGGGCGGGTGAATATTAATATAGAAAATCGTTAATATTTCAGGTTTGGTTAGACCGATTTTAACCAACCAGGTGTCATTTTCAAGAGCTTATGTGCCTTTATAAAAAGCAATTTTAAGTGTCAGAACATAGTTTGTGTGTTGACCGCCAAGAGGGCGGTTTCTGAAGTTACTACCTAAATATCGATTTTTCTCGAAATTTTTAAATGCAATTATATAAGGATGTCTACTTCATTAAAAGAACAATTGAATGTAGACTAAAATGGTGAAAACCGCACCTTCATATGTTGTTTTATTCTAAAGATATTAAAGATTGAATAGCAGAACTTAGTGAATTTATACATTATAACTTTTAAAAATTAAAGTTGGCCAGGAATAATAAATATAACATATTATTATTATTCCAATAATAATAAAAACGTCAGAGTTGCTATAAATATATTAAAAACCGCCAAACCTGAAATATCAGCGATTTTCTATATTAATATTAATCGGCCCCCACTCCTTTATTTGACATTTAACAAAAAATGTTCTAAATAAAAATGGCAGGCTTTAGTCCAAACAATCTTAATATGTTTAATACCGCAAACATTTATTACGCTAAAAATGATACAAACATTAATTTTGTAATTTGGATGTGCGACAGCGGTCTCTAGCGGTCACCTTACAAACTCGAAAATATTTTCCAGCAATTTCTCTTGGTCACTTTGATTAAGAAATTTTTTACCTCAATGCTCTAGGTCTACCGGTTTATGAGATATGACCGACCCTCACCCTTGCTCACCCTGTACGTATTAATATGACGATGGTGTATCGATATTCGTTGGGCTTGTATAACTTTGAATGTCGTTTAAATAGAAGTAGGTATAAGTTTCTGCATTCAAAATAATAAAAAAAGTACATATTTTGAAAGTGGAATGCCCATGAAATCATACAGACAACGATTATATCAAGATATTTTTTAATATCTTAAGGCTATTTTGTATTTTTGGTGGAGGTGCTGGTTCGAACTATGAAAACCTACTATTGTCCAAAATAGCGCTAATTCAGTCTTACAACTTCTTCGGCGTTTTTATAGAAAATTATTGGCAATTCGTGATAACGCATACTTAAAAATTATCAAGTAATTATTACATTTGATGTAGGTAATAAAAGCCCATAATTTCAGTTTTATTATTTTTATTTATTTAACTACTGTTTGTAGGATATAGCTTAGGCCTGAGCAAAAAATCGATATATTGATATTCCGTGTCTTTCTTATTGGTACTAAAAATAATACGAAAAATGATTTATTCTAGCTATTCACATAATAATATTATTAAATCGGCGATATAAAAATGAAGTTTTATAAAGCAGATTAATAAATCTCAAGTACTAATGTGTCGTGCTTTCAATACATTTATAGGCATTATAATTATCGCTAAACAAAACGTACAGTAACTTAGCTATTTACAGCATGCCACCTTTTATATCGCCCCGTATACTCCATAGTTTGGGATATTCCAATTTGTATGACCTATTTTCTGGAATTCCCGGTAGCTTCTAAAACGCAGCAATGGTTTTGCGTAGATATTTATTCATCTTTTGTGACAATGCAGTGCAATATTTTTATTCATAGATTGTGTAAAACTGGAAGGTGTTTTTTACACATAATTCTTCATTTTTACAACATTAGCAATAAATATTGCTTTGAATTAATGTGCTACAGCAAATGTTTACTTCTCAAAACTGTTGCAACACGACACGACCACATATGGAATATTTTTCTACTTATCTATGGAATTTTTATACAAAAATAACGTGTTTCTGTAGGTTCTATATGTTGTTACGTACAAATGCCACCGTTTATTTTTAAGAATTTTGCAGCGTTCACCACATATACTACTCGGTTTATGTCGCTTCTTTGAGGGCGAACGTTATCATAAACAACCAGTAAACAACTTCGTGTTTCTAATGCAATTAAGCAACCTGTTGTTTGTTCCCATCGATATCCTAGTTGCCAGTAAACGGTACGTGACAACTGCTAATTAGTGTAATTGGTCTCGGATTCCAAATATAGTCATTAATTGCACTGGCGTCGCATTTCTAGTCTGTTGAGCATTTAGACAGTTTTCCAGATATCTCTCCTGTGTAAATATCTCAATCCTAAACATAAATGTACTGTAAAGAAATAGTCGCTATTTCTCAGGCATATATACATAATATATAGTCATTAATCTATTGTTAATTTTCTGAATAATTGCGTAAGAGAATGGTTCAATTTTCATCATTTCGTAATTCGCGTTCTCAATTTTTCCACTCTTCCGAATAAACCTTCATTATTTTTTTTGGCTGTGAAAGAAAATGACTACGACCACATTGAATTGACTTACGTACTTACGACTTGTAAGAAAACATTAATTCCGTCTCTTTATTTTTCTAATTTTAATTGCCACTTATCAAACTCCAGCATTCTGTAATGTAAATAAACATAGCGATGGGTACAAAACAATCCCTACAGTTTAACACTCTGCTTTAGCAGTGAGTTTAGTTCTAGTTTATCATTCATATTGATCAACGAGTTTTTTTAATACATGTTTTCTTCTTGTATGGCTACCAGTTTTGGTTTAGCTCCTAATTGAAATAAAATATAGCAGCATTTTATAATTTACCGCCATTGTCTTATCACCTTTCCAAATAAATCTTTAGCAGAATTAGATTAAGGTTTATCTATTATACTGCAAAATATATATAATCCTCTTGCTCTTCTTTTCGCTTGATGTTTATTCCCTGAATTTCACTCCAATGATTTGCAGGAATGACACAGCCGTATAAAAAAATAACAGTAGGTAATGTGTTAAATGATCGTTAGAAATCCCATCTATGGTTATTCTTAGATGCTTATTATTAGGCTATTATGTTATTCTTACATGCTTATATCCTAACATATATTTCGTTTTCATTGGATTAATATGAATAGCAGAATATACAAGTTACTTAACTTTTTTTACTTCTTACATTTAGATACTTCTTGTTTTATTCCATTTACTTCTAAGAGTTCTGTACAAACATGTATTTATTAATTTATATTGTACAGTAATAGATTTTATTAATGTAATTTTCTCTGATGTAGGCCAAAAATAGTAACTATCGAAATGTCATGAATCTTTATTTACCTACAAAATATTCGTGACAATCATCCGTCAAATATTAACTCGGGACAGTATGACCGACGTTCTCCCAGATTTTGTAGAAAAATGCCTTGCACTTATTTGATTTTTTATGGTCAATTGTACTAGTTAATTTCTGGCAATTCAGTAGGTTCTCCACTTTGAGTTATTAGATCTTCAACTTAAGAAATGGCTGCATTATGTCGACGACACCCTTTTTGGTCTCACGGTTTGACACTTTTTTTTAAATCACCTTAATTTCAAACGTTCTGATATAATTTTTTTTCTTCTTGCTGGTGTTACTCCAATATATGTGATATTATTATCTTTATTATCGCAACGTTTCGGTGGATGATCTCAACCTTTTTCAAGCTTTATTTTTTCCATATATTGTACAAACCTAAAATTATAAAACAATATCTTTGATAATTAAAACATTGTAAAAATGATAAAATCTAAAATAATAATAATAATCAGTTAGTTACCTGTTATTCACGGAATTAATTTCGTATATTTTTGCTCTTTTTAGTTTAAATATGGAGTTTGAAATCAATTATATTAGGTGTGTCAGTGTCACTGTAATTTATGTGGTTGCTTTTTATACGCTGTTCCAAAATTTTTTAATTTATCTTTTTATTCGGTGGGTTATTTATCTGTTTGTACTCATATTAAATTCGTTATGGAAATCGAAATTCTGTACCAGCTCTAGCAGACGGTCGTTTGAGTCACTGTGTCTATCGTAAACCCACCCACACAGATCGCTCAAGGTGTCACAGAAAGAATTGGCAAAATTATTAAAAAAGAAGTATGGGAACTATCTTTTAGCCCATTCCTTCCAGAATATCACAAGTACATCCGTATCCGAAAAACTAAACAAGCTTCATGTCAACTGGAGCTATTTACACCATTCCCTGTTCATGCCGCGCCATCTTTCAGAATACAAACGCTGCATCTATTTAGGGCTCTTCMTCCAAGCAGCGGTAGCTGAACATAAACATGAAACCGGTCACAGTATTTTATTTGATAATATCTCAGTTATAGCGAAAGTCCCCACTCGAAAATTCCGAGAAACCATTGATATTTGTAAATACCCGGACAATCTGAACCTCGAAGATGGCTGTCATCTCTCCAGTATCTGTAATCCAATCACATAACGGCTATCCACATCCTCACAATCTTTTATTCGCCGCCTGCATAAAACCAACAACACGCTTTCTCTTTTTCCTTTAGCATTTGTTTAAGCTCGGACATGGTTTTCGTATTTAGCTTTGTGCATATTGCATATTCAAGAGTGGACGAAACGTTCACCCTATTTACCCTATTTCCAGCCTAACCGAAAAAGAGTAATATTTCAATCATCCCCATCCCCAATTTTCTTTAGCGGTTTGAGAATAGTATAACGTATAGTGTTTGCCTCTCATTAATAGATTTTATGCGAATAACGCAATTATACAATTTATTAACAATCTCGTGCTGTAATTAAAAAATAGTTAAGATATATTGTTTAAATCGATTAACATAATTTATGCTGGCACCTAAATTGACCACATAAAATTCCCCGGGAACAGGGTTAATCTGTCGTTACCTTTATTTCGACTTTTTTAAAGCTGTCTGTGCAAAATATATTGTCTAAAACTAAATGTTAATGTGTGTACCTTACTTAACAGTATTATTAGAGTCCATGGAATAGGGTTAAAAACAACTAGACATTTTGCTGGCTAGAAATCTGAAATTCAACAGTAAACCTGAAGATAATAGTTTAAATGCATAAGAGCGTTCAAAATCATTTGCTTTGATACAACCAGTCAAGTATGAGGATCAGATTCGCACACGACTGCATCCAGTAATGCATTCGTATTTATCCCGAGTTGTTTACATTTACACTGCGGTGTACAGTAAATGAAGCATTCAGACGAAAATCAAATGCAATCAAGTACGAAGCGCATTATCGTCTTAGATACGCTTAAGTGCTCATCGCATAAATACAAGATACATGTTTGATTGTTTGCGTTAAAATTTTCTCTAGTAATTAGTCTTTGTTTGCAGTTAGCCCGGAAATATGCATCAGGGACATTTTCAGAGAATTTTACAGAGCCTTAGCATGCATTTGTAATAGTCAACTGGTTTTCATGAAACCGACCGGTCAAACCTGATAGCGCACTGGGTAAAGCTAGGAGATCCAGGTTCAAGCCCCGGTCAACCTACATTTTTTAAAATTAGCTAAAATAAAAAACATATTGGTAACCTTTAGGTCTAGAATTACGCTACCAGGCTTGATTATATTTCTCACTTAGCAATAGTAAATTAAATGAATGTTTGCTAAATATTTAAGTTTTTGTTGATCATTTTAGGAAAATCCTTTTTCTTCTTTGTAAAAAAGGGTGTATAATTTGGTAGAAAAGAACACAGTGGAAAAGTCGGCGTCCTGAAAGTTTCCTGGAGATGTTCCTATGAGTCAATATTCCCAAAAATTCATTTTTTCGTGTTACCTACTAAGGATTGTTCGAATTGAATTTCCGTATATACGTTGAAAGAGCACTTATACTGTGACAGTTATCTCTATTAAAACTGCCATTTCTGTGAAAAATGTTGGTCTGGAGCCAGCGACAATAACACAAATCTGAGAATCATGTGATATGAATAATTCTTGACACATTTGCATTCGAAACCATGGCATCTGTTTTTTTTTAAGAATTCTGCGCGTGCAGGTTCTGTCAATTCTGGTTATATTATTTGACCGACCGATTGTTGATTTTTTTTGTACCTATTTAAGATCATTTTCAAATTCCACTTGCACAGGCAAATAATGAAAAACTTTTCTTTGTTTCTCGATTGTGTCGATCGGGAAAATCTAATATCACATTTTTTGAGGATGCCCTAACTTCTATTGCTTATTATCGTAGAAGTAATACAGCAAAATGAATATGTATATTGAATATAATTAATCGGGAGCTGCCAAGGTGAGTTATAATTAATTTCAGCCAAATTTTGCTTTTAACGGTGCAAAAATAAATATCCTATTCTGTAAGCAAAAAATAGTTAACTGCTATTGAAATTTTTAGAATTTTGTTGATGTTATGCCTATGTCGTCCCACGTTCACGTTAAATTCAACAAGGAATTAAATAATATTGTATTATATCATGATGTCCCATTAAAAAAATTCGTGTTATAAAGCTCTGAGTTAGAGTAACGGAAAATACTGTCTGGGATTCAACAATTTAATCTAGAAAGAATTTTTTCTCTGAAGTTGATATTAACGATGACAAAAGACGGTTGATTATGAAACATTAATGTAAAAGCAAAATGGCGCCGTGAAAAACTTGGAAATGTTTATCGCTGTTTCTTTTTCTTCTTCATTCGTTTGTGTTTGGTTTCGGAGGTGGGCATTAACATCTCCCATTAGGATAATTTTTTTCTTCGAATTCCCTCTGCTATTTTTATTTCTGCTATGACTGTATATTCATTAAGCACTGTTAAAATAATGTTTTGGTCTTCTGTTATTTTTAGCGCCATCCCTTTAAGGTTATATGTGCATAAAAATGCACAACGCTCCTTCCTGTCAGTTTTATATTCAAAGATGGTGCCTAAAAGTGCAAACATTCAATTTTCTTCTTGGGCGTCGCTAAACGTTATTTTTGATGCTGAGTAATAAAAGTCAGTATTTTTTATAAAAATAGTTCCCAAGGTTGTTGCCTAAAAATGCATTATGCATCCGTCTTGACGGAAACTGTGGTTCAAGAATGAAATGGAAAATATATCAAGAAGTTTTTGAAACGGCTGAACCACTTCAGTGCATTATAGACGCATCATTGAAATCGTAAAAAAAAACTATTATTTGAATTTTATAAACTACAAGATCACATGTGAACTGGTCAAGAATCGTTTAGTAGCATTGAGATTGTCCGGTAAAAAGACAATTATTTTTGGGTACTCCGTCTTTTTTAGAAGACTACTTAGAGCTTCGAATATACTTTTTGAAATTAGCAAATAACAAGGAGTTTATCACATGTATTGTTCAGCTGTACTTTTGTTTGTACTTAAATTGTAATTTTCGTTTACATTTTTCAAAATGGGCAGTACTCCACATAAATGGCTTGCCATTACTCATCATCCTTTTGACATTCCGTTGTGAAAATCGAGGTAACTGAAAATATTACGAGGAAACAGCCCATTAACAATTCGTCCTTCGCTCGGAAGCTTTACCATGTTCTGCGTTGCGTCGTCTTCCTCCATTGTAATAAAAATAACTTTTCCTTTACTTTTACGTAGCTAAATACATAACGCTCAGTTTTTAAGAAGTCTCTGCGGGAGACGAAATCCGGATGGATTGGTATTTTTAGATTTCCACGCCGCAATCTACGCGATCAATACCACGCTTTACACTGCAAATATCAGCTTTAATCAAAATATACAAGTGTTATGTTTACCTTTATGTCCAGAGCGTGTGTCTGACGTAAAAATAGTTCGTGATATAGAATTAGTCGTTTTTTTCCGCCGTGGAAAGTGTGCGGGGGTGAATGGCCAGTGCACCGTACGTCCCAGAAGGGTGGAAATGGGTGAGCTTTCCGTGTAAAAGGAGACCGCTTCCTGTGTGTAGATTGAATTGAATAAAGTTGAAGTGCGTTTTATGGGCATTTAATTGAACTGACTTGACCAGAAACTGGTTATCGTTTTTGCTATCTCCCGTAAAAAATAATTAACCAATTAGTTTAACATAATTACTAGTGCGTTGGGAAATATTAAAAAGAGTAACTTGAATTTAATTACGAGTTCTGTTCCGATGAATAGTTGCATCGTTAAGTATAATATAAATGATTCCTTTATAGGAAGTAGCAAAAACAGTTTTGAAATACCTTTAGAAACTTGTCATTATTTAGTATGCATTTATTTAATTACTGGATTTTGAAAGAGCCGGGTAGTCAGGCCTGATGGAAAGGTACGAGTTGGGTCTCACTAATCTCATGTGTACCTGTTAGCTAGAAAAGGTCCAATGCGAGTTGGGTCCCACTAGTTCCTCCCAATAAAGCAATTACGGGGGTTTATTACTGAGGATATTATATTTCTCAAAATCTCCTGTTTTTAATATTTTGTCATTCATTGGTTATAAGTTTACAATTTAGCCGCCCATTTATAAAATGTGCAACACTTGGGCTAAGTGAGTGAAAAAGGTAAAGAACTTATGTGTATAAATAAGTTCAAATTCGACTTTCACGAATTTGTAAACAAGGGGCCGTAAAAAGATGGATGTGTACAAATAAAAAAAAACTGTGTGCAAGGCATTTATTAAGAAAGAGAGTAAGTTTTACTTAGTTCCTTTTTAGGTAAGTCTAACTCTTGTTCTTTCAGTTTGTAATGCTGTAAGATATCAAATCGGTGTAGAAAAACAATACATATTGTTTTACCCGCAACTGTTTTCACAAAAGAAAGTTCATGTTTTGAAAATTATTTTTAAATTACGAACTATAAACAACTGACAATTGTCAAACATGCTTACGTGGTATTCAGTAAACAATAAAGAAAAGCGTGAATTCGTATTATTCTTTATGCCTAAGCATAAGTAAATATGAAATATTATGCAGGGTGTTTTAGGTAAAAGTTAAATTTTAAAGTTTCTTGGCTTATTTAAAGGAGGTGTTCACATAAAGAGTTGAAAGTCTTGAAAAATGAATAAGATGGGAGTTGTCAGTTGTTTTCTAAAAAATTTTAATAAGTCGAAACGAATTTTGGCACAATAGTAACACTCACCAATATCTTTCTGCTAGATATTCATATAGTTTTAAGTGAAGAACACTACTCCTTTATTTTTTATTTTTGTCAGAAATATTTTGGGGTTTAAAAGAATATTTTTGGAAAGCAGCCTGTTTCATTTTAAACGCTGTTTCTTTCTTATAATTTGTTCGTATCTGGCTCGGTTTGTATTTCTACATGTTTTATTGTTATTAAGTATGCATATAAGTTATTCATTATACCTATACTTATATATGCTTCAACGATGTTTATGTGGAGTACTAGGTATTATAGAATTTCTAAGAAAATATTTTTTATAATATTTAATTTGCCTTCTCCCGGCCTGATAGCCCCGTGGATAACGCGTTTTCTTTTAAGCCAGGAGATCCAGCAGTCCAGCACTCACCCAGACCGATGAGTGAAGTTGCTACCAAAACTTCAGACTATCATCACTTCGTTTGAGTAGAGTGCTTGCTATCATACTTTGGCACTGAGCAGCACTAAAGGAACAGAAACATTAAATAGTGGCACCAACCTTGTGTTGGAAACTATACCAAGCGTGAGGATTGTTGAAAATGGGATTAAAAAAACTGCTGTACATCAAATAAATTACGAATGTAGTTAACCATATAGAAGGATAGTTTACTATAAACTACATCACCTGAACATCACATGAACAATTATTCTAATCTTACACATTTATTTGCGATGGGACGGCATCTCACTTATTAGTAAAGATATACGGAACCGGTATTACTTTTTTTGTGAAGCGATACATGCCGTCAACAGGATTGTCACAGCCTACTGATTTTAAGATATAGAACGCTAAAAAGTGTTGCATTTTTTGGCACTCCTTGTATGTCAGAGGCTTTATAAGTCATCCACAAAGTTAAGCGGTTAGGTTTTTTTCAAAATATATAAACATTTAATCTATGTTCCTAATAGGAAATACGATGCATTTAGACCATACCCTCGTTTCTTTTGAAAACATTTGGTGTTCGTATTTGTGCCCAAATTCTGTTATTGTTATCTATTAAGTTAAATGTGGCTCGTTTAACTCAATCACTTTAGCACTTTTTTTTGAGACCATTACAGAAGACGTTGAGCGTCCCCACCGTCCATAACTTTGGACAAGCGTAAATTTTTATGGCTGACACCTACTTATGTTTTGGTAGAATTTTTTGAATTGCGCTTTTCAGCGGTACTGCAAGCGTTTCTGGGGTAAGCTTCTACATTGGCTAAAACGGTGATCTCTCCACATCTTGATTTTCTTTCTTATTGGTATAAGTTTGACCGCGGTTTGTTAAATGATTCATTATCCAGCAAACCTCTTATGTTATGCATCTTAGTTGTCTCCTTTTCAGATATCTAAATAAAGATTAAGTAGTAGTACTTAATCATACTTAGAAAGTATCTGAATATCTCAGATGCCTCTTTAACAGTTTCGTTACTTGATATAAATCTAACACATATTTCTCAAATATTTCGAATATTTAATGTTCTACCATTACTACAAATTCACTTCTGCACAGTAATCAATACAATAAAAACAGTAATTTCAAAATAACCCGTATAAAAGAGTTACGGTTGCAGACCGTCGTACCGAACGCGCGTGACTGACGTATACATTTTTATTTGTACGATAGCCACGGAAATTATATGCACCACATTGTGTTGGTGAACAGATGACTAGTGTTTAACTGTGTTAGACTAATATACCTGAGCCCGAAGACAGGTGAAAGCGCCCTCAACCGACGATAAACGCCAATAAGATAAGAACCCGTAACAAAATTTTCAACGAACAGTTACCGATATTGTATGTCCATGATATATTATTTTTTTTTACTATAAAACGAAATAGGTTTTCTATAAAATAAACGCAGCAAACCTAATGCAACATTTAAAACTAAACGAGAAACTAAACATATAGATAACGCACAGCGTGGATACATGAGCAGGTAGATGGACTTAAACTATAAAAAAAACTTAACGTAAAATAGAGCAATACTTTGTCACTGTACATTTGTGTATAGAAGACTGTGGAGATGGGAACTGTCTTCTAAGTGCACTGGTTCACTAAATTTTTATATGAAATCATTAATCTTGATGCAGGTTCCTACCCCATGTTGGCAAAAATGCAGCTTAATGTCTTATGTTTGTTTCCTCGAACGTTCTTTCTGGGGTCTGTAACGGTCTATCTTTCTTGACACATAACTAATACGATTGGATGAAAGTACTGAAGGGGTGGAAGATACAAATGAAGAAATAAAAAATATCTTCGGAGTTAATGAAAATCGGGCTAACTGTAGAGAATCCCCGGTAGAGAAACCTAATGCTAGCAGACCAGAAAAATCCTGTATAGCACCATCACTATCATCACATCTAGAGGTCTAGCAATCGAATGGAATACCAAGGCACCTAAAGAATTACGCAGGAGCAACCTAAACAAGCAGCACGAATCCCAATGTCGTATGAAGAAGAGTAAATACAACCGAACTAAGACAGCATCAAACACGGAAATACTCGAGGAAACCATCCACTGGTTGCATATATCCTGTAAACTTTCCCATTCCAATCCTGAGCTTTTCGTAACAAGCGCTTCGTGGGACGTAGACGAAACCTGCTGTGCGGTATATCAAGGAGCGACAGAAATGCCTACCTTACGCTATTGCATTCGCAGTGAGTTGAAGATTTATTTTGAGTACTATATTTTCACGCATGTATGTTAACACCAGGACCTCGGACGCGACTGGAATAAACATGTTTTGTGGCAGTACCTATCCAAATGCATTGAAGTAGCTGATTTTTTATGGCAAAGTTGTCGTTTTTGACCCAAAATAATATATTTTACTATAAACTGTATTTACCTCTTAAATTCTGACGTAACTAGATGAAAATATGTTCTCTGCATCATATAGTTTAATTACAAAGCGTCGCATTGTAAAATTCCATTCATACCATGATGGTACATTATGTGCTATTTTTTAACAGATTTATTTTCTTCATTTCAGAGCTAGATCTTCGTACCCATTGGAGGGTCTTATTAAACTGTTTTTGCTGAAAAGTTAAAAAACTTCGAAGGAAAGAGTTTTGGTCGCAGCACTCAAAATTGGGATTTTGAACTAGTTGACCGAAACAGAACGGTCAGCCGGCCACTAACTTATTTACTTCTAAGTTTGAAACCTGCACCGTATAGCACTCTCCATAAAACAGCTGTAAAACCGGGTGTGCATGTTGCATTGATGGATCTTGGGTATGTCACGGAAACCAACTTTCCAGCCACACGTCCAACAAAAAACAACCCTGCGGTCACGACAAGCATTGCACGGACTCGGTCATACAGATTCAACTTTGTTTTATTGATTGCTGCGCACGCAGTTTGTAATCCATGCCCCTTTGGTCTTCCGTTTGTTCTGAATGGAAGAACGACTCTGCCCTTCATGATTGATGGCAAGTCGAATTTTGTGGCGTCGTGCAAATTTACCCTGTTTTGGTTAATTAGCATTGATTTCTTGCAGCTGCACGTGAACAGCCGTTAAGTTTGGGCTGAAGCCTGTGGCGTTGAAGTTGCTCGCGCTTTTGTTCGCGAACTATGAATTATTCATTTTCTTTATCTCGACAGAAACTACATTAATGGACATAAATCGTTACTGGCGTTCTGACAACAGGTAGCTGCAAAAGTGGGGTAACTTTCCCTAATGATCGTTTTGTGGACTTATAAGCGTACTTTTTCCGGAGGAGCTTACTTACCACTAATGCAGGAGATGCCACTTATATTGTAACATAGTTATAAAGGACTCTGCAGGCGAGAAACGATCAAATGCGGATAAAATAATTGAGTTAAAAGAAGTGACCCTGAAGGTTAAAGCTTAAGTTCAGGAAGCAGTTCCCGCAATGGTAGCTAGATGGCTTCGTCATCGTGTCAGTATAATGCTGACAGGTGACACTGGCGTCTATTTTTCTACTCACATCAGATTAAGTAGGTTAACATAAGCAAAAACAATGGGCTCTGCTGCTAATAAAAATGAAAACATGGGATTATAAACACGAAGTCACGAGAAAGGAAAAATCGGCTAAGAAATATCAAGCTTGCGTAGATTTACTAAGAATGACCATATTATTGAAAATGAGTAATATAGAAACAAAAACTAGGGAAGATAGTAAGGCAGCGTTAATACCAGATTTGGATAAAATCACAATTAATGGAGAATGTTATTCATAGTACCGACGAGGAAAACCGAATGATTAGGGATGTAGTAGCAATAAATACCGGTAAACGTAGAAAATAAAGTAATGGGAAACCCGGCATTGGTCAGTGATAAGAAGAAAAATTATAGCTTATTTGAAAGTATTTAAGGAAAGGAATTGAAGAAGGAAATGTATTATTGTTAGATAATGAAAGCGTGCTACATTGAAGCTTTTGCTTATTGTGCCTCCAGTAAGAGGTATACTATTCCATTAATCATGTACTCCTGATAAATTTTAGTATAGTCACTGGGTACTTATGCGATTTCCTCAAGTTTCGCAAATGGTATTTGTAAGAAACTTAATCTTTTCGTCATAAGTACTGGTCACTCACATTGAATATATGGCAGGTAGTTTCATCCTTCTTCAAGCACTTCTGACATTTAGCATTGTTATACCGATCTTAGTTATCTCTTTTGTTAAGCAGCAAGTGAGTAGTCCAACTACAGTTCTTACCTGAGCCTTGCTTTCACTTGGAACGAACTCCCTATGAACATATGCGATTGTTGTAGTCAATCTAGTAAAACTAATGTTCCTTTCTCATTATTTCTCTGTTTTCTCACCGTGCATACCGATATACCAATCCACAGGTAATAGGCTCATGCCCTAGGGTTTTTGGAGCTTCCCATTTAGCTAGTAGGTCTTTTGTTGCCCCTGATCCTTTGATGTTAACGATTCCACGACCCCATTTCAGAATACAAATGCATGTCTATGCTATGCTGTCTGGACTGCAACTACAGATAGGTCTATTTCGCTGCCATTACAGCTCATCAGTGTAGTTAAGGTCTAATGCAGACAGCATGATATAGAACTGGTTTTGCCTAAATACCAAAGGCTTGGTATGATATAGGAAGTAGTACCCATTAAGGCAGCTAGGTGGCTTTGTCATCGTGACAGTTCGTTGGTGGCAGATGCTATTGCCATCTATTTTTCTACTAACACCACTCCGTAATAATTCTGTTGTGTGCTTCCGTGACACAAAATCCATCTCGGAATTGATTTACAACTTTAGAGCGTATGATTGTGCTTTCCAAGGCCTTCAGTGCGGCGTGGCTGTCATTCATTTTCCGGATCTTCTTCTGCTTATTATTTTAGGTCTTCTACATCATTGCCCTAACACATGTTGCGATTAATTAATTTATTGTATACACTCCTGCCCCTGTATAATTTGTTTTTGATCATACGGTGTCTCCTGATCTATCCGGCGTGTTACTTTGTTTTCTGAAAGGTTTCTGGAAGTGAAGTATCATATTGCTTCCATCTGAGTGCATGCTGAACATGTCAGCATATCACTTTCTGAACGATTCGGCGTGGGTTCCTTTTCTCGCGGTTGTTTCTCAATGATTCGCGATTTTCAGCTTATTATGCTGCAGCAAGTGTCTGTATACTACATCAGGGTGTAACGGAGGCAGATTCAGCAACATTTCAATGTTCGCTGTAGGCGTTGTGCGCATTGGACCTGAGGAAATATACGAATGDAACAAACTGGAAGAGATTACAAAGTTACCTACATGCAATGTACGTTGACCGTTTCGAGGAAGAGTGCTTGAAATTTTGATTCGAGAACTAGATTTGTTTAATAAATATAGTTGCCTGAATATAGTTTAATGACTAAGATATTACCCTTTGCCTTCAGGTTTATGCCCTAGTACGCCATTAGAGGTCTAGATTTGAATCTCGGTCGGAGCGTTTTATTACATATAAATCTTAAACATTTAAATAGATTTGATGTAGAAGTAGCAGCAATGCAAGAGGCCAAATAGAAGAAGAATAAGATCACATACATGGACAATAGTTAGGTATTCGTCAATAGTACTTACGAAGAAGAGTTTTTGTTTCACCAAAAATGAAAACACGACTTAGAAGCATAGAATGCGTTTAATAAGATTTACAGGGAAATTCAGAAGTCTGACCCTGGTGAATGTGTATGAGCCCGAGAAAGAAAACAAAATTGGAAAGAAACGGTTTCACTTTATGTTTTGGTGAGGCTTTTTAGAATCCAACAATATTTACTTTAATACCAAAGCCTGGAAGGAAGAAATTTATAGGCTTATAAGTAAGAATTTAGGATGGCAATGCCATCTGTCAGCATTACACTGATATGATGACAAAGCCACCTAGCTGCCTGAACGGGTACTACTTCCTAAAAGAAGTGACCTGTAGCCGGAAAAATTGGCATGCAACTGCATACTTCAATTTGACAGCAGGCCCCCACGGCACTTTTTGCAGCAGAGCATAGATATACATTAAAATGTATGTCGGTTCTTGGCCGCTAGCAAAAAGTGCCGTGGGGGCCTGCTGTCAAATTGAAGTATGCAGTTGCATGCCAATTTGTCAGGCTACAGGTCACTTCCTTTAGGAAGTACGAGTAGTACCCGTTAAGGCAGCTAGGTGGCTTTGTCATCATATCAGTGTAATGCTGACAGATGGCATTGCCMTCCTAACTTCTTACTTWCATTATATTGCTKTGGAATATAAGCAAAACCAGWTCTATGCCGTGCTGTGTACACTAGACCTTAACTGCACTGATGAGCTGTAATAACAGCGAAATAGATTTATCTGCAGTTGGTTGAGGTGGAGACAGCACAGCATAGACATGCATTTTAATGTATGTCGGTTCTTGCCGCTAGCAAAAAGTGCCGTGGGGGCCTGCTGTCAAATTGAAGTATGCAGTTGCATGCCAATTTGTCAGGCTACAGGTCACTTCCTTTAGGAAGTAGTACCCGTTAAGGCAGCTAGGCGGCTTTGTCATCATGTCAGTGTAATTCTGACAGATGGCATGGCCATCTTAAATTCTTACTTACATCATACCATTGCTTTGGTATATAAGCAAAACCAGTTCTATGCCGTGCTGTCTACACTAGACCTAAATTGCACATATGAGCTGTAATGACAGCGAAATAGATCTATCTGCAGTTGGTTGAGGTGTAGACAGCACAGCATAGACATGCATTCTATAGGCCTATAATTGAAAACCGTAATAAACACTGACAAATTAACGGTAATGGATGCCGAATAATATAATGTGCAACCAATAGAGCTGGGTAGGTATATGTTTTGCAAAAGAGACTAAAATGTGCCATAGGTAAGAGTAATTAAGCACTAGCAAAAAGAAAAAAAAATAAAGCATAAAAATCTTACGGATTACTGAGTTTGGAAGTGGGAAATGATAAGTACCTGATTTAGTGGGTGAACGAGTATGTTCTTAATTATTTTTTAAATAATAATTCGTAATAAAGAAATGTGCTACGTTTATGGCATCAAAAAATGCAACAGAACGAGCCACCAAGTAAAGTTCGTATGAACGAATCTAGGAAATAACGGCAAACGTATCTTGTAATATTTATTTTCGGGCTGTTTTGCCATGTTCCATGGTTCTCTTCTTCTCCATACGTTCGCTACTCCTCGCTGGCAGCATCTTCAGTGGTAGTGTTCAGCTAGTTGACTTTGACTGAACTGAGCAGTAAGTACTCGCGGTATACCGGTAGTAAATATTAGAAGAACGCCGGCCGTGAAAGCTTTAACGGCAGACGTAGTAATATGAAAATCGATCTGAGATAGCAATCCAACAAATTTTAAGGAGTCATATGACAAAAAGCAGCAGTTTACTTATAATCTTAGAAATATTGAGGCCTACTGTAATATATGCTGCGAAAACAAGGGTTCACAGCTCAGTGATAGAAGGATGGGGAAATAAACTTCCGGAGAGTATACTGGGGGAAGAAGATAGATAACTTCTTGGCACGAGAAGCTAACGAAGACATCAGCCATTTGTATGGAGATTATCTGTATGATGGTTAGGATGCAATGGCGATGGCTCAGACTTGTACACAGATCGCTGGAGGGGTGGCTTGTAAAGTGTGCATTGAAGACACGAACCATAGTAACCCGAAGGACCGTCGTGATACGGAAATTTATAGAAATCTTTAAAAATGAAGGAAGACTTGAGAAGAATGAATGAAGTAGCGGTAGACTTATATAATACACAATAATTATTTTTGTGATAACGCTCCCCACTTGTAGGCTGCATATTACATTTTATAAACCTTCTTTTGGGACCGCCACTGCACTCACGCATGATTTCCCCAGTTGTGGTTTTAAATTATTACGCTTGACTTTTAGGGAATTGTAATGCAGATCTAAAAACTACGATATGCATATTAGTGGGGCTTTGGTATAACTCAGTTAGTGACCGCGGTTGTGGTGCCATAATAACACGCACAAAAAAGCAGCATTTGTTCGGTTTTAGTCTACGGTAAAACGCCACTTTCCATACGAGTACCGAAGGTGGCTTAAATATTTAACATCGAAAAGTTGATTGATTAAAATAGTACTGACCATAAAGGTATTTTGTAATTTTGCAAACGCGAGATAAAAAAGTTTCGGATAGAAATGTGTGAGTAACTATGGATTATTCTACATATGTAATTGCACTTATATATAATACGTGAATCATAACGATTACATACACGCTTACTGGTTTTACATATTAGCTAAAGTCAAATAGAATTTTGTACTTTAACAGTACCTACATTGTATACAACTGATCCGTTGTTTCGACATCATAATTAATTTCGCTGATTTGAAGAGAATTGCATTTAATTTCCGAGTCTATTGTTGAAATACATCCACACAGTGTATAGGAATTTCACGTGACAATAACAATTAAGTTTTTGAGAAATAATTTTGTATAAATTTTAAGTCATACTTTTCTCCGATTTTTAATGTTTTAATTAATGTTAATACATAGATATGCAGGTTCCTCGAAAATTAAATCATATTTCGTACGAAAACTAAACGAGGAACGCTAGCCTGTGGAGTCATTATTGACAAATGAGAAATATAAAAGCACTAAAGTTATTGCTGAGGGGTGGGAGTGTTGTTCATTCATATTATTGAATGTTTAGCCGCATATAAAAAAACCTGACACTAATTCGTTATCTCGAATTCATAGGCGAACTTTATCAAACTCCATTTATAACAAATAAAGGTAATTATAATTAGTAAAATTTCTACCTACTTGTTGTATCAAGCTACCAGCACAAGCAGTGTTCAGTTTGAAGATTCAAGCTTGAATGAATATTAATTAACGCTGTCGAAATAATTGTTTGCTTTTTTACCCTCCCTTCAGGGTGACCTGCCACATAAGATAAAGCTGCTAGAATACTCACTTTCAGCTCTTACCAAGTAATTCCCAGAAGACCACCAGTTTTTATTTTGCATATGTTCGACTCGATGAAAGATTTCTTTTACTGTAGGACCTAAAGATAGCCAGTTTCTAAAAAAAATGCAGCAAATAACTCGTTTATTGTTGGAGATACCGTCAAATAATTATAGCAATATCGCCTGGACATTTTCACCCTAAACCTACCAGTCAACCTAATTATTTTACGCATTTAAATTTTTGAACAGCATAAGGTAAGATGCCCAAAGTGGTTAGTCATGTTATATATACATAGGTGTGAAACCGCTGTTCTGCTGTTCTAGCCATAAGTTAAAAACGTTCATTTGTAATTAAAATCAGGACACGACTTCCTMCTATAACCAAAAGTACCGTCTTTGACAGGCATAAAATATGAAGAAACTTACGTCTAAGGGGATTTTATGTGAAAAGCATTTTGATGTCTCCTATAATTAGGTTATTTTTTTCCTTAGGACTGTACTCAAACCTTCCCGGAAAGAAATAAAAATTAGGGCTGATTACATGTATTTTTTTAGTCTGCGGTTATTTCGTTTCACTATTCTAAATTACCGCGGGTGGATCAATATTGTGTGCATGTGATTAAGGTGCTGCCCATTGCGTGTGGATGACTACACACTCTGCATTAAATTACGAAACCAGTAGTTTTTTGCTAATAACAAAAAATTGTACATATTTTGTATTCATTAAACGTTTTGTTTTGTTGATAAACGGGGATACAATACATGGCACCAAGGGATATAACATCAAACGTTGTAAAATATGAATAAAACATATAAAAGTAGTGTTAGTATCACTTGTTATTCAACTTCCAATCTTAATTTTCACTAGGTAAGGTATTATATTGCGGGATCCCAAAAAAGTTATTTTTATTTTTGCTATGCCAAAAAATCAAGTGGTAAACTTAAACTTATTAATGTTCTATAATTACTTAATAAATTAGTCTACTTATCTACTAATAACAAAATTACTTCTTGCCAAGTCGCCTGCGTCAGAACAATCTGTAGACAGCTGCTTCGGCTTTTAAATCTACTTTAGCGTAGCTATGGTCCAACACAGACTACATGGCATAGATTTATATACGCCAAGGTAGACGATGTGTATGCGAGAATTGGAATGTGGATAACACCATGCCACCTGGCGGCAATTACGGTATTATCCACTCGGCTCTGTGAGGAACCCACAAGCTGATCCGTAGCCCACTTTGTTGTAGGCGTTGTCTGTGTTTATAAGACGAAACAGCTATCCGCAGATTGTTCTGACGTTCATAGACGTAATTTTGTTATTATTATGCTCGAGAACTCTGCAGAAATCGTCGGTTATTTAAACGCCCACAGCAAAGTGGGCTACCGATCAGATTATAGGTTTTTCACAGAGACAAGTAGATAATACCGTAATTGCCACTAGATGGCATTGTGTTATCCACGTTCTAATTCTCGCATACCAAATCTACTACATGCTCGATCGGCCTAGGCCCTGGAGTTCAACCACCGACGGAATGTTTTACTACTGCTGTTGCAAAGGAAGATGGTTTATCTAAGTTATTTTAAATGCCAGGAAGTACAAGCTTTTCACCATTGTATTGTAGCGGAAAATCCCAATTTTTGAAACACTGCATGTAAAAAGTGGAATATTTTACAGAAGGAATCAGCTTTCCAGTAAACGATTATTGTGTAAACTCTTGCAATTTTAAACAATGAAATTTCGTCGCTGCCATTTTTTATAATTTGAGATGATATATTTGCTTGTATATAGTTTCTATTATGCTTTTGTCATCCGCAGCAACTTGATGTTTTTGATTTTTTCAAATTTTTGCTATTAACTGCAGTTACATGACAGACCTATGTATGCTGTATCATTTTAATCGTATTTTTCCTTTCTATCTTGTAGCGTAAAAGTCAAATATGGCGTCCATAAGAAAATAAAAAGTAGGACCACAAAACACAAGCATCTAGTAGGGCGAGAAAATTTTTAACACATTTTTTTGAAAGCCTGTATCGACTTATGTCATTGCTCAAAGATTTCTTACTATCCCCATTTATAGGGTGACAAAAAATTCTGATATTTTTTTCAGATATTTCAACAGTATAGAAATACCGTATAAAAAATAAATTCGATCAACTTCATGAGCAATAACCTTTGTTATATCAATAACTTTAACACCAAGGATAGAAATTTGCAACAAATGTTCGAAATTGCCCCCTTTGGCTTCACTACATTTATGCAGTCGCTTGTTAATGTTTCCGACGATGCTCGCACACTGGTCCACCGTAATTTCGTCCCAGGCGCGCATCAGAAGCGTTTTGAGCGCCTCGACGGTAGCCTAGCGGGGGTAGCCGAGATTTTTTGATCTAGGATGGACCACACCGAGTAGTCCATGGGGTTGAGGTCCGGCGAGTTCGGCGGCAGACGTCCTTGTCCCGAAAGCCCGGAAACAACTCCTCGCAGGCAGCGATTGTCGATTTGGCGGAATGCGCCAGCACCCAGCCTTGTTGGAGAGTAAATTCAGCTGGGATGAAGTGCTGCGTCGCCCACGGATACACTACATCGTGGAGGACTTGTTGCTGGTAGCTGGCGATGTTGATCTTGACGTTCCGCTCGATGGAGACCAGCGGCGTCTTTCCGGTGGTGCAGACTTCGGCCCAAACCATAATCGAGGCCGAAAAATGACTTCGACCAATGGTTTTCGCCGCAACGGACTTCTGTTGGCCTTTCTTGAACGGCTTCTGGCGATTCTGGCGGTTGAGGAGCGGTTGGACCGTAAAAATCTTCTCCTCGGTGAAGAGCACTTTCAACAGGCGAGCACCGGCGAGCAGGTGTAGCATCAGTCGACATTTTTCGAGCCTTTTCGACTTCATCGTCTCATTTAGGAAGTGGACGCGAGCGATCTTGTAGCTGTGCAGTCTCAGCTTATTTATGACGATGTTTCTGACACTATTTCGGTTAATACCAAGGTTCTTCGACATTTTGCACAGCGACACCTCCGGATTTCGTTGAATTCGGCACCGAATCTTCTGGATGTCCTGCGGAGTGGTTGCAGTGGTTGGACAGTCGCTTCGAGGATTGTCTGCGGTTCCGCCGGTCTCTTCGAAACTGCATGAATATATGCAACTATTGTTTCACTTAACCGACTTCGTACCTCTTATACCTAACCGTTTCAGAGATCCCAATGGTGGGCATCTTGAACTACTCATATATTGTAGAGTTCAAGGAAGAAACAGAACGGAATTACGGTTTCAGTGTAATGTCTTTGTCTGAATATTCAGACAACGGTAATATTAAAATGATATATTACTCATTTTGTCAGTATTCTTACTGTACATAGAAAACAACCAGATATGTCGCAAACACCGGCAACACTCATAAATTCCTGTGCTAATGTGACCTTACCACGCAGAGCTCTTAATTAACCAGGTATGGCACCGGCAATTCGTCGGTCTGAATGCGAAAATAAAACAAAAGGTGCGTCGGTCGTTATTGTGCGATAAACGGCATTGGCAACGTTTTTTCTCTACTTGCCGAAATGATTCATGCTTAATCTGAACGGCGCCGTGTGTTGTTGTTGTGAACGTCCAGGTGCAGCAGATGACTGTATCAATTTATCGAACGGTATTGTATACCTGCACAAATTACCGCGGGCAAGGTAATTCGTTTGGTAAACACCAACTATAATGCAACGGTAAATGTTTGGAATCAGTTTTGGGGCTAGCCGATAATTGAATCTGACTTGGTTGCGTTTTAATTCTGCGTAGCGCATTTATTACTAGTGAGCCATCACTTACTGAACTTTAGGTAATAGCCCATTAAAAAGTTACATTTGGGGTTGCAAAAGTCAGAGCTCGTAATTTTATTTTTTGGATGTCAAGAGGGGGTTAGTATGAAGTTAAATACATGTTTGTGGGGTCGCAACCCTTGTCCGACCACTGCCATCTTGTAAAAGGGGTGCGAATGGTTTTTACGTTATATCGGGCAAACTATTTGTCGCACAGAAAATTTCTTGTTGCAAATTAAATTCTCTACAACTTTGGTTTTATAACTTTTAGATGTAGAACCAAAAATAACAAAGTTATTAAAGAAAATAGATAAAAAAACCGCTGCAAATTGAATCAATACTTCCACATCCAATTGTCGAAACGTTTTTATTTCTTATACTATACGATTGGTAATCAGGTTTTGAGCAGTTTTTCTCTCTACACATTTTTTCTAAGACAAACAGTCCTCGTGATATTAGCAAAAATATATAAATTTTTAAAATCGATTTTTTCCAAATACCTCGAAAATTATTAATTTAATAAAAAAATTACAAGAGTGCTTTCTGATCAGAAATTAGATTTTCTATATAATACCAAAATTTAAAAAAAATCGTACGAGCAGGGTCCAAAATAGGTTTTTTTGGGAATATTTCGAAAATGTCAAAATTTTGGATAAATTTTCTAAGACACTTTTTGTGAGAAATTTTATTTTCTATCTGATGGTATTCTCATTTTTTTAATATATTAAATATATTCGGAGATATTTAGGAAAAACCGTTTTCTTTAAGTGACGCTTTTTTGCTAATATCTTCTAAACAGTTTGCTGCACCGAAAATTTATAAGAACGAATGATACTCGCAGTTATACTACTAATCACATACTAAAACGAAAAAATAATAAAAAAATAAAAATTTTCAAAAAGGGATTTTTTGCTCCCTTCCCGATACCGTACTTACCTCACAAACAATAGGTCGCTTTGGGTAGTTGAGGTTTATACGTTTGCCAAATTTCAAGTTCAGTCTTTCGAAAGTTATCGTGTATACAAACAAAACCACACACACAGGCACAAGCGCACGCGCACGCGCGCACGCACGCGCGCACGCACGCACACACACAAGAAATTTGTTTTTGCTCAAATTTTGTTTTTTTGCGTTTTTAACCATTTTAAAGCGAATGAGCAAATAAAAAATTTTGAATTTTTTTTCCCCGATACAATACTTCCTATCAGTTGGGTGTGGAAGTAATATTTAACAAACTTTCTTTTAGTCGTTATTACTATTTTCTGGTTATTTCACAAAAAAATGATATCGGAGAATTTGGATAAAGGGGTTTTCAAGGAGTAATGACCGTTATAAACTTTTCAAATTTCATTTATTTATTAGGKTTTTAAAATGATACGAAACTTACACTATTCTCCAGTACTCTTAAGTATACATTAATATGAATGATTAGGCATAGTTTTCTTTCATCTATCCATTATTTTTGTAAGAAAGTTTAAATTATTGACATTCCAATGTTTTTAATCATTAATTATAAAACCGATTTGAATATGAAAAAAATTTCGGTGAAATGCATACGAAAATGCTGGAACGCGGTTCAAAAGCAAAGGCGATGTAAAGATAATTTGGGTGTCTGACAAGAGTTGTCACTATGGATGAAACCTACATTTATTTTTACGAGCTGAGACAAAACAAAATTCAATGGAATGGAAGCACTGGTTTTCCAAGACCAAAAAGTTTCGGTAAAAAATCGGCTGTAAAAGTTCTTGCTTCATGGATTATCTGGAGGAGAAAAGAATAAAAAGAATTTTATTCACAATTGTTGACAAAACGGTGCTAAAATATTTACTGCTAAAAAGACGGAGATTGGTCGTCAGAAGCTTCCCATTCTTCCAGGTGGCTACTATCTATTTCCCAAATTGAAAAATGGTTTGAAAGGCCTCAAGTTTTTTTTTCAATAAAAGAAAGTTATAAAAGCTGTAGAAAGCCGAATAGCAGACCAGGAATTATTTTTTGAATGACAGAGGGGGAATTATGTTGGGTAATAAAAAGGTTTATTCTGCCTTGTACTAGGCTAACAGCTTATCAATACCCCGTAGCATTCATATAACCTGAATTAGTAATGGGAATAATCGAGATGCAATAATCGGTTTAGTCGATTATTAAAACTTCTCGAAATAATCGATCATACCATCCAAATTAGTAATACTAATATTAGTGGTCACGCGGGTCAACGCTAGCGCTCTACGAACGAATACTTCGGGATGTCGGGATGGGAACAATGGAGATGCAATAATCGAATTAGTATGTAGTTTATATCTTCGACGAACTCACATACGTAGAATTCCTCGCGCGTGGATCGATTATTCGTTAATCATTCGTTCCGACCAACTAATACAACTCGTAATGGATTGCTGCTCAGCTATATTATTATATTGTGATTATTCTCTCAATTATTGTTCAGCTAGAACATTTAATGTAAAATTTTAATGAGATTATCATTGATTGTTGGCGTATTGCTTAACTAAGGATAAAATACAAAATATTGAATGTAATAAATGGGATAAAAGGTAGGAAACTGACAATACATATAATCTATATATGTACAGAATTTATTATTGACCTGATTTACATGTATGATAATAATATAATTCAGAACTATAATGCAATAACAATCAATAAATTCGCATACCAATATAAACTTGAAAAAATACTATTCACTCTTCCTCCAACAAAAAAAAATCTTAAAAAGTTAAATTCCAATAACAAAATAAATGTAAGAATTCCTTCTAAAGAAAATATTCTTAAAGTGAACTTCCACTTTATTTTTACAATTGTAAAGCGCTTTCGGCTACATGCTAGCCATCGTCAGTACAAAAATTAATGTTTAGCATGTAGCCGAAAGCGCTTTACAATTGTAAAAATAAAGTGGAAGTTCACTTTAAGAATATTTTCTTTAGAAGAATTAATTAATAACTCCACTTAGAGAAGATGGATCAGTTTTCAATTTTTAAGAATTCCTTTATGAATTAGAATACCTATGTATAAAATATATAAATGCCATATGCAAAAAAATAATTTAATGGAAAAACAACCGAAATATGTGTCTTAGAAAATAAAATGTTTTTATCGTTAAACACAAAATTAAACAAAATCTTTAATGCTGTTTAAAAATAAAATTTTATCTAAGTTTTTTTGGCGATAATCTATTCCTTCGCAAGTTAGTAAGCAGTCCAGCTTTTGAAAAAAAACACGTTCCGATGGCACTGAAGTTGCAGGGATCGTTAAACAGTAGTAAGTAATGTAAATTCGTCAAAATGTATATAAAAAATTCGAGCATTCGCAATGAGAACGACAACGATGTAGCATGAATACTGGTTATTGCATCTGTGCCCTACAAAACTAAAGATGTAGTACTACTAATGTTTAACTACTAATATTAGTCGATTATTAAAATATATGGATACGAAATAATCGATTATTGAAATATCTCGATTATTCCCATCGCTAACCTGAATTATTAAAATTCGTCTATTTGCAAGCTTTGCTAGGAAAGTCAACACTAGGCCGTCTGTGTTCAGAGCACTGAGAAACAGTTAAAAGCAGCAACCTCAATACATAACTTAATGAATCTGTGTCCATCCTAAAAATATGTTTTATTAATGACGTTCTACTTCAAAACAACGGCAAAGTTACCCATGTATACTGTTGGAAAGGATAAGCTGAACTAAGTTTAGTAGGTCGTTCAACACACGGTCTACAAGGGGAAAGTTTAGTTCCTTGCAGAATCACAATACTCCCAATATTGCTAACTAACAAAGGCACACATAGTATATAATGGTATTCTAAAAAAAAACTGTGCGAACAGAATTTTATTCCGAACTAACAGTTCCGTCTTAAGAATATTGTTAGGAATACGTTTCTGACTTAACTACATTTATTTAAAGCACTTGTATCAAATACACTAAGTCTCAACACAACTAATTCACACCACTACTATCTTAACACGTACTAATTCACTAAATCACTATACTGCACACACTTGCACTAGAGACACCTGCTTAATTAAGGCTTTCGTTCGCTCGATAATCGCTATTCGAATTCAGAACTTCACACTCAGACTTCAGACTTCCCGTCAGCGCCAAAGCCCGCGCTTTATAGAAGGACATCTTAAGGGGGGCGTTTACCTAGAGCGAATCGGGTCATTTTAAGCACCTACCGTTTTACATTTTACCGAGTTATTCGAAACTTTTTCGAAGTGAAATTTCGACATGGCAATGACAAAAGATGTAGCTACAACGTAGAGTTCGAGTTTTTTCTGAATTTGGTACAGTAATGTAAATATTTGTTGTTATATTTTGCTTAAAAATGCATATTTTTGGCGAGCTATTTCTCGAAAACTAAGGCACATAAACGAAAAATTCGAACTCCACGTTGTAGCTACATAATTCTTTGTACACTACCAAAAACATGAGCACGATAATTGAGTAAAAACATTCAAAAAATCTAAAACCGCAAACCCTTTCGCATGAGTCCGTCACGAGAGCAGAATACGAATGCCCATCCCCACCAGATCCGTCGCGTGGTATCCACTGAAAAGTAAGGCTAAGATACAATCCTGTCGGGAATGATCGAGCGGTATACCATCTATTCCGATAAGACTGGATTTCTAAGATTGTATGTCTAATTAGTAATTACACGGGACAATTTTAATGTTAAAAGCTCTTTCACATTAATTTACTGTCTGCCGAAGCAATGGGGAGGCGGAAGGAAAATTGTTATAAAAGTTCCTACAGAAATCATGCAGTTAGAATGAAATTGTTATATAGTTCATATTTACAGAAATAAATGGGTTATTCCATATTTTGAATAACCTGGTATAATATCATAGTAAGTTACTAATATCATGCTTACTTTTTTAAGCACACCCTACAGTCAGCAATCTTACGAATATTAGTTTAGCCCGTCTGTTGCTCGTACGATCTTTACGCGATGTCTACCTATCGGCTACCCTCTTACGTCCCATGTCCCGCTGGTAATATGGGTTGCATAATTTACATTTCTGCCCGATCACTCCAAGTAAATTTATCTTCGAGTACATTCCATTGACATTACCGCCCTCTAGCTGTTGCCAGGATAACTACTTGCAGTGCCCTATTACACGTCATCTACACGCCTGCAACTTGCGCCAGCAGATGGCGATGCGTAGACAAAAAGCAAGTACTTACATATGTATGGAATAGTAAATTTCGATTTCCTTTTTAAGCGGGTAGCGAGAATAATGCCTTAGGTGTGAACTACATCTAGTGACTGCGGTTTTGAACTATACTTACACATATACATGTCAAGTTCTTATGCATTACTTCCAACTTCTTACATCACTTTCTTGCCCGGGGAACATTGGAATTTCAACATCGCTTGGCTTTCTGACCTGCAGTTTCTGTGCAAATTTCACGCAAAAGTTTTCCATGAATACTTAAAGAGGATATGCGCTCATGTGGGCTTCACCGAACTTTGTCGATTGCCTATTGAAATATTTATAAAGAAAACAGATATGTTGAAACAACTCAACATTCTGATTTATCGAGTATCGGCCGTCCTTGCATTTAGGGTAACATTTTGGAGACCATCAGGAACAAATTTTTTAACTTCTGTTGACCTTGCAAATTGATTACTTGACATATACAAAGTAATAATGAGTATGTACAGTACAAAATCTAATTCTTACTAAGATTGCCGGTAATAGTAGTTTTAGTTCATCTTGGACAAGTGGTTATCAATATTAGGTAATGAGTTTTTAAGTTAAAAACGTTGGGGTTACAAACAGAGAGTAGTTTTACAAATTACCAGAAATTTATGTCAGAAGGAATGACCGTAAATTATATAGCACAATGAAATGAGAAGGCACATTTCTGCTCCAAAAAACCCACAAACGTGTAATTATTTAAATTAATAAATATTTGTTCTGGTCAATTTACTCGGACAACACTAGTTTCGCCCTTGTTTGGGCTCCTCAGGTAGGATTACCGAGTACACTGACCAAAGCAGACTGCCGCCTTAACCGCACCGGGCCAAGGGCCTCAGCGCCATCTAGGCGTAACACTGCATATTAGGTGGGTTACAACTATGGCAACCACTTACGACCTAGAGAAGTGTTCCGCTTAGATGGCGCTGAGGGCCATGGCTCTCACTTACATGTACAGATATTGCTTAAATAACATTTCTCTAGTTCCAATGACAACATCAATTGAAGTTACAAGAACAGAAAAAGAATACTACTTAACGAGCACTTATAAGTCGGACATTTTTTTAAATGAATTTAAGGTATCTACTTAGTTGATCCATTATAAAGCGGAATTTAATACCCTTCAATTCCAATTAAATCTGATTTACGGTCTGCCACACTATAAATGTAGATCTTATATTCCCTCCTCCCTATCTGTCGACCCTTCCCGGCAGATGTTTGTATCATAGACAACAACAAGAAGTTACGTTAGCTTTACTGATTAAAGCATCCTCCCTTACGACGCGACGTAGGCTGCGCTCCCTCTTTCCAGACTAATAAACACCTGGCGTAAGGTACTAACTGTCCGATCCGCTTAGGGACCAAGGGACCAAGATCTTAACCCCCAGGGAAAGCAATACCCGATTCCTGCTGTGTATACTGGAGTGGTACCTCCGCTGTCGTATATAAGCACCTGGATAACGTGGATGCTCAGTCGAAAAACTCTTCTTTACTGTGTCCACACGGAAAGGTACGAGTTGGGTCCCACTAATCTCATCTGTACCTGGTAGCTAGAAAAGGTCTATGCGAGTTGGGTCCCACTAGTTCCTCCCAATAAAGCAATTACAGGGGCTTATCACTGATGATATTATATTTCTCAAAATCTCCTGCTCCTGATATTTTGTCATTCATTGGTTATAGGTTTACAATTTAGCCACCCTTTTATAAAATGTGCAATACTTGGGCTAAGACAAATGATCAAAGCAATTTCCAGTTTCAGTTGTAAAGTGAGTGAAAAAGACAAAGAACCTATTGATATAAATAAGTTCAAGTTCGGCTTTCACAAATTTATAAACTAGGGTCCGTAAAAAACTTTGCAAGACATTTATTGAGAAAGAGAGTAAGTTTTACTGAGTACCTATTTAGATAAGTTTAAATCTTTTTCTTTCGGTTTTTAATACCGTTAGATTTTAAATCAGTGTATAAAAACAGTACATATTGTTTTCCTCSCGACTGCGTTTACAAAAAAAGTTCAAATTTTGAATTTTTTTTTATTTACGAACTAGACAGATGACAATTGTCAATTGTGATATTCCGTAAACAATTAAAGAAAAGCATAAAGATTTATTAAAGATCAAGTAGTTAAAATATCATACAGCGCCAATACGGCAAAGCTTTAGTGTAAATCATTGTTTTTTAAACAGTACAGAATTGTTGTATATTTATATCTTAAGGTTTGCATTGTTCTTTATGCCTAAACATAAATAAATATAAAATATTATGAATGGTGTTTTAGTTAAAAGTTAAATTTTAAAGTTTCTTGGCTTATTTAAAGGGGGTGTTCATATAAAGAATTACAAGTCTTTAAAATTGAATGGGATGGGAGTTTTCGGTTGTTCCAAAACTTTTTTTTTACAAATCAGAACGAATTTTAGCATAATAGTAACACTCACCAACTATCTTTCAGCTCTTTATAGTTTTGAGTTTATCCTGAGAGAGTGAAGTATACTACGTCTTTACTTTTGTCAGAATTATTTTGAGGTTTAAAAGAATATTTTTGGAAAGCAAGCCTGTTTTATTTTAAACGCTGTTTCTGTCTTATAATTTGTTCTATCTTGCCCAGTTTAGCCATAAAAAAATTAAAATCAAAATAATTATATTTCTATATGTTTTATTATTATTATGTATATAATTTATTCAATATACCTATACTATTTTATGCTTTAACGATCTTTATGTGGAATACTAGATATTATAGAATTTCTAAGAAAATATTTTTTGTAATACTACTGCTTACTTGGACCCAACTCGCATTCCATATTAGTATACCTATTTCCAATAGGCATTTTATATTTTAATTTTTGAACGCTATGCGTTGTGATCAAAAGTTGCAACATGTTTAATATCATTATTAACGGAGCAGTAATGCGATTGGCGTTTAACGTGTCAATTTCTTAAATTACTTCATACTATGGATGTTGCCGGAGGCGGTTCATTAACCTTTGTTAATTAGGAAGCAAAGAAGTTCTACTTCATCGACTTTTTGCTCGATAAAGGCTTATTAATAATTGCTGAGAGCAACTTCAATGAACTTCAAAGGCTGGCTTCAACTTTGTGAGTTCTTCGTTATTATCATCGAAAACTACCATGAATTTCGATGAATATAGACTATTTGATGCCCAGTCACTCATCTATTTGTAAATTATCGATATCACAGTTAAGCTAAGTAATAATTCTAATTACAAAATATTTGTTGCCAAAAGCAAACGAGAACTTAATCCAACGAATAATACTGCTGTCAATAGTAGCAGTCAATAAACACATCATCACTGTAATAGCTAGATAACTTGATGTGGAATAAGTTAAGTGAAATGTGTAGTAAACCTTTTGAACTGGTTTCACTAGAAAATGGATTTGCCATATCGAGTATCAATAAGAGGATTTTTCTATATAAAGAGAAAATAAATTTTGATGATTGTCCATCACAACTGTAAAGAAAAAAAGCTACAGAAAGTCGGGTGTTTTTTACCCTTCCGCTTCGTTTGACCCACTCCTGAACAAAGTAGTATTCCAGTTATTTTAATTATATTATTACTAGATTTCCAAATTTAAATTTAATCGTCCTTATTATTTTTGAGGATATTTAAAAAAACCGCATTTAGGGATGCACCTTTAAGGGACGCTGGATTAATTAAGAAGATATTCTGAAGTATGTTTATTATAATTTTATGAAATACGATGTGCGTTAGCTAGTGGTAGCTTTACGAATTACGGCGTTACAGTTGGTAAGTACAAGAAAAGTTTAGAGATAAAAAAATCCAGTTTTGTTACACCCTGTATATCAAACATTACTTTTACTGGTAGTAAATGAGCCTGAATCCTTAAAATTAATCCGAGATAACCAGCACATACCTACCCTGTTGCATTATAAGTACCAGTATGTTCGTTATTGTCAGTAAATAATGTTATTTGTATGAGAAGACATTTATTTAAAATAATTTAGTATGTCTGTGTCTCTAATCGAACCAAAGCTGTGCGATGAAGACGACAGAAAGATACAATAATAACATAATATGTTTGTTAGGACAGGATTAGTGGTAAAACATAAATTACACATATAATATTTATGTCAAAAATACAGGAAAATATATTTAATTTAACATAAACAAAAAAGCACATATTTTTCTGGTCTCAATATGTGCTGTAGCTACTGAACTGAATTTGCTAGAATCGTTAGAAATACAGAATCATTTTAATAAGAGACCAAATTATTAAGATGCTTAACAACTAAACGGAATTTCTAGTAAGCCTCGTTCAATTATTATAATGAACATTAGTCTGTAGAACCATATTTTTATGACGGGCATACCACGGCAGTAGTTTATTGCACTTATAAACACATGACGTTGGGTTTTTTTTATTTTTGTAAAATAGAACAGCCCGACGATGATAAAAAAGTCGAAAATATAGTCGCGTTTATTTGTAATTTTGTTTTTACAATGAAGTGATATAACGTAGTAAACAAGTATAAATGGAGTACCACATAATAAAGGTCGAAACCATACAAAGGATAACATATTATTATTTGGTTTTATCTATTTAATGTAATTATTACTTTCCATTATAGAACATTCTTGACTACTTAAAGTTCATTAGTTTCTAAGTTGTTTTTTTCATTGAAATCCATAATTTTTCATGATTAATATAATGGTTTAGTTGCTTTTTATATTGTATAATGTATTTCACAAAGAAGGAACGCATGATCGACCATAAGGCCACGGACTCAAAGCAACAAAACTCAAGTATTTGTATAATTATAAATGAACATAATGGCCATTGCAATATAATATAATGTAAAACTATTAGAAATGCCCGGATTCTTATTTAATAATAGTGTTTTTACTTTTAACAGTGCCTTTTATAAACAAATAGTAGATAACCAACTTTTTTGGGTACCATTTAGAGTGAAATAAATTTATAGTAGCAGTTTTTAATGGTCATAATAGTCACATAAACTTAAATTATAAGTGATAGTACCTAACAAGATTATAGTGGACTGGTACAACAAACCCAACCCCTGAAGTAGATGACTTCAGTATATTAATAACGCGTTGTGAATCGGTATACCAATTCAATTTTGAAGTTCAATAATTTTAGATAAAGAAATGTATTAAATAAAAAACTACTTTTTTAAAAACGTTTCATATCATCAAACAAGCGCAAGCAAATTATCGGCAAACCAAGTAGTAGTACACATAAATGTATACATTCTTCTAATTGAGATGTGCTAGTATTATCTACTTGTCAGATATTTTAAATGTCATTTTGGAATTTAAGAACTTTGTGGAACTAGTATTGCCTATTGTTACACCTAAGATGACGCTAGAAACCAGTTTTGTATAAATGTTTTACAAATATAGACTGTAGATGTGTACTTCCTAAGTGCGAGTTAAGCACAGTTCAGAAAGCATGCCATAGGTTAAAGGATTGTTTCAGTTTCCATGACTCCMCAGCTATAATGTTCCACAATTATGTGTTTGACGTAAATAGTAATAAGTGTCCAATAAAAATCTTTGATGGTTGTATCTTTGATACACCCGTAAGTTTGATGTAGACATGTCTATCTTAAATACGTGGTAGAGGTACAAGTCAACTTTAAGCTAAAATGGAATCATCAATGTAGGTTTCTGTACTTACCGACCGTAACAACGTGTGTCATAGTACGTAAACCACCACCAGATGACACTATCGATTTTCACAAATTGACCGGGCAATCGTCGCCGCTAGATGACTGATGAGCATCGAGTCCTCAAGTGCCGTGTGAGGTGTGTCCTCGCCAAAAGTTATCTTATTATGATTTGTTGACTGGCAAAGACGGTACGAAAAAGCTCTGTGGTTGTTTATTTTATTTTGCTTACTACTAACATAATGTCTGAATATCATTCATCGAGTTTCGATTTCACAGATCGATAAGCTTTTATATGTGAAGCCATCGAGGACAAATTCTGTTTATTATCGATTATTTCGTGGGCGGAATGCTTCGAAATGTCTATTACTGAACGTAATCTTTTAAACGAAACATCGTACTCCATCTATGGAGGAAGATTTCACAAAAAAGCTACATTTTTTTATTTCGTATGGACCTCGGTTTGATCATTTCTAAACGACAGCTATATGTGGCAACCTTCCAACCATGTACGAAGTGTTTTTGAAAAAAAACTAACTTTTTTAATGCTTGCTTGTAGTAATACTTTTTTGTGAAGCGTCATACGTTGAAATGTTATGTTAAAGTCATAAGCGTTCTGAAGAGGTTTTTTTTTAGTTAACTACCATGCGTTGTTACTAAATTCATGTTGCAGATTGTAGTTTATGTAAAAGAATAGTCTGGCTCGTATTGCTGACTGTAGAAACAATTAGTGCTCTTGATTCTTGAAAGAAGCCTCCAAGACGCCGCGTTGTGGTCTAGTCTGTGTAGGACCCTCGTTCTGAAGTGCCGGGGTCTGGTAAGCAGATCAATAGAAGAAGATGGGGGGTGCAGGGCGCCTCGAGTTTTTTACGGGTCTTCAATAGAGCCGTTGGAACGATTGACGTTGAGATAGAGCCAATTTATTACGGTTATTGACATTAATCGATAGCATGAGTGAGATCTTGACTTGGCCCTCCCTTTATGGCTATTTTAATCGCTTGATGTGCAGTAAAACCGGAGAACGCCGKCCAGTGTGTGCATGTGCAATAACTTTCATWGAAAAGTACGCATCATAATAAACCGCGGCGGACTAAAATTAATCTATTGTTTTCAGAATCGTTGTAAACAACCGGACTGTTTTAGCCGACTTTATGCTTATGTTCATTCAGCACGATCGTGAAATCTTACTGGACGTGAGCACTTGGGTCGATTTATTACTCGTGTGCATTACAGTGCAGAACATTCATTGTACTTTAGGATATTTATATTTAGCGTGAAAAATATGTTGGTTCCCACTCTCCAATTGGCGATATTCCACCTTACCATTTAGAAAAACTATCGTTCATCTTCAACAAAATATTAGTTAAATCACAATGCACCATATATGTACGAGTGAATGCTTGGAAAAATAAGCAGGAGGTGTGTTGGGCGTTGTACTGCAAAATTTAACAGAAGAAATTAGAAAGAAATGGAAAGGAACGAACTTTTAATATATACTTAGCATAGTGAAAGTACCAAATGATCGTTTTCTTTAAATTGATTGCATAATTTCATTCTAAAACATAATGTGCAGTAATACAAAGGTAATACTAGATATTTCATTGAGGTCGAAACGAGAAGAGATCGTCTAAATTATGGCAAGATTTCAACTACGCCACAAAACATTTTGTGTTTTAAACGGTAGAAGATGGTATAATTCTGAAGAGTCTATTTCACACCATCTTATTATCACATGATAATGTAGGTGGAAATTATGGTATAATTAAACAATATATGTTTTTGCCATTATTATATTATATGGACTCTTTTTCTTTCGTTCTTGCATCATCTTCCTGACGCAATTATTTATTTCTTCACGTCTAGTAGGCCATTCAACCAACCATGTTTGAATAACTGAACTCTTTTATTGCATTGCTAATGATCGTAGAGAACCTATCTCCGGGCTTAACGGGGAAAATTTTGCCACCGTCTTCGAAGAACATCCATTAGAAATGCAGCAGTTGACTGGTTTTAACGGTAAACTGATTGTGAATTAATTAGGTATGTAGGACACTAAATAAAAAACAACAAACCAAAACAGAGATGGGCTTATGTTAGACGTTATCTGACCACTACCCCACTCAAGCTCTGGGTGACGGACGAGGTGTTGACAGGTCACGGATGCTTCCGTGCTTACTTGTCAAGAATGAAGGAAGCCGATAGGTAGTGCATGCCCTTACTGCGGAGATGATGATGAGGCAGAGCTCATAGTAAGTCTTACAGTCTGAAAGGTTTTGCCTTCTCAAAAAAATCGGACGGCAAATCAGAACGCAACATGGAAACACGAGTAAATCGTGCTTTAGCAAGATAATCACACATGGATGGTAGTTAACTTACGGTGAATGCAGTGCACCTGATTCTGGCCCTCTGGAACCTGATTAAGTACGCCTAGGCTGGCGACCTGTAGCGTACGATTAGAGGGCATTGCCACCCCTGGACCCCAGTCTTTTGAACAGACGTTCTATACGTTTACCGAATGTATGGACCCACTAGGCCAACTAAAACTCCGGGCGGAATAGCGGTATGCAGAGGTTCTCGGTACTGGTCTCACTCGGGCTACAGCAGCCAGCAGCAGGTCATGGACGTGATGGGTACACCATTGCCGTGCATGGCTTTTATAGCTATAGAATGAAGGAGCTACCATGAACCTGCTTTACCATTGCCGCAACCTAGGGCTACTAATTAGCTCCTCGTACTCATGAACTCTCGGGACGCCCCGACAACTGCATTACATGTACAGATCATTAGGTCTCGCGGCCACTGCTGCCACCTCCGGGTTGTTAATTAGCCTCGTGCTTGCTGGCGCACTCACAACTGCAATAATGGCCAATACACATTCTATCCCTTTTGATAAGAATAACTATATAAATATCTCTTACACAGGTAATGCGGCTTATCCATAGAGCTCACGTGGACCTGCCACAAACATTGGTCACTTCATCTTTCTCATTCATAACAGATCCATACTCTCGTGCTAGCTTCCAGCACTCCCCGTGTCCGACTGTCCCATTTTCTTTAAGTTCTTGCCTCTTATACCCTAGCATGAGCTTGCTTGCCGTTTTCTTTTATATTCGGGTTAGATACACCTGTCGTTTGTAGTAATGGCCATGTTTTTATCAAGTTTCGACCTTAACGCTCATTTTCAAAGAGCATCATAGTTATACAAACAATCAGTCGTTTCCAATCTACCTAATCAAAGTACTAACATTTTAGTGTGAATGTTTGACATAAAGATAATGTCCTCTGCGATGGTGTTAGTGTGACTGGTCATGACCATCAAGTTTTCATCATAGTAAATCAATACGGGTTCTTTATGATCATGCTGCTTATTGCCATGGCAACCATAAGCGCAAGAACATACTTTGTTAATTGTACCGTTGCATCGGTGGAAATGTTGACCTGGATCAGAAGAATGAAGTTATACGTTTCAACTGTCGTTTGTTCAACTTTATACGCTTTACAGCGGTTTCTGTAATATAACCTTCTAATCCCACATAAGAAGGCATACAGGCAGGCAAGTCACACGTAGATAAGCATTGATCCTACCAACTACTCTAACTAAACACCTTGCAACACTTAGGTCGCTTTGTTTGCTTGCTTCACCGCTTTTCAAATCACACTTAATGCCGGTGTCATCACTGTAGCTTTTAAACCGACCGACGAAATGTACAGAATAGTCTTAAGATCATCTCACTGTCTTATCAGAAGCACAATAAACATGCTGGCAACCAATCGAATGTCAGTCTGGTTGCCTAATCCGTAGGCGCTGGTTTACCTACGTCATAGCAACATGATTTGGCACAATTGGGTATTATCACTTTTTTTGAAAATTACGTAAAATGAATCTTCGAGTACATATATATCGTACGCCATGTTAAAAAAAACAAAAAAAATATTTGTAGGTAGAGAATTTCAGGTCTGAAATTCGAATCTTAGGAGTCACCGCCAAAACGCTTCTTTCCAAGGTTATTCAACTCGTGACGTCAAGTGTCACGTAAACATTACCGAGGAGCGTGCTATTTAATGGTGTAGTATCATTCTTGTATTGGAAAAGCTTGTGTTGTGTTTATTGAAAGCACGGTGTAAGAGTTCGCACCAAAAAGTGATTTGTGTAGTTTTACAAGCATCTATTATGTATGGAAAACAAAACAAGTGCTGTTTTGTACCTGGCTGTAAGAGCACATCAGTCAGTACCGCTAACAAAATTTTTGTAACCGTTCCTGGATATTATCAACGTATGAAAAAGTTGTTTAAGGCCCCTAGACGTGTTATGCCGAAATTACAGTTTGTTTTTCTGTTGTGAAGATCATCTTAATTCTTACTGTAAGTTTTATTATTCTTTTTGGGGTTATATAAGTGTTTGCCATTCAGTTTCCATATTGTTATAGCTTGAAGAGGATATGAAAAAKTATATGCGTTTTAAGTTGATAGAGGGAAATGTTATAATAAAGAACGACGTTGTTCCCCATATATTCGACTGTTAGCCAGACCAGAAACGAGCCGCAAGAGCCCCGAAAATAAATGGCAATTTATATTTATTCTGACCTCTAAAATAAATGTCAAGTTTAGGGTACATTTTTGATTCTTACATTTTTATGTTTACAAATAGTATGTTTCCAACAACCTACTGATATCAAATTATCAATGCTACGTTAATTTGATAAAAAGTTCACTTATGCTGTTGCTTTTACGTTCCTCATCTCCACCGCGTTGAACCGCTCGTCGCTGTACACAAATTCCATAACAATGAACTTGCCTTCAGAAGTCATAACTTATAAGTATTTCACTTTTTCTTGGCGTATTTTAATTCGCTTGTCACAAAATGAAGGCAAACAACAAACTGATAAATAGACGGGCTGAGGCTGACGCGTGAAACGCTGACCCCATATGTAAACAAGCGGCCATTTACAAGACACCTGATGTCACGGCCAATATGTTCACGTTTTGGCGGTCCCTTTAAATATTTACATTTTTAATATTAAAAATACACTTTACGATCCATTTTTTCGAATTTATAAGCTGTCACAGCTGTTTTGTGGATTAGATACTACCTATTAATATGGAATTTAATAAAATATAAATACATGGCAAATACCCAATTTCTTCTACGTGCATACGTAAGATAGAGATTTGTTGCATATTTTTACGTGGCAAGTCTTGATTCTGAAGCGCAGCCTTGAAGTTTAACGTTGGCATATGGCAGTAAACGTAAACTACTTTCATTAAAGATGGGATATATGTATTGAATACTAAAAGTTTGGTCTCTGAACTAGGCAGGTTGTCCATGCCTGCTGTAGAATACATTCTTTCTCTTTCTATATAGCATATGTCTAAAAAGTTTATAAAGGAAAACGAAATTAATGCAATCGGCACAAAGTAAAATATTCCAAACGAAGTTTTTTTGCGTCGTGAATCCATTTTAATATACACTAAACATTTTGGATTGCGCAGACAAAGGGTGAATCAAAAAATTAATTTTTATTGTAGTAATTTTAACACAAATCGGTTATTATATTTTTTTGGCAAACATTTGCACTTTTCTAGCGTTCATTTCGAACTTGATATTTTCTACATTTGTTATTTGTAATTGAGCACAAGAAAATCTGGTGCCTACGCCACTGTTCCACCAATGTGCTTTGTAGTAGCTTCTACACATCAGATTAAGTATTTGAGCCCGGTATATTCCTTTTTGTGATATTCCCGAAATTGGCGTATTGGCATTTTTAGCATTGCGTCGTAACTTAATTGAAATCTGCCGCGTTCCGGTTTTCCTGCTCAATATGCTCAGTACATGGAATCGCAATTTGTACAAGCCGCATAAAACCTGATTTACTGCAAATTGCTGCATATTCTAAGTTCTAGACTGTTCTAATATGTTGTTCCCTTCTCTCGACATTCGCCTACGGATAAGTCGGGTAACGCGTTTCCAACGCATTTGGCACAGATGTGGAGTTACGAATCCCCAAGAATACTGTGAATGGAATATTGGAATGTGACGTGCGAATTTTCGGGCCAAAGGGAAGTGATGATGCTGATATGTGGTATCTCCGTTAATATTAGCTATAGATAAAACTGACAATACAGTCATATGTTATTTTTTTCTTTTTGAGAAATCGTGAATAGCGCTGATAAGTTTTCTTAGTATTTCGTATACATTTCGGGTTTTGTCTATTCAGTCTAATAGATTGTAATTTATTTATTATGGGTGATATTTTTGAAGCTTTGATTTTATCATGTTTTCACAAAATCTGGCATACTTTGCAATTATGTCGTGTAATACAAACAATTAAACTATCTTCAAAAGTTATTACTTAACCAGCAGTGTACCAACTAGGGAAATGAATGTATCTGAATGAATATCGATGACATGACATTCATAATTTGTGCATTTTATTTTTTCATATAACTTCTTGGCAATATTTTATGAACAATCGCAAATAATTTACGTCTAATAACTGTCGAAAAAGTTACAATTTACATTGAAAAGGGACCACTTAGACTCATTTCACTTATAGGCGGTGAGTGAATGCCGCTTTGCAGCGCCTGGCAGCGGGTAACTCACACATTTTTGGTGGGTAATCCTAACCTACAGCCAGTGTCAAAAGGCGGTTTAATCACGGAAAATAGATAGTGATATATTTTGGGTTACAAAGCATAAAATTTGATCATTGTACTGACGGGACGTATAAAAATAGTAACCGGCAATATTGGTAATTATACAGAATACCGTACTTTCGCCAAATAAAGTCAAATTTTGCACACTCCTAGAATACAGTCTTTCGTAACATGAATATCCGTTTCTTGGGGTCACATCTTATTTTCGAAGTGTGTTTCTCCCTGTAGGTACTGCATAGTGTCGCATGCTTTTTTAATGGTTCCTTTACGTTTCGGTCGTGCCACGCGAGTGTTTTCATACTACTCAAAAAAACACGACCTAAGCACCAAAATGAAACCACACTCTCGAGTCGCGAAACCACACCGCATAGGAACAACACGGTGTGTTGTACCGCAGGTCCACGATAAAAACTCATTTTTCAAAAACCTGACGCAACCGCAGAAAATTCATTTCAGATTCATCTTCAGAGGGCAATGTTTTAGTTGTGTGCAAAACTCGGCGATTGTCCGGTATTCTGCACAATTAGCGCAATATTAAGTAGAATGCAATACCTACTCATTTTCTCTGTGGATGCTACTAATCCACAATTTGCGACGTTCTTCATGAGGTTTGGATGGAAAGCAGTAAAATTTAACCGATTTGTCTGTGTTTGCATAACTGTTACAGTCCACAACACAGCAATTTTGTTTACTTATACGCAAAGAGCATACATATTTTTCATTACTCGTGTTGATTACTGTCAACTGTGTAATTCTTTGATCACTAGACAGACATAAATAAGAGAATTAGTTAAGTTAGGCTACAGTAATTGCAGCATACACCATACTGCTGACAGAAACTGACAGCAAATGTGTTTACCCTACAGTAAACTGTAGTTTACCCATCAAAAATGCCAAGTTTCACCGATGGTGGCGCCATTTGCTCATCACCCATAGCCCTCAAGGCTATAACGAATGGAGATTGTAATCTGGTTGGTGACTTCTAGAGGTTGCGAATGATAATCCTTTAGTTTTACGCCGAACCATATAAACAAATGAAACCACTTTAATAGAACAGACGTAATAACTTTATTGATTCGTATTGCTACGAACACGGGCAGATTTATAACTTAACTTGCTTTATTTATGCACAAGTATAGAAATACACAAAATTCAAACGCCACTATAGTTAAATACACTACTATTGCAGCACTAATAATTTAGTTAACCACTATTCAAAACTGCGCTTCACTGTAGTCACGCTGTTCATCACGCTTTGTATAGGAGGCTTTCGAGCTTTACGATTGGTCTCTAAAACCCATGATCGATGGCGGCTGGTCAGGTGAGACAAGTCTTCTGTACCCTCTCAGTTCACTGAAGCTCAAAAATTCTAGCCTAGCTTAAGGAGACCATTATCCAATAGGAATGTCGTGCGGATATGGCGCGAATATAGAAGTTAATAGGTTGTTTAAGAGGGGCGTTTACCTAGAGCGAAGCGGGTCATTTAAAGCACCTACCGTTTTACATTTTACCGAGTTATTCGAAACTTTTTCAAAGTGAAATTTCGACATGGCAATGACAAAAGATGTAGCTACAAAGTAGAGTTCGAGTTTTTTTTCTGAAATTGGTACGGTAATGTAAATATTTGTTGTGATATTTTGCTTAAAAATGCGTATTTTTGGCAAGCTATTTCTCGAAAACTAAGGCACATAAACGAAAAATTCCAACTCCACGTTGTAGCTACATATTTCTTTGTACACTACCAAAAACATGAGCACGATAAATGAATAAAAACATTCTAAAAATCTAAAACCGCAAACCCTTTCGCACGAGTCCGCCACGAGAGCGGAATGCGAATGCCCATCCCCACCAGGTCCGTCGCGCGGTATCCAGAGAACAGTGAGGCTAAGATACAAACCTGTCGGGAATGATCGAGCGGTATACGATCTATTCCGATATGACTTTCTAAGATTGTATGTTTAAATACACGTGACAAGTTTAATGTTAAAAGTTCTTTCACATTAATTTACTGGCAATGGGGAGGCGGAATGAAAATTATTATAAAAGTTCCTCCAGAAATCATAGTCGACATGCAGTTAGAATGAAATGTTATATAGTTCATATTTACAGAAATAAATGGGTTATTCCATGTTTTAATAACCTGGTATAATATCATAGTAAGTTACTAATATCATGCTTACTTTTTTATGCACACACTACAGTCAGCAATTTTCCGAATATTAGTTTAGCCCGGCTGTTGCTCGTACGATCTTTGCTTGATTTCAACCTATTGGCTACGTCCCATGCCCCGCTGGTAATACAGGTTGCATAGTTTACATTTCTGCCCGATCACTCCAAGTAAATGGCCCTCTTAAGTGACCACTGAGGCTCTAACCTTGTAATCTGGTACATTAGGACGTCACTCCGTCGACTCAAATCAATAATTATCGATTTCCTTTAGGTACTACGTCACGCATCACGTTTGTGACAATATATTTTATATCTTAACATGGTATCTACTGGGATCTTTCACTATCCCGTTTATTTAAGTTTTGAGCAGGATTGCCAGTGTTATTATTGAGGTAATTTTCGAAAACTTCATTACCCTTCAGCAAAAGCTGTTACTTTTTCGAATGATTACTAATCAAGGTAAAATACTAGGAGTGCATTCATTTTTTGATTTAGATTGTGTTAAGATGCTTAAAGTCGAAAGGTCCAATAAAAAAGGATTATTTTATGAAATGATACAAATACATTACGATGGTAGTTCTATAAAAAAAACTGATCCTGCTGATCTTAGTAATATTTGTACTTGTATGTTTTGTCATTGGACACGAATAAAAAATTTAGTTTGTAACATTTGTTGGTTGGCAGCAGTCGGTAGTTCAGGGGTTGTATTTTTTCTGTTTATGATGTGGTCATATTTCAAACTTGTGTGAAATTGACTACTAATTTTGTGGTGGTTGTTATTTATATTTTTAATCTTTGATCATAATGCTCTTTTACAATATTTGCCATATACATATAATCTGTAAGGGTGTTTTTGGTAAAAAAATCACATATATTTTACTCCAGAATTGTCTTTAGAATTGCTTAACATTTTTTGCACTTAACTTCACAGTGAAAGTAAGTTCAAGTGTTTCTGTAAAGTTGTAATAGTTTAGATATTAGGTAACACTTGTATTAAGGTACTTATGAATAAATTATTCTGAAAGCTTGACACTCTATGAAGAGAAAGCTTGTGTCTTTTTTGATTGTAATGCTCAAAATTAACCACATATTTAAATGCATTTGCCAAACATTTCGGTATTACCGATTTTTTTTCTGATGTCAGTGTATTCCCAGAGTTTTGTTGTCATACATAATGGGGTCGTCCCAAAATTTTTTTTATTTTACATTTAAAATGTACATAAAAATTGAAGCACAAATACATTTTTTTTCGATTTTTTCCGGTTCTTCTTTGCCGATAAAAAAATGCGAAAGTATGGATTTTTCAATATCCGTTTCAAATGCCTCGATATTCCGCCACGGAGATGACGTAAAAGGTTCGCATGCTGACGAAAGCGAGAAACACCAATAACAGCCAGTGCTTTAGCGGCATTGCAAGTAATATTTGTTTACATTTTTTTGAGCTGCGTCGCGTTGCCAGTGTGGACAAATTTTCGCGATACCGTGAGGAATGTACTCGTAATCTGGCATTGTGACATTGATACCAAGGCGTATTTGTGAAAATAACTTAAATCATCCTTCAGTCAGTTTATTCTATAATAAACAGTTCAATATAATAAGCGCATTCACTCGCCCTTTGCTGAAATACGAAAGCATTTCAACCATCGAACCTGCTTTAGAACTAATGTTTTTATTATGAGGAATTGAACGACGTTTGAAGCTTGATAATGTTTAGTTTGTATACTTTCGTATGACAACGATATGATAAATTTTGAAACTGTCAGGACGATCTCTGGCCGTCGTTAGGAAGAAAACGGTAAACTACCACTGACAACATCGCACGCTTGCAAGTGCTGCATGTGTCACATGTGTAACGAATAAGCCTAACAACTCTAGCCATGCGTTTTTGTTTACATAGTTTGGTCAAACTTTCGAGTTTCGTATTTGTCAGAGTGGTGGAGCTACATGTTGTCGAAGTATTTGGGTAATCTGTTGTTTTTTAATGTCAGAATGGCTTACGTTAAGAAGCGTTTTGTTCCGTGTTGTAAGAATACTACTGCTGATGAACAGTTACAGGTTATTCCTATATTTACATTATAATATTGACGCTGACGGTTATACTTATACCTTCGCCCCTCTATCTCACTCCCATTGCATTATTTGTATTTCCCTGGCTATTTATAAAACTGACAACAGTGAGCACCTAGTTACCTAGAGAGCTGTAGCAATGCGCATGACGGAAATTAGGAACCTTTTGCGTAGTTGGCGGATTTAAGAAAATGTTTGAAATATGGTAATTTTTTTACCACCGTTTGTTACGAGTTGAATTAATCTGAAAGCAAAATAGATGCGTGGCACTATTATTCATGATGTAAGCAATAAAAGGCATAGGTTAAAACTATCAAATTTTAATATGCGGGACGACCCTATTCACTGTTGAATTGTCGTTTTTCTATTTGTTTAATTAAACTTTGTACGCTTTAATTTTGTCACGCTCTATGGACTGAGGAGGTAATTGTTACTTTTACAAGCAGTCGTCGTTACATTATTTGAGTGTAGTTTAAGCATAGCACATCAGCGGTGGTGTATATCTTTCCCGTTCATAAAGCAAGTCGCACTGTGTTAAGATTTTTTTTTATTTCCAGAATTATACACGAGAGTGGCTTCACGAATGAAGACTTCAAGCAATATCGACCGGTAGTTTATAGCAATACCATCCAGTCTCTGGTGGCGATCCTTAGGGCGATGCCAAACCTCGGGATCAGCTACGGGAACAATGAAAGAGAGGTAAGTGCCATTGCACCTAGGCGCAGGATTGCATCCTCCCTGCGACCATTTAGCAGTGTGAAATTGTGTAAGACATGGGTTATTAATAACGTAAATATTTATTTTTCGGAAAATATATTAGATTTATTTCCAGCTCACTGTTTGTTATTTTAAGCATCGCTTTATAGCGTGGGAGATGCCACCGAAATTACTGTGGCACGTTCTCCAATGCGGGCCGACTGGTTTCTTTTTTCTTTCCCTTGACATGGATCTCTTGGGAAAGATTTGTGTACCAGAGACCTTTGCATGATTTCATTTTTGCTTCCCGTCTTATAAATGTTTGGACCTTCTTACTACAAACTAAACGAATACATTTAACAGTAAAAATGTTTCTTAAATCACATGCTTCTTACTGTCTAGGATGAATCAGTAATATAGTGTGATGTATAGATGGGCTATTAGTGAGTGGATTGAGTATTACTCGTAAGCTATAAAATATAGAACAAGAAGTCAAAGAGTAATCCCTACTCTACAATACAGAAATAATGACAACTATACAGGGTTGCCCAGTTAGCTTGAGCCAACAGTAACTTATTTTTTATGGAAACTTATATTTTTATTGTATTTTTGGATTTCCTATCTGAAATAAAACCCACCTTGTATCAGGCCCGTAGCCAGGTTTTTATTTTAGAGTGGGCAACTGAAAATTGGGGGAGGGGAACTTATTTTCGTTTTTATCTTGTTTGTTGTTGTTGTTTAGTCTTTAATAATACATAAATATAATATATTTTTATTTTATGTTCAGTTCGCCTCATATTGCCACTTTTCACTATTTTTTTGTCATAAGCAAACATTTCAGAAATACGTAAAGTAGGTAATTAGCAAAAATAGTTTTTAGGAAATAACTCAAAAACTACTACAGCCATCTCCCCATAACTCCATATCAAATTAAAGAGAATTGAATTCAACAGTTACTAATTGCTAGATCAATAATTGAGATAGTTTTCCATTTAAAAAAATCAAGTTTTTTCTTGCTTATGTATTATTGAATATGAATGTCGATATTTTATATATATTTCATTTATTTTTATTGTAAGTGTAATTAGTTTTGAGTGCCATTTTTTATCTACGTAATAGTGAGAACAGTTCAATTTTATCTTAGTCCGTTTTTTAAAATCCTGTATTTCGAGGTAATTGAATACGTCACGTTTTTCGAAAACACTTGAATAAATACAAAATTATTTATAGCAATAGCCCCTACAAATGCTTATCAAACTCGTATTAAAAATCAATAAGAAACCTAAAAATGCAATAATATAGAGGGTTTTCCATTTACAAAATAAAGTTAGCGTCTACTTCCGGTATAACCGCAAATGCGTGAAAGATGCTAATATTTTAGTTAAATAGTTCGTACCTGGTTCCCATAAACTTCTAAAAGTATACTATTCGTGAACGACCGTATATAATAATAGCATACTCAAAATAAACGAATGAACACAACAGTAAATATTAGAATAGAAATAAAAAAACTAAACAACTCGTGAAGTAATTATAATATATAAACTAAATTCAAAAATGCTTACTCTGTCATCCTCCTAGCTACGGGCCTGCCGTGTATACAAAATATTTTTGAAAAAATAACCGTTTTAGAGATAATTGTCGTTATTTTGGAAAATGGTGGAAATCCGGCATACAATAAAAAATAAATACACGTTTGTCTGAGCTCTCGTCTGAAACATTTTTACAGAAAGTATTAAATACGGATAGTGGGTTCCAATGCCGGTGAGGAATTCTAAAAATTTTATACAGGGCGTTCAAAATAAATCTTTGAACTTAAAAATACAAATTCCAATAAACTTAAGTGAATATTTTCAGAGATTAAACGATTTTTTGTACAAAAAGATTTTTTTTTCTTTAGTGCAGTGTTTACATTACACAGGTCTATGGAAAATTTAAGTAGAGCACATCACATATTGTGAAAAACTGGCATCAGACAAACATGTACATATTAGAAAAATTTTAAAGGAAACCCATTTCCATTCCTACCAGGTCCAGTTTTACCACGAGTTGTTAGAAAACGATTTTCAAAACATACCAAATTTTTATAGATGTATGCTGTGAAAAATGGAAGGGCAGTTTCATATCTTTAACTGGTGTGGCAGGCGTGGCATAAATTCACTTGCCCCCACAAAAAGGAATCTAAAGGAGTCAAATCAGGACTACGAGTCGGAAAAGAGCACAGAATTAAACAAATTTGGTTCTTCCTCCTGTTTTACCAGCATGCGCCTGCAGAAATTTTGCTCGTTTCAAAATCACCTTTTAACAGTGTTTGGTGAAACCGGACGTGGTAAGGATGGAAGTGGTTTTTCTTTAAAATTCTCGTAATAATTGTTCGACTCCTGCCAATTTCTTGAGACCGCCTCTGCGGTTGAGATTTTCTACTAACGCTATCATAGTGTTAAATTTATTTTCTTCGCAGGTATTACCTCCTCTTCTTTTGCGATTAGTACAAGAAATGTTTCCAATGATTGTGAAACGAATTACATAGTAACCGTTCAAGTACTTCCGTCCTCGGACAACGTCTTTCGGGGTATTTCTACTTAAACACTTTACTACCCAATAAGCATTCTCCCAAAGTAAAAATCATATGTATCATCTCCAATTATTTTTTTCAAAACTATTTTGTATAGATACAAGGTAGCCTTTAATTCAGATAAAAAATTAGAAAATGCAATAAAAAATATAAGTTTCCATTAAAAAATAATAAGTTATTGTTGGCTCGGGCTAAACTGGTCACTCTGTATAGTTGCCAAAATTTTTGGATTTGAAAAATGAGTAAGCGTTACTTTTTTGTTCTATATTTTGTAGCTTATGAGTAATACTGTAACATTTTAATGTATGCAGGTGCATACCAACTTGTCGGATTACAGGTCACTTCCTTTAAGAAGTAGTACCGTTAAGGCAGCTTTGACATTGTGTCATTTCATCGCTGACAGATGACATTTGCATCTAATTTTCTACTGTACACATTTTATACAGAGTACCTAAGTCATTACTTCGGAAACGCTCCTTAGTGTATCTAATAAATAATAATATTTTGTGCTACATTTACGTGATATTTCTTAATATTTGGGATAGTAGGCAGTTGCTATTTGTACAAATTCGAAAAATGTGTTTTTCTGCTTTAGTGAAACACCAATATTGAAATATACTCGAATATACTAAATGCAAACACAACTAGTTCAAAACAGTACAATTGTAACACTACTAATAATTCAGTAAACTACTGTTCAAAGCACTGCACTCACTAGCACTTAAAAGATTTGAAATCTCCTGGTTCGCTTGTCGCTTTTATATTTATTGAAAGTATCTATTTCACAAGAATCAAACGAAAAGCTAAAATAAAAAAATCAGTGCGTATGCCTCAGGGCGGCGCGGCGTGGCGTTATTGACACCTCAGACAATTAAAAAAAAACTTTAAAAGCATGCGTGTAATTGAAGTTTTCTGTCTTCTTTTTTGTTTTATAAAATAAAAAAATAAAAATGAATTCATTGATGGAGATATTCGGAGAAGGTATGAATGTATGAGCCATTTAAGAGATTTTGGAGATATAGTCATTATACGAAATATCCATGATGGGGTTTAAGATTACCGCATAGTTTTTGTACCAATCAACATAATTAAATGTATGTGAGAGTGCTTCGTGCATAGAATTTACTATTTTTAATTTTGTCTGAGTACAGGTTAGTAAAACATTAGAAATTACATTCTTAATTGCTTGGCCTAATCTTTCAGTAGTAAGTTGCCAGCATTAGAAATAGAAAAATTCTCTATTACTTAATTTACGGTAGAAAAAAAATACGCCTAAAGAAAAAGTGGCGGCACCGCGCTTTTCTGTCAGTTATACAAATATGACACGTATTGTGTTGTTTGTAATGTTGGTAACAGATAATGACATTCAAACAGCCAGTACCTTCATTTCAATGTTAATAATTAATTATTAAGTAAAAAGTTCTAGTACTTTAAAATGATACTTTACGAACTTGTAACGTTAATAATTTACTGTTTATGTCGCACCCAAACAAAAACGATAAGCCACTAAAGCTGCAAATCCTAAGCAAAGTCTTAAGATATTGATAGAAAGGTATCTGACCTAAACTACCAGAAATGAGCCGCAATAATTGCTAAAATGCGACAATTAAGGGAACGCGCAGTAAGTGCATAGTTTTTTGAAAATATTTCTTTGTAATTTTGTAGAACACAATACAGAGAATTACCGTCTTGCCTCAAAATTATCTAGAAATGTCTCAGAGACAATATCGGGTGGCTGACGGTGTGAAATTCTATTACAAAAAATATGTGTATAGGGACTACTTTTGATTATTAATAAACTCAGTGGCACTACCGCAAAAATATGCAACATACTGTTTAAGTGAACATATTAAAAAACCTCATCTTTTCGAATGCTTCGACGTATATAAATAAACCGTATATAATTTAGTTGCTAAGACTGAATTAATACCTATGCATTTATGAAAATCAAAATATATCTCGTAGAATCATTATCGGACAATTACTAAATGTGAGCAAGGTATTTCTTGTGTGAACCTACCAAACAGCAGTGTAATAGTGCAAAATGTGAGATTTTTAATAAGAGCAAAAATACACTACATCAGTAAGAAAACTGACACATCGAACATTTAATGCCCTAAAATACAAAAAAGAAGAAAAGCCCCAAAATATACGGCTAATCAACTAGCCAGAAGCTTTTTGTTTATTTCTGATTTATAATTTTGTGGCTTATAAAATTGACACGAGAAAAATGCCTGTAACATTTATGCCAGAACTTATGGGGCAAACGTTATTTATTTATATTTTTGTAAGTGTCATATGCTCTATGAAGGATTTTGATTATCATAGCCTCTTTCGTTACTGAAATATTCAGAATATTCAGAATTTTATGTTATTTAGCACGCCTGAAAATAATTTTCAATACTACATATGTTAGTGTTTTCGGCGTCACATTCAAATTTTAGACTAGTAAATAAAGAAAAAATGCTAATCAACTTTATACGTCACACTATTTGCTATATATCAGCAAATTAAAAATTTTGCTACTTGTGCCTACTAACAACAAATTGTGCTATACATTTTTTAAAATGCTGGTTAAATCACTGATGTTTTATATTTCTTTGTTGGGTTATTGTGTATAAGTTTAAATATGTTGCTTCAACCCTTATTTGTATAGCAATTTTATCGCAATTAAAATTATAGTTTCAATTTACTCATTACAAACTTGACGGAAAGATTATTTATAATATATTTTCCAGGATAATACAGTACTTAAAATGTTTCTAATCGCCAAACATTGTCAAAGATTATAGGTGTGGAAGCATTAAACACCAGTTTTTGTCAGTAGAAATACAGCTCTTTTCGCAAGTTTCCACATCAGATACTAGGATACGCAGTTTAGATATACTTGGTTGTTTGTAAACATCCTAGATATTCCTACAAAGCTGGGATAAACAAGTTTATAATGAAGAAATACAATATCTCAGGCCTTCATGCTAGAATTCACTTCGGATGCAGCGTTGGTCTTAATTTAATATTCTCTACTGGAATTTTTCTCATTTACAATTTAATTTCTCAGACACACAAAAAATATTGCAAGACAGTTAAAACTCATCGTTTTTCATTCCATACCTACAGCTTAGTTAAAAACAAACAGACTAGGTCTCTTTATCAAGAGCGTTGTGCATATTATAACATAATGCTAGTGGAGCTGGTTTATTTCTGTGCAGATGCTGGCCGCCTTGCTTACCTGTTGGATTGAAAGACAATACCAGTAGATTATAACAAGATTTGCAAGCACGCTTCGCTCTGTTCAATTTAGGTCACGCCAAATCAGAGGCAATTGTTTCTTACCGTTTCCAGGCTTTATTAATTTCTCGCTTTATTGTAGATGTCGCACTCTTGATTGCGAATCATATAAACTTCTTCACGAAGCGGCATTAGCAAGATATTTTCAAGTACGTACATATTTATCTATGTATATATTATGTTGTACCCTTATAGAATATGATGTCATACCAGAAACAGAAAACTACTAATTATTATTCATTTTTTGCTCTTTGGTATTCAGAGTTATTAAAAAGATGCAGCAAGTAACGATACCAACATGGTAGCTAAAGTCTGCTATATATTCTTATATATATTTTATTACATTATTTTGGAGACATATTAGCATAAATCAATCAACTTTTTCGAGTCAATTTCAAGTTGTAGTTATGATTCTTTGTTCTACTTTTGCGAGCATAGCTTGGTTTAAAAATGATATGACCCCAATTGTGTAAAACTAGTAAGGTCTGTAACGACATATTAATGTTTGGGATATAAATTTAATAGGGAAGGTACACATTCATAAAGAGGATGTATACTATTTATAAACATCCTCTGGCAGACACCGCATGTGTTACTATCATATCACTATCACTGCAGTGGCGGTTTGGTAGCTGAAATTAAGGTACACCTACACTCTACATAATCTATTGAACAAAGTAATATTTTCTAATCAGCTTGTATGTAGGGTAGCTAACGATACTTCAATATTATCGATATTCTGAGCCAAATATCAATAATTTCTATCGATTCCGATCGCTCGAGATTATATGTGATATCGAATCAGAACACTTTTAGTATCAATATTTGGTATAGATCTCTCATCGCGCCATACATGCGTTAAATGTCAAAAATACAAAATACAAATATTATCTAGGATATAAATGTGAACTGTATTACGACATGCATACACAATGCTTTTCGATTGTCATCAACATTCATAAATTTAAGGGTACAATTTGGGGCAATTTATAATATGCAAATAAATCGGAAAATTCCTGCAGTTTCAGGATAGGATGGAAAAACACTAGATTTGCGTATGAACAGAAGGATGTTGATAATTGTATTTTTATATGCAAAATAAATAAACTACGAAACAATAAATTAAAAGCCATAAATCTTAAACTATACATATACAAGAATAGACATAATGAACTTTGTTGATATCGTATAATAGAAAAAAATTCGTTTGAAATAATTTATTTGTTTCAGAATCTGTTAGTTCTAATAGTTTTTTCTTTATATGCTTGTAAGTTGTAAGTAAATAAAACGAGAATAGTATATTAAGCGTAGAAAGCAGTAGATCTTCTATTAAAACAGGRGATCTGGCAGCACTATTTGTGTGCATTATTAGGACACTTGTCTTTGTCTGCTTTCTAGCCCTCACGGAACCAGAAGACATATGTTCTCATTTGTTTTCAAGAAAATACGACTTAACATTATATATGAGTATACTATAAACCCCATAAATAAAAATCTGAAGGACTTAAGTCGGTAACCTTTCAGGGCACCTGGCTGGTTCCTAATTTTTAATTAATTTTGGTGAAAAATTGTCCGTCTAATATTCCCAAACAGCAATTCAAGGAACAGGCGCATCATCTTGTTGAAAGCATAAATCAAGAATTATCCTTAAAGGAAGGTCATGGAGCTAACCCGAAATTTCAATTTTAAGAAATCCTGAACATAGTTGTCTATTTAAAGTTCCGTCAAATATCAGCTGGCGTAGAAAACGATTACTCAAAATGTGAATATTTACAAAGATTGTGAATCGAACATCAGACATAGTATTTTGCACCATACATTGAAACCAAATTAGTACTTTAATCAGTATTTTTCAATTACCCAATAATATTTAAATTTTGTACATTCCATTATTTTAAATGTTTATCTGATTAGTCTATAAAACATTTTGGAATAAGTTATGTCTTTATAAATAAACCAATTACAACTTGTGCTTATAATTTTGTAGTTCTAACCACGAACGATTATTTGGTTATAGGAATATAATAACTCTTCTTTTACAAGTAATGCCATATGTCTTTCTAGGGATAGTATAAAAGGTATTTGTTACACACTTACTGGTTATTTCTAAAATCTCGTATGTACAAATTGTAAACAAAGAATTTTTCAAAATTAGTGTATGTAAAATTGGAGCCACCATTATTTTATTTCATAGTTTAGTGCTTTCAAAGAACAGCAGATTTATTTTAAAGCCAAGTGAATTTTTATTTTATTTGCATTTCGATCTCTGTTTATTGGATATAATCAGAATAGATTATTATTCAGATGGAACTAGATAAATACAAGTTGAAAAGGCGATACCCAGTTTTTTCTACAGCGCTGGATTGTTCTTTAATATTATACGTGAAAAACCTGATTGTGAAATTCATTATTTTCGGCCACTCCAGCTGCTTTGAGTATGTTATGGTCGTGCTAGTGTGCAATATTTGACACAGTTTGCAACTTTTGCATTGATTGCCTAGTGTGAGCTATAAAAATTGCAGATTAAATAAAAGAGTGAGAATGTAGTTTTTGTGATTTAATAGTAAAGTGAATGGTACGGGAAAAGTGTGATACTGCTCCTTCGCTGCGGAAGAAGGGATGAAGAATCTGTCCTGTTACAAGGGGAGGAAGAATGGAAGATGGCCTTTCACTTTGTTGGAAACTGGAAACAGATATATGTTGTGATATGCTTACTGTAGTACGAATTTATTTTAATAAAACCACTGTACTTGCTTTTGTTTGTAATTATGCAATAGTATTCTTTTAATTCTGTATTAATTATTTTTTTATAAGTCCACTTCGTTCCTACAGCCTACAAAAGGTGGAATTTATATGTAGGGTTTTATTAAAAGTCTTGTGGGGAACTTGGGGGAACACTTTGATACTTCAATCATATTCACTCTAATTAGATTCTTTTGCATGAGAGAAGCAAGGTCCTTCTCTTTTGCTAACTACTGAGAGACACGTGTGTAACCTAGTTATCTTGTGCCCGATTCTCATTAAAACAGAAATCAAATTAGATTTCGCTTAGTGCTTTGTTATTCCAGTGGTGCTACAAGAACACGTTTTGTTTGATTACATTATAATAATTTGAGGAGAGTAAAAAGAAATTTGCACTGTTTCTTCTCTATATATATGTTACAAACTGTTCATTTTATGTTTTTGGTACCCTAATAAATGCTTCAAACACAAAAATGCTAATCAGGAAAAGAATAAAAACAAAATGCATTTGCTTCTTTCAGCAGAAAAATCCTTAACTTATGATACTTACTGCAAATGTGATAAAAATGTCTGTTGCTTTTTTATATCATCCTGTCTAGTCAGAACTGTCACCACTGACTCGAATGTTCTGTAATGTGTTTTGTTACTGACCTTGTTTTTTCAGTTTGTTTTTAATTTTGCCTGTATCTGTTGTGTACTTACTTTCTTGGAAAAATAAATGTTTGAGAAATATGCATGGGAGTGTTTTATTACATGGCTGTGTTCATTTCTAGATGGATGGTAAAATGGTTTTTGACGTAATACAAAGAATGGAAGATACGGAACCATTCTCAGAAGAACTATTAGCAGCCATGAAACGCTTGTGGGCTGATCCGGGAGTGCAAGAGTGTTTTAGTCGTTCCAATGAGTATCAGTTAAACGATTCTGCCAAATAGTAAGTATACTGTTTATTAGTTGTAAGTATAAGTTTGTAGCAATTCCAGTTTTTCATACAGCTTTTTTTAATCTCGTCCATATAAAGAGGACAAACCATAAATTAAATAAGTGTAAGAAATGGTGCCTGATTTAAAGGGGAAAAGGTTTTGAAAGGGTGCAGATGTCCCAGAAAGAAGGACACATTTTTTCAGTAGTGTCTTCTATGATATACAATTAATTGAAGGGCACAAAACAATTTTTAAACGGTACCTTTATATTAAAGTGATTTGGTACAAGTTTGTTGTAATTTATTGAATTGCCATCTTTGAGGTAAATAATCAACTTGTTTCAATTTTGGTGATTAGGTAGTTTCATAACAATTGTTTATTGTTTGTGAACCCTTCTCATGCCCCACCTTACAATTTTTCATCAATTTCGTTTTTATGAAGCAAAAATGAATGTGCTGTATGAACTTCCAAATTTATTTATTCCTTTAACATCATCTTTAGCACTTTTTTAATCCCAAGTAACAACTAAGATTGCTAACATCACCCATTTTATGAAGCTCAAACATTCTTTCATGATCAGTAAAATAAATTATTCTAAAATAACAGGATATTGTTTATATCCACAGTACCTTTAATATAAAATAGAGTTTTCATACTTGTTTGGATGATATACTCATTGATAGCTTCTTCTACTTGCTTTAAATAACGCAACTGTTTAGAAGCACTGTTGAATGCCTTCTGACTTTGATAGTTGTTAATATTAGCCATGACACATTTTTACAAAAATTTATCTTTGTTTATTTGTCACTCCTACTGCCCTATGTAAAAGAACATATAGTCTATCCCACAGAATCTGAACAATGTTTAATAACAGGAAATTCGTATTACCTCTCAGGGACATTTACAGATAATATTAAAGCTACAGAATTATTTGCTGGCGCTGTGTCTTTTCTACAAAATCACCATTTTTTTTCTAAAACACCACCAACAGTTTTGAAATATATTCAAAATGCTTTTAATTAGCGTACATTTATTTATTTTACCTTATTTTAAATGCTCTACCGGCCAGGGCTGACAGCCCAGTGAATAAAACGTTGGGTTATCTGCTGGAGGTTACCTTAAGAATTTTGGTTCTCTGTAGGTGGAGTCAAAAATCGGTCAGTATTTCTTGTTCTCCAAGCCAACAACAAATGGGCTGTGATCTTTAGTTCCGTCAAAATKTTAAGGAATTTGCAGTATTCAGCTAATTTCAGTTAAAGTTAACTTAGTATTAGTTATTTCAGTGTTGTCACCTGTTGTTAACGGGCGAACTTCTTGTAGCTCTGCCTAATTATAAGTTATCGGCAACAAGCCATTGTGTTATGAGAATCACACCTCACTACCCCACTGGTCGGTAACTTTATACTAAAAACTAACATACCTCACTTTCTGCAAAGTCCACATCCACTACTTTCAAGAAATGGGGATAATTTGGCAAAAAAACTTAACCGATAACTCTGTGACCTTAAAGTTTTCTGGAAATGTCCACAATTGATAATATTGGCAAATATTTGATATCTTATAGTATCCATATTTGTTCAGATTTTGGGAGATGCATGGCTTACCTGCTGTAAGCAATTATGCCATTCGTTTTTCAAGGCTGCTTTTGAATTATTCACAATAAATATAGGTTAATGTCGTCATACCTGTAATATTTTTCATATTTGTTACAAATTTTAATACAGAACAAAAAAATGGGTGTTTTCTATTCCAAATATTAAATATGCCTCTTTAAATAGTATGAGATCTAAAAACTATTTGTCAGGTTCATTACTGTTATCTTCAAGCAAATGATTAGTGCTAAGACTGGTAAATAATAAACATATTGACACATTGACAGTGATTCAAATTATACTAAAATACGAAACAGTGGAGTTATTTTCATGTGTTCCACGGTTTACCAAATCACTTACTTATAATGTCAGACCCTATGTAGTAAATTGTGCCTTTTCTGTTATTAAAACAATTATAAATTTTGAAAACTTTCCTTTTATTTGTAGATTTTTAGGTCGTTTCGAAGAAAGCCCGACATTTGTTTTTGTCCAGCTATCCTCGAAACAACCTAAAAATCTACACATACTAACCACAGACGAGAAAATACCATATATGTATTTTCAATTTTTTTTTAAATGTAAACTGTTTCATCCAGAAAATACTGATACAACTTAATCATATCCAACTCTTGCTGAAACAAATGATTTAATTTCAATTTTGATGTGCTATACAATATAAATAAATCGAGATAATATATTTTCCCTTACAAATAAAACATTTCTATTGTTTCCAGTTTTCTAGATGATTTAGATCGATTAGGAGCCAAAGACTATCAACCAACAAATAAAGACATCCTTCGCACAAGAGTCAAAACAACGGGCATCGTAGAAGTTCACTTTTCCTTCAAAAACCTCAATTTTAAGTAAGGTTTACGTCTTTTTATATTGATAATGTGCTAAAGTGAATTCTTCCAGATTATTTGACGTTGGTGGCCAACGATCAGAAAGGAAGAAGTGGATACACTGTTTTGAAGATGTGACAGCTATTATATTTTGTGTGGCGATGAGTGAATATGATCAAGTGTTGCATGAGGATGAGACTACGGTAAGTGGTTAAAGCAATTTGTGAAACTAGAAGAAGGAATAAATCAGAAGATTAATGTTAAAGATACATGATAGCAAGGTGAAAAGTACTGGCTCTGGTACTGAAATACTGCACTATTCTTAATTAAAAAATGCATTGAATTTGTATACAGCCTTCTTTAATAAATCTGTCAGGTTTGCAAATATCCACCTGCTGCTTCTGTTTGTCATGCACAAATTTCTTTGGATTTAGGTATTGATATAATTGCATGTTGGAGAGATTGGCACCAATCGAACAGGGTTAACTGGTGCACAGTTTTGTTGGCAAATGATTTTTAGCAGCAGTTATTCTTTTACCCTTTTCAAGACAATCAGTTAAAAGAGTTTTGTTTTTCAACCTAGACTTTTCCTGCAGATGCAATTGACATCGCTTTTTTGGTACAGATCTACGAGCTACTTTGACTGCTGTTTTGTTTTAGTATTAGTAATAAAATGCTAAACCTGCATTTCTTCTATGGTAACAAATTGGTTTATAATGTTGTTGAATTCTTTTCATCAGCTTTTAACTAATGTGTCATAACTTTGCACTTACCTGTTCATACCTACCATCTCCTTTCTTTTAAAATGCCTACAGTTTTAGCTACCTCATACTTTTTACGCTACATTCTTACAGAACTATGTTCTATACCTTTTTATCACTGTTTTGTTGGTAGCTGTCGATTGTGTTTATCTTTCACGGGTATCAGTTTCAAGAGATGTAAGACCACGTTTACATCCAGCCACCAATTTGTTGAAAAAAAGAGCTGGCACCTGGAAAACCTTTTCCAACTTTGGATGAATATTTCTTGATGATAAACCATCCAAATTGATCTGTTTTAAGGAAACATAGACAGCATGTTGTGTTTAAACTAATGGTTTATATTTTTGGAAACAAACTATGGCAAATTCATTTCTGTATAAATCAATGAAGTAATTTTTAATTCTTAAAAATAAAATGGTTAGAAATATAAGCTTTTAAACTCTATTAAGTCATTAAAGTTATAAATAATTCATCGAATATTATTTACCTTGTAACATTTACTTGGTAATAATAAGTAAATTGTGAGATTCAAACATAGCCAATGAATGCAAGTAAGTTTATTAATATAAACTACCGAAAAGTTTGTTTAAACCGAAAGCAATACAAAGTGAATCGTCCGATAACAAACTTGACCTTGAAAAACACCAATTCAAAAACTGCAAACTCTGCATGCACAAAACGATAGAAAATACAATGAAATCAGACTTACGACATTACAAAAAATTTGCACTTAACACTATATAGAATAATGATTCGAGAATAGTCACCCTATTACAATCAAATCAATGACGTCAGCCACGGACTGATTTCTGAACAGCTGTTGTTTTCCGGTTTCTCTTCTATCACACATAAAACATATTAATGCCACCTATGATTCACTTTTTGAACCACTAACCCTCATAACCTAATCTTCAAATTTTTTAGGTTATTATTACTATAGTGTTTTGATACAAAAAATACCAACTTCGCTTGAAAGGAACATACTACAGCCTAATCCTAGATAGGAGTATGTGCTAGTAAATCGTCTCTACTACCGCAGAACTTGTTTGTTAGTACACACGTTTTTAGTTATAAAAATATCATAATTTTCATCAGTATTGGTGTTTGTAAGTGTAGTAATTTTGAAAGGGTACAAAGAATAGACGAGAAGAATTTTTTAAAATTCAGTTATTTCTCTTTAAGCAAATTGCCTTAGAAATGCACTAATACCAATGTTTTGGATACAATACGTTAACTTATGCCAATATTAAAAGCAACTGTTTCCTGAAATCCAGGGATTAGTGCTCATAAAGATACCACTTTTTAATTAGGCAGCAAGACACCAATTCTTTTTAAATAACATTATCAAGAAAATAAATGACAAGCCAGTAAAACGTTTTTCATATTAAATCGCATAAACATTATTATTTTTTATTGTCACTGCACAATTTATAATAGCTACATGAACAATTTAGCATATATTCATCGTTATTGTATATTTTCTGATTATACACGTTTTTATGAACTGTATTCATAAAACTAGCCCTGATTGGGTCACAGTATCATACATCAACCTGGCTACAACTGAAGTAAATCAAAGATACTACTGAGATACTAATTAAAAAAAAATGCTAAGTTTTAACGGAGCAATTATTTTTGAGATGAAGTATGTATATTGTACATAGCAGTACAGTAAATGCTTTGTTGGTGTAGTATACCCTTCACAAGTAGATATTTGAAACATTAGCATGTACTAAGTTTTATACATACCACCCAATGTCTGTGGCAGCTCAACCAAAAACTAGATTAAGATAGATATAATATGTGCATCATGAAACTACATATTATTATGTAGCAGGCTTGAAAGAGCTCACTTTATTGATGTGACTTCAAAAACAGCAGATGGTGTCAAGTTGCTAATAAAAACGTGATATAATTGAGATGTCAACTTTTATTTTAATTTATTATCAGTACGTCTTTCTCTTTGTTTTGACTAAATTGTCAATTATATTTTACCTAGGGTTTGTTTGAACAAATCTTTGAGTGAAGCTGGTTTTCAACTCGTGCTACAACACGAAGTTGCTGTGCTACAGTCCGATTTTCACTTAGGTGCATGTATTATCGTAATGTATAATTTTACACAGCGCAACTGTTTGGCTTTAAGTTATGGCATGAAAATTGAAATTATAAAAAAATTTCTGTGATAGTGTGGAATTTTTGGAGTGGAAAACGTTCCGGCAACATCGTTAGTATATAAACAAAACCTTTTAACTGATTAAGAKGAAATTTAACACMCCCTTTTGTAACTTGCTTGCCAGTATTGCCAAACAAGAATTTTACTGTTTACTTGACAATTCCAACCCTACTTTGTCGAAAACCTCACCTTGTTCTCATGTACTATGTGCCCCATGGAATTTGAACCATTCTGAATAACATATTAAATGCAATATTTGCTAATATCATCTCTTAATTACATGGTTCAAATTCACTGGGATACACAGTATGTCTTACTAAGATGGTTACTGAAATTAACGTTTCATTCTGTTTAATGATCATTAGCCTATAACTACTTCCTTCTTATTTAAAATGGAAATTTGTGTAATCAATGCAGCATGTTTACAACAATATCTACTTTTTAGATAGATATGTAAAAATATATAATTTTTCATCGTTTTACAGAATCGTATGCAAGAAAGTCTGAAACTATTTGATTCCATTTGCAACAATAAATGGTTTACTGACACTTCGATAATCCTGTTCCTGAACAAAAAGGACATATTCGAGGAGAAAATAAAGAAGTCCCCGCTAACCATATGCTTCCCCGAGTACATGGGAGCACAGGAATATGGGGAGGCGGCCGCCTACATTCAGGCACAATTTGAGGCCAAGAACAAATCGACAACCAAAGAAATCTACTGCCATATGACCTGTGCCACGGATACGCGAAACATCCAGTTCGTATTTGACGCTGTCACTGATGTCATTATAGCCAACAATTTACGCAACTGTGGCCTGTATTGAAATCGAATATTGCTCTTGTGGACTATAAACTTTAAACGAACCGTTGCGAGAGCATACGATGTCCACGAATCTCGTGTAGGTAGTTCTTCAGGTGTCGTAACTGTAGTCAGTATGTTGTTGCATTCCACTTTTCTTGTGATTATTTAATTAAGAGTTCATACTTAAATCCAAGGATCAGGTCAGCTTGACAGTCAGCAGCTGTTTAATTTATGTAGATGCATTTCTGTATCATTTTGGTGTAGTTAAAACCAGTAACCATAAATGTGGTTACACTATGATGGTTAAAGCCTAACATAGCTTCATGTAGATAAATTTTCTTTAGCACGCAGTTGTGGTATTTTCTTTTTCTGCTACCAAGATTTTGTCAATGGCACAATATAGCATGTGCCATTTTGGGTTATGGTTTATCTACATGTTTGTTTTAATTTACCTATTGCACTATTTTTTATGTAAATACCATTTATTTATGGAAGTTGTTCTTCACCATTTGTGGATTGTTTTATTGATATTTTAGTTTGACAACCACTGAGTTAATTTAATAATTAAGACAATCTGAGTCACAAATGAAGCATTAAGCCATGAAGTATTAAGCCATCTCCGAAAAAGCTAACAGAACAACTTAAGTGCAGAAAAAACAAATTCAAGAATGGATATTTCTTTCTTAAAAAGCTGCCTAATTTGCACTGGAATGTACTTTGAAAAATATTTACGTTTACATTGTACATCATTTCCCCTCTGAATACTTTATAATTACTACTTAAAAATATATAATAATAAAGTGAATCAACTCATAAATTGAAATAGATGAAATATTCTATTATATGATGAAATAAAATTCTTAAAGGTACATTATTTTTCATTAAAATTCTGTTTGCAATCCCATATCCTTATTTATTATTATATCTCCAGTTATATAAATACCAGTATGGCACAAACAGTTATATTTATGATCAATGTTTGCTGTCAAAAGGCTTTATTCTTATTGAACGGCTAGGGGTAAAGCTCTGGTCAAATTTGATCCACCTTTGTGCAACTGTCCCTTAATCACTTATTCGTTTAATTGTCAGTATTCAAATAATAACTCTAGCGATTATTTAGTTTATTACACATTTCTATGAAGTTGCATTTATTACTGCACAAGAAGTACATATATTTTTCATCTATAAATAAACAACATTAAAAGCAGTACCGACACTGAAGGATCTGAAAAGCTCTTTTTTTTCTTAAAATGCATTTCATTTTATGAAAAGCAATCAAGTTTGCATGGTGAAGGTTTAAAATGAACATGTTTTGAAAAACTTATGGATGAAATTTAACAAAAATAAAACCATAAACATAATCACACAAGAGAACTCATAAATACATATGCGCTCAAACCATTTTTAATGTAGGTTTTTTCTAATTTGTTTAAAGGCCCTGTAGACATTTCCAATATATTTGAAGATTTATCTTTTTACCTGGTATTTTTGCAATTATTTGAAATTTTTTCTAGTAATGTGTATTCCAATTTAACATACTTTTGTGTACAATACCTTTTGGAGCATACCTTGTTCAATATTGTTGTCCAGAATCCTGTAAAAAACAAAAACCAAATGTGGTACCTGAAAGGTAAACATCGAATCTTGTAGTAGATGTTGATATTGGTATTAGTATGTGGTATATAGTGTGAAATTATGCAGTTGTTTGTAAGTTATAATTATATTGAAATCTTAATCTTTTTTGATTAGACCACGTCTGTTTTTGGAATAGGGTCGACGTTTTGGCCACACTTGTAAGGGGCATCATCAAGTGCGGGCGAAACGTTGACCGTATTCCAAAAACAGATGCAGTCTAACCCAAAAAGACCAAAATTTTAATCTAACACTGGCTGCGAAAGCTTACTTTCTTATAAGTTATAATTATCCCTAATTTTTGATGCATTGCGAAATGTAGAAGTAGAATACTAGCAGTTTTGAATTTTTGTATAAATCTATGTTACAAAAAAAATACTGCCAATACTGATGACTTTGTTTGACATTATTGTCTTCTCAACCACCTTATTTAAATCATCTTAACACATTTCAAGTAAATAATAGAATAACTATTTTGTATTACTAAATAATATTATAAGGTCAAACAAACCTAAGTGATGTTCGATCTTAATTATATGTTGCACTTCGCCCAAGATGAGTTTTAAAGCATGTCGTGGAAGCTGGTTTTTTTCACTTGAACCTTCACACCTACAAACTACACATAAAACTATGTTGCACCAGCAAAATCTACGGTGTTCATTTTTGGTATCACTTTTGGCATATATGCTAAATATCTAGTTATATAGCCCTATTTTTCCTTATTTAAGTGTATTAGGGAAAAATGCTATTTGAAGGTTACTTGTAATTTTTTAACTAACCTCTGACCTTTCCTAATATTCAGAGAATTACCAAATTATGAGTCTTTGTATCTTCAAATTCTTATGTTATTTAGCAAGATCACATTTTTTTAACAATTATTAAATTAATTCTTATGACACTTTTACTAAAGCAAGTAGTATCATCTAAGCAATTCTGACTCTTTTTGTCATTAAGTGCTATGAATAATATTTCCAATGTAGAGCTACCATTTGGCAACATGTGCTAGCTCTGTCCAGGTTTTATTAGTTTCAGTTTATTTTTTTAAATTTGATATTTACTTAGAACCTGGTGCTTAATATACTTCACATTCAAAGTTGTCCTGAGTGTAATTGACTAGTGTTCATCACTCATATATGTGAGTACCTAGTGTAAGTAGTGGAGGTAATAGTACCTGTATATGTACTGAGTACCGAGTACTACATGCTAATTAATAGTTATCAGTGTATGGTGTTGACGGAAAATATCTTAACTTTTTTGCAGCAACTACCTAGTAAAAAACTTATTTACAAAACTTTGTATCCTTTGTTTTGAACAAGTTATGCTGTTATTAACAAACTTGTCTATTCACTTGATAGTCTGACTAAAACATAAATATCATTTGCTGTTAAATATTATTATAATTATAATGTAACCTAAAGTTTTAGAATTTTGGTATTATAACAAATTGCCATTAGAAACACTTAAATAGACAAAAATGCTAGATATAACAAACTACAAATAAGTGGTAACCTAAAATAAGTGTCACTGAATGCTGTCCAGTTATTTTTACTGCTGCTTAGATTTTACCATTCCACATGAACACAGTAGCTTACGAAGTGAGATGTGAGTATTACAGTAGAGATTCGATAATCCAGATAAGTTAAAACCTACGTGATCTTATTTAGTTAAAAGTCCGGGTAACAGGAACAATTTTTAAAACAGGTAATTAACTAAAATAGATCTCTCACTTTATTTATTCCAAGGACAAACATGGTGTATTTGAAAAATGGCTGTAAATGTACAAGTTCAGCTTGTTCAGCAATAAATTGTCTGGTTTGTAAAATGCGGTCCTGTTGAATTCATAGTACTGTCATCCAATTACTTTACGTTTAACAAAGACAAGTTGCTCTCCTTCATTTTCATCACTTTCTAGAGGTAGACAAAACTGAAACCCATTTGTGCACCTATACAATTTAAACAGATGTATATGTTCGTTCTCTTTGTGTCCTTTAATGATTTTAACATAAGCTATCTAGTTCACATGCAGCTTCAAGCACCTGATTCTTGGATCAGTTTTAACTTAATTTTAATGAAATCTATGGAGTGCAAAGCGCTCTTTTAAATCTATTTTTCTACTGTCTTTATACCTCGTACCAACTCGTTAGATTCTGTGCTGTTATTTATTTCCTGTATACTTAAAAATAATTACTTTAGCATCTTTGGAGATGTAAAGAACATACTAAGAATATATCGAACCCTATATACATAGAATAAGTAACAGTTGTCGAATTAATGTTGAACTGCAAGAGATAAATATTTTGCAGCCATTACATTTACTGCCTGTAAATTCCATCTCTAAACGTAACAGTATTGTAGAACAGCACTACCATAAATTAAATGACAATAGAGATCATTACTAGGTAGTTCAACATTAAAATACATCTAGATCTTAAAAGTTCTTGGTATAAATAATATTTGTCATACACGTATTAGTTTTGAATTAGCCCATAATTTTTATGACAAACATAAATGTGTATCATGTACTAAAAATAATATGTGCTAATTAAATTATACTTCAAAGAAATGTACTTTTTTGTTTTGTGCACAAGTATTTAAATTTGTATAATTTTACAGAATTACTTCTTAGTGTTAATGTAGTTTACGAATAGAAACTATTAGAATTTCTAGTCAATTTGTTGTATGTGCGATATAAATATGATTTAGTCATAATTCACAGCATACTACTGAAAATGTACAGATTTATTTTAAATGTAAAAATATGATGTCTTAAAAAAATATTTAATCAAAAGTTAAATAACAGCGTTAAGTGTTTTGAATGAGCTGGCCAATAAATTTTTTTATAGCTTTGATGAAAAACAGAAATACATTAGGTTTCACATGTTTGTTTAATAATGTGACTTGCGGTACCTCATTTTAGAGGTATTCCGTTTTAGTTTGTAATTCAAGTTCTCATCTTGTAATAAAGTATTACTAATTTAACATTTAAGTATATTTATTTTAGTCAAGATTAAACAGTTGTAAACTTACAATCCACACAAACATTTAAGCAAACTTAAAAATATGCCTTTAAAAATGAGGTCCTGCAAGTTATATATTTGCCCAAGGGTGTATGTGTGCGAATTTTACATTACATTTATAATAAAATTTGCCAACCTCGTGATATACCTCGGAATTTTGTGCAAAATCCAGTAATGGTTTTTGTGGCACCATCATTTCAAATATTGTACACTAGTACTAGCTCGGGAGTTGTTTCACTTTTAGACTGACTACCCTAGTAACAACTATCAAGAATAATTTAACATTATAGGGAAATAACAAAGTTCTAACACAATTTTTGGTATAATACTATACGACTGAAGTTTATGAAAAATCTGCTATTTAGATCTCTGCCGTTGGGTTTTACCTTACCATCGGTAGTGAAATGTAGTCCAAAGTGGACCAAATGTTTAGTCAGTTCTCTATGAATTAGTTCTATATTGCGCTCATTTCAGTGTTTAGTGTATAACTTTCCTGATACATTAGGATAAAGGTTCATGTTGCACATATATATTACATGATTCTTTTGCTCATGCTTACGTAGCAAATAACATATCTACAAATGTTACAAACTATTAAAGAACTGATATGCAGTAATCACCTGTGTACTTTATGTATATGCTTAGATTGATGCTATGTTTTTGTTTTCATATTCCTCGCTTATATAACAATGTACACAAATACTGTCATGTAGCTACTAAGTATCACATTCGTAACAGAGGTTGTTCTAATAATATTATATGTTTGTTTCTCTGTGATGTGAATATGATAAATAAATTTCACTTGTTTCAGTAACGACTTTTATTTTCCTTATCAACTAGCTATTCACAATTAGCCGGTCTTGAATATAAGTGAAGATATCAAGCTTTAGTTTCCAGTCTTCCACTATGGTAATACAAAATCCCATGATATAATTATACACAATTCGTTTGGTATTAATGGCAATGTGTGCTGTAATTACCTGTATTTAATAAAACCTAATCTTCGTTTTCACAGATTGATGGTAAAATGGTATTCGACGTGATTCAGCGCATGGAAGACACAGAACCATTCTCAGAAGAACTGCTAGCTGCCATGAAGAGATTATGGGCAGACTCTGGTGTACAGGCATGCTTTGGAAGATCGAATGAGTATCAATTAAATGATTCAGCTAAATAGTAAGTTGCCGGCAAATATAGTAAGTAAGTAAGTAGTTTATAAACGGTTAACCATTTTATAAAAGAATAAATCATACAGTATGTAGTATACAAAATGGTACATACGATACATTCTAATCCAATCCCAACTGAACATCAAAGAAACCAACAAATAAAAAAGAAAGAACTACATGCGAGGTACAAGCTGTCTCCTGATAGCAAAAAGGGACTGATGGAAGGGATCTATTAAGTGCGCTACAGAATTGTAATCACATGGTAAGCAGGACAAGGGAGCAAAAAAAGAGTAGTTCGTGGAGTGATGTCCAATACAAAACAAATGAAATGAGCGTGACCTGTGATAAGTGGAGAAGCAGATACAAAACAGTAGTTCTGGACAGTCAACAGCACCAATAATCAATCTGCACAAAAAAGAAATCCCAGCAACAAATCTTCTATGCTTTAGTAATTGGATGTTTAAAATATTCATCACAGTTGGAGAATGAAATGTTTCACAAGCGATCGAGACAATTTCAATAATTTCAGTTACAAGCTAAGGCTTAAACTATACATGTAATTAGTAATTAGTAATCTAATTGTAGCATTAAATACTGCCGTTTGATTATTCATTATGAAGTTTTTTAAAGATTCTGAAAGTAATGTAACTAAAACAGGTTATAGACAAGAGTGACAAACTAAATGTGTTTCTTTCATAACTCCACATATATTACAGATACAAAAAATATTTCATACAAAACTTACACGAATTAAAACAGTCCATGTTTTAAAGATATATTTAAAGATGGCAGAATTCCGGTTATACCTGAAACTGACATCAGTTTTGTTTTGAATGGATCACACTATAAGCTATTGCATTTTTGGAAATTATTTAGATTAGTTTGTTAACTATCTGTATTTCTTAAAATGTACTGACTGAGCAACTAAGGGAAGTCTCCTGTCTTATCTTATATAATAATAGTCCTAGAACTTGAAGAAAAAGAATACTGAATGAGTAGAGTAGAGAGATTTATGGAAAATATTATCTATTGGCTCATAACTGACACACTTGTGGTACTAATTGGCCTTCACAATGAAGATGTAGATTCTGTGCTTACAAGAAAACATGAATGCAGATAGATACTAGACTTTTATTTGTATAAAATTTTCGATGAAGGTGGTTGTCCTAGCAGACCTGTTTTTGTTACATAAATGCCCCATGTTGCAAATTAGCAAAATGGTTAAATTTGATTCTACGTGAAGTTTTAGACTTTGAAAATTCCTTTGCTATTAAGAATACACTTAAAAATTTCTAAATTCCAAATGATTGCTTCCTTGTTTCTTTTGATGTAAACAATTTATTTGATTCTGTTCCTCCAAAAGACTGTATATTGTTTAAAAATTTTGTGTAACCTACTTAATCAAAATTGTATTTTATCTTTATTACATAAAAACAATACCGTTTCATTAACGGAGTTTGTGTGATTAAAATTTTTCTGTTTTAATAACAAAAAGTCAGGCTTAATTAGTCTGTTTTTAACTGAACTCTATGAATATTTAGAAACAAATATTATTAAAAATCCTTGTTTCTGTTATCATATTAAATTCAGTTACCGTTACATAGATGATGTATTTTGTCTTTTTACAGGAAATTCATATTATCTAAATAATTTTTTTGCTTTTAAAAATTCGTTACTTGCTTTTATAAATAAATTTCAATTATGAAACAGAAATTAGTAATGAGATTTCCTTTTTAGATTTATTAATTCTATGTAGATAACAAATCTTCTTCTTACCTTTCTTTTAAATTTTTTAGAAAATCCACTTGTACAGACAATGTTATTTTAAAATTTGTTTTCCTCTTAAGTTTGCTGGACAAGTCTCACTTAGCCTCTCTAAATTATTTTCTGCTCATGGATTAAATATTGCTTTTTCTAATGTGGGCAGTATATTTTCCTGTTTTGTCAATAATAAAGATCAAGTTTTAAGTCATTCAGACGTTCATAATTGTTTATGCAATGATGCAATTTAGTTTATGTTGGACAAACTTAAGAGGTAAGGTACATTTAAAAAAATTCGAAAAATATAAAAGTACAGATATTGTAACAACAAATTCTTTGTTAGCTAACCATTTATTGCTATAAAGAAACACAGCCACGCTAGACAATTTAAATTCATTACATTTGTGCAATAAATTATTAAAATTAAATTATTTGGAAATGTTAAAAATTTATAAAATTATTAGTGCACAAAATGTTACTATCTGAATTATTTTTGTAATTGCAGTTATCCAGTTCTATATTATTTATTTGATCGAAATTAATACTATGCGTATTGCTGGCATGTAACTTACTATTTATTTTTGAAAAGTCAAAATAATACTGGTAAAATGGGGAAATTCAAAGTCAAAGAGGAACACTCTGCAACATGTATTTTCTTACAAATTTTGCATTTAATAGATAGTAGATGACAATATTATGTTGCTGAAACTAGTTTCGATGTACAATTTTCCTATTAAACAACATTATCTGTGGGTTTGAATTTAAATCTGAATTTCCCCATTTTACCAGTTTTAAATCAAGATGCCCACTTTCAATCTGAAAAACTTCTACAGAATTAAAGTCAAAATATTTGTAAAAGTTTCCTTTCTTCTTTGTTATTTGTTGCGCTGGTACCGAAGATTGTTATTTGTTAGCCGAAAGCCCTTTACCAATAAATGGATAAAGTGAATTTAAGTATATTTTCCTAAAGAAGACTTAATCATTCATTTTTGTTTCTTTTATTGTGCCCTTATGATTTGTTACTAAACCAAATTTTCCAAATAAAATATTTTAAAAAATATGGACAAATAAGAAGCCTGCTTATTAGTAATATGACAAAAATAATATTATTCAGATATTCATCTGCACTTCCAAATTTATAAAACTTCGCTGATGTTTTAATAAATTTAATCTTTTTTTTTAGCTTCCTAGATGACTTAGACAGGTTGGGAGCCAAGGATTACCAACCCACAGAACAAGATATTCTCCGCACAAGAGTAAAGACCACTGGGATTGTAGAGGTTCACTTTTCATACAAGAATCTTAATTTTAAGTATGATGTTCTATATATTTTTTTCTGCATTGATATCACGGTTGCTTTTAGGTTATTCGATGTTGGTGGTCAGCGATCAGAACGGAAAAAATGGATACACTGTTTTGAGGATGTGACAGCGATCATATTTTGCGTAGCTATGAGTGAATACGATCAAGTTTTACATGAGGATGAAACAACGGTATGTGAAACCAAAATTTTCAAAATTGATAATTTCAACATAAGCAAGAGTATAAAAGCAACATGACAAAGAATTAAAGTGAACATGTAATTATCACAAAATTGAAGCATGAAATCTGGAAATCGTGTGAAAAATGACATCATCAAGATATCTTCCATTTTGGCATTGGCATACCTCCAAGCAACATCTTAAATTCGCGAAAACATGTTGAGGTATATCATATCCAATTGTTGCAATTTTTTCTCKKATAGGGGCCTTAAGTTATGCAGATTTGCTGTAAGATCCACCTAAACACAATATTTTTGGTATCCCCAGAGGAAAAAGACAGGTAGAACCARGTAGCGACTCCTTGGTGACCTTTTAATGTTATCTCTACACGAAAAAGCTGGTTTGGAAATAATTTTCTAATTGCTTCTAATGCTACACATGTAAGCAGAAGGAAATTACATTACCTTAAGAAAATATGGACCAATAATGCCCGTTGAAGAATTACAGTATGCAGTTGATGTTTGCCAGGGTTCTTACTGTTCAGCAGGTTTTACATTCAGGGTTGAACCACTCTGCTCAACTTTCTGAACCCAATATTTGATTAAATTCATAATTGGCACTTGTGGTGTCTCATGAAACCCATATTGTATTTGAAAAAGTCTCTGTGGTTTCATAATAATTGCACATGCACTTTGGTCACTCGGAAACTGCTCCATTGCAAATGACAAATTCTGCCTCACTACTACTCAATGTGTGACGACTAACATTCTGTCACAATTATATTGTGTTATTTAAAAGACAAATATGCAATCCATTCTGAGTTACCCTGTATAACTGTAATAACTTTCAGTTTAGTTAACAACTAATTTTTATTGCAGAATCGAATGCAGGAGAGTCTCAAGCTGTTTGATTCCATTTGCAATAACAAGTGGTTCACAGATACTTCAATTATTCTCTTTCTGAATAAGAAGGATATATTCGAGGAAAAAATTAGAAAATCTCCTCTTACGATATGTTTCCCTGAATATGCAGGTAAGTGGATGTTTTTAATTATGTATTCTAGCCTTCAATCTAGTAGATATAGTTTATTTTTAGATTATTTTCTCGAATATAAGAAATAGGTTTTTTAATTTTTCAATATTGTTTTTAGGTCCTTTGTAAACGCTTAATATACACTCCACCAGTTTGGATAATGTAAAAATTTTACAGTTTTGCAACAAATCACCAAAATTAAACTTTTTAGAAATTCCAGGAAGTGTTACAGTTTTAAATAAAATCAAAATTTTAACCCACCTATTTTAAATAATTTGTTCAATATTAAATCATAATATTGGTGACTTCCTGCAACTTTAAAGACTAGATAGTTGTTTACATTTTTTGACTTCTATCAAAATTAATTTCTGTTTTCCCATAGTTTGTATTTTTTTTATAATAATTGTACAAGGCACTGACGATGGCCATTTAATGCCGAAAGCGCTCTGCCAATTAATATTTAATAAAGTGGAGAAGACAGTGATATGTGAATATTCTGATCCAGAATTGCTTCAGAAATCCAAAAGTGTAAAAATACACTGGGGCTCACCTATACCAGTTTTTTTTTTGATACATCTACTACTTGTCTAATAGATTCATTGACACACGGCATACAGATGGCACTAACATCAGCTTTCAGTACACAAACCAAGTTGATTATCAAACAATCCTCGTTTATTTATGGTGATTAAACTGAATTAAGAAACACTTAAAATTAAGCGTATTAATTATTGTTACTGTAAATTGAACTAATTTGTCGTTTAGGGGCACAAGAATATGGTGAAGCAGCAACTTACATCCAGGCCCAATTCGAGGCCAAGAACAAATCGACAACCAAAGAGATCTACTGCCATATGACGTGTGCCACCGACAAGCATAATATCCAGTTTGTATTTGATGCCGTTACCGACGTTATAATAGCCAACAATTTACGCAACTGTGGACTCTACTGAACATTGTTGATTTGGAATGTCGAGCATCATTTTCTTCTGTTGTTACAAAAGACTTGTGGTCAGTGGTCACATAATCAGAACAGTACCTCTTGTTTATGTGTTTCGCTTCAGAAGGTAGTTAAGTATATTTCTCATGACAAAAGTACGCAACTGCATTCCAGTGTCACTTAAAAATTAGAAATGTGAGTATTTCTTTTTATTGCGGCAGTTTTTAACCGAAGTGTGTTCCTTTATATTTTAATCAATCGGTTTTAGAAGCACAACTTTGCTGCACAATACAGTAACAKTATGGGTGTGTTAAATTGTTTGTTGATGTGAATCACCAAAGTGTTTACCATAAATATGCAGTTTGTGGCTTGGCTTATGATGAACACTTGCATGGTGCCATAAATAAAAATCTAAAATGAATAGCTTCGAGTACCAGAGTATGAAGCACTTTGCTTCTACTCCTTCTCATTTGTCTTCTATTTTCAGTGTTCAAACAGACTATAAAATAAATTTTGGTTAGGGTTGGTTTAGCGAATATTTCTTGTAGTAATATTTGCAGCATTTGTGCAGTGCTTCACATACTTACTAATTACTTGCCTCTGTTCTTATTATTAAAATGATTTAGCCAGTTTTTGAGAAACTTCGCTAACACTTTGATGATTCACTGAATCACATTATGGAAGTGCTATGTTTAGAATAGTCATCTAATTCAGTGACATTTCAAAACTTTAAAAGCCTTTCTTTCCAGAACGTGACACGAATCTCAGCACAAAACACAGACACACAAACGCGAACGTTTCTATCAGGTCTTGAAATCGTTCTGAATTAGATTAATGTTGTACATAGTATGAATAATTGTTGTGTATCTATGCGCACATGAATAGCATCCTTTTAACGCCGAACGAACGAATGTTCAAAGAAATAGCAAACTTGTGCCATCAAGAAATTATGCATTTAACATTATTAATCTAACTGTAAGTGTAGAATAGTAGCTTTTGATCGTTTTTTAATTTATTTATTAGTTAATAGTAAATGAATCGGACTCAAATAAGGGGCAGTACCCCGCCTGCTCAGCAAGCAAAAATATCTTTTCAGAGGATGTACTTTCTGATCTATGTATTCTTAAGAAAGTGCTGCAGGGGTACAATTTTGTCGATATGTACTACAAGTAAAAAAAAAATATTGGAACCAAAGTACAGTTGGCTCAAAATAGTGTGAAAACCATTATGACAACTGATAGCAACATGTTTGCCTACATGTACTGCCATTTTTCGTTACGGTTGTACAATTGCAAAACTGAAACTATGTTTCTTTTATGTACTACTCAGTTTAGTAATTGTACTAGGGCTGTACGTGACGGCAGAGTGTCACTAAAATCAGGAACTATGTGGACCTTAATCGTAGTTTAAAAAGACGATAAAATTATTCTGTACATAAACTAGATGGCGCTTTCGAAGTTATTATGTAGTTTTAGTACCAAAAATAATAGATAATGTGACTTTTATTAAAAGATGTATCATTTGCTCTGTTCTTTTCGGGTTGTACATTCCTCAAGATTTATATTTTTTGTATAAAGTCATTTTCAAATTCCACAACGTCGAAACCATTCACTATTTGTGTGCTCCAGAATTGAATAATATTCATGTTGACGCTGTATTACCAAAAAATACACCCGCATAACACCACCACTAAAAAAAATTGCAGGATGCGCAGATTACAGCAGGGGTTTATAACTGGCTGAATGACTTCGTGATCTTCCATTATTTGTAAATTGTTTCTTTATCTTCACATGGAAATAATTAAGAATAAATTTCTGCGTATATTACAAATTTAACTTATACCATTTTATATAATAACGTGCAATTTGATTGGCCGATCATGGGTAGAAACAAACGAGAAAGTATCCCATGTAACTGCCTATTTTAAACACTACATACTTCTAGTCAGTTTTTATTATTATGTATGCAGTTTTTGTGTTTTGTTTTAAATATTTAATGACAGAATAAACTGTATCTCTTAATTAGTTTATTATTAATGTAATATTTGTTTACTAGTGCTTTAAAGGTGTGTACTGCTGCAGACTAAAATTTATTTAATTGAATTACTACAGTACGTCTGTAGAGTTGACACTGTAAGTGGAAAGGTAGTCCAAAGTGGACAAAATCCATCTTTCTCTAGATACAATTGTGCGTTCCATGCCAACTCAGTTGTTAACAGAATGGTGTTGTGTCAGGGAGCACCATTTTTTATTTTAGTAAACATACAATATACTTACTAATTTGATTTCAGCTTTCCTCGCTGATGTGAAAAGGCTACCCTAGTTTTTGACAACTACAGTCGTCTTTTGAGTTAGTATATTCAGTAAAGATTATTTTTATTGCCTTTTGTACACCTACTATCACCAAAATTTTATTATAGCTTATACACTTGCCCACCAATTTCAGGCACGTTACAGTTGTGGTTATTATATCTGCAATGCTTAATGAAGATGACATACAAAATGCGTCTCTGATATTGGGTATGAAATGTACGTGTTTTCCAAATATCATTAAGTGTTACATTCATAACTGAGGTTGTTTCCCATTGTATGTTTGTTTCTCTGTGATGTGAATATGATAAATAAATCTTACCCATTTCTGAATCTTTTATATTTCTACACCTTCCTTTTCTAAAATTGTTTTGTAACCTGTGATCATCTTTAACTATGACCTACCACTGCTGTAAATACTTCAAAACACACCGTCCGCGATCAATGTAAGATACCTATTACCTACAGTAAAAAAATTGCAAGCTTGGTGAATAAATCGTACGGTTTTCTTAGCAACCGCCTACCTAGGAAAACTATGATTTTTTTTTACCATACGTAATAGTTATCTTACATTGATTGCAGACGGTGCATTCTTAAGTATTTACAGTAGTGGTCGTAGTATAGTACGTAATACGTGTTGTAATGCAATTGCGCACTCCTTTATGCATAACTTTTTTATTCGTGTGCGAAATGCTTTTTACAACACTTATTACATAATACACTATTACGACAGCCGTAGGTTTCTACTTCTTGAATGTTCACATTATGCCAAATACCCAAAACTTTTAGTTGTATTTTTACTAATTTATTTATATCTTTAATGCATAACATGCAAATATATTTCTTTCAATGTAAAAAAATGTACAAGGCTGATAATTACTTCCACATCTAAAGGATGGGAAGCTTTAAAATGGCCGAAAACACAAAAAAACAAAATTTGAGCAAAAAAAAATTTCTTGTCTGTGGTTTTGTTTGTGGACACGATAACTTTCGAAAGACTTAATATATGAACTTGAAATTTGGCAAATGTATAAATCTCAACTACCCAAAGCGACCTTGTGAGGTAAGTAGGGTATCGAGAAGGGGGCGAAATTGGGGGTAACTACCCTTTTTGCAAATTTTAGTTTAGAAAATATTAGCAAAAAAGCGTCACTTAAAGAAAACGGTTTTTCCAAAATATCTCCGAATACATTTAATGTATTCAAAAAATGAAAATGCCATCAGACAGGAAATAAAATTACTCACATAAAGTGTCTTAGAAAATTTATCTGAAATTTTGACATTTTCGAAATATTTCCAAAAAACCTATTTTGAACCCTGCTCATACGATTTTTTTAAAATTTTCGTATTACATAGAAAATCAAATTTCTGATCAGAAAGCGCTCTTGTAATTTTTTTGTTAAGTTAATCATTTTTGAGTTATTTGGAAAAAACCGATTTTAAAATTTATATATTTTTGCTAATATCACGAGGACTGTTTGTCTCAGAAAAAATGCTCAAAACCTGATTACTAATCGTATAGTATAAGAAATAAAAATGTAAATGTCATTTTGACAATTGGATGTGCAAGTATTGATTAAATTTGCAGCGGTTTTTTCATTGGGATTGCAAAGTGCAGACTAAACGGTAAGAGATGGAAAAAATTAATGTAGCCATAAGGATTTCTTTTTACGGCAATGACAGTGATGTCAACATCTTGGCTAACTTTCCTTTTGATGCTGGTATCTCACTGACCATAAGCTACTGTAAAAATGTTTGTTTTTAAGTAATATTTCTACATACTATAATATGATACTATTTGCATCTTTCATAAGATGTGATATGCAAGTTTATTTAGGGAAAAATATATTTTGAAAGAATGAATATAAAAAATTAACACTATACAGGGTCCGCCACCTAAAACTCCCCAGGCTCGTATTTTCTTTATTTTTTTAGGTACAACCTGAAGTTATGTCAAATTGTAGGTCTTTTTAAACTCTTTAAAAAGAGAATACTGTTTGTCCAAAATTTTTTTTGCAGATTATCATATTTTGCAAATAAAGTTAATTTTTGTAAATATTTTTTATCCTTACCCAGTATAATAAATATTGCTTTATAGTTGGATGTCGGATTTTATTTTCTTCAATTTGTGTCTTTACCATGTATGTGTAATTTTTACTCCTTCTTAGTGAAAAACAAGAAAAACTAGTCGCCGCCATATTCTGTTAATATGGCTGTACAGAATATTTTAAATGTTAGTTTAACAGCTTATTACGATACAAATTACGTCTACATACCCATTTTAAGTAAATAAAGTACAAAGTTCGTTCTACACAGAGAGAGGCTAGGAAATGAAACCCTGCGATGAGGCTAGTGCGTGATGTAGAAAACCAAACTAGCCTCATCGCAGGATTTCGTTTTCTAGCCTCTCTTTCTGTAGAACGAACTTTGTACTTTATTTATTAAAAAGTTACTCCAAATTTTGGGGTTTTGTGTGCAGCGATGGGTATGTAGGCATAATTTGTACCGTAATAAGCTACTAAAATAACACTTAAAAAATTCTGAACAACTCTATTAACTAAAAAATGGTGGCGAATAGTTTTTCTTGTTTTTCACTAAGAAGGAGTAAAAATTACGCATACATGGTAAAGACACAAATTGAAGAAAATAAAAGGCTGCATCCAACTACAACGCAATATTTATTATACAGGGTAAGGTTAAAAAATATTTACAAAAATTAACTTTATTTGCAAAATATGATAATTAAGAAAAAAATTTTTGGACACACAATATTCTATTTTAGTTTAATTTAAAAAGACCTACGATTTCATATATAACTTAAGGTTGTACCTAAAAAAATAGCGAAAATATGAGCTTGGGGAGTTTTAAGTGGCGGACCCTGTATAGTGATCCAATGCAAATGCACAGGTGACCTCTTGTGGAAGATTTGTTGCCTGAAGTTTTGTTTGTCAACAACATATTGAAATAAGAATGTATTTCTTCATTAAACACTATGTTTTTTTACTAAATTTTCATCAATCTGTAGCATGCCTTAAACTCATTCGATAGTTTCTCCTTTTCTGGTTGATGCTACTGTTGTCCAGTCAAATCAAACTTGATATTCTTAAATGAAAACATTCATCTGTTGTAAGAGCATTAAAATATTTCTTTATGTCTCAAAATGTAGTGTCTTTCCAGGTATATTAATCCAGCAGTCTTGTTGGTACAATTGTTACAGGTTGTTTGTATAAACAAAATAACTTTTTTTATCGAGGCAAAATTCTCATTTTTATTGGCAAAACCTATTGTTAACTACATTTTAATTTTACAATCCTTATGTCTATTGCGTGTAACTATAAGCCTTCTTAACATACATAATACTAATACCAAAGGATAGTTATTACAGTATGCAACAACACCAGGGATTATAAGCTGGAGGTGGCGGGGCTACTATAGTTGGTGGTGGTTGTCCTACAAAGAGTGGGGGTGGTGGTGGTGGTCCTACAAGGGGTAGTGGTGGCCCCCAAGCCCAACCAAAGTGTGGCACAGGAGGAGGTGGATGAGGTCCAAAACCCGGTCCTGGCCCTGGTCCTAGGCCACCAAAGTGGTCTGCCATTGAAAAAAATGGCAATTTTAATATTCAATTATTAAACAAGAATTTTTTAATTGCTACAGTTCAATTGAAATATTAAATGGTTAATAAATTAGCGGTTTGAAACCGCTGTTTCGCCTATGAAGACTTAAGGCCAGCAACATAATGTTAAAAATTAGTTTTGCAACAGCAATCTCATGAGTATAAAAATTGTGTCCTTTACCAATTAAACTATTTACATTTAAAACTGTATAGTAGGTAGGTTTTAAAATTATTAATTTTGTTCACTGTAAGTTTAGGAGCATAGGTCATTATGAATTTCTTGAATTTGGAACTAAGAATCTGCCAGAATTAAGAAATGCTTGCCTAAGGATAAACTAATTGATAAAAAGTCATCAGATCAATTTTGTGTTTTGACACTACAAATTTTTGTAGTTTAATCTAACTTATGTCTTTCAGTATCATTTATTTTTTAATTCGTGGCACAATTAATGACATACATCAATAATCGATAATCAGAAATATTGATTAACATTAGAAACAGACAGATGATTTTGTCAATGTGTTATTGTCATAATTGATGACATAAGGTATATTATCGCTTAATACACCATTTACTTTTTAATCAACACACATGACTAATGACAGGGAAGAAACATCCAGTGACCGATGTTCAATTCATTTTTGCTGGTTTTAGTTGACGAGTCTAAAGAGGCATGAAAGGCAGAGTGGGATGTGAATGGATTGATTATTTCATTATTTATAATGAAAAGCCATTCTGTCAATTTAGTTAATTCAATAAACACCTACATGTGTTCTTTATTAAGTTACCTAGAAATTCTGGGAGTTTATAAAGCCTTAAATGCCCTGAATTTACAGGTTTAATTAAAATAAAATCACTAAATTTAATGTAATAATAGCTACTTTTAAAGTTTGTTTTTGAAAGTATATTTTGTATAGGCAATGCATTTGGTCCAGGTAATCTATAGCAAAAACATAAGCCTATATTATAATAATAACCTATATGAAAACAAAACTGTGTTCCCTTTTCCTTTTTAATGTTAAATATTTTAGAACAAAGAAAGAAGCATGATAATAATGATTTCATGATTACAGAGGAAAAATCCGATTTTCGATTAATGAAAATTTTTTTATATGCATGTTTAATTTATGATAGATTTTTATTCTCTAAGGAATTAAACTTAGAATGTTTTTCAGTATTCATGTTCTGACAGTAATATTAATATATCTACATGAAAAGTGGCAGGAGTATTTGTCAGTTATGAGCTTAATGGAAAAGTGTACCTACCTAGTTTGAAAATTTGTCTTTTCATTTTATGTTATAGTCCTGGTGGGAATACAGTATGAAGAAAACTATGAAGTTTAAACTTTTAAATGAAACAAACGGTTTAGAAATTTACAAGAAGAAAGAAGATGCTTTTCTAACTTTGTGTTTACCCAAAAACAATACGCTGCTAGGATCATCATCAACTGAGAGACCAGAACAGATTTTGATAGACTGCATCATATTTGGAGTACATTTTAACTTACAGATTAAATAAAAGCATCTTAGAGAATTTTTTTTTCATACGTCCATGATATGGGGGCAACAAATGACTATCTACCATATCTGGATGTAAAATATAGTTGCGATGGTATGCTTTAGGAAAACACAAGTGCCATTTTCTCTATGAATAAAAATACTGAATATAGTAGGTACTAAAAGCTCACTACAAAAGTTGTTCGTACATATAATATGTGCAACTATGTTTGTCCCAAAAAGTTTTCAAGAACATTCTTTCAAACGATGATTTGGAGAAAACTCAGGATTTTCAGATGGATACTGATTTTCCTGAATTAACATTTCTTGAGTCAGATCCTCATACTGTTGAGTTTGTATCTAATAATTAGGAATGCGTTTTGAAAAAACTAGAAAAGAGGATTCAATTTTCTGAAGTTTATAGCTGAATATGTAGCATTACAGGTTAGGAATACGAACAAAGTTGTACATATCGAATTCAATGGGTCTCCAGACTGGACTAAATTTTTATCAAGAGATCTCTATCATCCAAGTGAAAACCTGATAGATTTGACACGTTTAATTGAAGCTGAATTCATAAAATTTCATGGCTAGTTATTTACTTAAAAGAATATTTTTAATAAATTATTAAATTTAGTAAAGGCGTCCTCTGAGGATATGTGTAGTAAGTTTTCTGATGATGGAGTGTTATGTTTAATTAGAACTAGGTCTTATATGAGATTGACATATCAATAAAAAAAAATTGTTTTGTAAATTCCAAGTAAACGTTGCAATGAAAAATGTCAAAATTCACAAACAATTAGTTTAAATAATTCTTCTTTTTTTACTTGATTTAATAAATTATTTGGAAAGACAAAATTTTTCTTAACTAGAATAGTGATTGCAAGTTGGACATAACCTGAGGTTTTTAACAAACTGAAATTAATGGTATTCGTCTTACACTTCAAGCATTGAATGGCAACCAAGAATATTCGTTACTGATGTCACTGCATGGCCTATATGCAAATGAGTATGGCTGGTGAGAACACCATGCTATATTCGCACCACGGTTATAGTATAAAATTTACTGGACAATTACCTGGTCCCCCAAAGTGTCCTCCAGGTCCATCAAAACCACTTGGTCCATCCATAGCTGGATGCACTTAAGTGTGTTGTCCATTCAAAAATCAATATCCTTACTCTATGTGATAGTGTTATCTATAATATTACCGGATATATGTATGACTAAGTTTAGATAAGTACAACAATACTCAGGTATTTAATGACCACATTATAGCTTTTGTAATTGTGGTCATTATATCCCTATGAATGATCTCTAATAAAATGTTGTCGAGCATGGGAGCTCTCATGTTATTGCTGGCTCACCATCATCCTGGATCAACGTAAAATAAAAATTCTTCCACAAACACTGACTTATTAATCAACCTTGTATTATCATACTTTTATATTTGAGCCACTAACGAACAAATATTTTGCAATCAAGTTTTTTATTTTTATGTTATTTTGACACACTGATTGACAAAGATAGAAAATTTTATAATCTTTAATTTTCACTGTAGAAACAACAGAGTGGAAAAGTTATGTTGATCAGTCTGACAATTTCATGCAATGCACTGTATGTTTAAGTACACCTAAAAATATAATTACTATTAGTTTCTTTCTGGGGTTTTTACATTTGTAAATTAACATGGATAACCTTTGCAAGATAGAACATTTATTAACTTTAAATATAAAATTACACATTACAATTATGTTTAGTTCGTATAATTAGAATCATATAAATTATTATGTATTCACATACTTCATTAAGATTTGCTGAGCTTAATTGAAATTGAAATTATATTAAAATATCTAAGTATATTGTTCTTAAAGTACACCATCAATTTCAACTCTTTTCCTTTTCTTATGATTTATAACCATATTTGCGGCTTCAAGTGGAGTATGAGCTTCAAGAAACCATTCTTTCATTTTCGTGTTGGCTGTCTGTCCTTCATGGAAGAGTTTCTGTTCAAGGCTATCTAGTCGACTGTTGATGGTAGGATCAGAAGCTGTATTGTATGCTAAATCCATAAGTTGCCTAAATCGAGCTTTGAATGTCTACAAAGAAGGTGCATAAATAGAAATGATTGCTTTGTAAGGAATTGTGAATATATTTCTACTATGAGTGACATATAGTATAAAATCAACTAAGATAAATATGATTACTGTAATTAGGTCAGGACATATTTATGGTAATCAATGCTACATACTGGATATCCAGGTATCCAGCCTAATTTTACTGTCCAGACAGATACTGGATATTCAAAAACTAAGACAATTAACTAAAATCAACCTTAATATATTCTTCTTTGAGAGGTAAATAATAAGAAAATGGCTTTTAGTTAAAGCTGAAAAAGTTACACAACATTGCACAGAAGCTTGCAAAAACTAAAATTACATATATCGCTTTAATGATAAATTTAATATTTAAATTATGATGTACTTGCACAATTTCAAGAACTATAAAAACCTCGCAGATTTTCAGAAACTTTAAAGATAATAGATTCACAGTGTTTAAAATAATGCAAAATCATGGATTTGGCCTACGACACATTTTTACCAATTGGCACGCACATTCACACATAATTATGGCATCTGGCTCTCGCACATCCAGGACACTCGTGTGGCGTTTGGCCTTTTTCTTTTCTACCCTTAAGAGGGATACGAAGACCGCGTGTTGCCTTGAATTCGCATTTCAAGACACTGAGCACCCCCCTAATATACAACAGTAGGAGTGTAGTAAAGTGAGGGAAATATTTCTTGCCTTAAAATCATAGCGCTGCGCTGGCTGGTTTTGGAGTGTAGGCAAAAGTATGTTTTTCATATTCTAACTAATAATGCAAAAACATTAATTTCCTAAAACCACATAGAAAAATTGTAATTTAACCAATGTGAAGGTTTTAATAAGGTCTTCGAATGAACTATATTTGTCCCGTTCTGGTTTCTTCTATAGTATTCCTGATAAGATAATGTAATATGCATCATTACATAAACATGTACGAGATGACGAATAATTATGTAATAATAATAACTTGTGTTCTTTTACTCTTGTTTTAACATTTCTGCATGTCACATCTTAATTCATATATTCCACATTATCGAGCTTCCAGACTTTATCAAAGAGAATTTCCTCCCTTGTGTACATAAGTTTAAATGAAATAAATGCATGATTTTTATTGTTTTATAGGAAAATTATGATTTAAATACTTATTATGTAACTTTTTATTTGGTAATTTATCAAACATATGAGTTTTAGGGCCATTAACTTTTGTTCTATGCTCTATTACAATTAGTTCTTGACATTTAGGTTTATTTAGGGGTACTTCCTTAAATATAAATTACTATTCAAAACAGCTGTTTTATAGTTAATTTTCAAATTGGTTGTAATATATTTAGAAAGCCCACTGCCACTAAAATATCCCTACAAATACGCACTGCAACCAATGCAACATACATCAGCTATTTTGTCTAATAAATTAAATAGACTCATAAAACTACCTTTAAATAAAATCAAAATGTAATCAAGAATTGTTATTAAATGTAATAAATTCACTAATAATTTATTAAACAATACTACATAATAAATATACATAAATATTAAAKTACAATAAATAATTTACAATCAAACAAAAAATTCTTTTGCATTTCCTACATAGATAAAWATAAATAACATTAGGTAAAATTCTTTTTAATAATAAAAATAATATAGTTTAGATGCAGGACAAACCTAGAATATTCAAATTAAGATGCAAATACATGGACACATTCAGAAATTTTAAAACGAGAATAAAAGAACATCTCAGGTCTTGGCGAATAGCATAAAATTAACATTATCTGTGAACCATCTTCGAGGTACACATAACACACTTTTTAATTTAATACCACTGTTAAATTTTTTTATTTTATCTCCAGCCAATCATTAAACTTGTTGGAAATATCTTAATAAGCAACTTTAAATACACAAATTAATCTTTTACCTACATTATTAATTAATGACGTTTTTGACAGATTTGACAGAAATAATTGCTAAGTTATGGTTATTTTATGTATGCATATACTTTATTAAATTATAGTAAGTGGTTTGCGGATGAGGTTTCATTAGACTTCAAAACCAATCATATCAAAACAATAAAACATTCATATTTGTATAGATTATTTACTAATTAAATATCATACTTGACTACTTTGTTGAATAAAAGTATACATGTGGAAGAAACACAATATTTTTGCACAAATAGTTTAAAAGACGAGTTAGTTAACTGTCAGTACAGAATAGAACAATGTTATGGGCAACTATTTTTAGGAATGAACATTTGGAGCTTTGGGAACAGAATATTCTACTCATTATATGACCTGTATTTATGTAACCAAGTTTCTGTAATAATTTAAAATATTTAATTGTTTTGGATTATTCAAATAACACACCACATTTCCTAATACAATAATAAAAATAAAAAATTAAAAAGTTGCTTTCCTGGATTCTACTGTCACTAATCTCTAAAATCCTAGATGGTGCTTCGTTATGAATAGGAAATCCATAGGTGGAAATTACACAGGTAAAAGTAGAATGATTTCATTAAACTTATTTAAGTACCAAATATGATAGTAAGAAAAATATAGTTAAAAATGCAATTAAATTTTCCTTAATGTGTTTAGTTACATTAGAGATAATTTCAAAAAAAGGAGGAATGATGCTAGTAAGTTAGCATTATATATTTTAAGAAACTGTTTCATGAAAAGAACTACAAACACATGTTGACCATATTGAGATGCATGTGCATTTATGTCTGTTCTAGTATTATACAATTTTTAGKCAGCAACTATATAAAAATAATATATGGAACATTATAACGGGATATTCAACCATTTGTGTTTCTTAAATAATACTCTTCATATTACTCACCTTTTTCAGGATTGCTACAAATGGTTACAACGTAATTTACATATTATAATCTAATATGGCCGTTAATTCTACTAAATATTAAAAATTATATATATTAATTAAGTAATATTTGCTAATTTAATATTTCTGACATTTCAAACAAAAATCATCCTTACCTGAAGAAGAATTTTGGAGACGTCACCTCTGCTGTCAAACTTCTTAGCATATTGGCCAAGTTCATAAAAATGTATTCCAAATTTGTGTAACTCGACAGCACAAGGATCAGCCTTTAATATCTCTCTGTAAGCCTCCTTGTAGACTCGTGGCAGATCAGCGGCTACTATTGCCTGCGCTCCTCGTGCTAATGGTTGTACTAACCACATTGGTAATTCTAGAACTGTTCCTGCTTTTAAATCTGCCTCTTCGGAAGACGGATTCAATTTTCCTGTTTTCGCATCACAAAATTAGAACTGAATTAAAAACATGATTGGAAGTATCTTACCCATTGTGGGAACATCTATAAGGAACTTGCATGGCGTTCTTTCTTGAGTTACTAAAATATCATCAATAGAAAAATAATGTGGAGTATATGAGGCAGGTAAAGGCATTGTAAAGCATCATCAAGATGTTTTGCTGACAAGTAGTAAACAAAACAACATAACCTAAAATTTATGCAGTTACTAGACGAAGATGGAAAATATAGTTCTTCGATCGATATCGCGCCTAGTCGAAAATAGGGCTTTGGGAAATCTCAAATAAGCGAAAGTCTCTTTTGGTTACTATTTCGAAATATGAAGTCTAGCAAAAAGCCAGATATTTAAAACATACAGACGTTCTTTTTAGTCACAAAAAGTTGAAATGAAGCTAATTAACTAGCCGAATTAGCTGCAGGTACGTATGTGCATGGTTTCGTAAAGATTTAAGACCAATTCGATACTTTTGAACTTCCAACTTCCAATACTTTATTTTTCTACATATTAATATAGATAAGTACCTAAGCAATTTAATGTTAATACCTATTAAACATTTTCTAAGTAAAAAATCCGGGCAAAGCTCCGATGCAAGGCCAAAAGTCCGGGCATGTCTAAAGTGAACATTCGTCTCCCATTAAGAAGGATTCTGGATGGTGTGCCCTAACCAAGGTTGTCCCCTAAGACGTCCTCCATTCCATATTGGTATACTCGTACTTATATTGTCCATTGTTGACCATATCATAATGCATAATAATTTTTCCACAGGTAAATAAATCGTGAACAGTAGAAAGTTACAAGTGCCAACTCTCAGGTCGTTACAAAAGTAAACTTGCCATTAAGTTTTTGCTAACATAAAGAGTGTAATAGCAAATTTTTGAAAAAAATGCAGCTCAGAAAAGTATAGGCAGATTTTTTTAGTTTCTTGATATTTAGGTATGTAAATAACCAGTATTTCAAGAGTGTTACCTATATTTTATTATGGAAATAGAAACTCTAATTTTATGTTATTATGAGTTCTGTTAATTAACTATGCATTAAATTTGTCAGTCTGGTAATACCGTTTTGCAAATATATAGATATAGCTACCTACTTTCGTTTCAGGTGGTTATTTCGTTGTGTGGTGTTTATAAAAAAAACTTTGGTTACGTTGGGGGAAGTTAGATATCTTAAAAGTGTCCCCCATTATCACAATTTAAATATGGTCACTTATTTAGGCATGTCCGGAGAAAGCCGGACTCCTGGACAAATGGTATCCCTAGGTGTGTGACTGATCTATGAGAAAAATCATACATTACATCTGGAAGCAAGATGGCCAAACCCCTTACATTTTTTTAATAATCATTATTAAGTCTATTATCTGGGAAGCTTAAAAATGGACGATTTTTTAAGTCATAGCCTACTGTAGTTTGTATTAAGAAAAAGTAATAAGTTTATATTATACCTATCTCGAAAATGACAGGATACTTACCTATACCTAACACCGAATATTATCTGACTGGGTACACAACTTATGATGTATTTAAACTTTTTATGTAAAATTAAAAAGCGACGTTTGAGGAATAAGAAGATAAGGCCAATTTTTCTTTAAAATACCTGGTAAGCCATTAACTTTTCAAAAATCTAGAATAGACATAAAATTAGGCTCACAAAACTGACGTTAGTCGCTTTTGAGCTTTGAACTATTCATTTCTGATTAAACCAAAATCATAATACTTTTTTACGCCACCGAAAATAAGACTGCCGTAGTAGTATCATAATTGGATGAACCGGGTCGTGAATCAATATCTATATTTTTGTAATAATTTATACAGCGGGTTTAAATTAAACTGTCTGCGTGTTGTTAAAACTGCAAAATTCTACACTCGTGCCTGTAGATTTCAATAGCCAAGAATGTTCCTTAAAATACAACTAGCAATATGGATTTTACGATTTTGACAGCTTGAAGACAACAGCAAAGCGTGGATTTAAAAATATGCTGCAATTTGGCAAAATTAGACAATAAAAAAACTTAAAGAGACAAAAGGGTCATAAATTGTTGATTGTTGTTGATTATTGGTGATTTGTAAATACTGTAAGAGTTGGGTTTTTTGGAATTTATAATGTATTTTTTAAACAAGTGTTTTAAGTCACCACAATTCTAATTACTCTTAACGACCAGGTTTTTCTCGCGAAAAATGCGATATCGTCCATTAAGGCGATGAAACAGGCAGGTTTGGCTTTTCAGGACAGAAGTGAAGTAAAGCAGTAAAAAAAAGTAAAAGGTAAAACTGTCAAAAGAAATTTTACTTGAATGTACGCAAATGATATTTCGTTATGTGGATGCTTCAAGAGTAATTCGTTGTTTTGTGTTGTTTGCTTACTAATGGCAGGTGACGATTGCGATCCGGCCTGGGTTAAGACGGGAGTTACGGATTTGAAGCAACTGGGCGAAAAAATTAACAAAACATTCAATTTGTCAAAAACATTTAAATTCCTCGCTAGAATCAACTAAGCAGTGTTTACATGCAGGCTTGAAATTTTGAAACATAAAGACGCGGTTAAACAAAATCGTTACATACTTGGTCGTTTAATTGATTGCATTAAATTTTGTGGAGCCTTTGAGCTAGCTTTGCGCGGTCACGATGAAAGAGTAGATAGTCAGAATCAGGGAATTTTTAAGGGTTTGGTTAATTTAATGGCGGAAATTGACACAACGTTAAAATCTCATATCGAAAACTCTAAAAATAGTGTTTTTTTCAGGCCTATCCAAAACGATACAAAACGAACTCTTAGCTATAAGTCACGGATTTATTCGGGAACAAATATAATCAGCAGATTTCATTGCTACAGCAGCGCCAGTTAGATAGTCTTAAGGTTAAGAATTCAATCTCCGCATTTTCGACTTCGGTTCAAAAAATTAGGGACGAGTTGGACGTTAACATTGATGGTAACAAACAGATGGCTAAAGAAGTTTGCGAAGTAATAATTACGAATGTATGTAATAGATTCTTTTCGAGCGATTTTTAGAGGCGTCCTTCTTGAATCTCATTGCTTCCAAGAATACAGCAAAACATTTCCCGACAAATATGATTTAAGCGCGATTACACTTAAACACGAGTTAATGACAATTTATCACCGAGAAGATTTTCGAAATGCAAATGAAGCCGTTCATGTTTATCAGTTTTTGATGGAAAATAATTTAGGCAGCGTGTTTCCGGAAACTATTAAACTTTTAAAAATTATTTGTACCATTTCAATGACGACGGTCGAGAGCGACCGGTGTTTTTCAAAATTAAAGAGAATTAAAGATTTTCGCGCAATACTATGGGTCAGGACTGACTTAATGCATTGATAATGTACTCTATGCAAGGTTTCCCCTCCTCCACGAAAAAAAAACGAAAAAAAAGTTCGTTGGCTGTTGCCCCCCCAGTTAAAATTGTTACGAGCTGCCACTGGTCGCAATTTTATTTCTTTGTAAGGTAACCCCCCCCACGCTAAAACCTGGCTACGCCCTTGACGGATAATACCAATAATACAAGTAATACTACCTACTATCAGATATGTATGAAATAGCAATATTACTATAGTAACATTGCTATGCTAATACTGACTACATATATAGTGATAACAATGTTTGTAATACTAGATATGATCAATGGTTTCTAGTTCATCTATTGAATATTGTTTCCTAGTTATCTTCAATAGCGTTAACAACATATTCTTACAAAAATAAACGTTCCGTTACAAAAATAAATATTTATGTAAAAACATTAAAAATACAACATAAAGTGTACATTTTCATGCCTATTTTTAGGGAATTTATTTTTTAGCGCATTTACCACGTCATAAGAAAAGGCACTATTTGTCCGCACTTCGTCCTGACTCATGTCTGATGTTTGTCGCACTCGTTGATGGCTTGATGATCAACGTGTTTTTTTGCTTTCTATACGAAATGTATCTTCTATACTTACTTAAAATGAAAGTAAATACATATCTATGATACAAGGAAGATGGACTAAAGTTTCATTGTCCCGGAAAGGCTTTCATACGTGTTGTTAACTTCTATTCATTATAATAATTACTATGCCCTGATTTCGTGGATGAAAATAAATAAAAATACAAAGCTTGCTTTAAATAGTGAGAGTGAGATCTTTGATGAAGACCTTGTTGTGTTTAACTAAACTGTACCTACATCTATTACATTTTGGTAAAGAATGAAAGATACACCTGCCACTATTGTGTATGAAATACACTAAATAAGTTGCGATGCATTTTAACATGTTAATAATTATATTCGCAAACAACGGGTGTATTTTTTTGCAATTCGCAAATATTATACAAGGGTCATCTCAAGGAAGTACTTCGAAAACAAGGACCGCATTTTTTCATTCATCATGTAAAATGACGAATTTCATTAGTCTCCTAAAGGCCTCGTTTTTCTCATAAATCGGCTAGGTGTTTTGCAACCAGAGGTTGTCTGCTAAGATACTCCGTCAACTAGGTCTTTAATGTCACCGCCTGAGTGAATTTTGAACCTGCTGTTTATGCACGTAACTTAGAGAAGACTTGGGCAAGACGTCGAACATGTGTCTGTGGGAGAATACTGCTACATTGTTGTGCAACATTTTCCTAATTTGGAATTGGGAGCGCCACTAACCGCTGACCCAAACACACGTTTCTTTTATTTCGCGTGAGCAATAGCAAAATTATGTTCACAATTTGTATTAAATCCATTTGCGGCAGGTGGGTGCAACCTACATGCAATATATTGACCAAACAATCGCATTAGCAACAAGGGGAATAACAGCAGGTTGATCAGTATCTGAAATGGAACCCGAGTGGCACATTCAACCTGTTAGAAATGTACAAAAGGACAGTGCTATATTGCTTACGGAAAATGCGTTACATATTTCTAAAAATTATTTTGATAAAATCAAATCCCGTCTCGAAGAAAGAAAGAAAGCTCAGGAGAGTATTGAACGAGCTAAAGCTAGAAAGGAACATTACAAGCAAGAAAGCAAGGATATGGTAGACAAATGGGAAAACTCAATACAAGTGGTTATGGAAGAGTTATCCAATGAATTCAATAAAAATCCTATTGCTTTCAGAATATACGGCTTCGTAAACAACTTGAACGCAGGGAAAAGGAAATGAAACTAAAAATGGAAAGAATTCAGGGTTATTTCCGATTGAAAAAGGAACACGAGGAGGAGAGGAACAAATTTGTAACTGAAATGAGAAAACGTTTATACGCAAGCAAAGGTTATCCCTTTGAAATCAATAGAGCACTACTGCTTTCTGAAGTATTACACGTAAGAAACAAACAGAGAGAGTTCGATAGAATATTAAAACTGCAAGAAGCTGAAGAGAGAATGCAATATGCAAGACAAGTTCTTGAAACATGTAAATCAGCAAAGGAAGAAGAATTGTCAAATACAGAGAGAAGGCGTCAAAAGAAGAAGGAGATCCAGAAAGAATACGAGATTTATAAGCAAAACAAGGAAAAGAGCAAAGAAAAAGAAAATAATGAAAAACATAAAGAAATGATAGAGTACTTTAAAATGATAGAGGATCTCGAGCATGTGGAGACACTTCGAAAAGAGAAGGTAAAATAATAAGTAGATTGAATGGATAGTTTTCTATACTCTAAATCCTCAAAAGTATGTTGCCTATAGGTATATTGAAAACAAGATTGTTTTGATTTATATCTTTTTAAAGTTTTCAGTAGGTAGCTCTGACGGTTGTTGCCACCATCATTTTCAAAGAGTGTAAATAGTGTAGAAATTTATACTAAATCACTACGTGCGATTTTACCTCATCTTTCCATTTTGCCTAGATCTACCTCGTTCTTTTTTTGAGCATCACTTTGCACTCGAACACTTTTCTCTCTTCCTGCATCCTCACAATGTGTCCCAGCCACCCAGTCTCTGTCCTTTCACTACCCGTACAATGTCTGGTTCTTGTAATTCTCTAGTACTTCTTTTTTCCCATATCCCCATATCCGGCACTCCTTCATACCTAACGTTCACACCTCAATGACAAAATATAATAATAATAATAATAACAATAATAATATAAATTTATTTGTGGTAGCGGTCAACATAAAACTTTACATTCAGATGGATTATATATTACATTAAGACAAATAGTTGGCGCTACTACAAAAAGGACTAAGAAGACAGGAAACCTGATTTCTAATCTTAGTCCAGAAAAAAAACCAATCTAATTACAAAACACCCAAAGTGCTGGTCTCTCCGACCGCGCTATTAGAAAAGAAATAAACAGTTTATAGACGGGACATAATTACGGGGAAAACGCAATGCAAGAAAGCAATGGGTTCAATGCAAAGCTGACAAATAAGAGGATGCTGGATTCACGAGATATGTGATTAGTATTCTGCTTCTTGTTTTTTTGCTGACGCAGTTATTTTTTAATTTTCAGGCTTTTGAAGATAGTTTTTTTTCTTTCGTAATGTATCTCTCTTTTCAATAGCTTTATTCATTCATGTAGTCATATTATTGCTAATTTTATTTATTTTGATTTAGCTTATTGTTAATGAGAAGATTTTCAAAATTTGATTAGTTTATTGCCATGCCATCGACATTTTATATGGTTTGTCTAGAGACAGCAATATTGCAAAAATGGTTTAAACACACATATTTTTAACTTTTTTCTTAGTTATTATAAAAGTTATACATATAAGAATGAATATACACAACGTGGTGCCGTCTTCTTTTTAAATATTTCTAAGTAGTTATTTTCTTACTAGCGCTAACTTCGTAGTGTAATGACCTTTTGGCTGCAATTCGTTGAGCTCCAACAAGCAATGCCCTTTTAACACTGTTCTTTTGTGTGGGAAGGTAGTTATATTAACATCATATGGTAAACTAAAGTTGTGTTTGCCTTATACACAACGCCAAAAAATTATAAATAAATAAAGAAATTATAAATTATATTTATGAATCGAAAACAAACAACACGCTACATCTTGGATCATCGAGGCTGGCCTCTTGGTTTCGTAGTTTAATATTTTTTGAAAATCACCGTATGGACGAAACAATCGTCGTGTCGTTTGATAAAATCCGCGATACGCACAAATGATATCATTTTGTTTTAATTAACTATTATAATTTTATGTCTATATATCATAGGAGAGAAAGCAAAAAGAGAGGCTTCACCAGGTAGCCTTAAAATCTCTAGAAGAGAAAAAAGAGTTAGAAAGAAATAAACTTCAAGAAGAAGCTGAGCTCGGTGAAATAGCCTCTATACAGGATGCTGCCAAATTCAAAATGACTTCATTATTGAAACAACGGGAGAATGAAGTAAGTAAATATCGTTTTTGTTTCATAAGGTAACGTATAATATTTTAGCTTCGACAAGCTGTTGTCAAAAGAAGGATTGCTGTTGCTGAAATGATCGCTGAAAACATAGTCCAGAGGGATGCCCGAGAAAAAGATATACTTGAAAATGCCGTAGTTGAAAAAGAAAAGCTGTAATTGTTTCATTAACTTGATGTATGGCAGCTGAAACAATGTTTCTAATTAATAACTTTTTAGGGAAGAACAGCATTACCGGGAAAGATGCAAAAAGCAAAACATGTTGAAAGAACAACGAATTAAAGACAGAGAGCAGGCCATTGTACAGAAAGAACGTAAAAAAATGGAGGAAATTGAACTTAGAAATTGGGAAATAATGAAAAAGCAGAAAACTGTTGAATACACAGAGAAGTATAATAATAAAAGGAGAATTGAATTATGGAATCAAATATTAGAATACCGAAATGCACTGTTCGATCAAATGAAACACAAAGAAGAGGAAAAGCAACGGGAAAAGCAAGAAGCGATAGAAAATTTGAAAGAACTGGTGGCAACATTACGTGATGAGGATGTGAAGTTTCTGAGATATGCTGAAGAGGTATTAGAACTATGTAGAAAGAATGGAAAGCCATTGTATCCAATTCAGAAAATAATTAAGGTATTATACCACATAAGGTTTAAACATTCCTGGTAATAGAATAAAATTTGTTTTAGGACTACAAGCGCAAAAATTGTCTCCCACCACAATGAACTGCTTTTAAAAGTAAAGCGATATTTCATTTTCTAGACAAACTATCTAGTCTGTATGTACTTCTATATTGAGTGCTAAGCAAATAAGTATTACAGTTGCACATTTACCGTAATAAATAATATAAAAAGTTTTCAATTACATGCTTTCTACCTAACGTTGTAGATCGTTGCTTCCTAACATTTTTTATTTACAAATCGGCAGAATTAATTATATTAAGCTAAACATTTTGTAATAATTATCATATACTGATTATTTTACTAAATTTTTAAACATATTGAAGTCAACTTTCGTGCATACAGTTGTATTGTTCCATTGTAAAGTTTTATTGTTTTTGCACAAATTGATAGTTGAGGTAAAGCGAAAGGAAAATTCGGCACTTCGGAAAATTAACAGCTTAATGCCACTGTCGCCTTGTCGATATAATGTCAATTGATTGGGGAATTGCAATTCATCAAGGTTTTGCAGCGCTATCGCCACACGGGTGCTGATATTACAGAAAACTGCAGGATTTAAATAAGTGTTTGTTGTTGTTGTTCTTCTTCTTCTTTCATTCTTTATTGCATTTGGATGAATAAAAAGTGTTACGTTTTGTCATATAGTTTGCTTTCTGTTGCATTCGTACTTCTTGTCCAATTCTACAATTACTTTCCCTATGAAGTTTATACATAATAACCGTGAGTTCCAATATTTGCGTCTTCTTTGAAAGCGTTTCTTTTGTTCTAGAAGTAAAAATACTTTTTATTTTTCCTTGAACTCATAAACTAATATTATTAAGCAGTAAATAAAGACTTCCAATCTTCTCTTAAGACAAGGTCTAGCAAGTGCCGTCCTACCTGTTAAAATAGAAAATGTATTTTTTGTTGTAGTTAAAAAATTGTAATATAAATTGACCTCTGGAAAACCATGTTACATCTGCATAGACAAGTGTTTATTTTTTCAGAAGCCTTGTTTACATACAGAATTTCGAGATTAAAATCAAATTTCATTTACAATTATGACTGCGCTATTCAGAAGTTGAATAAATTCCAATGTCATTTTTTCTAAATGCTCCTGATGAACTATATAATCTACCTTTAACATTTGTCTCGACTATAAATAGTGGACTATAAATTTTATCTTTAACAATTTAAAATTAAAAGGAAAATCCAGTAGTCAGGGAAGAACGAAACAGAATGACTGGAAATTACAAGAAACAAGAAATTAATCGACGAAGAATCCTTCATGTAATAGGGCATAGCAGAAACAAGAGACTCTGAAATAGACCAATGATGTCAACAACATCAAGAAAACATTCAAAGAATACGAATGTATCTATATAACCTTCCCACTTCAGTCGGCCGATCCGGCGGTATATCCGGAAGTGGCAGAAATGTTAGCTGTACGCTGGATTGATTGATCAATCAATTAACGATTTAAAATTAAAGTTACTCCCCACATATTAGAATCATTGTTGGTGCATACCCTTACGTACTTACCTTAATCCAAAATGTGTCTTTGAAAATAACCATAATAGGTTTGCAAAATTTCTGCTAGTTGTGCTACCAGGTAAATTTAGATAACACAGAAGTCCTTCTCTTATGTTCCCTTCTTGGATATATCTATCGTATGTATGACAACAGAATAGCGCGGCTCATCAATTTCAATCGCGAAATACTTTTTAATATACTGCTTCTATAACTTGCTCTTTAATGTCCTGAGCCATATCGGACACTCTTCTTTCTATGGTGATATTTGACGTGACTTTTTGGGAAAAAACAACAATGTATTAAAGTTATTACTGCAATTACATAGTTTAGTTGTTGGAAAAAAACCTATTAATCGAACTATAAAAGGATATAAACCTACTAAGGTAGTTTCAGACTATAAGCACAGTGGTGGGCTTCCTCAAATTATTGCGTACAATGCACAATTTCTTCTTTAAAAACAGAATCTCTGCCTTGGATAAACCATAGTATCGGAATTAGAGTCGTCCGACTATTATACTGCGCATGTCATGTTCGTCATTATATAAATTAACGAAATAAATTAATTTCAAGTAATTTCTGTAAACCTATAAAAGGTCACTTCCTCTAGGAAGTAATGGCAGTTGGGTAGCTTTGTTATCGTGTCATTGTAATGCTGACAGGTGGCATTGCCATCATCTACTTACATTGCACCAAGCCTTTGGTATATAGGCAAAACCAGTTCTATGTCATGCTGTCTGCATTAGACTTAAACTGCATTGATGAGCTATAATGGTAGCGAAATAGATCTATCTGAAGTTGGTTGCGGTGCAGAGAGCATAGCATAGACATGCATTAAAATGTATGTTGCTTCTTGCTCGGTTGCAAAAAGTGCCGTGAGGGTCAGCTGTCAAGTTGATGTATCCAGGTGCATGCCAACTTGTCAAGCTACAAGTTACTTCCTCTAGAAAGTAATTCCCATAATGACACTGGGTGGCTTTGTCATCGCGCCAGTGTAATGCTGACAGATGGCACTGCMATCTAAATTGATACTTATATCATACCAAGCCTTTGGTACATAGGCAAAACCAATTCTATGCCATGCTGTCTGCACTAGACCTAAACTGCACTGATGAGCTATAATGATAGCGAAATAGATCTATCTGCAGTTGGTTGCGGTGCAGACAGCATAGCATAGACATGCATTTTAACCTATAATGATGTGCTATTTGGGTTTTGTTCTATGGAAAATCTTTTGTATATTTGGGACAATTAGGCGTGGCAGTACTTACATAGTATTTCCAACTTTATGTACTTTCGACAACTTAGTTAAACACAATAAGGTTTTTTACTCATCCTTCTGATATATGCTTATTTACCAGTAACAGATGTGTGTTAATTAAACTAATTACTAACGTACCTTTAGGTAGTAATTGCTTTAACCATTTTAGAGAGAAATAAATTAAGTGTACCTAATTTTAATTTAACTAACCTCTCTATCTTGTATCTAATAGTCAACGCAATGTATATGGTTACCACAAGCATAGATTATGTCAACATCATCCCACTTATTTAATTTTAGTTCCTCATTCACATACCATTATCAGCCTACCAATGGTTATTGAATTTGGATCAATTTGCCTAATTTGCAACAGCGAGACCTTTCTTTTGTCACATCTGTGGGTAAGTGACCTTTACGATCGTTTTATATTTCGTAACTTGATAATAATTTTTGTAGGTTGTGATCTGTTGTAGAAATACTTTACCACGTTTCAAGGGCAGTCTTCCAGCAAAATAAATACGAGGTGCGTATTTTTACATTCGCGAAATTGGGCATAATGTTACGCATGTACATAACTAAACTACGTTCTTGAAATAAGCGCGACTAAAACCGCCCTTTTGCTTTGCGAGGAAATCTTATTACCAACTTGTTCTTTCACAGTGATAATATCCATTCTGTGGACAAAAAAGCTTTCCTTCTGGCCTTTGCTTCACATTGACCAAAACAGAAAATTATTCTCTAACAGCTCAAGCTCAAGAATTACGGCATATTTGAGTTTAAATACCATGAATTTAATTTAAAGCTGCAAACGTTTTCGGCAAAATGGTTGATTACGTCACGAACAAGTGAACAATATGGATTTATTTGTGACAGGAACTGTCTGAGCCGAGTTAGGTTGCTTATGAAGCTCCTAATTTGACAACTAAATGAACTAAGTTATATAATGAAAGGGGTAAGAGATAGAGAAACGACCGAATGGTGATATGCGAAATAATTATTCACGTAAGTCCCGAAAACTGAGAAGTTCTCTGATATGAAAATTTGTTAGCAAGAGTTGTTGGGTTCGCTTATTTTGAATCTGGCATCAAACAAAATGATGGATGGGAAAATTATTGACAAAAATGGGGTCTGCTAAATCGCGGACATATTGTTGAAAAATATTTGTAGTTTATTTACAAAAAGATGGCGTTTACAAGATGGCAGGCATTTGAAAAAAATGTGTTTTACTTTCACGGAAAATTGCATTCCTACAGTGCTTGGGGAAACAAGATGGTAAACAGAGTATGGCAGAAAAATAAAAAACATTCTTATAAAAATGAACATACCGTCTGTACCAATTGAAAAGAAATTCTCTAAAAACAAATTGAGCTACTAAAAAGAGCATAATATATTTCACTGATTTTATCACAAAGGCGATCCTTTCTCGTGAGGCTGAGACTGCGTGTGTAGATTCTAAAATATAAGAAAAATCGAAAGTAACACGTTGTATCGATATAAAGTATAAACTTGACGAAGTTTTGTTTTCTATTGTACTAGTTTTAATATTGTTTTAAATCAAATATGTAGTTTTCTGCAGTATCATTTTTCCCTTTCTTAGAAGAGAATGTTTGATAAACAAGAAAACAATAAATTTATTGTGAATCGTGGTGGACGCCTTTTTAATCACTACTTAATTATAATAATTTGACACTTAATATCGACACCTTTTTGAAAAATTATCTACTGTTAATTACTTTCAGGTAATGAAAGAATGCGAATCATACATACTTCTCTGTATACTAGTCATTTTTTCGATGTAGATACCATTTATTTTTCACTTCCGAACACAATTTTTTAGTTACCTACGCTTTCCATACCACCACAATTAAAGTGAAATGCTGCTGGCAGTCTTTGAACACTGTTATTCAGTACCTAGAATTCGATTGTTCGAAGGGTCTCAATATATATTAATATATTGCTTCTTTAGATACTCCATTTGTCAACTTCTGGCTAGATCTTTGAGATTTTATCCAAATGTATGGCGGTTGCTTCCAGCACCGAGGGAAAAGCAAGAAAATTAGTGATGCTGTTTGGTGTCACTTATCTGTGATGTCAGCTAATGGGAAAGTATGACAATGTATGAACAATAACCGATTATTTAATGAGATTATTTTAATTTTATGTGTAAATAAAGCGTCTCTTTGGTTTTTAAGCGAATATAGCACGTTCCTTTGGTTAGTTTCCTTTTCTCTTAAATTCTTATCACTACAATCACACTATTATCACACATTATATATAAGTTTAGGGTTAATTTTAACATAGAAGGCGTAGTAACTGATAGTAATACTGAAAACCAAACCGAAGTTTCTCTTACAAGATATCAAAAAAGCAACTACAATATTAATTTTGCCTACCAAATAACTTCAGTGACAAATTCAGACAAGTACTTCTAGAAGCTTCAATAAAAGATGAACTAGACAGCAAATACTAATCACCCTTCCTAGAACACGTAACGACAAACAAATAAATAAAAACAAGCATGGTACATACGAATATGGTCCACATTCTATTGTCCTATCCAATATATGATATAAACTGCATCGAGATCCACAAGTCAAATCAAAATACTTTTTAATAAGATGATGTTTATGCAGTGGCGTTTAGAAAATGCTTCCAAGGCGTTATTAAGCTCCATCAAATATTTTACCATAACATTCTTAGCATTTTTACGTAATTGTATATACCTATTTCGTATAAAATAACATCTACAAATGAGATAAATTAATAACGAGAAGGTATATGAAAAATGGAAGATATATATACGTATGTAGTACTTGCTTTAATTATTGCGGGTTTTTAATATCGTTAAAGTCAAAACATAAAMCGTCGTTTCGTCAGCAATTCCTGCCTTTCTCTGATTCATTACGAAGTTATTGTTCTTTAGTTTTTGATATTTTCTTAGACATCGCGCGTAATAAGCCAAACTGTTACTAAACGGCACCGATCGCCAGCGGCGTACTCGCATGTACCTAGGATATCAGTTAGCAAAAATAAGGTAATTAACCTACGCCACTGAAAGCATGGCTAGAATTGAATTCTGTTCCTCGTGGAAGCTGATTTGTTCACTCCAATTGTAGAACATCCGATAAATTCTACGGTGGTTAATAAGTCCTGTCAGGCTCAATGACGGTCGTTCGTTTTTGGTAACACTATATAGGATAAATTGTGTGTAGTAACACGAAGAAAACAATTGAAAAATAAAACACGTTTTCGTGTACAGTAGAAAATATTAACGACCACGTAGATCGCGAATCCAGTTTTCTCTTTGGCGTCACTAATTTGCAAACAGCAATCTATCATAGTTGAAGAGCTGAATCTGCGAATTTTTCAGGAATATCAGAAACGGCATCTACCAGCGTTTAGAGAAGAACGGCAGTCATTAAAATAAACTTTTTAACGAAAAATTTCAACAATTTCTATAAAAAATAGAGGATATTATAGTTTTGTTTTGATTTGAATCTGGACTTGGTGGAGCAGAGGGAGTGGTTTGCTTAGTTTCCAAAAGTACGTTATTGGTTATTGCCTTATCTCGTTAGGTAGTTAGGTTGAAAATTTAGCCATGCCTACTACTTACATTATCACCCTGTATACAATGAAGCTAATAATATGTTGATTGAACATAAACTGCAAAATTGGATGTGCGGTATTATATTATCTCAGCATAGTAGTTTATTAATAACTCAACCTAAGGCGCACATTGTCTTTTTCGTCCTAAAATTTGGCACCCCTAAAACTTGGTATCCGGAGATTTGACTTTTACGTTAATACGTCGCTGTATGTGTTGAAGTTTAAAACGCAACGCAAATACGTGCGGATTGACTTCAACTTAGCCATTATGTAACCGAATTCCTTTTGCTATGGAAGCTAGAAGAATAAAGACCCCACCACGACTTGAAGAACGCCCTGTCCATCAGTTTCAGATGTAGTGCTGAAAAGCGCTCCTGTACGGTAGTATCTGTGGTGGACGGTGAGTGTGTGTGACGGCATGGAAACGGGACTGTTTTCGTTTCTGTTGGTAGCAGCGGGGGCTTTTTTGGCAGCACAATGCTCCACATTGGATGCTGGTAATAATCAAATGCATTTTGCGTTAATATTTGGCATTACTTAACTAACTATAGATTTGCAGGCAATGTAATGTAGTGTTTCATTTACAACTCCTAAGAAATGTAGAATCAAGTTGTTTTGTGAAATTAACGGAATAAATTACAAATTTTTTTATAAACTTTCAATTTGTTCAAATTATGTGTATTATTGCAACTCTCTTTTGGGGTGTGTCTAGTATGAGATAAAATACTTTATTTCAGCCTGATTTAATATAAAAAGTAAATAATTGTTTTAGGTTTTTGGTTAAAAAACATCTCAAATTTGGTTAGTGTAGCCCAAATACTCATAATCTTTTTTGGTTTGTTTGATACTGGGAACCCATTCCCGTAAAATGATTATTCTAAGCTTTGTTTTTCTTAAAAGCCTCTGAAGTTGGCTTCTTAACCAAAATCGCTCAACGCATTAATTTTGTATCATTGTCAAATATATCTTGTGAAGTAATTAGTAATTTTACTTAGAGAAGCAGATCATTTTGTTCACTACACCTTTATTTATTTATTTATTTATATGTTGCATGGTGAAAAGTTAATGGTAATAGCAGATAGGTGATCTAAGTCTAAGTATAGCTATCGACCACCATACTGTTATTGTGGCACACTAATTTTATAATAATATAATAAATTTAAATATTGCATAAAGGTGCAAGTATTCAATTTTTTTGACTAAACTATACTATATTACGTTAAATTCATTGAGGTTATTTAGCCTTTAGAATCAAATTTTCAAAACTCAGCAAGAAGTTTCGTCGGTTCTTTCTACCTTTTTTTAAGGAGTCTCCCACGTATTAGTTTGCAGCTGTGAAGCATTTCCACTTTCCACGTTTGTTTTTTATAGAATGATGTGAGCTAAAAATAAGTTTCTACAAAATCTGTGCGCTCATATGATTTTCAAATTCTTTCAAGATTAAATTTTTTGCAATTCTTGGATAATGGGTAAAGGATTCTGGTTACAACGTATACCACACGTCTTACCTGTTCAATTAGAGCCTTATTTAGCAAAAGTAGCACATACATGATATTTAGCAATGTAAGCTGACAATTTCATCATTGAATATTCACTCTATAAAATGATTTAAGATTTCAATGCAAATACTGTTTCAATGAAATATACTAAAACAGAGTCTTTTATTATAGCTCTGTCAGCTCTAACTTAAGTTTTAGATAAACTGATGTTTTCTCTCGTAGCACATTTTAGTTATGTTTGTCTTTTGATATTAATATTACCCAACGATCGAAGAAGAAAGAAAGTAAATCGAATTCTATGCCTTCATCTATCCTGAAATTATCTAATAAGTAATGCTAAATTATTTAGTATTTCCTGATATTACTACATCTGGGTTATAGGTCCTGAGTAGTCAGATTTTTTAATCAAGTCAAGAGGTTTAAAGATCAAGGCAACATAAGCTCGTTAATGCTTACGGCAAAATTTTGTATAAAATTCTTAATGTGTCCAATTTTCTGTTATGCTGCAAAACTACGTTTTCTTCGCCTTAAACGACGTAAAATATTTTGCTTAAATGATTTTATTTTCTAAAAGATGTAGTCTACTTTTAAGGTGTAGCGGTCAACTTCTTCTCTTGTATAGATATGAGTTTCATTCGAGACTTCTATTCGTATTATAGTCGGCAAAATAAACTTTTTTTTAACCGTTTATCTACTAAAGAAATTGTATTGTTTTTGGTCAATTACTTTAATGTTGACTTTAGTTAAGTCTACAGTATCACCAACTGTAATATTTGTTGCTGTTGAGGGATGATCCAGAACGTTTGTTTCATGAAGCACTAATTTCCCTTTATGTCATTACAGCTTAAGTACCCATCATATGGTATCTGCTGGCTTGTTAATAGTTGTTTTTATATTTTCTCTCCAATCAGTCATTTAATTATTTAAAATGGGGACGAGCTTTTAAGTCGCTGACACACCATGTAGCAATTCATGCAAAATTTTTATTTTATGAACAATTATTGGTTTTAATATAAATTATTTTCACTTAATTTAACGACCTCTGAAATGTTTTTTGCTGATATTTACCAAGTGGGTAGTAACACTACAGGCAATGCTTTTTGCGCAAGTTATATTATTAGATAAGGGATGACATTTCACCGTTATTTGTCATTTATTGTCCCACCGATTGCTTTTTATGAAGATTAATTTTCTTAATTTTGGAAAGCCGTTCATGATGGCTCGAGTCCTATATCACATCCTCTATTACATCTGACGTGCCTCATCTATCATTAATGTATCGGTTTGTGTCTACACATTCTTGCTGTATGTGGGTGATTCCAAAATTCATACGTATGTAAAATTTCTCGAAGACTGTTTACCTCGACTGCAATTTTTTAAAAATTTATAACAGTTTCTTCCGCAGTCCTCCTTATTTGTGAAATGTATGTAAAATTTATTGATCGAATCGAACGCATTCAGAGGACGTTTGTGGTAGATTCATCATATTATATTTTGTATGATCTAAAATAAATTGTTTGACAATGGTATCCCTTGTTTACAATTCGGTGTGAAGTAGTTTTATTGTCGATCTAGTAATTTCCTTTTACAACTCGCCGATGTATAATATACAAACATACTACACTTATTTCGGCCACAAATAGACATTTTTTATTCAAATGTAAGAACCGTTAGAGACTTCCTTTTAAACATCTCATGTTTTATCATTCTTTCAAAATTTAAAGAACTGTAAATGCATAAAGTGTTCTTCATCTACATCTATAAATATTAAATATTACAATAGCATGCTTGGGTCTAATACTAGCCCTTTCTAAATATTATATGAAAAACACTTACCGTATTAAATTAGACTAATTTCCTGTGAGAATTTGGTGAGGAGAACATTATCTGCTTAATCCAACTGAGTATTTCAGGAAGTCGTTTTACTTCTGCTGAAGAAGGCAGTTTAGCTGGCGAAGTACCTATTTAGTTAGCCTATAACATTGGTTTTAATAACCTGCAATTTGAATAGAATAGTTTTGCTACTTTCTGAGTTTTATGACATTTTGAAATTAGATTCGATTAGGAAAAATTAAATTGAGTAGGCGTTCTTTGTTCGGCAGTTAGAAATGATATATCTGAAAGCATTTAGGGTAATGCGCATTATAGGAAGAGAAAGCTGAAAGTTTTTACTAAATAATACAACTATTAATTCTGTCATTCCAAGCCTCCTTGATTATTGAAGAAACGTGGAGCAGAAAAAGTAGCATGTAGGTAGCAATTATCATACAAACGACTTCAAATATGGTCACGGTTTCCAAAGAAATCATTACAGGATTCCGGCGCCGATTTTGGTACATCCACAATATTTACTATCGCGTTCGGAGAAAAGGTTGGTCGACACATGCAACGAAATCCTCTCAACGCGGCGTGTAGGCCAGACCTCGTTATACAATTTACTCTAATAGTTTATAGTCGACTAACAAACATTTGTTTACCGGAGCGCCGAGAATTTATAATCGGCTGGCGTGGGCTTTATGGCCAAATTAATTAAAAAAAGGTATCTAGAATTCATTCTGCGGACACGGAACTGTCTGGGACAGTTGTCTCATCGCAAACATCTTGGAGATCCCGTTGATACGCGCGGACCATATTCGTCGATCGGCAAAAACAATTGCAAACGCACTGTCCCGTTTATCGGGCAGCGATTCAACATTGTTTCTTTATTACCAGCAGGGCCGTAGTTAGCAAGGGGCACCCAGACTTCTTTCTACACTCTCTGACTGTACTTTGTAAGACTACTTATGTTAACATTCGTAACTTACTGGTAATTGATTTCTTTGCATTTCTACGTACACATTAGTTATTTATAGAAACCACTAAAAGCACTTTAGCGCAATGTTTCTTGAAGACGTCAAGTTGTTATACTGAGTAAATACTAGTCTTCGAAGTTTGCTTCCGAAATTATTTCATTAAAGGCTACATTTTGCAATTTTGTCATTGTTAAATTTACGATTCTGTTAGGTAAAAACAATTGGATTATTGCATATAAATATAAGAAAACGGTAATATGTTGATTAAGACTAGGAGATACGTAATAATAATAATTTTTAAATCAAATATCGTACTAGGAAGTTACTGCGAAATTAAGAGACTTGGAGACTTGCGCGAAAACGTACACTGACATTACGAGAAAGTGCTAGAGTATGTTTTGTCGAAATACAGTTGGAACGAGTTGGGTTGGAAGGTTCCTAATTTGAGAGCTAAGCTTTATGCTAATGTACTTTTTTGACGACGACCGAAGTAAGTAACCGATAGGTATAAGTATTAGATAGAGTTCCGAGGACGGTTTTATAATGCTATCGTTTACGAAAAAATGGTTTATATTAGTTTTGTCAAAAAAATTTTCGCTCATTGTCAGAGGTATATTGTTAGAGTGTGATACAAGTTCATATAAAGCAATATTTATCTCTGAGATTTTATCTTGCCCAATTTATTCCGATATTGTTATTACTGTTATTTTAATGTTGGCGCGTCGCACTTCGTGGTCATTTTGTGAAAATAAGTGTGCGTTACGTTGGGTTACGATGTGTTACGGTCGATAAGTCAGGAAATGCCTAGCGAAAAAGTTCAGTGAAATAAAATTACCTTGTATGATTAATCTTTGTCATATTCATTTTAGCTTAAAGTTAATTATTTCCTCTATCACGTATTTGAGATACATGTGTCCGTGCCATACTTACGAATACAACAACCCGGCACCTTTTTAATAAAAAATCTCAGTTACTTAAATACCTATAAAAAGTTTTTTTGGTAGATCGTTAATATTGAAATCTCATAGGCTATACAATGTTTTCAAAGGTCAAGAAGTTTACTTTGTTTCCCCTTTTATTTACTGTTCTGGAAAACAATTGCAGTATTCCTATTTTCAACTTGACGTTGGCTAAAAATAATATAAATCATAGTATCAAATAAATTCAAGCTCTATATAGCTAACGACAAAAGTATGTTATAAACGAAAGATAGTGTAAGATACATTCTAAATAAGTGTTAATGAAACGGTTCTCGTTTTGATAACCTTGTAACAGTGTGTCCTTTACAGTCTACACCTCTAAGTTGTAAATCTGGAAATGTGGGAGTATATAGGCGTTAGTGAGCATAATAGTTTTTAACATTACTAATTAAAGACAAGACCGTTTTAGTTTTTTACCTCCATGTTCATCGAGATTTAGTTCCATTCAGCATATTGTTTTATTTACTTAGAGCACCTAGAAAATGGAGCACTGTCAGTTCAGTATTGTGGTATGTTTAAACAAACGTTTGATAAATGAAACTCTATAATATTTAGAAAAAAAAATATTTTGCTCATTCTTTATCAAGATTAACCCATCTAAAGGAATTTCTATAAAGCATATATAAGCCATCTAAAAGATTCTTTTAGTACTTCGCGAACAAATAATTTTTAACACATACCTCTGTCCTTCAAACAAAGGCTTTTAAACTACTAATAATTTAAATGTTTTAAAAAAATGTATAATCAAATAAATGTTTATTATTTACTACTTTCTACTTCTTCAATGTCTGAATTTAATAAAGTAAAATTGGGAATAACGTATAATTTACAGTAGGTATCTCAATAAATGTAATTGCTCAAGATATATCACTAAGTAATAGACAACATAGATAAACAAAAAATAAACACCAACATTTGTTTATTTTATTTATGAATTTGTTTTTTCTTTTAGAATTTATATTCATAAGCAGATTGTTTGAGTAGCTTTTTTATACACTAGCAGCGGTAATTGTATTTAAATAATGATTGTAACAAACAATTGTCTTTTAATTCTTTATCATTTTGAACAGCTTATTAAAACATACTAATTTTTTAACTTCTATCCTGTCACCTATTTTTTTTTATTTTATCTTCATTTATTTGAAGTTATAAGTTCATTTGTCAAAATTTTTTGTGTGTTCTTCACTAACATCATCTAAATTCACTTAACTTGAAAATATTTTTTTTCAAATACGATTTTAATTTCCTGATGACGTATCGCGGTTTTTTTGACAAGAAAAACATACTGTATTTTTTAAAATTATGTAAGGGTGGCAATAAAATAAAATAAAATGTTATCGAAATGTATTCAGTTAATGGTCATTTTTGTTATAAAAAATAGTACTTTCCCTGAAGCAAATGGCCTGCATCTCGTTCAGTAAGAACCGTCTATCATTTATGATCGAAAACGTTACTGAATTTTGGTGTGCACCCATACCACATCCATCATCAGTCTGTCAAATCTCTGTAGCCCAAAGACTACGAAGCGCATGCTAAACTTTGTTGTTAGCTGATTCGCTTCGAAAATTTCGTGGACAACTTCTATTTACGGATAAAACCACTTTTACCAGAGATGTAATACAAATCTTCAAAATTCACACTCTTAGGCGCTTGACAATCTTACTGAAACCAAAGAAATGCATTTCCAACATCGCTGTTCACCGATTATTTGGTGTGGTATTTATTATCAACGCTAATTCATTCTTAATTCGTATTTCAAGAAGAGTATTGGTAAATTTATACTTCAAATAAGAGTGAACATGGTTTTTTCGGTTAAATGCTGCGCCTCCACTTTTTGGTAGAAATGTAAAAACTAGGGCATCGAAAATTATCAATACGTCTGTTGATATTATCTTAAAAATTGATTTAAGTTTCTTTTATTTATTACCTCATATTTAGTAGTTCCAGGTACAAAACTTTATTAAATTATCGCCAGAAGCTTCACAGATATTAAATAAAACAGTTTTCTGAAATGATTTTTTAAGAAGCTGTAGCTCCCTTAGAAAGAAAATTTGAAACTAGATATTCGAGGCCAATTCGTCCCTAGAAGCTATGGTTTTATTTTGTCTGTCTAAACACCGACACCTTGTATACCCGAGGAATAAAGTGGTAGTCTGTGTAATTCCTCAATTCTTCTTCGCGGCAATTTGTTATAAATTTTCAAGCTTTCGTATAAACATTTCCATAATTTTCTTACTTAGTTCAGTTAGCAATTCAGTGTAATGCCTACGTAATACTTCTACCCTCTCAAAAATAGTCTAGTACATATTTGTTGCAAAAATTGGATGCAGAATTTTCGCCTCCAATTTTTGAATTCTACATTTTTAGGATCATGGAGGACCAGAACACTTATGCTCTTTAGTTCATAGTGGCGAATTGACGTTTTATTCGCAGTAACAAGCCAACTTAAACTTTTATACTAAACAAGTAAACAAAATTCGATTTGACGAGTCTAGGCTTTTCTCAGGCGTCCCATTATCACAAATTGTGAAAGTATACAATCGCTATAGTTGTAGCTGATCATCTTGAGTTTTGTCTAACGGAAACCTCTTTAACCCAATAGATAACAATACTTTCGCGCATGATCTCCATCGCTTTTAACTTAATTCCAAGAATAATATCTTTTAAATTCCTTATATGAATCGTGCTAGATTTTATCAAAGGAATAACAGCCATAAACTTGCCACTTCTAACACTAATCCAAACTTTCATTTTCAGACGCCACTAGCTCGTTAAGGGATGTCATCAAGAATGAGGAACTAACAATATCGCTGAAACATATAAAACCAAGAAGACGTTCGAGAGCAGCAGAAGAGACACTTTTTACAGTTAATTTCCCAGGAACAGAGCAATATTTTTCTGTCCATCTGGATAGGATAACCAAGCGAGGTCAGTATTATATTATGTTAGGATGCTACATGCTTGCCCTATGCTCTCATTTTAGTTGCGAAATCAAAGTTATTTTAAGGATCATTTGCTTCGCTTGTTTTACGCAGGTGGTAATTATATATACCGCTTGTACCAATTACCTACGCGGACCAAAACATCATTAGTGTAAAATTTTGCTTGCTACTAGAGGCACTATTATTATTATTAGCGATAAATTTTATCATTGTTCTGCAGTATAATATGGAATATGAAAAAACATGATGATTTGATTGCGGATATTATAATTTTTTTAGTTTTTAAATTTATTACCGTTATAATTTTCTGCTACATGAATAAAAACAAGTCGCAAATTACTTTGGTGTTGTATTTTGTTCAGTAATTCATGGATATTTCGTGGATAATTGTTGTGCTTTGAACATTTTTACAAAATGGTCTTTTAAATAATTTAAAATAATAACTTCATTGTTTTAGACAAATATTGGTTCCAATTATTCCCCTATTATTATTCGATACATAGAGTAGGCATTTTCTGTTTTTTTACAAGTGCAACCTTTTTACTTGCGGTAGGGCAGAATCGTGAGGGGAATTCAATGTCATATTAAACATATAAATCACTGATTTATTCTCGAAATAGTTGATTTTTAATGCAATATCAAATTGGAACGGTTTGCTATATGAATATTAATGTAAAATTATTGTAATATTGCTWATGTAACTGCCAATACAATTTTTCTTAAAGAAAGCGTGATTTGCTTAAATCTAAAAAATAAGCTTTACTGAATTCAAGTACCTAATATCAAGTAAGATAGTTTTAGTTGCGCTGGAAGTTTTAAAGCCAAATAGTTTTTCTTGATAGACATAAAAAATAAATAGATAGCATTAAATTGTGTATTGTAAATTCATTTTTCGAATCTGAATTAAGGTGTAGGTGTTTTAGAATTTTTAATTTTTGGCAGTGAAACTGGGTAATGTAATTCCTCTATATTTTTACAAGTTCATTATAGTAAGCTGTCATAATTTAAAGTCGAGGTAAGTTATTGGTTTGCAACTGAACAATTAAAAAAAAAACAACCTACTGATGTTTTCATTGTATCACGAATAGCTATTAGCTATCCCGTAACAAAATATTAGAGGACTGGCTTAGTAACAAGTATAAGGAAACAGAAACGAGTGTTGGACGAAGATTTGATAGTTATTGGTTTAGTTCTAACTGATTCAAACAAGTCCTGTTTCCTGAAGACCTTCACTGCAGTTGTCTTTGGACATTTTCATAAAAATATTAGGTGTGTACTGTTGAAGCTAAACAAAAAAAACGTTTCGTGATAACACCTTCAATACTGGAGTACATAGTATTCACAATAAATTGAATAAAAGGGGGCGTTTTGTTTAATGCTCTGTTATCATCCTTATTAAGTGCATATATTTTAGCTGTGTGATATATACTTGAATACGTTACAAAATTTTATGTTGGAAGGCCCACCCAGAAGTACAGACTTAACTAAGTCAAATTTTTACCTATGGCAACGTTTAATGCAAATCGTTTGCAGATGGAAGTTTTGATATATTAGAAATTGCATCAAGAGTTTTGTTCTTTAGAAGAAGGACAAATATAACAAGTTATTCATAAAATATTCAATAGTTTTGTTCAAATATTAAGAGCGTATGTTTAGGTCCTTTGATTTTTAATTTAATAATTGAAATAACCATTTCCAAGATACGCAGTTTTGTTCCCTTTAACATTTCTTCATAAAGCTAAAAAGAAAAGTCTTTCTTTTTGTTTTGTTAACAAAACAAAGTTAGCAGTTTATCTGAATTAGTTGATTAAGAGAAGAATGGTTGCCCATTTTGGATATACAAGTTTTGGTGCTAAAATAAAGCTATATTTTTGCGACCATAAATTTGATGGGAAAAGATATTGTTTTACAAAGGCTCTTAGGAATTTTATTTACTTTTCAACAGATTACCAACCCTAGTCTAAAAATATGACACTTAAAGCTAACGTTACCAAACATTTTTTTCTGGAACGCTATTGAAAGAAATAAAATATAAAGAACAGAAAAAGACGTGATTTAAAGTTTGAATGGAGAAAACATTATTAAAGTTCAAGAAAAAGGAAAGGTGTTGATAAATTTAAGTACACGATGTTCGTTAATGCAGTGGCGGCTCTTCGGGGTAGGCAAGGTAGGCGCTGGCCGCCTACCCTGCAAATTTTAACAAACAACAAAAAGAAAAATTTTAAATTATTAAAAATGTGATTTTCCGATATGCAATGTTTATTAATATTTAGAACTTTATTTCACAACCCATGTCGTTCATGGCCGTCGCCTACGGTGAACTTTATACGTACTCAGGCACTAAGTATTTCTGGATTCACTCCGTGAACGCATAAACGTATGAAGCGTGTTAACAGTAACAGTAGCAATGGAAAGTCAACTTGTAATGCCAGTGAGCTTGATTGCTTCGTTGTAGTTCTTGTAGTTCATTAGTTCTCGTTCAGTTATCGGTACCAGTACGTACTAGTTCATTAGTTCTTCTAGTACACGTAACGCAACGCAAACGCAATCGCTCTAAACCTGAACTACCAGGTTCCGGGTTCTTCCACGCGGCATCCATCCATCTAATGACTTGTCCCATCCAGTATAATGCAGCATGGTCAGCCGTTATGAGGAACTCTCGTCCATATAGGTACTTGTGGAAATTGTCTATAGAGTACTATGGCCAGCGCCAGCGGTTCATTCCTCGTAACAAAGTAATTTCTCTCAGGTTTATCTAAAATTTTGCTGTAATATTTTATCACTTTTTTTCGGCGTCCTGCATCTGCGACAGCACAGCACCGATGTCGACTTTACTTGCATCCGCATGCAAAATGAATTTTCCGTGCCGTCGGTGGTATGCAAAGATCGGGCTACTGTATAACGTAGACTTCAATTTCCTAAAAGCTTCCTTATGGACTTTTTCGCAAGTTAAGTCTAAGACTATATATTCTATAAGTTGATGTAATATAGCTGCAACTTTTGCGATTCCTGCTTCCTGTAGTAAGTGCAGATTTCGATGAAGCTCCTTAAATCGTGTTTACCTTGAAGACTTGGCCGAAACCGTATATCTAAGGAATTCTACTTTCTTCTGAAAAACGCATACTTCTTTGGATTTTCACGTCAGTCCACGTAACATCAGTTCGATTAGCCGTTCGAACGTAGTCGGAGCGTTGCATACGCCGAATGGCATTACTGTGAACTGGTACAAGCCGCATGTGATTCTTATTTCATGAAAAAAAAAGAATGTTAAATTGTTTCTTATGGGCTCATATATAGGTATACTAAATAGAAGGACAGTCAAATATCATAAGGAGTGCAAATTAAGAAATAATGGTTGTTCCAGAAAAAAAGTTGATATAAAGGTATAAATAAAAATCCTCCATCTCTAAAAATAACCTTGGGTTGTAGCAATAAAAAATCTAGCAAGTATGATATAATACATGTTTTCATTTGGGGCACAATTTTTATAAGTATCCTACGGTTCTGCCACTTTACAAATAACAAATATCCTAATCGGATTTTTAAATGTATAATAAGAAATCATAAGGAAACTGAATCGTAACGGCTAAAATTGATTGTATTTCAGTCATAATTGAAACCAAGGAAAACGACAGAGAAAGGCGCCAGCATTTCACCGTAGATACTCTAAACGAAGACACGACGATCAGGTCCCTAACTCTGGGGATCAATCAAAAGCAGCCCGGAGCCCACATCAATTTGTACATAGACTGTACATCATATGGAATCGTGGCTACACCAAAATCCATGAGGGACATGTACAATGGAATGGATAACCAACATGTGGTGCTGGTAAGTGTGGTCGTTTAAGAGCAGAGAACGTTTTTCGCCCAACGACTGATTCATTACGAAGAAACGAGTTAACAAATGCCAGTTTTGTTTCATCTGGCCATATACGCCTACTTAACAGCCTTGGCTTACATTAGGAATTATAATAAAAAGTGTGGTTTCATTCTAATTGCGAATTAGCATAGTGGAGATTTTCAAGTGAATCAAATTGTCATACGTGCGTCTCGCGGCAATGCAACCTTGGTGTGCTGTTGCACTTCCTTTCATTCATCCTAAGCTAATTGTCGCTCGTTGGAGTGTAATGGAGGAGCGAGCTAAATGTGGCGTGAACTACTTTGCTGTGTGTTGAACAAAAGGAACTGTGCCTAAACTGATTATGCAATGAAGTCAGCGCTCCTTTTTGGGCTGTACGTAAATCCCTCTTAAGTCGCACAATCAGGAAGGGGTTCATGATTTAATTGCTTTTACGAGAAGTGCAGTATAAAATAGATTATGCGACCGCACCCCTAATTTTCTTATTTAGTTTGCATTAAAAATTCATACCGCATCCTAGTAGTGAATGAAGTTAATATAAAGGTCTGTTAAAGTTGAGGTCCTGTTGAATGCAAATGTGGTACAGGGGAACAATCCGATCGTCCTTCATTTATGGTAGCAAATTTAAAATGAAAATTTTTGACCAACTTCGTTACTGCACTATTATATGTATTGAATTTCTTTTCAATGGCTTTCTGTCGCAAGCCCACTTACTTAATAAATAACACAATGTATAATAATATAAAACGAAATACTAAAAGACGGCTGACTTTAAAAGCATCTACTAACAAGAACATGTTTTTTAAACTGCAATTAGCTCATCTGTCTCATATCAAAGGCTAATGACTTCAATGATGCGCTTTTAGTTCAGTTTCAGGTAATTACAATAGAATCTTTAGAAATTATTACTGGCTATGCATATATAGATAGCTGATAAAAAATTGTTATAATTGTTATTCCGTAGAAAACGAGACTCGAAGGGCGACTAACATTGTTATGACGGTCAAGCAATACCTAGAATTTGAATGCTTAAACACCTGGTTAGTTATTATACAAGATTTCTATAAATGAGTCATGCATCCAGGCGCTTTTGGAAATTATCTATTAAATAAATTTGCCGCCTCTCAGAAAATTTAACACAACTATTGTTGTGACAGATACTTGACATCATCTGTCGATTGTCAAATTATTTGATATATTTTATTACAGAAAAACGTTTTGTGGGATAATTAACTTTAATACTGAAGAAACTCAGATTTCGGAGCAGTGGGGTGACACGGTTTCGTATAAATGTAACGTAGTTGTGAGGTTGTGACTACAGTAAGCCTGTTAAATTGTACTGTGATGAACTAAAAGATGTTGTTAACCTGCCACAATGGTAAAATTCACAGTTGGGTTAAGTCGCAATTATGTTAGTTGCACTACCGGGCTACAGGATATTTTACGGGGACGTTTTCTAACCTAGGAATTGTAAAGATCTAGGTACATTCGGTGATGCAGTGCTAGTTACAAAAGCAGTACAAACATTAAAATAAGGAAAGGGACTGAGATTGACTGCATTGGCTTTCATTTGTAGAAGATATTTAAAATTTATAAAGCCATGTCTGGAAGGCGGGGGTTATTGCGGAAATAGTTGTGTATTAATTGTGTATGTTGTGTAGCTTCATACAAGCGAATTATTGTTATTACTTACCATTGCAGGGAAACTATAACCATAAATTGCTTGAAAATTACTTTTGTGACTATAACTTTATCGTCAACCTTCTGTACAGTATTTGACAGTTGACAGTATATTGTGCTTATTGTAGCTTGGCAGCAGTTACAAAAAGGCGGCACAAAGAATTCAGCAATCAACGCTGACCTCGTTGCATGAATCATTTATAGAAATTTTTGGTATTTTTTCCCTTTAAGGATTTTTTATTATCTAGTTTTACCCAAATTGCCGCACATTTTCAATTCTACTGTTATGTATTATATTTTTCATGCTGGTTGCAGCCTATAAATAAAGCGGGTTGCTATTATAGTTGCAAACAACAATCCATGAGACTCATTATTAACGCTCACCATGGTTTACAAGTATTACCTGAAGTTGTCGTAAATAACAGACGGGTTCTGCACGTTCCACTGTTTTGCAGCTGGGTGGGCCGTATTAAAAAAATTGTGTTTAGGCTTTTTTTGAATTTTTTCCGTACACATAAATCAATGAGCACTATTTGGTATTATTATTTGAACTACAAATATTTCTCATCTAATAGCTTTTAATGTATGACTAAATCGTATTCTTTCCTAATTTAATGAGTAGTATCTATTTTTATAACCATGAATGGTAAACATTCCAATTTCAATGCGGCAGCCCATACTTTCTAATTTTTGATCGCGGTGTGCAATCGTCCTCTGCCCTGTTTCTTCACAGGTTAAAATATTCTTTTAATCCGGAGGGTCATAAACGTAGTTTCGACCTGTATATTTTTTTGGAAATAAGAAGAAATCTATCTAAGAAACTATTCTACTCCTACTATAAACGGTATTGAAAGCATATTTGTTTATTTATATTTTAAAGTTTTACAGCATATAAGCATACCAAGTGCAAAATTTTTTACTTATTCAGTCATACCTACATTTGGCCACTTATTAAGAGGCGTTTGTGACAAATACATTTCGTAGAGCAACTGGTCAAACAGATTATTGCTGATTATAAACCGATTATTATTCTGATATGAATGCGGAAGTGTTTGAAAATTGGTTCAAAAACATTTTATTGCCCAAATTGCCACCAAACAGCGTCATAGTAATGGACAACGCTAGTTACCATTCGGAGCAACTGGATAAAATTCCAAATACAACAACTAATAAGGCAACCATTCAAGAGTTTTTAAGTGAAGAAGATTTATATTTCGAAGAGGGCTACACAAAAAACAATTGTTGGAAGTGCTTGGCACAAAAAATTTTTCGAAGAAATTTAAAATTGACATTCTCGCTTCTGTATGTGGACACACCATTCTACGATTACCCCCATATCATTGCATTTTCAACCCCATTGAATTGATATGGGGGCAGTTGAAACAAACAATTCGACGAGGGAACATCGGTGGAAAATGTAGCAATGAAATGCTGCTAAAAATTAGACATGAAGCTGAAATAACAAGTGTTGATGCATGGAGAAATTCAGTGCGGCATATACTGGACATTGAAAATCGGTACAGAGCGAATAATGTATAAGAATTAATAATAGAAATTAATCGTGATTTTAACAATGAAAATGATAGTGAGTAATTTTTTTAGTTTGTGACTCTTGTAATGTGCTTATTAACAAGCTATAATGAACATAATCGATACCGTGCATAAATTTTATTGTGCGCCATTGTAATTTTTTTCTAACAAATGTAAATAATTTTCTACTTACTGATTTGTATAAATTCGTTATGACATGCAAAGGCTTTTATTTTATACATCGGAAAATTTTAACCCAATAAAGTACCACATAAAAATAGAGCGTCAGGTCTGCATTAAATAAAATTTCTTATAAAAGCATCTATGTTTTATTGATTGCTAAATTATCACAACTAACAAATTTCAAAAATTTATAGTGGAAAAGTTAAAATTTAGCCAACAAGATTTTTTTGAATATGGCCCATTTAGGAACTTTGAAGCGTGCCAATAATCCCAATAGTTTAGGACGGTCGACCACAAAGTCGTAAAAACCTTCATTTACAATACAAAATTTTCGACTGCCGACCATCAAGCAGTAAAACCCTCTGCATAAGTCAGTCTCTAAGATCGTTGCTTGATACTTTATTATTATTACTATCAGATTTGGCAAAAGTTCCACATCTAAATATTAATATTATTAATATTATTTTTAAACAACTCGACTGGGGAAGAGGAGGTCAAAACTCAGGACCCGCTGCAATCAACTTTTATTGAATTCCAAGTAACATTTTTTTGCCCTGAATAGCGTTATTTTTCTCCCGTGTCTCCTTAAGATCCAATCACGATCAACGGAAGATGCGTTTATGCTAGGTAGAGCTTCACCAAGAAGATGAAACCCTCAAAGTCGCAAAAGTTGCATGCCCTTCACATATCGATTCTTGTGGTACTGGACGGAAAAGTTAGCTCATCAATGGCTTTCCCCATAGAGTACAGTCACCAAACACGGTCCATGTAAATTTGTCATTGCCATCATACCAACATTCAGTGAGGCTACGGTAACAATAAGCGCATAATATTTTTGAGCGATCCGTAATTATGTATCCAAAACAAGTTTTACTTATAATGAACAAATCAACACAAACACACAAACAAATCATACTTTAAGTTTTATTTAATTAATAACAGAAGGTACATTTCGGTCCCACACGGACCATCTTCAGCGGTGACATGTTTCGTAGCATCCGTACTATAAGGACGAACCGACCTAATATGATAGGTGGCGCTGAAATAACGCTTTATGTATATGTATATTGCTGAAAGCATCATCTCTATTAATCAGTGCATATCTATACAATTTTACCGAATATCTTTGACTATTAGTTTATTCAGAAATGGATAGTTCTACAGCGACTAATGTCGGCACCTGAATCTAAAATGTTCATTTCAGACAACGCCATAAGCTACAACACTACTAACATCAAGCAGCGCTAAGTCGCCAAAATACGATAATTAAAGGACCGCCCGCAAAATGTAAAGGTTTTTGAAAACTATTTTATAACTGGCTTAGTTTATATACTAAAAGAAGGTTCGAGTTACAAGTAAAACTTCAAGATTACAAGTACGGCAAAATGCACCGCGATTTTTCTTATTTTAGTCACTGACATTAAGACTAATTGTGGCAACCAAGAAAATCTTATTTATAATCATTTGTTATATCTTGGCCAGAATGTGAATACTACCCTTCCTTCTCAGAACTACACCAAATCATTTGTGTTCATTGCTTTTTCAACTGTAAATTCTAATTCATATGATGTTTTTATTACAGCTCAGAGAAAAGAAGTACAAGATAGAAATAAGCGACCAAAACCTCAACTCATTTCTAAGGAGGAATCACTGTACGTTGCCCGAAGACGAGGAGAATATTGTTGAGGATCTGTTCCGGACACCAATCAAGCGATCACTGCCGTATGACCGTTACTATCAAGCACAATCTCTTCAGCGGCAACAGGAGCCGCCAATTGGGCGTGGGGATATTCCCCTAATTAGTCCAGATTGGGATGAACGTAAGTTAAAGTGAACGTTTTATTAATTATCATGGAAATCATCGACTTTTTACAGATTTGTAGAATAAGAGACAGAAAGATAGTGTTTTTCTGTTTATTACATAATTTCACTTCACATTGATAACACACCAGATGTAGAAACGATTAGATCATATATCTTAAAAAACAATAACGGCAAAATTATTTTAAGAAACGTCTAGTGGGAATAGAAAAGTACGAAATATTGAAAATAGTACAAGAACTTCGAGTATATAATACACCAGCGACAAAAGCAGTATGTGTAATTAGTAGAATTATAAACATAACAATTATCAGTTAGAAACTTTTTCAATTCTTTCTTTGTTGGTCAATAATTATATTATAACACTAGCTAGTATAGACCAGCTTGGTTTGCTTAGTTAGAATATTCAAAACTATAGAACATTCTATGCCATTGTGGACGACTGCTCAAAATTTCCTTTCGTTTATTGATTAATTTTCCAGAATCCTCTATGACCATCTCGAAATTCAATTTTCAACACCTCCATCGCGAGACAGTTACAGCAATGTTACACAATTAAGGTTCTTCAGTCTGCAGATGAATTTTGCAGAATCTTCTGTCTTCTCAAAACGTCGATTTATATTTTTTTCCGCCGCGAGACAGTTTCGGCAATGTGCCCCACTCTGTCAAATTTTCTAGAATGTTCTCTGATCTTCACGAAACATCTTTGGGTTCTCCATCGCGACACGGTTTCGGCAAACTGTCTTTTACTAATCATCCAGAATATCTTATGTCATTGTCGCAACGACAAACATTCCACTTCCTTCTCGCTTGCGATTAATTTTCCACAATGTTCTATGACTTCCTCAAAACGTCGATTTTCGATTTTTCATGGCGAGAAAGTTTCGGCAAAGTGCTACACTTTGGAATTCTCTAGTCCACTCCTGTCAAATTTTGCAAATTCCTTACCGAAAGATGGCTTCATCTTGCCATGGCGATATTTTCACTTCTGTGTTCGTCAGCAATAACAATTATTGAACTTTTTGATTAGTGCACATAAGTTTCTTATTTTAAATATTAAAAAAATGCAATTTTTTGAGATATTATTTTGTTTAAAGTCATCATTATTTACTCAATTTTTTTTACTTTTGGAATAGTAGTAACTAAATTTTCCGATAAAGTTATTAAATTTGCACATTATATAAAGCGACAAAGCAAATCAGTAAAAATTTATAAAATTTTTGGGTTAACTCCAAAAAGTAAAGAAAGGCATTCAATAAATTCGTTTACTTTACATGGCACATTTTGTCCATATTACGTTAAGTAACATTTAAATGGCGCACGATAGATTACATATCGTATGAATAGTTACCTTTAGATTCAACAAGGTATCAAAAAATATATAGGGTATGCCAGAAAACCTAAAATTAAGTAGCTCTTAGAGAAAATAATAAATACGTGCTCACTTTCTGGAGAGGTACAAGTGAAACTTTTGTAAAAACCTTTTTATTTGAATTCAATATTAGGGGATTGACATTTTGGGTAATGTGTTTAACTCCCCAATCTTCGTTTTAATAACTTTATTACGAGCGTTAGTAGAAAAATAGATGACAGTGCAAACTGCCAACTGACACCTATCTGCCTTAATGCATATTACTTCCTAAAGGAAGTAACCTGTAATCTAACAGGTTAGCATACACCTGCATACATCAACCTGACAACAGGTCCCCACGGCACGTTGATGTATGCAGATACATGCCAACTTGTCAGATTACAGGTTACTTCCTTTAGGAAGTAGTACCCATTAAGCCAGCTAGGAGGCTTTGTCATCGTGTCAGTTCATTGCTGACAGATGGCACTGCCATCTATTTTTCTACTAACATACATCTGTAGTTGGTTGCGATGCAGGCAGCATAGCATTAATTACAAGGGCTTTTTATTTTCGAGGTCCGATTTATCGTGAAATTACAACCATAGTGATTTTAAAAAATCTTATATTTACAACATTTAGATACACCACAACCTACGTTACAGGTAGTTGCGTTGAGCGTAATTTGGCAAGACTGCCGAGAGAGAAGAAGCAGCCTATCGTATAGTGTTTGCGCTTGACGTGTGTATGACGCTAAAATAGACAGTGGTAATAGTAAGTAATATTATAGTGTTTCTATTAAGTGAAAATGTTGTTCTCATCGAGAAAATTTTGCAAAATACTAGAGCTCATTCAAATACCAACTATGCAGCTGGAAGTATCAGTTTGCACATACGAGAGTTCGCATTCTCCCCAGTCTCTCCCCACCAGACTGGTACCGGCGACTGTAGAGGTCGTAATATTAGTAGGGTTGCAGACAAATATACGAACATAGACCCTGGGTTAGCGAAATTTCGATCGTAGACAATAAGTACTAAGGACAACACACAGACTGAAATAGCTACTATTTTAATAAACTGTGGTAATAACGCATCTTACGCAAATACCATCTACTTCGTTGTTGTCTATGGTCGGACTGTTATCCCCTTTATAATATATCTAATTTTGCTTGTATTCATCTGCTGTTCAGCTCCAACCACGGCAGTCACGTTTGTCTGGTCGTTGGGAAGAAACTGATGACGATGAGTGGTTTCCTGTGAGCGAATCTTAATTTTGCTTAGAGTTGTAAAGCTGACATTAAATTTGAATAATCTGTGATAATAGCGCAGCTATTTTACTGTTGCCATTGTTTATAGTTACTACCTTATGTTCGTGGTTAAAATGTCTCCTACTTAAAGTGCGTGTGCATTCGTCTGCGGTCCTATTCCGACCGTTGCAGTTATCAGCTCCAGTGTCTGTTGGAAAGAGACTAGGGACTGAGTACAATGTGCAGTTCCGTATGTGCATACTGCTTCGAGTTGCCTAACAGCTACCTGAATAAGCTCTGATAATTCACAACCATTTTCAAAAGGCTATTTTCACTTAATAGGATTACTAGAACATTACTTACTGTTAGCACTATGTGCTTCAGCTCTATACAAGCGTATAATTTGTATCTGCTTACTGCTTGCCTGTCAGCAGTGTTGTCAAATTACGCTCAGCACGGCAACTTTTCAATATCGTCGTCATAGAAGGAAGCCGCGTGTGCAGTGGCTGTCCTGCTAGCCAGCAGAGATAATAATCAGAGGGAGCCAAGTCCGGGCTGCATGGTATGTATGCAAAATATCCATCAAAAACGCTGCAGCTGTAGTGTATCACCCAGCATTGTCTCGAAGAACAGTGCCTCACTCGATGCCTGATTACAACATTCCTCTTCGGTTGTTCTGAATTGCCCTTCATTCATGGACATTGAAGAGTCACGCTGTGTGAGGCTGCATTGATGGTACATGAAATCTACCAAGCCAACTTTTTTTCTGTCTCACAAGACAGTGGCACATGCGACTACCTTCTATGACGCGGATATAGGAAAGCTGGTCCACGCTACGACAAACCCTTAAGTTGGAGCGGCCGCTACGTAGCGAATCAGCAGGAAGTTGCTATACGGCTGACAATTCTGATAATTTTTTCAGATATTTATATACCGTAAACAAAAATAAATTCAATCAATATATCAATAGCTTTAACACCAAGGATAGAAATTTACACTAAATGTTCGAAATTGCCTCCTTTGGCTTCAATACATTTACGCAGTCGCTTGCGAATGTTTCTGACGATGCTCGCACACTGGTCCACCGTAATTTCGTCCCAGGCGCGCACCAGAGGCGTTTTGAGCGCTTCGACGGTAGCCGATATTTTTTGATCCAGGATTGACCACACCAAGTAGTCATGAAGTTGAGGTCCAGCGAGTTCGGCAGCAGGCGTACTTGCCTGAAAAGCCCGGAAACAGCTCCTCACAGTTAGCGATTGTCGATTTGGCGGAACGCGCCAGCGCCCAGTCTTGTTGGAGAGTAAATTCAGCTGGCCCGAAATGACGCGTCGGCCCATGGATCCAGTACGTCGTGAAGGACTAGCTGCTGGTAGCTGGCGACGTTGATCTTGAGGTTCCGCTTGATGACCAGCGGAGTCTTTCCGGTGGAGCTCAAACCATAACCGAGGCCTGAAAATGAGTTCAACCCATGGTTTCCGCCGCAGCGGTCTTCTACTGGCCTTTCTTGAGCAGATGTCGGTCATTCTGGCGGTTGTGGAGCAGCTAGACCGTGAAAATCTTCTCGTCTATGAAGAGCACTTTCGACAGACGAGCACCGGCGAATAGGTGTGGCATCAGGCGAGATTTATCGAGCCGTTTCGCCATCATCATCTCATTCAGGAAGTGGACGTGAGCGATCTTGTAGCTGCACAGTCTCAGCTTCTTTATGACGATGTTTCTGGCACTCTGTCGGTTAATACCAAGGTTCTTTGCCATTTTGCGTAGCGACAGCTCCGGATTTCATTGAATTCGGCACCGAACCTTCTGGATGTTCTCCAGAATGGTCGCGGTGGTTGGACGGCCGCTTGGAGGACGGTCTGCGGTCCCGCCGGTCTTTTTGAAACGTTCCATAGCTCTATAGACGCTGGCCGGTTTGAACCCGGTCGTCCGAACAATGTCTGCCCTCTTCATTCTTGCTTTGTGCAACTCGTCAACGTTGACACGTTCAGAATTGAAATTGATCACATTATTACAACACCTTCTAGATAAAAATTGCATGAGGAATTTAATGAAATCAAGAGAAATAACAAAAAAAAGACGTTATATCAGTACTAAAAATAGCAAAGTACAAAATTATCAGAACCTTCTTGTCACCCGTTATGCTGCATATCAAACAATTTAATTTCCAGACCGATATCACCATGGAAAAGAATCAATCTTCTACTAGTGATTCTTATTCCCTAAATTCTAAACTTGTTTTAGGTGCTTTGATCGACGCCATCAACAAACTCATCACCAGCGTCAATAATCTGAACCAACGCGTGGCAAGCCAGGAAGAGGCAATAAATAAGCTGGTCCGCCTGCTGGAAGAATGCGATATCTGCAACAAGAAGAGGAAGACCTGCGCCACCGATCCTCCGGGATGCTTCCCGGGAGCGCAGTGTTACGACACCCCAGAGGGTCCCAGGTGCGGTCACTGTCCTCGAGGATACGTCGGCAACGGATACGACTGCAGACCTGGCCAAACCTGCGCTGACAGACCCTGCTTCAACGGAGTGCAGTGCAGGGACACCGAGTACGGAGCACAGTGTGGACCGTGTCCTGCGGGATACAAGGGAGACGGGTTCAGGTGCGAAAAAGAAAGCGGGTGCGAGTTCCATCCGTGCCATCCGGGTAAGTGAGGGTGTGATGACTTCTGAATGAAATACTGATGATAAAATGTGGCAATGATAACTATAGACTTTTTAAGATTTCATTATTTTTTCTCCTAAGAGGATAGGGTTTTGAGGTACGGGGTGATCCAGTTTTGCCAAACACCGTTTTTCACGGTTCATATACAAAAGCTTTGTATTATCGGTTATTGTAACAGTATCCTACTGAGAAAAAAATAAAAACTAGAGTCGGCGTAGAAAAAAAATTTGAAGTTTCAAAATAACCTCCAATTCACACTTATCACCAACAGACGAGAAAATGGAAACCAGTATGTCAAATTATAAATTATTCGCGTCAAAACTGTCCTTATACGTTCATCCAACAAATATCTCAAACAACACAAATAGTTTTTCCATTCCTCCAGAAGGAAAACGTTTATATTCATAGACAAGCTTCCAAATGCTCCTCAGACTTTTCCGGAGGTTCCATTCCTTTCAGGTCTGTTGCCAGTTGTGTTGGGTCCTCATTGTATATTTTAAAATCGTCCGTCTGTATTAATCCTTCTTCCTAGGTGTTTCACTTTCTTTTCAGAATGGTTCCTTCAGATCTTAATAATTCCGCCGTTAACTCCTAATAATTTTCTACTATCGTCCTTACAAAACAGCATTTGTGTACTCGTCTTAAATCTTGGTAATTTTCTTTCTATTTCATCCTTCCCACCAAACGGCGATAAAAGTTTCTTTTTCTGTCATGCCCTTACTTTCCTTGGTTGTTATGGGTATTATTACCAATTTTCTTGCTCTCCGCTCTCTCTTTTCTGCCTTCATTTATCATTTAATAAGTAGGAGTGCAATTTGGCTCTGCATCTTTTTGCTAGTGTCTTCTTCATGCTGATTCTACTATAGCCTTCTTCAGGACTTTCTGTCCCTCCTTAATTATTGTCTGTTCTGTTCCCTTCTCCTCATACATTTTATCCAACCTTCTCTGATACCTATTTCTACTTAAGTTTGTTATATACTGCATTATTCTATGTGGTCGTTTAACAGAAACAACAAAGTTAATAAATGTCATCGGCTCTAGTCAGTTACATTCGGATAAACTAAAATTTCATGTAGGTAGATGTTGCAAAGGTGAACTATTGTGTTATTTATACCAATCTTCTAATGGAGCGAATGGAAGAATTAAATTGTAAGCTTTATCACTAAATTTTCTAATGCTGCCAAAAAGCAAAGTAGCAGAGACATCATACTTGTAGTGCTTAGCAATTACATGGTTTACAGTCGGTAGCGAGTGACAGACCCTGTCTTTGTTGTACAGTGACAAGCCAATAGAATTGAAGCTTTATTTTATAGTAAAATACTGTAACTTCTACAATTAGACGACCATAGAACAAGAAACATATTAGTTCAAACAAAATATTTTCACATTTATCAAACTACTACCACATTGTTAAGCACATAAAGACGATTAACATATTTCTGTGGTTAAGTGACCCAGAATATCTGCTTTATCCAACTATATGAGTGATATATTCCTGACTGCTACCGGTGACTTAAAATCTAAATTAGACCAAGAAAAATAAGGCTGCCAAGAGACTTTTTTATATGCAATGAAATGCCATAGTCATATATAAAATAGAATCTACAAGGCAGTCGTAGATAGTTGAAACTCTGTAACAGCAGTTGGTTACTTCTGATGCTTGATATTATTAATGAATGTTGTAGCTTCTACTGTACGGTAAGCATTATAGATTTGGATTAAGTCGCTTAAAAAACTGTACAAAATAAAGTAACTTCGTAAAAAACATGATATTTTCGAAAGGAAATGGTTGCACAGTGGTATAAGCTTTTCTGTGGATTTTTAGAGTCCTGTTATATATAATTGGATTACCTTGTATACTCGTGTTCGTGTTACGAGAACATCTTGCAACTTGTTTGTTATCGTTGTTTATAAAAATTTACTACGCGTCTAAAGTATTGAGAAAAAAACTGTTTCGAGTAATGCAGGCAATTGTAGTTTTCAAGGCCACACTTTTTATCGTTAGTAAATAGTTTTGCAAATGTAGTTGTAGAGAATGTATTTTCTGTCTGGCTGTAACACCACTAACAAGCAAATTTTATGTACTATACACCAACTGCAATCGAGTTGCAGCTTTGTTAACAAATTTAAACATTAAACGCACCTATTGGCCTTTCTTTGTAATGTGCACAGGTTCAATGAAGCCAAATGCTACTGTGAGACGTAGTATAGGGTTAGAAATTTTATTTAATTCACTTATTTTGCTTGAGTTTTCTGTCTTTCAGGAACAGCATGTTGTATGTGTCCTTAAAGTACAACAACTTTCAGATGTATATTTACATTAACCATAGTAATGTAATGTTCTCCTTTGTAAAACTATTTTTTTAATGGAAATACAGTTTGTTTACTAAGAACTTGTTTTAATTACACCCTCTCACCGAAAAATATACCAGGCTACATTCCAAAAAGAGGCTAAGTGGGTCACATGCGCGGCTCAATTAGTAGTTTATGCGAATCATAGTGTTTTGACACACCGATGTACTTTTATAGGTGTACAGTGCATACCATTGGATACACCTCCGTTTTACCAGTGTGTAGGTTGTCCCGCTGGATTTACCGGAAATGGTACAAACTGCAGAGACATAGACGAGGTAGGTACGCCTAATAGCTGTCTAAGAAATGCACAAAATTTACATTCGACCTTGGTACCTTTAATCGCAGACTTTTGCCATTTTTTGTTGCTTGACAGTGCGACTTGGCAGAGCCTTGCGATCCAAACGTTCGTTGCGACAATCTGCAACCTGGCTACAGGTGCGGACCTTGTCCCGCTGGATTTACTGGACAACAGGAAATTAGCGGGGTTGGATTAGAAGAAGCCGTGAGGAATCGCCAAAGATGCTATGATATTGACGAGTGTGAGCTTGACAGAATTTGTCCGAGTCACACTCAGTGCATTAATACCCAAGTAAGTACATTGAAAGGCAACCGTGATTCCATACCATAGAAAACCGGGAAAAGTGTCAGGACTATACAGGATCTACTGCTACATCGCATTTCTAATATAGGTTGCCCCAACAAGTGTGAACCTTGTAAAATATCCGATAACGTTTAGCAAAAATGCTAGCAGATTAACTATAATTTTTCAATTATAGTTACAGGAAATATAAAGGAAAGAAATAGACTGTGCTCCTACAACTAAAGCAATATAAAAATTTAGTAATGGTAAATTAACATATTATAGAAAAATATAGAAGGTATCATTGTTAATGTCACAGGGTTTGTTAATTATATTAATATGATTATTGCATATAGAATATTTAGGGAATTTAGGTAGGTAAAACATTTGTTCTACATCAACTGTGAAAAATGGTAAAAATGGTTAAAAATTTTGCGATAAATGTTTTCACCTCCTATTTGGCCATTTCGGTTTCTTTACTTAACTAAACACTGCAAACTTCAAACTTTTCTAAAACTTTCATTATGGTCGAAACAATACAAAACTGAACATGTGTGTTGTTACCAAAAAGGCCCGTGTTTTTGACTGCGATTCTTTATCAGATGATGTGTAGTAACTGCTGGACGTAAAGCACAGTATTTGCGGACTTGAAATCACAAAATATCTCGGAGTATGAGKTTTGGAATCAGGAATTCTTATAATAATAAATAAATTTTTGTCTTCTAACATCATCTGTAGTTATTTTCAATGGCTAATCTCTTCTCAAAGCTCCATAAAAACCAATAATTAAAATGACTTGAACATTTGCTCAGAATTAGATAAGTCAATAGATATATATTAATTTGAATTACCATTTCTAGCAGAAATCTATCAGGTGCTATCAGGTCTTGTAAAAATCTCCCAATTTCTTCTTTCGATAGAATTATGGACTTTTTTGGACGGTATCCAACTGATTTGCATTTCAAATATGGTATTAGTTTCGAAAATTTCTTGATATTTACATTTTCTTTAGCATTCAGTGTACATTTTAGCATTAAATATACCGACCATACCTAATGTCGAAGGTTTAACTTAATTAATTTTATGTTCGAAATATGCCAGTAATACGGCTTCGGATACTTTTTGAATTTTCTTTGAACTGCACCACACTTCAAATTCCTTGTAAGCGATCTCGTACTGTCTCGACGATTCTTTGGGGATTAATTGTGAAACAGCACTTTGCGCCGCTTCCATTACTTCTCCTGGCAAATGCTTCTCTTCATTTTCCGAGCTCATTTTCAATTAAACACTTTTTCACACTCTTTAGAATATGAATAATTAATTATAACATGTTATAATTCTGAAATTACTTTTTCTGACAAACAATGTTTATTGTTTATTGTTTATTGTTTATTGTTTATTAGGTTGATATCGTTGTGACAGGCAACGTCACCGCACCTAAAATGTCTTGATTCGAACAGTAGTTTAAAGCATTTCAAATATAAATTATTATACATACAATAATTATCTCATTTTATTGCAGTTTTCGAAAAAAAGTATTTCGCGTTCGAGATACAAACAATAACTATTTATTTGTATTTTTGTCGTGTACACGTTTTACGTGGCACTTTGTGAGTCATTATTTGACAGTCGGTAATTGGCCATCTAGCAGTGGCTCCACCAACTTCAACGTGAGTTGGTACGGTCTGTAAGTACAAAGACCTACATTGCCGATTACCCGGTTATCCTCTACCATGTATTTGATATAGACTTGTACTAGTTACACTTACGTGTGTATCAGTGATACAGTCACCAGGTATATTTTATGGCTTTAATTTTGTCTTAAGGGTGGATATACCTGCGGGCCGTGTCAGGATGGCTATGTGGGCAACTCTACCGTTGGTTGCAGACCGGGGGAGGGATTGTGTCCAGATGGGACACAGTGTGATCGCAATGCTGAATGTTATCAACTCGCAAGAGGGCGATATGGATGTAAGTGTGCTACAGGATACGCAGGTGATGGACAAATATGTGGACGGGACAGTGATCTCGATTCATACCCGGATGACCAACTGCGTTGTAGTGATCCACATTGTAGAAAGGTATGGAAAACTATTAATTCTGTTCATTAGGTAAAATTTTAAAAACTGATCAAAACGTTTATGATAGCATTTTGTATGTAACAGCCATGTTTAAAATTCGCATTTCACAATGTTAATCTCACAAGTGAATACTTTTGAAGAACTTCTAGTAACATCAGTAAGATGTACGTATCTCGTTCATTTGAAGCAATGCAGAGTTGATAACGGTTGCTAGAGCGGAGGCAAATTTACTAAATGTCATTTGGGTCTACCAAGTACAGTTTTTCTTGGATGCACTATTTTCTACCACTTAGTCATGTTTTTTGCTGTCCTACTTGCATCAACCAAGTTGAGGTGTCACTTCTTCAATGTGGCTTTCCAATTCATTTTCTTCCTTGTGCTTTTGCGCTTCTCTTATTCTTAGCTTGGTATTTTCTTCATATTTACCCACGCCGCTTCTCTATGGATCACATTGAACGCCTTTCCTAATTCAAGAAGTGCTAGACATATTAGCTTTTCTCTAGCCGTCGTTTCAACCATTTCTTTATTCATAAATCCTGCTTGCTTCCGCAATATCGAGACTTACAAGCATAATGGCATTGTTTATAATGAGGAATGTTTCTTGGTATGGATGAATGTTGTTTTTATCAAGATTGTAACAGAAAATGTTAAATATTAAGAGGAATTCCTCTATGCATTGTTAAGAATTGTGTAATGGAGCAGAAATTGAACTTCGAGAGAGACAATTATTCTAACCATCTAATCATTTAATGCTAAAATAGGAATATCTGGAGATATTTTTTGTAGGATAATTGCCCGTTGACGTCAAATTCGGGTCAGGAAGACACAGATGGGGATGGAGAAGGAGACTCGTGCGACGCAGATGCCGATGGAGATGGAGTATACAATTCACCGGTAGGTTCTTAAAATCCGTATACTAGAATTATGAACTTTTATATATTTCAACAATATCACCTTAAATCATTAATATTGTCACCCTATATTCTGCATCTAAATTTATTTATATATGTGTAGGTATTTACTGGAGTAGTTTTGGCCTTCACTATAGGTACCACTATTATTTACTAAAGTGTTGAACAGCCACACACCAAATTAAAATCGACATTACTGCGTTAAAATTTGAAATTCTTTCGACTTTCTTATTGACCTAAGTTCAAAAAATCGCAGTGTATAGTTTTTTGGGTTTAAATTCCTTACATAATGATATTAGAAATAATATTTATTCCATAATTAGAAAAAAATTATATGAAAGTAGAAGTGGTCTTAGCTTGTTTCTCAACTTAAAATGTAACCATACATAGGTTTGATATGCCACTGGAATACGGCACGCCATTTTTGGTTAACATTCACAGTGCTGAATAGAATTTTTTGTTAGATAAATATATTCAAATATTACCCTTTACTATGTGTTTGTGTCTAGTTGACTTATACCATTTTGTAACTTAACAAATTTCATACCTTTTAGCTGCAGCAATTTTTCTGTCTCTAAGAAATAAAAGTTATTTTACAGGTTTAGAGAAATAAATTGCATATCAAAGCGTCCTAGTGCAAAAAGACTAGTTGATTCCTACTTATTCCTTTAACAGAAAAATATTCACCATTTTGTAATGCACTTTCGTTTCAGTTCTAGAGGTATTATACTCATACTTAGGCATTCCAGGTCTTAAATAAATGAAACTAGTTGACCATAAATTAATTCCCAAGTTCGTGGTCTCAAATTTTTAATAAATGACTACAATTGAACAAGACAAAGTAATATATTTTGAAAGTAATTTGTGCGTAAATTTTTAACGATTTGCATAAACATTTCTGTAAAATGTAAATGTACAGTGTTCTCTGCACTCTTATCCTCCGTGTTAACTTTTGAATACGTTGAGTTAGAGTTGGGATAAAATGCTGGTAAGGACCTTCATTTACAGGGAATACGTGATACTAGAGATCTTTAAATAGTAAGCTTTTATTACCTATAAATGCTCTCGTTTAGAAAATTGATACTGGACAATTAGCTTTATGAACTAAGTCCGACCTTATTTCGAACTCAGTCGGTACAGTGGATATGTTCAAATGTTCCCTATCGGCGATATCAGTTGTCCATGTCTGCAAAATTGCCAATCAGACAGGGATACTCAGACTTCAGGGTCACACGTACTTATAGTTCATCTGTTGCAGATATGACACTGAAGCGTTTTCATTTCATGCGATTTCAAATGTTTAATGCTATTTCAAATTTTCGAAACGCACACTGTATATTTGAATATTACGAATATTACGGAAACATATATTCAAAATGTTAAAAAAAATATGCAGTATTACTTAATTACTAACAATTTTTCGTAAACGATACAGGTACGTAATTTTCTCCCATTTGCAGGATAATTGTCCATTGGTTTATAATCCTGATCAAGCAGATACCGAGCACAGTCCCGATAGAGTTGGAGACGCTTGCGATAATTGTCCTAGGGTTCCCAATCCCGACCAGACAGATACAGACAACGATAAGCTAGGGGATGCTTGCGATCCGGATATAGACAATGACGGCATACCCAATGAAAGGGATAATTGTCCGAAACACGCGAACGCAGACCAGAGAGACGAAGATTCAGATGGATTAGGAGATGCTTGCGATAACTGTCCAAGGCAATACAATCCTGATCAGAGGGATTCAAACGCCAATTTGGTGGGAGATGTCTGCGATTCCGGCAGAGATAGAGATGGGTAAGGTTTGTTTTACATTTCATAAGGAACACGATTTAAGATATGTTTTAATATTGCGTAGTTCATATTGAAGCCGATATTTTTGATCGTAAGATATGATAACGTTTTTTTGCCAWAACGAAAATTCCTATTTATCCYTTTAGTCATGTGTGCTGATTATGATACCTCATTTAGTGCTTCAATGTCAGCGTGAAAGGAGCGCACGATACTCGCAAGCATTTGCTAATCTGCCCAATCGGCGATATCAGTTGTCCGTGTCAATTATTCCGACTGTTGCATTGTGATTTGATGATGGTTTCTTGTTACCCACATCATTAATAAATTGTCATTTTTCGTTCAATATGGTCCGAGCATCCCAAATTTCTTAGTGTTTACATCTCAAGCTGCCCTATTTGATGACATATGCGATCTGAATGCAACAACAGATCCTCAAGAATAACAATTTTTATCTATACGACCAGGCCAGTCCATTTTTTATTCAGGACAGCATACCTTGGCATATTTCAATATGATGGAAAATGTCTTCAAACTCACAATAATTTTGACAATGAAAAACAATCGAGAATAATTTCACGGAATGGATGTAACTTTCTAAGGGGAACTACTTCAACAATACAGGTACTCATGAAGATGGTTTGGACTTTGCTCGTTTGCCGAAATTGCCACCATTCAGTTGTTTTCTGTGGATATACCTCATATAAATAATATTTGATGCTCAGTTGGAAAGTGCTCAGGAACTCAAACAAAAGCTTGTTAATCAGGAAACATTTCATACGACATTCAAGGTTCGACTATAGTTGCAGATATTAGCGTAAAGTTTGTTAATTAAATAAATCGCTGAGATTATTTAAAAAGGGCTACGCGAAACTACTTCAACGCAGCTCGCAAACTTTACCTTAAATCGCTTTCTAATCGACTGCCAAATATTATGTTACTTTACACCGTGACTAATGACTAATGTAACACGTGTGACCTATCTGTGTAAGATAAAACAGAAAAAAAACGTAGGCAAGTTCTTTGTTGAAACACGATTGGTGAAAAACCTGGGATTGAATTTTATATACTGACAAAGAAAAGTTCAGGAAAAACTTTTTGCCAAACTTTAACTAATTCATCTACATCATTTCATAAGAAAATTAGGCGATCAAGTCAACTAATTCTAATCTACCAGGGAGAAGTGTTGATACTCACATGATGCATGTAAATACGCACATAATAATTTAAAAAACCCTTTTTTAATTCCAAGAAACGACAAAAAGAAAAGATTTTTCTTGAACCCTTGGTTAAGTGTCTACCTAAGAGGATCTTGATAAATTTACTAGGTATCTCAAATGAAATGAAATGAAATGAAAATAAATTTATTGTATAAAAAAGTACGGTGTGCAACCAAGTATGGAAATTTGTAACCAAAATGCTTACAATGAAACCATATATTTTTTATTTTATTACTGAATTGATACAACAAGTTTTGAGCGGCTGAAGAGGATACGAAAAGCCATAAATTCGGTAAAATGTCGGCAAAGTAATTCTCAACCACAGTTGCTCCACTAGCGAATCAGCAGCATCATAACAAACTAATTTTAATTTCTTGTTTAAGTAAAGACCAACTCCTTCACATTAACGCTTTAGAGAAACAGCTGTGCTGTTGTCCTTATGACAGTATGATCATGAATCTCCAGCAACTCGTCATCGCCCAACCACTTTTCAGTAAACGCACAAATATCAAATCTTCGTTCAAGAACCAACTCTGCGAATGTATGAAAACCCCACTTCAACGATCCAACATTCACCAATTGCAAAGCAAACACCTCAACACAAGCACCAACGCAACTATCAAACGATTTCGGCATTAGTTTTCATTAAGACCTCTTTGGATTTGTTTTTAATACTTTAATATTATGTTTCTTTAACGTAAAAAACTCCATCCCTAATACTTGCAAGCAACGATCTATGAGACTCATTATACGAACAGCCGATTACCGCTCACAATGGTTTACAAGTATTACCTGTAGCTGTCGTAAATAACAGACGGGTTCGGCACGTTCCACTGTTTTCCAGCGCAGTGGACCGTATCCAAAAACTGTGTTTAGGCTTTTTTAGATTTTTCTCGGTACACATAAATCAATGAGCATTATTTGGTATTATTATTTGAACTACAAATATTTCTCATCTAATAGCTTTTAATGTATGACTAATCGTATCGTGATTAAGTGATTATACATTCCCCGTTCAATTTGCCTCTATTTCTGGTGCAAGTTTGGTATTTTGTAACGTATAGGTACCTACTGATCTGCTTGGTAAATATTGATGAGAATTATTTTTTACAAAAAAAATCTGGATATTTTTATATCTTCATATTTAGAAATAATTTGTTTTGAAAAACGTTGCCGTTTTTTTGTCTAATTCCTTAAGGTCTTAAAACCCCTATTAGCATTATAATTTTTGTGTATCTATTTTTACATCTATAATAAGTTAAACAAAACTGGTTTAAATTTGGGTGATTTGAATAAAAAATTGAATTAAACTTTGAGTGAAAACTTTCACAACAATTTGTTGTCCTACATAATAAAGCCTTTTTTGAAGTCCACATTTCGGGAGGAAATACAGATTTTTTGATATATAATTATTTTTTAAATAAGACACTAAATCTTTCACCCTTGCGTCATCAGGCATTCTACATTCTACATCGCTGCTATTATCTAACAAAGGTACACCCAACAATAATTTAAAGTAGGTAATTCCCAACTGCACTGTTTTTGTCTTTATAATGAGAAGCTCAACCTAAAGATTAAATTTTCCTAAACCAACTCTGTGCCAAGTGAAATCTACAACCAAAAATTTTTGAGTTGGTCCAAACGTTGTTGTAACTAAGATGAATTGACTTTTCAAAATCCACAAAAAATTCTTTAGGATCTAAAACTAAACCATAAAAAGACATTTTTTGAACTATCTTAAAACAAAGAATTATAAGTATCTACTTTTTTTATTTGGAAGTAGAGAAAATACTAAAGGTGCATAGTATCTATTTTTGTAACCATGAATGGTAAACATTCCAATTTCAATGCGGCAGCCCATACATTCTAATTTTTGATCGCGGTGTGCAATCTTCCTCTGCCCTGTTTCTTCACAGGTTAAAAGTTTCTTTTAATCTGCAGTGTCATAAACGTAGTTTCTACCTGTATACATTTTTTGGAAATAAGAAAAAATCGGAACTCTACTATTCCTACTATAAACGGTATTGAAATCATATGTGTTTACTTATATACTTACTAATTTGTAATTTTTTATATTGAATTTGTATGATGTGCAAAGGCTATTTTATACATCGGAAAATTTAAACACAATAAGGTAGTATCAAAAATAGGTCGCGGGTCGCGCCAGTTAGCATCAGGTCTGCATTAAATAAAATTTGTTATAAAATCTTCTGTTTTATTAATTTCTAAATTATCACAACTAACAAATTTCAGAAATTTATAGTGGAAAAGTTAAAACTTTAGCCAACAAGATTTTTTTGAATACGGCCCATTTAGGAACTTTGAAGCGTGCCAATAATCCCAATAGTTTAGGACGGCCGACCATAAGGCTGTAAAAACCCTCATTTACAATACAATCAGTCACATAGATCGTTGCTTGCAAGTATACCCATACAAACTTGAAAATATGTCACCTTTTTAAAGATAATTTAAAAGATATATTTTTTTACTGGCGATACTCAAGCAAGCAGTACCTTTTCCACTTCATTTATGCAGAAAATGCACTATTTTTCGCACTTTGTCCATCTGATGTCCGTCTGATACCTGCCCCACTCATAGCTCACGAAAGGCTCAACGGATCGGGCAAGTTGTATAGATCGTGACCTAAAGATTATCAGCATGTACTATTTTGGCTTTCTGTAAGACACGTATATTTTATACCTGAAATTAAATACCTACATCTCGACGATACAAGGAAAATGCGCTAGTTCCTCGAAAGGCTTTTATACTTGTTATTAGAAGGCCTGCTCACAAATGAGCACCCAAAAGTGTGTTACTATTTGAACGAATGCACACGTAATGTGTTTTGATTTTTCCTTAATCTGTAAATGTTCTTCAGAATCGTTTTTTAAAATAACAAAAATGTAATATTGCACAATCTTAGAAGTATTTTGTTAACAGGGATGGAGTACCAGACCAACACGACAATTGTCCGAGAGTAGCCAATAGCAACCAGTTGGATACCGATCGGGACTCGTTAGGAGACGCTTGCGATAAAGATAAGGATGATGACGGTATCCCTAATCAAAATGACAACTGCGAGGTTGTTTATAATCCAGACCAACTGGATTCGGACGGTATGTTTGCGTCATGTCCCAAGCATTTACTATTGTTAACTAGTTAATCCTTACTCTACTCATTAATGTTTTGCAGGCGACGGAATAGGCGATATTTGTGAAGACGATTACGATAGGGACAAAGTACCAAATCTGCTAGATCCATGTCCCAACAATTCCCTCATCTATGCTACAGATTTCAGCAAATATCATACGGTCATTCTTGATCCCATCGGTGAATCCCAGATAGATCCCAACTGGATAATCTACAATAAGGGAGCAGAAATAGTACAAACCTTGAATAGTGACCCTGGTTTAGCAGTCGGAGACGCTATTTTCCAAAGGCGTTGACTTTGAGGGCACTTTCTTCGTCGACACCGATATAGATGATGACTACGTTGGATTCGTTTTCTCGTATCAGAGCAATCAGAAATTCTACACTGTCATGTGGAAGAAGCGCAGTCAGACCTACTGGCAGTCGACTCCTTTCAGAGCTGTTGCCGAACCAGGCATTCAACTTAAGCTTGTTAATTCCAACACGGGACCTGGAGAACTGCTGAGGAACTCCTTGTGGCACACCGGAGACACTGAAAATCAAGTCAAGCTATTGTGGAAGGACCCGAGGAATGTAGGCTGGAGAGAGAAGACAGCGTACCGTTGGTTGTTGTTACACAGGCCGGCTATTGGTCTGATCAGATTAAGGATCTTTGAAGGCGAACATATTGTGGCCGATTCTGGTAACGTATTTGACAGAACTATAGTCGGAGGAAAACTGGGAGTGTTCTGTTTCTCACAAGAGATGATTATTTGGTCTGATCTGGTTTACAGATGTAACGGTAAGTACAATCTATTTTAGAGAAATAGTACGGGTTCAAAAAGCTAAACGCGGTTCTATAGAATCCATGTAATTGTCGTAAGTGTTGATATGACTTCTCGTTAATTTGGTATATTTTTAAAACGTGTTCACAAAGAACTTATTCGCGGTCGAAAAAACTTCTAACGGAGAAACAATTATTGTAATAAATCAGTCTTAATTGAATGGAAAAGAGTACAGAAGGATTAAGCCACACTGTAAAAATTATTTTTGTGAATTATGCACTGATAATTGCAGGTTATACTAACACCTTGACAGAAAAGATAATCTGCAAGGTAACGTTCCATGCAGAAACCCAATAAGAAACCCCTTCAGATACTTAATATTGCAGGGATTATTATAATTCAAATTCTGGATCTTTGCGATGTAAACCACTAGTTCTGTGACTATGTCGTACCTACAATTCAACGCGCAAACGGTCATGTACTGGTCCACTGCATTTAGTGAATAAGCCAAATATTCAAAACAATTCATACAAAGGCAGGTGATGATTTTTCAGATAGGTTCTGGTTATTTGAACAGTGCCAAATTATATCATGTGGGGACCCTGGGCAAAAGAGAGGGAAGGGGTAAAATGTGTGAAGAAAGAGAAGTCTGTGAGAACGTTTATTTCCATTCAAATGTACGCATTAAATAATGTGAAATTTACAATGTGAGGAACCTAAAATGCAAGGGACCATGGGCGATTGCCCCTTTTGTAATTCCGTTAATCTGGCACTGGTTCTGAATAAGGTCTCAAAGGTCCCCAAAGTGAGAGCGTAAGGATAAAATTTTGCAATGCTGTAAAGGACATCTACTCCACTATAAAAATACATCATTCCAAAAGAAATCTGTGGAAACACTCCATAAAAAAGATGTGGGGTCCTTTATGACGTGGGCAGCTCACTCCGCTCTTTGTCAACCTTCTTGGTTTGGATATTTTACCGCTAAAGTGCGAAAATCGCTTATTCTCAGATTATCTGGGTAATGTGCAGACTAAGTAGCGTGATCAAAAGTGTAAAAAATTATTTTATTTCTCATATTACGTCGGTAATCTGCGTAATACCTAGTAGTCATTAGTAAAAGTGCAAATAACAGCCGCTGGAACAAGATCTACGTTATTTTTTGATATCCCGTCCAGTTAATACAATCAAACAATCAACAAATTGTAAGAACGTAGGCTATCGCAGTAAGAGTTAGATTGAAATCTTAGTCGTTTGGGGTTAGACCGAGTCTGATTTCGGAATAAGGTCGACGTTTTGCCCGCACTTGTAAGGGGCTTCACCAGGACAGGAATAAGGAGTATGGAATATGGTACAAAGCTAACGCGAGAAACACGTCTGAACTTAACCAAATCCGAATGAGGAAAGAGAATGAAAACGATAGTTAACGTTGTATCTGGCATTACGAGGGAGTGGGGATGCTTGGACTGCAGAAGTGGGAGATCGTGAAAGTGGGGATAGCCGGCAGGTGACTGGGTTCTAAATAGTGGAGAGATGATAACCATCTTCGCGGTTTAGATTATTGGGATATTTGGAAATTTCTTTGGCTTCTCGGATTTTTTTCGGTTGTGAAAAAGAGGACTTTCGTTAGAACTGAGACATTGTCAGACAAAAATTGTGACCGGTTTCATGCTGATGTTCGGCTATTGCTGAGTGGGTGAAGAGACCTGATTTTATGCAGCGTTTATGTTATGTGTATGTTATGTTTTATATTTGGTTTTAATTGATCTACCTGTTTCGTCGATATATACGCCACTGCACGAACAAGGGATACTGTAAATACCTCTAGAAGATAGAGGGTTTTTTTTGTCCTTCGGAGATGGAAGAATCTGTGACATTTTCGAAGGGCGCTGAAATATAGTACGGATAAGTTGTTTTTTTTTTAAGAATTTTGCCAATTCTATCTGTGACACTTAAACATATGGAAGTAAAGCAGTCGATCTATAATTTGGAGGTTCGAGAGTTAGTTTGTATTTGGGCTAAAGATGACGATTAATTGCAACGTGTATCTCACTGTTAATATACCCGTTTTTGGCCAGACTGATGCGTAAATGTCACTTCGAAGTTTGTCCGGTTCATAAATTGATATAGCACGGTTAATAGGAGAATTTAGAACAAAGCGTTTTTGTGACGTATGCGAAGACGCATGTAAAACCGATATTTGTGTGTGGCTTTGCGGTAGACAGGGTGGCCCAAACGAACATCCGGTAGACAGATGACAAGGACGTCAAGAAATGGGAGAATTATTGTTTTCGTGAGGCCATATAATGAAAGTGTCGTTGACATAATGAAGCTAAATTTTAGGCTTCAGGTCTGATGACTCTAAAGCAATTTGTTCAAAGACTTCCAAGAATATGTTTGCCACTACTGGTGAAAACGGGGARCCCACAGGTATACCAGAAATTTCAGTATCCTATGACCGTGGGGTACCGTATATATTGGCGAAACAGGTAGAACCATTAGCAGTAGCCGAACATCAGCATGAAACCTGCCATTTAAAACAAAGCAGTGAAATTAAATTGATTACTACCCGCATTTTCAAATACAGAAATGGTTAAGACATGAATTGAATCCTAAAGAGTGGGAGTGAACGTTACAAGATATACCACACAAGAAAAACACGCCTAGTACTCAACCTCAAGGGAGGTGTGGAAAAGAGTATTTAAATTATCTATAGTATTACATAAGCTCAAATTCAATGCAAGATGTATTTTTGTCGTAGAGTAAATGGAAAACTAGATATGTTCAAAAATTTGTTTCGGAGCACGATTTTAGCCCTTTACGGCGTTGTCAAATTTTATCCTATACCTTGCACACTTCTCGTGAGTTGGGGTGGGTTCTCCTGCCAGTCACTAAATAAAATCCGGGAACACAATAAACTATACTATTTATTTACAACTGTTGAATTCGATTACAGCACAGCGAAAACAGAACGAAAAAAATACATTCATTTTTGGCGTAACAGCCGGCTGCCGATCGCCGTACCGTATCCTCGGCACCCTTAACGCCATCTCCAGTTGGCACACGGCACTCAATAGTTTTATCCGGCGCTTTACAATCCCTACTACATCGGGAACTTTTAAAATTTGGGATACCATAACCTACCTGGATCACAATCATTTACTTTTGTATGAATTGGTCTATGGAAAAGAGTGCAGTGGTTTCCATGGGGTTTTATTTTTTCTATTTGTATATATAGGGCAATAGTAAAAAAACAAACTTACAATTGAAATACTGGCTGAATTTTTGTAGCCTAAAAGCCTTAAAATTGTTTCTTTTCAAGTACAACTTTCATCCTCACAACTTATTCTAAACCTTGAAAACAGTGTGAAACAAGTGAAGTTTATTTTACCAGGACTTTCCTGAATTCGAACTAGTGCCTCCTGTCTTGCCTGCCTCAGTCACAGAGATTGCAGAATGCCATAATTTTTTTAACCGTTTATAACGCTGCACTGCACCGAACTTGGAGTGGATACATATTTTTCATTTGTTAAACAGTAGAATTAAATTAAAACAATCTAAATACTATATTAATGACAATATTATAGACAGTTTGACAGCGCGATGTTTACTTGTATATATTAAAAAAACACAACCTGCGATAGTGAGAAAAAGGCCTTCAGCGCCACGTTTACCTATTCGTTTTTTTTGTTAATTACTTTTATTTGCTTTTATAGAGCAATATTTAACACTATAATATAAATATTATGAATCCTCTAATCTGTTTCAGAACGAGTTCCACAAACTGTCTATGATCAACTGCCAGTTACACTACAAAAGAAGGTTGAAGTAGACCATAGTAGACCTACTTACGTTGAATATACAAAGGAAAATTAACACAGGGATAGTTGTTTTATACGTTATTTGTTGAAGTAGCCATTTAACATGAATTATTCTATACGTACAATGTGTACTTAACACAGATACCTCTAAAAATGTAATGTTATTCGAAATACATGCTCATTTAATGTTTGTAAAGCTGTTCTATTATTTGTTTTATTAAATTGATATTATTAACTTTGTTTTGACTTTTTCTGAATCCGCCCATCTGTACCTTATTACCTTATTCAATATCCGATTAAGTTTAGAAAAAAAACTAGCAGGTTGATTCTAATTATTCAAATATAATAGCAAGAGGGGGTTGAAAACGCATCTTCTTTCTCGTTTATACAGTAAATAATAATAATAATAATGATAATAGTAATATTAATAATAATGATACTAATAACTTTATTGGGTATATTGCTATACAATAGCCTAAAGGCGGAGTTTAACTATTGTTTACCGAGACACATCCTTGCATAAAAATGAAAAAAAAATTAAAATTCAAATACAACCTAGATCTGTATTATTCGTATTTTCTTGAATACTATTTTGAGGGACAACGGTACGGATATATTAAAATTGAATCATCTAATTTTAAAAATTTCAGGAACAAGCAAAAAACTGCTACATAGGTTAAAATAGGTCGATCGATGCGCAGCTTTTGATACTTCATCTGTGGTCGCTATTATTTAAAAATTTTGCCCTAACAATGAAGGAGGCGGCTCCGACTGAAAATTAGCGAAGAACATTGCTTGTTTTGAAATGCACTCAATCGGAGATGGCCGATTTTGATGTAACAATGCCATGCTTTGTCGAAAGCATGATAAGAAAAAGTGGCAAATAATGAACAACAGATAATATTATCGGAATATTTACATAATAAGCAAAGTGGATTTGATATAGTGATTAAGGTTTTCACGGCCGGAGTCCGTACTGGTAGACACTTCCGGGTTGGTTGGCAGTGGTTGTGGCGATTTTCTCTTCGCTGACAAGGTCTGTGTTCGCTCGGAGACGACTACGTCCACGATGAACTCGGCTCTGAAGATGCTTACCACAGCAGTAGGCGAAATGTCAGAGAAGAGAAAATCGCCACGACCACGGCCAAGCAACCCGCAAGTATCTACCAACATAGTGGACTTTTCCAGCACTAAACAAATTTGTCTCTTCTATCTCTTCGCATCTTCTAGATTTTTTTATTTAGGCATAGAAACCTAACTTTTCAACATTAGGTCTCATTCCGTATGGCATTAGAGCAAGAACCAACTGACGAATACTGTTGCCCTTTTTTGTTAGCAATTTATTACTCCTAAGATCGGAGTGATACCAAGGTTGCAAGGTTCTGTTGAAAATCAAACCGCCTACTAGTCCAGGCGGCTTCAATACCTCTTGTCTAGCACTTCTCCGGTCAAGTACTTCTACACTACTTCTATGGTCTTGACAATTTTTGGGGCTGTTGTCAGCTATTTGAATAACATTCCCATAATTGTGTTGTTTTTATTTTGACCGCCACAACCACCAGCCATCAACTAGATAGCACATGAAATACCGCGCTAGCAATCTCATTGTAACGTTTGGATCTCTCTCTTTCATTCCAGAAAGATATGTGGACATTATTTTCTGTCAATGGAAAGCGTGTGGATCCAATAACAACAGTAAAATTGTAGAAACTCCCTTACGTACTGAACTATGCTTTTTGATAGGGAAGTTTCAGAAGTAACATATTCTTTTGAAAATCAAATGACATAAGTGTTCCACCTTTTGCGCTAATTTTCTAACTTATTAAGGGGCAACAGGAAACAAATCTATCGCATGCTCGTCAATTTTATGCAGTACCTAAGTATCTGTTTATAAAACTACGCAGTTTTTAACTGCAGAATGCAAACAAGAGTTAACTCATATTAACTGACAACAATATCTAAGCCAAAAACAATCGCGATTGGCCCGTGATCACAGCACCGATACAAACCTATGTTTCTTATTGGCTCAGTGGAGATGGCAAGTTTTGAACTAAAAATTGCATTGGAGATGGCTGGTTTGGAAGCTGAAACTGAAACAAACCAACTTGATAGATAGATAGCCCCTAAAATACTGAATACAGGGCCGACTGTAACTCATTTTATGAAAAATATGGAGATAGCTGCTTTTGAAATTAGACGATTCAGCTTTTTATTTTTTTTAACCAGGGTAGTTTCTAGTAAGACTACCTCTTTTAGTTTTTGAGATGCTATAAAGAAACATTACTAACAAAACGATTCGCTCTCTTATAATAAGCTTATTAGCAAATAGATATCGATACAATGTTTGCGAAAAATTATTTGAAATGGCAAGGGCTTTGATTTTACGTAAAATAATTTTATTCGATGTAAATGTGGCGACCGCAAATTAAGTCTTGTTTTCTTACATTGAACATCCTATACATTAGTCTTCACAGCCGGCGTTGGATTTGGTAATGATTTCTTCCGAGCTGTTATGCCGTTTCGCTGCTCTTCGCTGGCAGCATCTTCAGTGATGTTCAGGTTTGGGTGGTGTAATCTGAACTGAGCGGTACTGGCTCGCGTTACTCTTCTTATAGTGTCCTCATGCTCATTCAGCGCGACGGACGATGAACGGTGCATTGGTGCAGGTGGAGGAGGGGCGGCTAGTTGATGTACTCGGCTCGCTCGTAACCGTCCGAGTTTGTTTATTATGTAACACGGTTTTCCAAATCCTGTTAACCTTCAGGCCGTCACCTCTATTCATATTGTCGGGGTGCTGTTCGATCTCTAAAGCTTTTCGTCTTGCCAGGTTATAATAGGCCGATGTCCTGACTAATACCTTTGTATTCCCGAAGTGAATGTTGTGGCCCTCCTCTATGGCATGTTGTGCCACTGCTAATTTCTGTGGCTGGTACAAACGTAAGGCCCGCTGGTGTTCCGTAATTCTGGTTTTTACCGTGCGTTAAGTCATTCCGATGTAACCTTTATGGACTGTTGTGATAACTTACTGGTAGGTTTGAATATGGTTTTAATGCCCTTTCGTTTTAATAGTCGAGCAATTTTATCGGTGACAGGCAGACGGCAGACATGTTGTAGGAACTACACCTTCAGCCTCAACCGCTGGTGTTGCGTTGGATGGTCTTCTGGGTTTGATGGCTCTATCGATATCCTTTGTTCTGTATCCATTGGCTCTCAGTGCGGTTTTTAGGTGGTTCAGTTCTTCTTGCAGGTATTGTGGATGTGATATTTCCCTTGCGCGGTGTACCAAAGTTTTTATGATGCCTCTCTTCGGTGCAGGATGGTGGTTCGACTCTGCGTGTAGATACCTGTCCGTGTGAGTTGGTTTTCGATAGACCCTATGAGCCAGCTTACCATTGCGTGTTTTCGTAACCAACACGTCCTGGAAAAGTATGGAGTCGTTGTGTTCTACTTCCATAGTGAATCGGACGTTGGAGTGCCCGCTGTCTAGGTGGTCCAGAAAATCGTGTAGGGTGGCCTTTCCATGCGGCCAGATTACAAAAGTATAAGCATGGTTACCCTAGGAGGAGGTGACTTTAACAAAACAGTGCCTAACTTCGAGCTATTTTTTATGGAGTGGCACTTTCTACGAGCAGAAGGTGTTGCCGTGGGAAATCCATTAAGCCATGTGATGGCCAACATCTTAATAAAAAATTTGAAGAGGATGCACTTGCTACAGCTACGAAGAGACCCACGCATTGGTACAGATACTTTTTTATCTGGCAGCATGGAAAGGCCACCCTACACTATTTTCTGGACCACCTAAACAGCAAGCACCACAACATCCGATTCACCATGGAAGTAGAACACAACGACTCCATACCTTTCCTGGACGTGTTGGTTACGAAAACACGCAATGGTAAGCTGGCTCATAGGGTCTATCGAAAACCAACTCATACCGACAGGTATCTACACGCAGAGTCGAACCACCATCCTGCAGAGAAGAGAGGCATCATAAAAACTTTGGTACACCGCGCAAGGGAAATATCACATCCACAATACCTGCAAGAAGAACTGAACCACATAAAAACCGCACTGAGAGCTAATGGATACAGAACAAAGGATATCGATAGAGCCATCAAGCCCAGAAGAACATCCAAAGCAACACCAGCGGTTGAGGCTGGAAGTGTAGTTCCTACAACATGTATGCCCTATATGCATAATGTCACCGATAAAATTGCTCGACTATTAAAACGAAAGATCATTAAAACCATATTCAAACCTATCAGTAAGTTATCACAACAGTCCATAAAGGACCAGACGGACCCTCTACATACGCCGGGCATTTACCGTATTCTGTGCGAATGCGGTAAAGATTACATCGGAATTATTATAACCTGGGAAGACGAGAAGCTTTAGAGTTGGAACAGCACCCCGACAATATGAATAGAGATGACGGCCTGAGGGTTAACAGGATTTGGAAAACCGTGTTACATAATAAACAAACTCGGACGGTCACGAGCGTGCCGAGTAATTCAACTAKCCCCCCCCCCCCCTCCACCTGCACCAATTCACCGTGCATCGTCCGTCACGGTGAATGAGCACGAGGACACTATAAAGAAGAGTAATGCGAGCCACTACCGCTCAGTTCAGATTACACCAGCCAAACCTGAACATCACTGAAGATGCTGCCAGCGAAGAGCAGTGAAACATATGAGAAGAAAAAGGGACACCTTAGACCACGGCGTAACAGCCCGGAAGAAATCATTACCAGATCCTATATATTGTTTGATATTCGAATTCAGCTTCTTAAAGTCTTTTTAACCAAGATAGCACATAGCACTACTAACAACGAATAAGACAATGTTCGCTTTTATAAGAAGTTGATTGGTTTAGTAAGAGTTTCTTTACATAAATTGGCGTTTAATAACAAAAATGTAACTTTAAACAATACTTTATTTTTGCGTACCAAAATGTGATAAATCAAGCTTCCGCCACGAGGCGCGAAAGTTAAATTCTACATTGGTAAAGATATCGACATGATGATTGCGGGAAATTATTTGAGGAGATAAGGGCTTTACTTTTACACAACACTCGATATACTAGGTGTTCGATGTAAATGTAGGGAATAAATTGGGGGAAAAGAAGAGATTCTGTCATGTAGGTAGCTACACACTGAATATTTATTTATTGTATGTACGTTTACATAAATCTGATGATATTTTCTCATATAACTAGTGAATAAAATTGTGCTGTGCGGATATGGCTATTCTAGTTCTACGAAAGCTCGCTGGATATTGATGTGGAAGTCAGATATAGTACTTACGCATTTATGTATTATGTACACATACTAATATTTTACATTTCACAGTATGCAGTTTATATGAGTTATATAGTTATGTATTTTAAATATAAAAACTGTTAATGCTTACAGGATTAAGAACTGCTAGGGTGAGGTAGCTGATAATTAAAAAAAACTTCTTTATAGATTAATTACCTTACAATTAGTCTTACATTTAAGACACATGATGAAGCTTGTAATAGACATTCATTTAAGGTTAAGTATAGTCTATAAGAGCTATCGTAATGGCACACTGACAATTAAGTGGTACATAACAGAACACTTTAACACTACATTATTATGACTTATACTTGTAGCCGTATATATAGCAAGTTATTTATGTAACTACTAATACATTGATGGCTTACAAAAACATAGTACCTATATGTTACATTCTAATGTAACTTCGTGTGTAGCCTACAGACATATAATATCTATAAATTTGGCAACAACGAACAAATAATGTCTATATTTTTTATTGTAAATGAATTTTGGCGTTACTTGAGATACTTTATTCTAAACACGAGTTAGTCTTGGAATGATTAAACGTTTCTAACTATGGATATTATTACAATTATTTACAGTAACAATCTCTGTAACAAGTGAAGACATTAGTTATTTTGAAGTGTGTCACAATTTATTGGAGATCTTGAGATATTTCCAAAATGACTTTGGCTGATTTACAAGCCCGTGGGGGGTAAAGTGGCCATCAAGTGAGAAGCGAAGAAATGTGCTATTGCCTATAGTCACCTCCCCTTTTAGCCACCTTCACACTTTCAAAATCTTGGTTGTATTACTGACATGCTCTGATCTTGTTTTTCACGAATATATTGGTCCCTACATTCTACTAAACATCTGAATATCAACAACTAACAACTGCAACGAAGTAACCTTTATTTCAAGCCTAAATGGAATAAATAGACTACATAATAACGATCGTTTACTTAACTGATAACATACGAACGATGATTTGGCAGCTAGCGCTACGTACTGCAGTTTTGAGCTTTGCTCGTCCTTCGTTTCTGAAATTCTGTTTCAGGATGCGCTGAACAGCTGTGTTTCAGGATATTTTTACAATGAAACTTTACGAGTTTGAATTGTTTCCTACTCGTAATTCGACCATCTCATGTGGTGCTGCGTTAGCCTTGTCCTGAGCAGTTGTCCCGGACAATTCTCCTTCGCTCAAAATGTCCACAACCCTGGCGCACAGGCAATCGCACATAACATTTATGGTTGTGCGGAAGCGATCTCTGAAACGAATAGGATTGTTTCGTATTAATTAAAACCATTAGTAATGCAGGCACCAAAGGAAGTTGAGTATGCAAGGTATGAGAATCGTAGTCTGTAATTTAATCTAATTTTAGTACACAAAAAAAATAAGAATGATTTTTTTTTTGTTTTGCCAATCATTGTTAATGCATATGCACAAAAAAAACAATTTAGTTGTAATTTTTTGCAAGTACAAGCTTTTGTTTGACAATTCGATGTAAAAAATTCTGGCAAAGATCGCTTTGTCAGTTACCGTGGTTACAACTTACCGTCTTTTTTCATAACCTAATTAGTTATGTATTAGGTCAACACTTATCCAAATATGTTTGTACTCAAGCTCTTAACAAATGTAAATGTAGAGCATCTCATGCGCAAAGTACATTTAATAAATTTAAGCCGAAACCGATATTTAGAAAAATAATTTATACCGGTGTTGAGCAGCAGTTAATTACTTCCACATCCAACGGATGGGAAGTATTGTACCTATCGCGCAAAATTTTCAAAATTTTTTATTTGCTCATTCGCTTTAAAATGGTCGAAAACGCAAAAAAAAACAAAATTTGAGCTAAGAAATTATTGTCTGTCTGTGGTATTGTTTGTGGACATGATAACTTTCGAAAGACTTAATATATGAACTTGAAATTTGGCAAACGTATAAATCTCAACTACCCAAAGCGACCTATTGTTTGTGGGATAAGTAGGGTATCGGGAAGGGGGCGAAACTGGGGGGTAACTAGTAACTACCCTTTTTGCAAATTTTTATTTTTTAATTTTTTTGGTTTTAGTATGTGATTAGTAGTATAACTGCGAGTATTATTTGCTCTTACAAATTTTCTGTGCAGCAAATTGTTTAGAAGATATTAGCAAAGAAGCGATACTGAAAGAAAACGGTTTTTCCTAAATATCTCCGAATATATTTAATATATTAAAAAACTGAAAATACCATCAGATAGGAAATAAAATGACTCACAAAAAGTGTCTTAGAAAATTTATTCAAAATTTTGACATTTTCGAAATATATCCAAAAAACCTATTTTGGACCCTGCTCCTACGATTTTTTTTAAATTTTGGTATTATATAAAAAATCAAATTTCTGATCAGAAAGCACTCTTGTAATTTTTTTGTTAAGTTAATAATTTTCGAGTTATTTGGAAAAAAACGATTTTAAAATTTATATATTTTGTCTAATATCACGAGGACTGTTTGTCTTAGAAAAAAATGTTTGGAGAGAAAAAATGCTCAAAACCTGATTACTAATCGTATAGTATAAGAAGTAAAAACGTAAATGTCATTTTGACAAATGGATGTGGAAGTATTGATTCAATTTGCAGCGGTTTTTTGTCTTGAATAAAAATAAGTACAAATAGTTTCTAATTCCGTTCACTGTTTGACACTCAAGAATACAAGCAGACTCTGTAAGTGACATTAATTGCGTCAGTAAATGGATGCAATCCAGGATCAATAAAGACGAAAGATATTCAAAATATAAAGTATTTCAGAGCTTATCCCCACAATAATAATGAGGAGTGTGCGTTCCGAAATATTTAGCCGGTGAGCCGGTGACACAAAAATTGCAGCATCTGTGGAAATTTTGAATTACTGTAAGTACCTTTTTGACGCAGAAGGATTTTACAAAAAATGTCCAAAATTGGAAGTCGCTCTTGTAATTGAAAATAATAAAAAGTTTGGTACAAACCTCGGCAAGACGTATAGATTGATATACTTCAAAAATTTATATTGTTAACGGCCTGGAGCTTGTTTATCGAAGTCAATTAAAAAGTTTCAACACCTTTGGCGGGTTTGCTGAGGCATTCTTCAAAAGAGTCGATAATCTTTTCTTGCAGTCAAATGTAAAACGAATAGATATTGTGTTTGACAGATACGATGATATTTCGATAAAATAAGTATTTTGTTGACGCTAAGTAGCGTAAAGGCCAAATGATTAAAAAATTATGATTCCAAAGCATCGCATAAAACTTCCAAATAATAGTAGAGATTTCTTTTCTAGCACTGAAAATGAATTACAGCTCGTTCGATATTCTGTACTGCTGCTGAAAGTTATATATTTGTGGAGGATTTTATGATCCAGCAAAATGTTTCAATTAGAAGGATCTTTAGTTATTATTTCATTTCTGGAATAAATTAGCGCATCTAGGTTATTTAGGCCTATGGTTTGACGGTTTTCAAAAGAATAAGTATATTTCAGGATGCCATTTGGCAGCTCAATTCCGTGGCGGACACATTTGTCGTATTTTGCCAGCATTACGCTCTCTAGCTGGTTGAGGTAGGTACGACTATCAAATTATAGACTCGAAAAAATAGTATAAAGCTGCATCATTAGATTTTGTTTAATATAAATAGCACATTTAATAAACCCATACTTAAGCGTCGAACAGTTAACGGAATTAGAAACCATTTGTACCTATATTTTTTCAAAACAAAAATTAACTGCTGATGAAAAAATTATCGTCTTCCGCTTATATTTAATAAACGTAATTTGCATATGAGATGCGATACATTTACGTTTGTTAACAGCTTCACCACAAACGTATTTATGGATAAACATTAATACAGCCTAATGATTATAACTTATTAGATTATGAAAAAAAGATGGTAAATTGTACCCACGGCAAGTGACGAAGCGATCTTTACCAGAATTTTTGATTCAGCCTTGTATAAATGTACATCAAATTGTCGAACAAAAGCCTTTACTTGCAAAATATTACAACTAATTGTAATTTTTGTTGTGCAAATGCATTAACAAAAACTGGCAAAATARWGAAGATTTATTATTTCAATTTTTTTGTACACTTAAGTTAAAATTTGCTTTTCCGTATAAAATATTTTTTTATCAATAACTTTCTTTCGGATAACTAGCTATAAGTACCTTGAATAATAAAAAATGGATTTTGTCAATAAAACAATCGTTAAAATGGCTTCAAATCATTTATCAAATTGATTTACTTGATATCTAAGGGGATGGGTCATAAAAAATATATGGACCAACAAACTTTCTTGCAACATCCAGAATCACAAATTCAGTGTTTTCTGTATAATTTGCTAATCCCGCATCATTAAGAAAAACTAAAGTTACGATGATTCCTTTGTTTGTTTTTTATTTTATCATTTCTACTGTACTACTAAAACGCATATTATAATTTTGTTTTTGTCATATCTCATCGATGTTTCATACTCTTTGGAAGCAATCTGTAGCGCTTAGCTATCGCCTTTGGCCTATTCACATTTAGTTTTCCAAGGATGCTTTCTTTTTGAAAGTATACATACTCTTTTTATAAGTAATTGTGTAGTAAGATCTAAGAAAAGACAAAGATACTTAATTTGTTATCCAAATATAGGTAGTCGAATATTTACTATAAGTTTTCCGATATTATATGTATGTAACTCGATTTTTTCTTAGCTTCCAATATCTGTAATAGCATGCATTCTTAGGAACGAGAGAATTAAATAAACGGCTCTCTAGCCGAGGCTCGTATTTCTTTATTTTTTTAGGTACAACCTTGTTATGTGTCAAATGACATAGGGGGTGTCCAAAAAATATTTGCAGATAATGATATCATTCCGTATAATAATTATTGCTTCATAGTTGGATGCCGACTTTTGGCTTTATCAATTTGTGCCATTACCATGTATGCCTAATTTTTACTCCTTCTTAATGAAAAACAAAAAACTCGTCGCCGTTATATTCTGTTAATAGGGCTGTCCAGACTTTGTCTTTATTTAAAAGTTACTGCAATTTTGGGGTTTTGTTGCAGCGATGGGTATGTGGGCATAATTTCTACCGCAATAAGCTGATAAAATCAACTCCTACAAAATTCCGAACGGCGCTATTAACAGAATATGGCGACAACGAGTTTTCTTCTTTTTCATTAAGAAGGAGTAAAAATGATGCATACATTTTAATGACACAAATTGAAGAAGACAAAAGTCGGCATCCAACTATTTATTAGATAGACGAAGGTAAAAAAATACTTACAAAAATTGAGTTTATATCATTATCTGCAAATATGTTTTGGACGCCCGCTATGATATTTTTAAAGAGTTTAAGAAGGCCTTCAATTTCACATAAAACTACCTAATAAAATAAAAAAATAAGAGCCTGGGGAGTTGTCTGTTGATACAAGAAGCGTTGATTATATTCCAGTACAGTTTATTCTAGAGTCCAGCGGTGCTAGCTTGAACGCTTCTCGCATTAAAAAAACAGAAGTGAACACTGGGATAAATGTTTTTCATTTGAGCGATAAGCTATGATCTTCAGCAGTATATATGCCTGTACAAATCTTACGATTTGCCTTGTACTTTTCCTTTACAAATTTTCAATTCATTTATCAACATTGCACACATAAATAATAATTCTATTTTGTACATTATTAAAATTGTTGCAGTTTACTTGAACCAATTACCTATTAATAATTATTTTTAATAAAAATGAGCAAACATGGTCAAATTCAAATTGCTAGACATTTTAGTATTGGCTCGTGGCAATACAGCGCAAAAAGCTCTTTCAAAGTTTTCCATTATTTTACGTCTATCACCTTTGAATATAGAATGCTTAATATAAACAATCAAAGATATTATTAACTATTACTAATAATGTCATCTGAATCAAAATGTTACGCGTAAAAATTACTTAGACGTCCATTTGTACCATTCTTTGGAACTGTTGAAGATTAGTATCAGTTCTAAATAGACAGGCCATTGAAATATTCCGTCAATACTCACAAGAGCCAGTCGACAGCAATGATGGTAACGATATCACCTCCGGGCAAGCCGACGGTATCTAGCACCATCACCATGGTGACCAGTCCTGCCTGCGGTATCCCTGCTGCCCCAATGCTAGCGGCCGTGGCAGTAATACTGAAACAGGGGTAGGTGCCATCAGCTGGAACTTCAGCGGTTTGCGACTGTGTTGTGGTTTTACTTATATTACACATCTTCGATATAATCATAATAGAAGTTCTGTTCTGTTAATTAAAGTTATATGTTAAATTTTAGTTGATAGAAGAATCATTAAAATTGTGCTCAAAATTATGGCCCTAATAATCTCCGATTATTATTATGGTACTGTATTCAAACTTCGAAGAAATTTGTATGGAACTTTTTATTCGTCTCGATCATACAAATCCATGAGGTGTACAAATTCGTAAACTAGAATAAAGGTTGTTCCAGAATTCCTAATATGTACATTAAATGACGAAAGCATGAATTATTCGTCCTCGGAAGTCTACTGCTAATGCATTTGTTAGTTGTTTTTCAGGGACCTAATTAAGATTTACCCGATATTTACAGCAATATAAGTCCTTTAATTACTTCCACATCCAACGGATGGGAAGCATTGTATCGCGAAAAAAATTTTCAAAAATTTTTATTTGCTGATTCGCTTTGAAATGGTCTAAAAAGCAAAAAAAAAACAAAATTTGAGCAAAAACAAATTTCTTGTCTGTGTGTCTGTGGTATTGCTTGTGGACACGATAACTTTCGAAAGATATATGAAATTGAAATTTGGCAAACTTATAAACCTCAACTACCCAAAGCGACCTATTGTTTGCGGGGTAAGTAGGATATCGGGAAGGGGGCGAAATTGGGGGATAACTACCCTTTTTGCAAATATTTATTTTTTTATTTTTTTAAGTTTTAGTATGTGATTAGTATTATAACTGCGAGTATTATTCGTTCTTATAAATTTTATAAATTTTCACTTAAAGAAAGCGGTTTTTCCTAAATATATCCGAATATATTTAATATATTCAAAAAATGGAAATACCATCAGATGGAAAATAAAATTTCTTACAAAAAGTGTCTTAGAAAATTTATTCAAAATTTTGACATTTTCGAAATATTTCCAAAGAAAATCAAATTTCTGATCAGAAAGCGTCCTTGTAATTTTTTTGTTAAATTAATAATTTTTATTATCACGAGGACTGTTTGTATTAGAAAAAATGTGTAGAGAGAGAAAATGCTCAAAACCTGATTACTAATCGTATAGTATAAGAAATAAAAAACGTAAATGTCATTTTGACAATTGGATGTGGAAGTATTGATTCAATTTGCAGCGGTTTTTTCCATTAGTTATGAGAAAGATCTTGTCGAAATTATGTTCGCCAACAAACTTCCATAAGGGTGAAAATAAAATACTCATGTCTCTGGTTTGCGACTGCAATGCAGTCCTTGTTCATTGCAATGTTTAAGACATATGCTTTTCGTGATAAGTGGAAGCGAGTGAGGATTTGTCCAGTTTCGAAGAAATGCGAATTGTATGCAGTTAAAAACAGATAACGGAATTATCAAAGTTATCTTAAGCATGCATGCAAATATTGTGGTTCGCATCTCAGCATGATTTTATAGCGCGGTGATTTACCGCTATCAATCCATCAACTACTTTGCATTGTTTGGCTGAGAATCTCAATAAACAACATTTTAATTAATAAATTATTTTCCAAATTTCTGTAGGAAAAGCATGTATATTTGACGTCCGCGCATAGCAAATCATAAGTACGATATTGCAACAATCACATCAAATGAAATTATATTTAATTATGCAGAAATTATTTTAATTGAAATAAACTCAAGTTGATGAGAAAATAACTAAAACAGGAACAGAAAAATAGTATTTTCTTTCATCTATGAAAAGGCGAAATCTGCACCGCAACTTTTTTAGTTTCGGAGATAAAATCAAAACGCCCCGAGATAGACAGCATGAAGCATTAAAATAAGAGATCTCAAGATGCAATAGTATAAAACACAGAAGAATGTCACATTTGTTGAAATTAAAATAATTAAATTAAAACATAAATGTGCAGATAACTCACTATTTGTAAGATAGTTTAATAAATACAAACGGATTTTCTAAATTTAATTCAAACAACACAGGCCAGTACCAAAAAGACGTCTCCAGCATTTTAAAATCTTCAAAATTCTCAGTATCAAACAAGGAATAATGAACCCATGAGCTCCAGTTACAAATGACCCACGAAAAATTCGTTAATGCCTTCATCATATAAATTATGCATATTATTTAATACCATTAATTGAATACTAATATTGCTAATCCAAATACAACGTGAAGAATTTTGTAGCTTCTTCTCGTGTTCTTTGATATGTCTAATCTTTACACTTCCATTTCTCTCAGATATGTTGATAATATTATTTTTATTCGAATAGGATTTATACTTAAAATTCTTAAAAGCATTAAACAAAAATACAATTTACGCTAGAGAAAAAAAGGATTGAGTTTTCAATTTTCTGGACATATACTATTTAAAAACGAAAAGTTTGAAAAGGATTAACAACAATGGATGCGACACAAAATTATGGAACAAATATTTAAAAGCCATATAAAGCTAGAATACGAAGAACAATAATATAAACGATAAAGAATTATATTTCCATCGCAGTAAATTGTATCGATAGTATTGTAAAATGTAAAATGGCTTAGTAGATATGGTATAAAAACAGTAGAGGTAAATAAGTGTAATTTGTGGGTCATCTTGTTAACAACAAGTCAAAAATAATACGCTACAAGTTAAACAAAAGTTGTATTATTCCACTAAAATGTATGCATTGTGATATTATATACACAAGCCAATCAGGTAGAGCCATCAAAAATAGGAGCATGTTGCATATATAAATTTAAATAAAGGCACAACAGCTTCTTCTGACCATGAAAAATTATCATTGCTTAGATCAATATCTTACATTGCGAAAGAAGATAAAGAACTAAACCTATTGGAACAGTTGGAAATTAAAAGGACAGAACATCAACAAAAACACAGGCAAATACTCAAACGGAAATTTCTACGTTAACTACCGAAATTATAAAGTCAACTGAGGTGAAATTTTTTTACGACCAATGTAGAAATAAAGGAGGTGAACAATATTCTATACAACACTGTGCTCAGTATAGCTGTTATATGGTAAGATAAAAGCGTTGTCAAGTTTCAGTTTAATACACACATGCAAGTAATTCTTTATGTAGAAGACATTGTCGGGTGGCAAACGTAGAGAAACCTGTTTTGCAAGATGTCAATGCTAGACTAGAGTCCTATACGCAAAGAATGGCTATACAGTATGGGATGTCGCATTTGAAAATTCGGCAAATACCACGACATCAGAAAAGTTCGGTTTTGATAACCCAACGATTTACCTTATCGACGTCACATTTACTAGTAGGTAGGTACTTACTTACAAACGTAAATGAACAGCCAATATTTTTATCATACGTATTGTTAACTGATGAAGGCGGATTTACAAGAGAAGGACTTTTTAATATGCATAATATACACATCCCCACATTAAACGTTTTATCATTTTTCACTTAATAATAACTTGCATTTTGGAAAACATGATATCTACATAAAGAAGTTATCGCATTTGGCCAGTTTTATAAGTCTATGTGTGGTAATGACATCTTCTCTATTACAGGAAGTTCTATTTAAAATAACTAAGATGTTAGACAAGTTTGGTGTATGATTAACATATTTTTTTGTATTTTGAATGATGCTAGGGTGGGACGTTTAATATAGGTTAAAAATACTGAATTGTGTAGCTTGTTTAACTCAAGTTAAAAATAAACAAGTTTTCATCTATTAAAATGCATGTCTATGCTGTGCTGTTTACACCTCAACCAACTGCAGATAGATCTATTTCGCTGTCATTACAGCTCATCAGTGCAGTTTAGGTCTAGTGCAGACAGCACGGCATAGAACTGGTTTTGCTTATATACCAAAGCAATGGTATGATGAAAGTAAAAATTTAGGATGGCAATGCCATCTGTCAGCATTACACTGACATGATGACAAAGCCACCTAGCTGCCTTAACGGGTACTACTTCCTAAAGGAAGTGACCTGTAGCCTGACAAATTGGCATGCAACTGCATACTTCAATTTGACAGCAGGCCCCCACGGCACTTTTTGCTAGCGGGCAAGAACCAACATACATTAAAATGCATGTCTATGCTAATTACAGGTAAGTCTCGGTCTCAGACGCTTATGCCACTGATAAAATTTTCTAGTGCATGAAGGTTTCTGCACTACATCTGGGTTTTTCGTCAGTTAGCGATTTGCTGTTTGCCTTTTGAATTGGACGCGTCTTACGCCGCAATTTAGGGGTACACTTTGTGAAAATCGCCTAGCGGTGGCTTTACGAACTACGACGTGTTACGGTCCGTAAAGCAAAAAAGCCCAACGAAATTGTAATATTAATTTAATTCATAGTTAACTACCTCCTCTACCATGTATGTATCTTAAACATGTGTCCACGTCAAACTTACGGATGTACCAAAATAAAACAATATTTTTATATTTCGTAGTTCCGGCGAAATTTGGGAGTACGTGTTTCCCACACTGGAACGGTAGTGTCTGCTTAACAAATTTGTTACGGCACATTCATACAAGGATATATAGAACTGGCCGTCACAATTTCAATTAATTAAAGCTAATTTGCAGTCGTTTTATACATATAACAATATAGCTTTTATGGAAATGATGTCACCCTTTTGCTGGTTTTACAGATAACAATTAATTCTAATCAAATCGTTACAAAAATTGTAAATTTTTCACATTACATTTCAGATTACGTTTCTTGGTAGAAATGGGGTCACTGGATCAAACGTTATTTCTAGACGACTATTCTGTAGATAAGCACATAGTATGTAGCATCATTGCGACATTAACATTATCGAGAAATTTCTTTTTTGCTGGAGACATAATAATCAGTTCAAAAATTACTTAACACTGGCTGGGTCTTAAATTATTTGTTGATTATTTGTGTTCTCTTTCGTTGCAATAACAAAAAACTACTTATTTATCACATTTCTGGATATGTTTTATTGTATGTTGCATCAGTGCCATAAAAAGAGTAATACAAAAGAATTTACATAAAAGTGACGTCAAATTCGAAATAAGCAATCTTGACTTCAAACTAAAAGTAGCCTGCATGCCAAATGAATGAAATCAATGATCAAATAAAAAATTTAGAATAGGATAATTAAAATTTGTAAAATTACCGTTATCTATAATTTTGTATATTTCCAAAATAATTAATTTTGAGGATTTGTTACAAAAATATAAAGAATTTAACTTATTTAAAGAGGCAGTGTGTTTAAATGACAATAAATGATTTGCTAACGAAGAATTTGTAGTAACTATATCAGTATTTTTATATTTCTCATATTGTTTTAAATGCTCGTTGTCTCTAATTAAAAATGCTCTTCCCGTTTGACCAATATAAACAGAATTACAATCGTTACAAGAAACACAATATACTCCCAAATGATTCAAAACTGGAATTTTGTCTTTATTGCAAACAAAACAAAAAAACACAAAATTGGCATAGCAGCAACAGTCACTCAAAACTTTAGCTATTCAAGCGATACTATAGGAGAAAGTAGCCTGCACTCCTGTTCTTTCATCTCCTCAACATTTACCGGTATCGTCTTCGCTTTTCAAGTGCCCCCATAAGATATAATACAAAGGAGTGAGGTCTGGAGACCTAAGTGGGGTTTAAAAACCAACCAACCAACCACCAACCAAAAAATATTCACGGACTGGTCTTACAAAATAATGACGCGCGCTGTTGTTGAACTCAGGTACTTCTAATCGAGACCTCACCTTCTACATAAGAAACTTTCTATTGCTGTTTAGAAACGCCAAAAAATAATCAACAAAATTTATGCTCCGTCATACATACGACATATGGGTACTTGATGTAAGCTGCTACTGTTTTAATGGATTCTCAAAAACAAAGAGATAAGTTTATTTCAAAACCGTTGTTGCTTGAATTTCAGCATTAATGCCTCTTACATTTCATCCTAATAATCAAGGCGGTTGCTGTAAATTTCGCTTTAAACTTTTGTGCGTACGAAGAAGTCTTTTGTTACCATGTTGTCTACACATCTAATCATCTAATCATCTTACTTTATTTTACAAGTACAACCTCTAAATACTGACATGGTACAGTGGAAATATTCGCTTTACAACAAACAAAATAAAGATGGAGATGAATAAACCTGAGGGCGGAGGGATAGGCAAATAATTTCTTATTAATGCTTACCAAACTGCGAAAGTTTTGCCCAAGGTCATTTCGATATTTCTTAGCTGGGCAATGAAGATAGCTGCTACTGCCTCGTACAGGGCAGTACCATCCATGTTGATGGTGGCGCCAATTGGAATCACGAACCTGGTTACCCTGGGATCTAGACCCATTTTGTCCATTGTTTGGATTGTGAGTGGCATGGTTGCAGAACTGAAATAGAACATTGAGGTAATATTAATTCAATTAGCTTAAGTACATTCATTTTTTATATTTTATCGGTAGCCATGAATTCAGTATCGCTGTCATAAATTATGGCATTGGTATTTCAATACGAGGGTGAATGCTTTCAGCGTCCATAATATAAGATAATAATTTTGTTTGAACTTGTGTCAGGCAAATTTTGAGGTTCTTCGTCTTTGAAAAAGATTACAGGTGTAATCGAAACGTCAGACTATTACCTTTTTGTCAGTGTTTTCAAGAGACAGCGATCTATCCGACAAAATATTATCTTATATTGGTATTTCAATGTTTTGCTCTGCAAGAGATTCATTGAGATCATGTTTGTGAATAGTTAAATGTAATCCAGAGGTAACCTACTACTAACAGCTCTCGATATGCGCAAAACCTTTTGCCTGATCGTTGATTATTGCCTAAAAGTTCTAGTGATTATTATTGATTCTTACGACTATGGTTTGATTTTATCTGAATGCAGTGAGAATTGGCTTTCGCCAGAACAATTTTTTATTAGTTTCTTCCATGTTTTGCAGATTACAGGTGTAAATTTAAATTTAGAATTGTAAAACGTGAAATGTTCTATTAATTTTAACAAAGATGAGGAAAATGATTATAAAAGATTCCCTTCAAGCAATGGTTTCGAGCTTACATGCAACAAAGCGCTTCTAAAGTCTCTTGAACGTTTTAAGTTAGATAGTTTGGAAAAATTCGGGTAAAATAACTTAAAAACGACCTTTTAAACGTTATTACATGACACCAGAGACGCTAAAAAACGAAAAAAATATATATCACAAGTGTCGCACAACACACTTTATTTGAATCTAGATATCTATATAATCGAGTGGAGAATATTAAAAAGAGGATAATCCATTCTAAGGTTATTATAGTAGTTTAAATCTGAAAATGCTTCAGTGTTATATTTGCAACAAATGAAGCTCGTACAAGAGACCTTGAAGGTAGGGTGGGACACGCGCAATTTTTTAATATTAACTAGTATTATTTCGCACTGTCGGCACAGTGACACACGTTAATGTGTTCAATCGGCGATATTAGTTGTCCAAGTCAATTAATGACACTCTTATATTGTGCTTTGATACAGTCATATTTATGTGACGCTTAGTCTACTGTCATATTGACATTTCGTATAGCATTCCTCAAAGTTATGTTTTAAAAATTAGAAAATTTATAAAAAAAATAGTGCCATGTAGACTGCCTCCTTATGGTGCACCTTTGGGCAACGTTACCTTGGTTGCGGTTTAATTGTCTACGCCTACGCTATTGGTTTGTGTAATGTAAATTTTTGGTATTGGTTTTTTAACGTGCAATGTGCAATGTTCAAATGAAAATAAACAACAATAAATAAATTGTGCTTTGATGCTGTTTTCTTATTACCATTGTCGTTAGAACAAGGTTATTCCTGATCCTGTAACATAATTTATTTAACAGTTTTATTTATATTTTATATGAATGCAAATAGTTTGATTTTTTTCTTCGACCTTAACTGTATCTATTATTCCGAGACGATTTATTTATTTGTGAATTCACACAATGTTGTTGCCAAGAAATATCGATAAATTTCAACAATGGAGCAACAAAAATGGCATAACAACTGTCAGTGATACATTTATAATGAGATATTTTCAAGAACTGATACGTATTTTGTATTTTTTTTGATACTTTCTTAATTTCATTTATAATTTTGTACTTTTGTTTCGATGCTGAAATTAACCACCTAGATTCACCCGAAAAGAAACATAAAACCATACATGCGACTAGAAGCTTTTTTAAAGCAATTATCGAAAGGTGGTCGAAATTTAAGATACAGAAATTGAGGGTACAAAAAGTTTTATGGTCGTGGAAGGAAATGAAATTAAGGGGGGTAAGAGAACGATGATTGTTTTTGGGATATTGCAATGGTCGGCGTATTTAAATACAAACGCAGTAAACTTCCTGAAGAGTTTGCTGCATACAAGAGGTTAAAGAACTTGACTGTGACTGTTAGGATGGAAAAACGTCGTTACATAGGTTCAGTTGCTTCTGGTGGAGATTCACACACTATTTTTTGGTACTAACAAAGTCAGATCTGAGTTACCTTCTAATCTCTCAAATAGCAATTCCATTAATGCATATTTCTCACAGTATTTTCAATCAAATAATATCATCTCCAATCATAGAATGCAATATTATGAGAATGCTCGAATTTTCCTTGAGAATGGTTACTTTAGAAGAGGTACTCCGCACTCTTTAACGCAAAAAAAGATAATTGTGGCGCAGACATCTCGTTGAAAATGTTGCGCTTATGTAGTCCCATTATTTACTTATACCTATTACACATCTTCAATTGTTGTATCGAAAAAGCTTATTTCCGCACAACGTGGAAGAGAGCCATCGCAATACCTTTACCTAAAATGTCTAACCCTGAAAACTTTTCGGATTTACGTTTGATTAGCATCTTACCTGCAGCTTCAAAACTGTTTGAATCTCTAGTCTACGAACAGACATCTGACTTTGTCTTTTCTCGAAAAATAATTCCCGATGATCATTGCGGATTCAGACGCGGTTGGAGCACTTCTACCGCACTAGCTTCAGTCATGGATGATCTCATTTCAGTTTATGATAAAGGTTTAGTTGGTGCTTTGGTTTTGCTCGATTTTTCAAAAGCGTTGGATACTATTAATCATGGTCTGTTATGTGCCAAACTAAAGTCTTACGGTTTCAGCAGTTATCGGTACAGTTTATTAGATCTTAGTTGAGCGATATAACTCAAGTGGTAGTGTCTCTAAATTGCCGGTTAGATTTGGTGTTTCCCAAGGCTCCATATTAGGACCTCTGCTTTTCAAAATATATACGTCTGATATAGTGAACTCAGTTTTTAATTGTAGAATAATAGTTTACGCCGACGATGGACAGTTGTATTTTAGTTTCGATAAGCATGATTTCGCAAGGGCTGGCAAAATTCTGAATGAAGAACTTGAAAACTTAAGAAAATTGTCTGCTGAACACGGCCTTGAATTGAATTCGTCCAAGTCGCAGCTGATGGTATTTGGTAATAAAAGTAGTACAATATTTTTTAACCAGTCTTTCAATGTTTATACAGATGGTACAAGGTTAAATTTTGTTGATCATAGTAGAAATTTGGGTCTCATTATGGACAAGCAGTTCCGATTAAGCTGCATGAAACTAAGTTAATACAAAAATCATTTTCTAACCTTAAGCTTTTGTATGCTTGTAGACACTTTTAACTTTTAATTTGAAATAGCAATTATGTGATGCACTCGTTCTCTCACACTTTAATTATTGCAATTTTTTATATGGCCCCTGTTTGGATTCTGTTGATAGAAACAGGGTACAAAAGGTTCAGAATGCATGCTGTCGCTTGGTTTTTGGCTTGCATCGCGGGGACCATGTATCTCATGTATTCTTTGAACTGGTTACGCATGGATTCCCGCTGGAATTATCACTTAGGTTGTTTCGTCCATGCTTTATGAAATTCTCCTCATGCATGTGAAAATTTGAGGTCGAAGTTTGCCCCTCATTCATCTACGCATCACGTGATACACGGAATAAAGCTAAATATTTGTTGCGTCGCCATCGCTCTGCTATGTTCGTTCGCTGCTTCACATACAACGCTGTAAGGCTGTATATATTCCCGTCCGAGTAAGTTTAAAAAACTAAATATTAAGAAATTTAAATTTAAACTAAGACAGTTCTTTTTCGACCGTCAGTTTTTATGATKACTATGACTCTCTTACCWCGTTCGGACTCAGTGAGGTTCGTTGACTGCTTTTCAAYTAATAGGTTGTCCGATATCGCTTTTGAACTTGTGCTCTATTTTGTTTATTATTGATKCTATTTTTTTGATATGCTAACTAATATAAATAGTTGAGTTTACTCTAAAGGTTAAGTGGAATAGCTACAGGTAGAATTTGCCTTTATTTCTTATGTACTTACTTTGTTATATTCGGTGAACCTGTGCTTGATTTATTCGAATATTATTTATTGCTGTGCTAATGTAATATAATATAGTTAATTTTCTCTTTTAAGGTTAAGTAGAATAGCTTCTGCTAGGCTTTGCCTTTATTGCTTATGATGTATTACTCTCAGTATCTGCTCTTGTTTCAATAAAATCAATTTATTATTATTATTATTATTATTATTATTATTATTATTATTATTATTATTATTATTATTACTATTATTATTACTATTATTATTATTATTTTACAACCGGTTGGTAAAAATACTTTTAGAAACATCATGCCTAAAGTTGTACAATATCCTGATTATGCCAGTTTCAAAAAATACACGGGCCACTGTTTACATTCAACTTCCACAACTCTTCTTGTACATGCAAGCAGAGATATGCTAACATTAAAGAGACACGGCGGGTGGAAAAGTGGCTCAGTTGCATTAGGTTATATTGAAAACAGTATGGTTTGAAAAACACATTTAATACTAGAAACACAAAGTGTGTAGGATGATGGCCTTACCTTGATGCTGTTCCGAATGCAGTTATCATGACAGCACTCAGCCTGGCAACAACTCTGAATGGTAAAGTTCTGGTGCAGACAAAATACATGAGGGTTAGGGTTCCGAAGCCGTGTATTACTAGTCCAAGTAGAACAGTAGCGAAGTAGAGCCCCAACTTGCCCACTAAGGCAGCGAAGCTCTCTATTTCAACCACTTTAGCGGCTACCAAGAAGAATATTCCAATGGGGGATATCCTGAAAATCAGTTTAACAATCTTAACAAACATACAGTGACTTAAATTAGCAGGGAATTAAAAATATGTGCCGTTTGTTTGTTTTGCTGTTGGTATTATCGGTTATATTTTCACTTATATAATATACATTCTACGGATAACTCTACTACGGGTACCGAATAAACGATTCTAAAGCGTCCCCTTACAGATTGCCGATAAGTGGCGCCACATGGGTAAATGTTAGACTTTATTTTCATTTTAAGTTATAAAACTACAAGTAACAACCATTGAGTTTATCGTCATAAGCACAAAATTACCATATAATAAGAACACTAAGGATCTTATGCACTACCCAATATTTATTTGTTTGTCAGCTCTAAGCGACTTCAAATTTCGTAAAATCGAATGTTTAACAACGAATTTAGCCAAACTCGAACTAAAATAGATTCAAATGTGAATTGTGAAATAGTACTTAATTTAAAATAATAAGCACCTAACCCATTCCGTGTTGTAACTGCTCAGAGCACACTGAAAATTTATATTAACTTTTCCTATGCCATGTCTTCGTATCGCTTTATTACTTCCACATCCAACGGATGTGAAGTATTGTATTGCGAAAAAATTTTTATTTGCTCATTGGCTTTAAAATAGTTGAAAACATAAAAAAAATTGAGCAAAAAATATTCTTGTCTGTGCGTCTGTGGTTTTATTTGTGGACACGATAACTTTCGAAAAACTTAATATATGAACTTAAAATTTGGCAAACATATATATCTCAATTACCCAAAGCGACCTGTTGTTTTTGGGGTAAGTAGAGTATAGGGAAGAGGGCGAAATTGAGAGTAACTATCCGTTTTGCAAATTTTAATTTTTTTATTTTTTTTCGTTTTAGTATGTGATTAGTAGTATAACTGCGAGTATTACTCGCCTTTATAAATTTTCGGTGCAGCAAATTGTTTAGAAGATATTAGTAATAAAGCATCACTTAAAGAAAACGGTTTTTCCTAAATATCTCCGAATATATTTAATATATTCAAAAAATTAAATACCGCCAGATAGGAAATCAAATATCTCACAAAAAGTGTCTTAGAAAATTTATCCTAAATGTTGACATTTTCGAAATATTTCCAAAAAACGTAATTTGGTCCCTGTTCGTACGATTTTTTTAAATTTTGGTATTATATAGGAAATCAAATTTGTGATCGGAAAGCACTCCTGTAATTTTTTTGTTAAGTTAATACTTTTCGAGTTAAATAACTCCAAAAGTAACTTTCCAAATGGAAAACAACAGATTTTAAAAATTTATGTATGTTTGCTAATATCACGAGCACCGCGTTTGTCTTAGAAAAAATGTGTAGAGAGAAAAAATGCTCAAAACCTGATTACTAGTCGTATAGTATAAGAAATAAAAACGTAAATGTCATTTTGACAATTGGATGTAGAAGTATTGATTCAATGTGCAGCGGTTTAATTATGTGTTTCACTCTGGGTACGGTGTCAAAAGAAACAAAATATCCATGTAAGTCGTCGCCATCTACCGGTGACATTTCAAACCTTTATCCATCCTCTTTTTGAAAAGGGTCATTTTTATAGCATGACATGAAGTAGAGTTATCCGTAATGCATTCTTATTAGACTCTCAAGCAAAAGAAAACTGCTTCATTTAAAAAGTACTATATATTAGATAAGTTCTTACCATATTACCCAGCCTGTGACTACCATCATTATTTCGCTAAGGCTGTGGAAAAAATGGAGTACTGGTTTAGCTGCGTCTCCTAGATGGCTGATAGCGACACCAAAGATTATACTAAATGTAACCAGACCCAGGACGTTGGTTGTGTCGTTCCAGTTTTCTTCAAAATCGTATTTGTCAAGAGGAACTGGGAAGGTGGAGAAAAATTCTTAATATGTGGAATACCTTTTTATTAAGAATTAAAGTCTAGCATGAAATAAAGCTATTTCTACCCAAATGTGGATGGATTTTTCTCTTAAGTTCTGCGTGAAACGTTGCTTATGTAACATACGTATCAATGGCGGCAACTTGGTGGCGCGAATAAACTATTTTAGCCAAAATTCTTTTAGCTCTCTAAATACTACAATCTGAAATTATTAACTTATGATTTTTTATTATAATTTTGCGTTTCTAATAAAACTTTAATGCCATTATGTACCATGCATTAAATTTAATATGCACCAATATGGAATTATTCGAGATTTTGGAAAAAATCGCGACTGATGTAGGTACCTGTGAAAAGGTCTAACTTTAAACTAAAATAATTAGAGCGATGGGGTTTTCGCTGTTCTGAAGAGAATAAAAATACTAACATCCCAATAAGAAGTTGGAAGTTTTGTGACTTAAGAAATTTATTTTTGATGGTTAATAGCTTTCAGCTTTTGAACACCTACAATTTGATTTTTTCAAGTATGATGGATACCGTTTTAGCATTTATTAAGAGAAACGTGGAAACCCGTTTAAAAAATTGTTCCGTAGCAGTCATAGGCTTCTTTAAAAACAACTCGGATTCCATTTCTGCTAAAGTTGAAGATGTATATAATGTATAACCTAGTGTATAACCTACAACCTTTTTAGACAATCATAGGTCCAGCATGACCAATCCCCCATTTGAGAAACTCTTGATTAAAAAAAATTCTTAACATCTCTGATACTAAATGAAGCTACATGTAATGTATTTGGGAAAAATTTCTTCTTCTTTCTTCCTTTGGAAATTGAGATGCTCATTGATGAAAATGATCTTCGCCCATTCTTGGTTGCCCTGATAAGAAAATATAGAAAGCCCACTCACGAAGCACTATACTGTTTGGAGGTCAGTGTCAGTTAATTGTTGATGAAGCTCAATTTGGTAGGTGCGGTATTTGTGACATAACATTCATTTAATGTACAGATATGTTGCAACAACACAATTTTTATTACACCTGCGTTTAAGATTCATTAATTTGTGGTTGATATTCCACATTCTCAGAGTTTCGAAATTTTAGTTGCGGGAAAGCTAGTTCACGTGGATGCGTTCTACCTGAAAACTGCTCGTCGTCAAGAAACCAATTATTTCACCGATGAGAAAAGACAAATCCGTGCACCTGAGATAATAACATTAAATGGCATTTTACGTAATTCATTGTTTGACTCCATAAACGCTTCAATTTTGGTAAGTTATCAGTTGTAATGGTTAAAGAAAAATAACCTTGACAGTTAGGTCAAGCTTTGTCTTATTCATAGCATCATAGCCCGATTTTTTAGGAAAAATAAGAAGAGGGGAAAGAAAGAAGAATCTGAAGGTGAAAAGGTGAAAGGTGAAAAATGACGAGCACTAATATGATTGCTGGGAAACTGTAAAAAATATTATTTGTTTTACGGTCAATTTCAACAACGGTACATATGTACACCAAATGAAGGAAATTTCATTCGAGAGTGAAAAAAAAACAATTGAGCCATTTTATGTAATGGTTATTGAAAAGTTTAAAAAAACTTTAAGTCGTAGAAAAATAAGAAAATTATCCTCGGAATAAATGCAGCTAAATACATCAAGAAGTCGCTTACTTGTACTTTTACTAAAAATGGTAATGCTCAAAAAATACTGTGGTAAGGGTTTTTCATATATTATCAGATCTACTGTAAGGTAATAAAGCGGCAGTAATATTTTACAAGGAAAGGAACTATGTAATAAAATCCTGTTCCGGTACACCGCAAGTCTGTCATCCTTGCAAATAATTTTAAATTTATACAAGTTTATAAAACACTTTTCCGGACTTTCAGCGATTATGGAGTAATGAATAGAATAGGTATATAATAGACACAAAGCTCCATACAAATTTGACTGCGTCTTTCAAATAGCAAAGTAGGATAGAAAAGTGACAAAGCTGCTATCACATATTTGTCAGTTTAACGTGTATGTGCCATATATTTACTAAACTCTTTTTCGTTTTCGACAGTGGCGTGTATCTGATGTTATTTACTTGATTTTCAACAGATTTAAAAGGTTATTCTTTAATTTGACTTCCTCCAATCTTTTTGGAACGTCAGTTGTAAAAGGTGTTTTGTTTAAACTATAAATGACAGCACTGATTTGAACACTATCAAAAGTAGTGCCATTAGTCTCTAACGCAATTGTAATTAGCAAAACTATGTCCGAAGTTGTAAGGGAGTTCCCTGTTAATGGAGCTTCCGAGCGTTACATTAACGAAATCGATTAAGTGTTTCGGCGCTTGACAATCTCGGCTAGAAATGTAATTATGTATTTAAAACAAAATTTGAAGGATTCCAGCAAGTTTAGGAGCAAAAGTTACATTTAGTTAGCGGTAGGCGAAAATGTCATGTCCGCCATTATTAAAGTTGAATAAACTAATATAGTTATTTCTTTCATTGTTATAATACGTTAAGCACACATATTTGTAAGCTCATTTTGGGGTTTGTATTTTATAAGCATTTGAAGACAGTTAGCAACATCAATCTCTATCAACTATGTTGTCTGTTCAATATTTCCATCATAGATTACGTAGTCCGGTAACCAACAGATAGTTATGCACCATTTCCAGCGACATCAACAGTTCATTGTTTTATTCCCGATTCCAATTACGAATTGATTAGCTTCCTGATGTTCCTATCTAGCATCGGTTTTGCATACCCCACTGCACATTAGGCCTTAGACTGTGCTTTTTGCTCTACCCACAACACACCTATATACGGCAAAATTTATACAAAATATTTCGGATAGGAATGCCTTTTATAATACAGGGATGCATCCTTTGATTTTGTCAATATTGTTCAGTATTTGAGCTCTTTTTTATCAATAACTTGCACAAAGTCTGTGGCTAGATATCCGGCGACGGTATAGTTTGTTGTGAAACTAAGTCCGCCGTACGGCGGAACGCATATCTTTGCACGATTAATTCGGCTACCAATTGTATAATTTGCACAAGCGTGGTGGATTTTGTCTGCTAACCCTACACAGTTAATTGAGTTGCGATGTATACATAATGTTTATCTATAAAAATCAATATGAATGTGGAACACAGGTTTATTTCTACGATCATGACCAATTAACAGAAGTTTTTTTAAGGTTTTGCGCGATTAATAATGTATACATTTACAAATGCGAGTCAAGGACCATTTTAGCTTGTACTAAAACAACTGATTGTTACATGTGCCTGGAATAAAGGTGGAAAATTTTTTTTGGTGGATTTACTATTATATTAACGTATGAAACAAATCCACCGTACAGGAAAGTTTGTGGCATGTATTTATGGCTTTTGCAGTAACATCACTTTACAGAATTACTTAAGAAGATTATGTTTACACAAATTATCACATCTTTCTACAAGTCAGAGAAAATGAAAGTGTTACTGATAATAGGCGTTCCTGCTCACCATGTTATGTTAAGCAGGACCTACTGGCAACTACAAAAGTGATGGAAAGTCAAATATCATTGAGGTGTGCTGCGGGATACAAAAGATGCCCAACTCATCTGTAAGTTCTGCATTATAGTCACAATAAATCCATAAAATTGATATAAACTTTCTGGACTCATATTATATATTAATGTATGTCGTTATAACATATACATCGCAACGTAATCATCTGCATACAGGGCCAGCGACGGAATTTCTAACAATTGATCGTTAGTCCGCTACATTTGGATACATGTCTTGTGTATGTGCGGAACTCCAATACACAGAAAATTATATCCGCGACACTAGTACAAATCACTGGCGACGGATTTAATACAGGAGTTTCAAACATTTTCTTTGTGGATTCTATAAATGATTGATGCAACGCGGGCGGCGGTGATTTCTGAATTCTTTGTGTCGCGTTTTTATAACAATATGCACGGCAATCACTGAACATTGCAGATCAAGTTACAATTGCAAAATCGATAGCTTTATAGTGATTTTCCAACAACTTACGGTTCTATTTTTCTTTCAAATGTAAGAAATAACAATAATTATTGCTATAATAGGCTTGTGGTTACATCTATAGTTTACACCTTTGCACTTGTGCAGCTAACGTTACTACGATTGCGGCAGGCTAAAAACGTCTATCAGTCCATCATAGTACAGTTATTTCATAGACTTACTGTAGCCACAACCTCACAAATACGACACATAACCTAAAAGTTATACGAAATCGTGTCAGCCTACAACTCCAAAATGTGAGCTTTCTGTAACCTTGAAGTTGATGATTGCACAAAACACTACAGAATATGTTGAATATGTATATCAAATAATTCTAGCAATCAACAGATGACAAGTATGTATACGTCAAAGCAATAGTTGTGTTCACCTTCCTGAGAGACGGCAAGCTGATTTAATCGATAATTTCCATAAGCACCCTGGATGCATGAATCATTTATAGAAACTCTGTATTAGGAAGCACCCTGTAGGTTACCTAACAATAAAACAGTATTGTCTAAGTTTATTCTTTTTTCGAACAAAACATATAATGAAAGAAAGTTATTAAGAATACCGGTATTAAAATTTATTTTAGATTCATAGCCTGTACAATAGTTATTAGTTGTAGGACGTGTAAACGATTTTATCTCACCTGCCAGTAATATCTGCTACAAGAAGATTATACGAGTAGAAGCTAGTTTTGCATACAATTTTGGGCTAGTTTCATGATTTGAATACTAATTATTTGTCAAATGTTTTAAAAGCTGTATATCGTATCATAAGTTCGTACAATACTGTTCTAAAATGGATTACTAGGATGCTTATAGTGAAAAATAGACATCAACCTTATACTAAAACCATTGAAAGCAGATGCAAGAACATGAACATATGCTTTCGCAGCCAGAATAAAATGTTAGCTTTTTCGGATTAGACGGCGTCTGATTTTGGTATAGAGTCGACGTTTCGCCTGCACTTGTAAGGAGCTTCATCAGGACATGAATAAGGACTTTGGAATATGATACAAACCCATCGCAAAGAACACGTCATCAGATCTGAAACATTCCAATATAAAATTCACGGTGGAAATCGAAAGCAATAATTCTCTCCTAATTTTTGTCTTTATTACTCGTCTACCGGATGGTCGTTTGGACCACTCTGCCTATCGCAAAGCCATCCACAGAGATCAGGACTTGCATGCGTCTTTTCATCACCATAGGTTACAAAAACGTTCTGTGCTAAATTCTCTTGTTTCTTGTTTCTGAACTGGACAAACTTCGAAGTAAATTGCAACACTTACGCATCTGGCCAACAACGGGTATAATAAGCGAGATACAATTTGCAATTAATCGTCATATTTACCCCAAAAAAACAACTCATCCATACTATTTTCAGATCCCCTTCGAAAACGTTACAGATTATTCCATCTCCGAAGGACAAAATAAATCCTCTGTCTTCTAGAGGCACAAGTATTTACAGCATCTCTTGTTCGTACGGTGCCGTGTATATCGGCGAAATTAAAACCAGGCTTAATGAATATAAACTCTGCATAAAATCAGGTTTGATACCGGTCACACTATTTTGTTTGACATATTGTCAGTTCTCGCGAAAGACCCCTTTTTCACAACCCGAAAACTCCGAGAAGCCATAAAAATTTCCAAACATCCCAATAATTAAACTGCGAAGATGGTTATCATCTCTCCACTATTTGGTACCCAATCACTGGACGGCTATCCCCACTTTCACAATCTCCTACCTCTGCCGTCCAAGCATCCCTACCCCGTAACGCCATGTACAACGTTAGATAACTATCGTTTTCATTCTTTTTCCTCATTGTTATTTCGTTCAGTTCGCGCGTGTTTCTCGCGTTAGGGGTGTACCATATTCCATATTCCTTCTTCCTGTCCTGATGAAGTCATTTACAAGTGTGGACGAAACGTCGACCATATTCCAAAATCGGACGCGGTCTAACCCAAAAAGACTAAGATTTCAATCATTGAGAGCACAACCTAATAAACTCATGGTTTTATCTTACGAAAAATGTTGCTCATATTTATGGCACATTACGTTATTCACTCAAATTGGGCAAAATTTGCTTGCTTGCTCTATTTAAAATAAAAAGTTTGTGTCTTCTTTCAGTATAATTGGACATTAGAGAAGAATGGCAATATTTTTATTACATAAAGCAACTTCGAAAACAAAAGTTTGAAAATTCAGCCATGTCGTTTTGACAGTTTCCAAATAAACATTTCCTCATTAAAACTCTTTCCATTTGGTTGTCATTCCATTCATGTTGAATTGAGTACAATTGAGAAACTTTATGGCTTTAAGTTTTTGCAGTCTGTTTAATCATCTTTCGATGTTTTGGTAAGAAGAAGGTATTCTGCTCTAGAAGAATTAAAGCTATGCATGTCAATTCAGTTACCCTATGATGTATCTCTTAAATAACTCGGTAATAGCTGAAAACTACACGCCTTGACAAATCTCAAAGACCGCTCTAGATAACAAGGGATGTGAATTATAGTGTGTAAGATCAAAATTAATAATTTAATGTATTATTGACAATTAAGATCAGTTCTTAACTTGCGGAACAAGAGGCCTCAACAAAATGTAGTCAAACAGTTTTGAATACGTAATAATACATTTCAGATTCAATGGCATGCAATAACTAACTCTATGTAGAAGAAATTCAACGCAGGCTGCAGTTTTATTATTAGTTGGAAGCACTTTGTTGTCGATTCCAAAATAAGTAAATGTATTACTTTGCATAAATAACAATAATTTACCAGCAAAACGATAAGTTCAAATTAATGCATTCGTCCAGCTTAATAMGATATACAATTCACCAATATACATACTATGACAATAAAGGAAATATACTAAAAACGATCTCTACTATTTGAGGCTGATCAAAAGGTAGATAGCTACATAAACCGTGCTTRCTACAATCTAGGTGCCTACAACAAAGGGAAAACAACTACAAGGAACTACTGTGGAGTTATATCCCTTTACGTACATTTAGAGACACATCGCCCTCCACACAGCTMGAACACATCCAAGATTTCTTGTACATCCTGATGAACATCGACATTAATGTACTATACATTCATATAAATGAGTTATATACGGCTGAAAACATAGAACTTACGGTCTTCAGACGCGTTTTTCGGTGGCTTCAACACAAGTTGACTCTGAAAGAAAGAAGCATTAAGTCAGCAACCTTAAGAGACGATAATCAATACATCAATACATTTACCACAATATGCTGTTTTAAAAATAGCTGTTAATGTTTTTGAACATGCATAGGAAGAAGTAGATTAATTAAGAAGTGCGCTCGTTGATTGTTAGAAACAAAAAGGGCAGAGAGTAAGAGTCGATAGACTTGCAAGACCAAAATGGCCGCTGCTTGTCAGAGGTCCAGTCACAAAGCCTTGAACATTAAAGAAAAGTTTAAAAGCACGGCTAGATTTCAACAGGTTCGTTATCGTAACTTTTGAACTCGTTAAGTTAAACTAGAAGGTTAGAATCAACATCGTTGAAAAATGACATACTTTTTCATGTCATTATGTAATTCTCAAAATTTAATATGGTGCCGTAGTCATTATAAATTCGAAAATTTTAAACATAAATAGGGTGATGTTAACGAGCTCCGTTCTAGAGTTTTAAGAGGTACAAATGGGACACTGATTATACAATTTCAATGTACTAAACGCGAATATATTCGACTCCTCTAAAAAAAAATTAAAAATCGATATTCCTTTAAATATCGTCGTATCCAAATTTTTAAGGAAATAACTAGAATCTGTCAATAATTTTATACTTATTAAAATAATCAGCTTGTATTGTTATGCAATGTGTAACTGTTCAAATGGGAACTATAATTAATTCTCCTTTGACGTAAATTACAGTTGGCTATGGTCTTTCACAATAGACCATATTTTAACAAATATTTCTGCATAATTATAGGTTTATGCACACTGATAATGTTTCCAGTTGTAAACAAACTCTAGTATTTAGCAGGTTCTGAAACCACTTACAATTATAAAGTGAATTTTTACAAAAAAAAACTGAGTATTACTTAATGGTAAATTATATATTCATAGAAATTAACATCATTGTCTGCTTTCACTGCAGATATTTCAAAGGACTTTCGACAACTTCGTATGTAAGATGTCCAAAAATTAGCTTGCCAAAAAATTTAAAAGTTGAAAGAAACAGAATGCTAGTAGGTAAACTCTTACTAAAGCAGTTTACTWTTTCGAGTAMAATCGATAAGAAAACTGCTATGCAGACTCATAAATCGTTAKTTGATAAAATGAGATACAAAATAGCATCGTAATCATTGCTAAAAGTKTCGCATAACAAGTGGTCTGCGAACTTTTATTACTAACAATAACTTTGGTTATAACGGTCATATTGTAATTAATATACTAATATCATAGTTATTGCTTTATTTATGAACACTGCTTCCTTTTTAACATGKTCAAAATTTTTTGATACATGTCTGTGCTTCTGTTTCAATTGTTTATTGCAACATCTATCTTTAGGTAATAGTATTCATAAGCACTATTTGCTTACCTTTACCAGTGTTGGAAACTTAATAGTGTATATGACTATAAAATAGAAGTTGCTGAACGTTCACAGTGTCTAATGGAGGACTATTTTGATATTTTGTGACCTTTTTATATAAAATTTATACTTCAATATGCATACAATTAATACAACGCACAAATTTTATACGGATTATGACGACAGCTCATCTAGTAATAAAAAAAGGAGGAATATTTTCGTAATCTTCAGAGGAAAAAGTTAGAGTTGTTTATCAAAACTGAGTATATTGCTTTTTAAAATAGAAGCAATTATTAGGATTGATAAGATACAATTTTCGGCACTATGCATATGAACTAAAAACCATTACGTTTAACTCGTGAAAGAATATATGAAGTTAGAACAGTGCAAAGTTACATGATTAAATCTTGTACTACTTAAGCTTTAATGAAGATAGACGCACAAAAATTTGTACGCAGTTTTAGATATGTGCGTTGTTGGCCAACACTTCCATTTACCACCCAAAATCGCTTGATTAAGCAGAGTTTGGTTGCTATGGGTAACACCTATAAAGACCTATTGAACACTAGGGTTGCTATGGCAGCCGTCAATAAGGGTTTTAAGTTAACAGCACTTTATGCAACTGAACCTCAGTATTTCAATAGACATAATGAACATACGAGGTTTGATCAAATAGTCTATTACAAATGGGTCTAGTAACTTTATAGTTTTTGACTTCAGGAAAGATTCTGACGATAGCTCTTATTGCTTTTTTGGAGGAAGATTCTAATGAAATGGGTTCCAAAAGGGATATGGAGATCACCGGCTATTTTCCTAATTATTTTCACTTTTAAGATGTTTCCTAGTGCACAAAAAAATAATTTTTTCTCATTAGTTCGACATATTTTAAAAATTTAAGTGTTACGACAGGCAAATTTTTTTAGGATTTTTTAAGTTTTAAAAATATGTTGTTCAAAATCCAATTTATCGAAATAAATGTTTGGTAAGGACCGCGTTAGACACTGATACTGTCAGTTTGCATCTATTAAGCATGGTGACAGAATGTTGCTAAATACTGTTTTAAAATAATATTGGTATGTTGCTATATGTTGTCAAATAATTTAATCCAAGAAGTAAATAAGAAGAAAATGAAATTAAATTCTATTTTGTAACCTAAGATAGTGTCAAAACATCAAATTCTAATTCAAACATTTCACAATGTAAAACTTTGAACTTCTAACAAGACATTCTTATTTTTTAAATAATTTGTATAATTTTCAGGATTTAACATCAACAGCACTGATGGTAGTTCTTGAGTGACCCAAAACGCGCTCTACTTTTATCACATTGCAGACAGACGAATTATTAGTCATTGCCTTCTCATTTATTTGATACAGTTTAATCCAAAACTAGCTAAAATGAAATCAGGAACCATTTGGCTATATCTGTTTTATTTGATTTCAGTTATATCGTTCCTAAAGTTCGAAACATGCCCTAGTGTATGAAACCATAGCCGGCTATAATTTCCACAAAAAAATGCAAGTATAATTTAATTAATATAATTACAAAATTATCTGTAAAACATAAAACAGCAAAATCTTTCTACTATTCTTCCTAGTTTATGAGATGCAACACTGATTATCAAGAAAAGTCTACCAGATTCTGTTTATACAAATTTTAAGTCTCTCTCTTCGCAAATAAACAGTATCTGTACAAGTTTTGTAATGTCAATTTGGCCACATACGAGTTACTCGAGAAAAGTTAAGTAAAACTGCAACATATAACATGGGTAATCCTAGATATAAATAATTACTTACTTGGGCGATGCAAGCCTGGATCAGATTCGGCGGGAAAATATTTCTGGAAAAAAGAGAAAAGCAATTATTAGAATGGTTGTGTCTACTAAATTTATGTTCCTATAATCAGTTTCAATATATTTATTAAGGTTTTCTATTTGCAAAAAAGTTTTTATAACTTTTTAAACAGTACTGGAGTTTATGTATCGTTCAGTTGTTTATACTGGAAAACGGTTGAGTTCTGCTAATACCTACACAGTACAGGGTGGACCATTTTCGTTGGGATTCAAGGGTACAATCTGAATCTAAACAAAAAAAATCGGTAGCCAATTATATTTTCAAAATTGTAACCAAACTACCATTTTTGGTTCTTTTTATAATAAGGTTGAAACCGACAAATGAAATAAAGGATTTTAATGGTAAGAGATAGTTACTGGGTAACAGGCCAACATACAGGGTTCGCCACCAAAGCTTCAAGGCTTGTAAGTATATTTTCTTTATCTTTTCAGGAACAACCTCAGAATATATGTCAAATTGTAGGTCTTTTTAAACTCTTTAAAATTGCACAAAAATTTTTTGCAGATTATGATATTAAACAAATAAAGTTAATTTTTGTAAATATTTTTTCACCGTACCCGTATAATAAATATTGCTTCATAGTTGGATGCCGACTTTTGTCTTCTTCAATTTGTGTCTTTAGCAGAGTTCGGTTTGAGCGGTTGTCGGATACAGACGGGCACTCGAACGGCTCTTTTGAGTTTTACTCCCTTTTGTGTAATTAATAAACAACTAAACTACATTTAGTAAGTGTTGCACTGTCATAAGATGGGGGACAAGTGCTTAACGTGGTAAAAGTGGTGGCACACCTGAAAATCCAGGTGAATACCTGTTAGCTGAGCGTAGCTGGACCAAGTGAGGGAACACTCTACCAGGCACACCGAATGCAACAGGAACTAAAATAAGATAAGACAGTAGAAAAATAATTGACTAACGTAATAATTACTAAGTATGTTGCATGCGCATAAATAACAACAGTACGTATTATTTCTCTCTCTTGGTATAACCAAGTGCGGGATTTTGTGCGATATAACGCTACCCCGAGCGTATTTTGCGGTTGAAACGGTCAAACGCAGGTAGAAACGAACCACCCCAGATTGTCAGACCTTGAAGATAGACAAAGAACAGGCCCTGAAAGTGTAAAAAAATGGAGTAAAACCAGTACATCTAAAAATAGACCAAACGTAGATACCCCGATCTGCCTTACGCGCGATAACAGAACATCAGTACGATCTTAAAAAGAAATAATAGTAATAATAAACTTAAACGCCGTAGTATTAGCAAGTAGAATAAACAACTAACCCACAAAACAAGAATAACGACTTTCGTCTCTTTAGACTTTCTTACAGTAAAAACAAATCAACAATAGGGGAGGGTAGTAAAACCTAGAGAAACCGGCATACCCAAAATTAGATCAAATTTAATTATATCTACTTGTTAAAAAAATACATACCGCAGTAGGAACAAGTATAGAACGAACAACTAACCAGCAAGATAATAAAAACTACTTTCGTCTTTTCAGACGTTCTTTCAGAAAAACAAGTATAAAAAGTCTCTTAGGGTAACAACGAATCAACGAAAGAAGACAATAAGATAGATGTATCAGGAAAAAGGAATATGCTGCCAATGTATATAAGTCCAAATATTAATATATCTTGTGGTTAGCTCAGGATCGGCGACATAGCCAACAATTGCTATCAACTCTTAGATCTCTTCATAATGTGTTCTAGTGTTGTGTTATTGTTGGTGTCATAACAGTGAAGTAGTTCCGTGCGTCTAAAAAAATGTAAACAAGAAATCACACACAATTATGGTACAGAAAATCTCGGGAGACAGCAACCGCGTTCGAAGCACATTGAGTTACCAAATGTACGGGGAAACATTACCCAATAAGAACACGAAAACCGCTCAAGAAAAATAAGAAGAAAAACTGGAAGAAGAAATCATAGTGTCAAGAACAGAAAGAAGCAATAAGAAGAAGTGAAGTAGTTCGTGTATCGAGACGTAATCGCGTAATCGTGGTAAAAAAAATCAGCAAGACCAAAACTACCAAAAATACGTCGAACACCACCAACAGCAACACAAACACCTTTTAAGAGAAATAAGTAAGAAAACCACAAATCACGTTAGACCAAACTCTCKAGGAAACGAACGGATAAACACATATTAAAACACAGAAAGAAGCATCGACATCATCACGAAAGGGCAATCAAAAAAGGAAACATGAATCATGAATGCCGCTTAAAAAAGACAAGAAAATAATAATTGAAGAAGTCTTAAATCTCTATGCAACTTCAGACATCACCTGACATGAGGAGGAGATCAATGAAGCCGCGCTAAGGCAACATCAAACACGGAAACATCTAAGAAAAGCATATACTACGAAATTCGTGGAAAACAGCAACAAGCTCAAAGTAGGATGACCGTGCTACAAGTGGAGAACGGTGGAGAGAATCATAGCGGAATAAAACGTAACTGAAGAACAGTGGTCAGAATTCGCAAAAGACAATAAAACAATAAATAAGGAAGTCTTAAAGCTGTATACAATCTCAGACAGCAGCTCGTCCGAGGAAGAACAAGAACAATGCAGCCGAACTACATCCAACACGGAGGCTAATAAAAAGTGTCCGATAGTTGGATGCCCTGAAAACCTCCCCATTCCAATCTCCAAACTCCTGCAACATGCGCTACGTGGGAGCCCACTAGCAACAAGCGTGTCACCCCTCCAACCCAGCGTAGACGGATCCGGCACGGCGGTATATTCGGGAGCGGCAGAAATGCCTAACGTACGCTGGTTTATTCAATCAATCAATCAATCAATCCTCAATTTGTGTCTTTAGCATGTATGTATGCATAATTTTTACTCCAACAAGAAATACTCTTCGCGCCACATTTGTTAATAATATAAACTTTTTAAGTGTTACTTTAATAGTTTACTACGGTACAAATTATGCTTATTCAGCTATCGCTGCACAAAAAAACGTTATATTTTTAGTAACTTTTAAATAAATCAAGACCAAAGGTCTTTCTAAAGAGAGAGGCTGGGAAACGATATCTTCCGATGAGGCAGTGCGTAATGTAGATAACCAAAGTGGTATAAGTATGTATAAAGCTTGCAAGTATTTAAGGAAATCGAGCGAAACTGACCTTTGTTGTTCCATTTAATAAGTTAGAAAGCAACTGTTGCATGTATTAAATCTTATAAGTTAATAATTTCATGTTTCCAGCACGGATTACTTGCGATATCGTAGGATGTCTAAGTAATCCGTACTGGAAACATAGAATTATTTATGACATTGAAGCATGCAACAGTTCCCAACTTATTAAATGAAACGACAAGGGTCAATTACTCGAACGTCTCATTTCGTTGACACTTGCAAGTTTTATTCTTATACACTTTGGTTTTATACATCACGCGCTAGCCTCATCGCAGGGTATCGTTTTCTAGCCTCTCTTTCTTTAGAACGAACTTAAACTTGATTTATTTAAAACTTACTCAAAATCTGCCAAAAAAATTTTGGACATCCACTATGCCATTTTTTAAGAATTAAAAAACCTACAATTTGCCATAAAACTTTTAGGTGGCGGACCCTGTATGTCATGAAAAAGTATTGCCAGCTTTGGCAGGGAATCGAACCCGGCACCTTTTGATTGCTACTCAAACGTGCTAACCACTGCACTACCAAAGCCCTATTCAAATTCGAGGTCAAAGCGGCATATATGCATACAAGTTAACTACATGTAACGTTGCGTTCAAACGATAAATATTTTTGATTTTAAATAGTATATATACAATAGAGTTCGAATTTATGTAGACTATATTACATTTGTGAATAGGTAAAGACGAGAGAAATTTAGTAATGTAGATATTAATTCAAGAAAAATTTTAATGACCATTTTAAAAGTTACTTGGAATTTTGTTCAAAAGTATTTGAAGAGTTTATAGATAGCTATTGTAGGAAACAAGAAAAGAGGGTCAATAAAAAATCGCCCAAAATTTTTCTTTATATCTCTTAAAGTTTAGCCCGTACCTTGCGATTCTAACCAAAATCGTCCACCTTGTACAAAAGTTATTTAGGCATTTACTAATTAGAAAGGACGGATAAATTTCATTGTTCCCTTGCTTTTTTATTCAGTATTTCCTCGAGCTTATGTCGCAAGAAATATAGATAAATTCCCATTGCACTGACTAGCATATATGTATTATGTAGGTATATCTTTTTAAATTATTTGTTTTTAATCCGTAAAACCCTTCAAGGAAGTCTAAAATCGTCAAAAGCTAGAGCTATTTCGAACGCATCATCGAGAATCATGAGCAGTGGCTTATTACTACATTTTAGCTCCACAAGATTTCCCCTGGAAGTATCCATTGTAAAATCACGTACTATTAGCAGCTGCAATAAATAGTATAAAAGCATTCCGTTTGCTATCGGTTATAGGCAACATAAGTTAATTAATTAAGGTACCAAGTCGGCTTTGAAAGCAAACAAATAATAATTGATTGATAACGATTGACTCTGGATAGAAACCAGCGAGCGGTTCAATTTTCGAAATTGTTTCTAAAACTTGCTACTCCTAAAATTTGGCGCCCTGATCAAGGGCTTTGTAGGCTTCTCATTKATTACGCCACAAAGGTTAACTAGCTTCTAGTACGCCTCCAAAATATGTATATTTACATAACAATATTATTATTGTACGTCCACCATCTCTGTTCGAATCGGTTTCGCTATAACCCGGATATACGCTGACATGGGATCATTAGCAACCATAAAAATTTCCTGTTTCAACGAGCCGTGTCCGCTTGCACTCAGAAGCATCATATTCGCATTAACGAGCCGCGAAGAACCATTAGATTGACATGCAAAAGGTATAAATGTATCAACATAAAGTACTAGTGCTGAAAAAGATAAAGAAAAGCATTTTCATATAAAATCTGTAAACTAGATAAAAGCCTTGTCAAGTAGGACATGGACGTGTGCTTATTTTGTACACTACAGCATTAGCGAAATAAATGTGAAAATAGTGTTTTTTGAAACTTTCATGACAAATTGCAAAGCAATGGTTCTGGAATTAGTAAGGCTGAATCTAGTTAACGGTCATTGAATAAAGCAATTTCTATACTGTTGATGATTATAAAATTTTACCATTTGATTACGTTTTTTTGAACTCTTTTCAGTAACAATACTTATGAGTTTTGACTTACTAAAAGCTTTATAAATCCAAAGGCCTGTGTTACTGAAAAGTTCTTAAATTATCAATCAAATTTCAATTATCAAATCAAATTAGGAAACTATAGATAGAAAATGCCATTTAAAATTTTAACGAAATATTACTTTCCGTAATGTGAGTATCTAACTTTGGAGAAAGAAAATTAAAATAAGTTCATACTAGATAACCATGAAATGAATTGGAAAAACGATAGATTCATAAAAATTTTATTCCTTCCTCTAAAAACTGAAAGTTTTTCAATATGAATGACCATTATTAATATATGGAATGCTAAACAAAGTGACCTGTTACATGCAAAACACAAACAACTCTATATTGCTACTAGTAGACAGAATACCGTGTATATGTATAACGAATAATTTTATCCCACTGTATAACCGCTATTTGCTACAAATGTTGGTTCAAAGTTGCAAGTGAAGAAAAATCTAAATTTAAGAGACTTTGTAAAAGCGATAACAATGCGCTAAAGTATTAATGTTTTCACTTCCATTGACATTAATTTCTAGGAATGTATATCCACAAATTTCTGCTTCAGAATATTAACAATTCGCGATTCAAATTAAGTTTCCCGCGTCTAGTCAGCTGAGTCGCATCTGTCATATTGTGTTAACGGTACGGTACACACAACACATGCAGCATGCACTTGTAAGGTAGGTTTTGAAGGGAAATGTAAGCTGTAAGCACTTTACGCTTACATCGCTGTCTTGCGACGGCTTACTTTAAATAGTTTCAATTACAATTCACAATTACTCCTACAATATTACTAAGAACAAAACACTTTTGACTTGCTCTTTTTAATATCTTTTTGTGGGGATATCTATTGTACTAGTAAGATTCACTAAATTAACTATAATTTCATGAAAAGTACAATGTATTGCACAAAACGAACACCTCCGAAAGCTTGAAAACACCACCAAGACATCCACGTGGGTGCTGCCAGGTTATGTACCCTCACTTAAAATAGTTGTAAAAAACGACACCAGGGTGCGCGCTGCGTGCTACTTAGCTGGAATCGCGAAAAAGCCAAAGTTTAGCAACTGAAACTATTGAACGCCGTTTTACCCTCTAATAATGTTTCCAAAGACATGTTTTAGATGCTTATATTTTTATATATAGGAACGCAAATCGTAAACGCAGCAGTTCTGTGGCTAATATTCTCGCCGAATTAGACAAGTATCAAATTAATTTGACACTGTTGTATAGCATTTCGCTAAGGAAACTAACATTGTTGTGTAGTTCGAGTATTCGCCACTGCCTAAGACGTTTAAACGATAAAAGTTTAGCAGAAATAAAGTATAAGAGAAACTGAGTATCATAGAAAACAGCTTGTATTAAATAAAACAAATACATACAGGCACCAGCATGTGAATCGAACAAAAGCGCGTGAAAGTGAAACCATCTAATAAATTCACCAATCGTCAAAAGTTTAAAACATCATAACATAGAAAGTAAGAATTTAGGATGGCAATGCCATCTGCCAGCATTACACTGACATCATGACAAAGCCACCTAGCTGCCTTAACAGGTACTACTTCCTAAAGGAAGTGACCTGTAGCCTGACAAATTGGCATGCAACTGCATACTTCAATTTGACAGCAGGCCCCTACGGCACTTTTTGCTAACGGGCAAGAACCAACATACATTAAAATGCATGTCTATGCTGTGCTGTCTACACCTCAACCAACTGCAGATAGTACTATTTCGCTGTCATTACAGCTCATCAGTACTTTGGTATATAAGCAACACCAGTTCTATGCCGTGTTGTCTACACTACACCTAAACTGCACTGATGAGCTGTAATGACAGCGAAATAGTACTATCTGCAGTTGGTTGAGGTGTAGACAGCACAGCATAGACATGCATTTTAATCATAACATAGATTTTGTAGTAAGATTGTCATATATCAAATAATCGTTTTATTTCAACAACCTGAAAAATTATGACGCGCGACGTTTGAATGAAGTAACAATTTTATTTTAGAGTTCAACAAACCCAGAAACATTGGGAATTAAATGGATACCTTTTTAATTTAAAAGTTATTTTACATATAGAATATTTTTTATACAAAGTGTCCCGCATTATGTGGGCAACCTCTTGGAATCTGAAATCTGGTGTAAAAGTAACGCTATTTAAGAGTATAACTTTTTTTTTAATAACGTCTACTTCCTACTGAGATACTCACTCACACATAAACATCGTGGAAGAAAAATAGTTTATTAGAAATATTTTTTAGACCGCTTGATACAATTTCATCAAATTTTGGTTATGATTATTTGAAGTGGAAGCCGTTAAAATGATGCACACATTTTTTAAATAAATGCTCTGAGAGGACAGGAGGGGGTCAACCCCACATTTTAACCCTTAACTACCTTAACATTTTAAAATAAAATTCATAATTGTTACAATAGGGGAGTTTCAAAATATAAGTTTAAATTATAGGAAATCATTCAATGAATACTTTATATGCATATCAGCATACTCATTTTATGAATATTCTATGATTATTATTTCAGAAWTTTAACCACAAATAATGTAAAGTACTGTCAAAATATCAATGAAACCGTTATAACTAATACAGTTTTATTATGTATCACGGCCAATTTTATAAAACCAAAATATTAGTTAAGCGGTGAAAATGWTAACCRCAACATTCAACTGCAATTTTCWCGGAAAAGGTCAATTTAGGCGATCAAAAARCACAWATTTTTTGCAAAAAATACCCGTTTTAAGGTATTGTGGAAGGCTGCTTCCCTCCCGTCCCCACAACAAACCATGCATTAAAAAGATGTGGTTATCATTTTAACGGCTTCCACTTCAAATAGTAATAACGAAAATTTGATAAAATTATATCAATCGCTCTAAGAGATATTTTTGAAAAACTATTTCTCTCCCCCCATATTTAACACTGAATATCTCAATATGCGGGCATTATATACAGTAAAATAGTGTTATTTTTACACTAATTTTCAGATTTCGAGAGGTTGTCCATATAATGCGGGACAACTTGTATAATTTGTGTTATTATCTGTAAATGTACAAAAATAGAAACATCAAGCATCTAAAATATACTGCCAGATTTATACAACAATAATTTTAATTCGAATATTTCTTTAAAAACATTATTAATATTTCGTATTTAACAGGATAGTTACTTTTTCTTCCAAAGAGTAAACCGGGGTTCCACATGATTACAACTAATGGTAACGTAGTAAGTAGCTAAACATTATTAGGAAAATGAAAAGCTATATTACCTAATCCATTATTATTCCGTTTAGAATTTAGAAATTGTAAATCGGCAAATTAGGAGCGGAAAGACAAGGGTTGTCCAAAATGAAACCAGAAGATCATTAAATAGCACGTGAAAGCCATTGCGATATATAACACCGACTGGGAACAACCCTTTTCGGATAGTCAGTGATTTATAGTCCCACCCAGCTCCATAATCATGATAGCCGCTCTTCATTCATTAATTTCAAACATGGCGTACCTCTGTATTAAATATCAAAAACGCGCATAAAATAAACGAACCGTGGCTCATCCATATATCAGGTCTTTTGTTAACCGCAATAAAATGAAATGTCAGGAGCATTCAACATCGTTGGCCGGAGAAATTCAGGCGATTGAAAAATGAGGTTATTTTCTAAATAGAACGTACACGTTAGCCATCTGCAATAAAAAGACCTTTTGGATACTATTTACTCCTAAACTGATGACACATATTGAAAAAAAAATGTTCAACAGAAAACAACTTTTTTATCTGCTTGGTTATCGAGATATCCTAAAAACATACGAATTCTGGTGTCCCAACAACACAGTTAGCTTTTTACTCTACTCTTAACAAACAAACAGAGCCGTTTGTTATTAATGCAATTTTAATAAACAGATATAGATCTGCTGCACTTGCATGATAACATACGAACCCTCACTGATTTCTGCAATAAAACAGTGCTTGTAAATAATGCTTACCTTATCAAGTCCATTAAAGTATCCTGAGTGAGCACCCTCCTGACTTCCACCTTTTTGTCAAACTCCTCCTTAAATAAGCTTTTGTCTACCTTTCCCGGCTTGATTGTCAGGACTAATATGATCCCTAACACTACGGCGCTTATAGTCGTAGTCATGTAAAACAATATGGAGCGGATTGCGATCTTTTTCGACAAACTTAGATCAAGGAAGCCGATCGCCGAAACAACCGATGCTACCAATAAAGGAATGATGAGCGCTTTCAGCATCCTCAAGAAAATGTCTCCAGGAAACTGAAGATACATGATGTCACGCTTGCTCCAAGTCTGGGTGCCTGTTGATCTGATAATGCATCCTACGAGTGTCCCTAGCAGCACTGCGAGGGCTGTTAAGATTGTCAGGAGGTTTCTTCGTACGATTTTCTTGAATGAGGCCATCTTAGGGGTTTACTTCTCTCGCAAGGTGACCTGTAATGGAAACGATCGGTAAATCATTGTGTGGTTTTAGCTAATTGTCGCAATGACACTTTTAAAAAGGCTTTGATTCCATAATGCTTATCATAAGCATAAGCTAAGTTAAAGCTTTGGCCCTTGTCCAAGTTTTGCTAAAACTGACTTTCGTGAAAATGTTTCGCTTTGACTAACGTCGTAATTATATTATCTACAACATCCTTTTATCAAATATTTTCTTTATTCACGCTCAGATGGTATCTGTAACCAAATGGCGTATGGTCAGTCAAGTCAAGGCCCTAAAGGCTTGGAAAATTGATCTTAATATTGTTTTTTAAATACTAACATAGCGCTATAATCGTGCTTGAAATATACATAATATACAGTTAAATAGACCTAGGTAAATATAACATAGAAAGTGATCTATACAGGTGCACATGGAAAATGGTTAAATTAAACAATTTTTATTTGGCGAGTATCACAAAAAAATGAGCGTTAGTTTTGCTACACGGTTAGAACGCATATATTTTAACAATGCAAAAAATAATACAATACGTAGGCGCAGTTCAGCTAATGCTGTCTTTCAACTGAACTTAAGAGAAAAGTAATACAGATATAACCTAACCAGCAAACAAATTATCTTATCTTAATCTATCCATAGTAACAGAAAACAGCAACAAGTAAACCACACGGAGTGCAAGGACATTGTCAGCAGCATAGACTTTCCGCCAAAAGTTTATCCTTTAATCCACTTCTTAATTTATTGGTAATAAATTGTTTAAATCTGATGGTAGTTTATTATAAAGTAAACAGGCATGTTAGAAATAATTGCGCTCAAACCTTCAATATACCAGTATGCCTTGATGCTCTGCAGACTGATGGTCTGTTAAGTAAGAGAAATTCATTACTTATTCATTTAGGAGTTTCACAGGTTAAGATTTTGTGTGTTACGTTTAGGGAATGCTGCAAACGCAGGTTTTTCAAATTTAGTTGTCCCGATCCCTTCAGAATGTTTGATACACCAAGATCATTTTTCCTAATACAAAAGTGTTTTTTAATTTGTACACATCCATCTTCTTCGGCCCCTCGTTTATAAATTGGTGAAAGCCGAACTTGAACTTTTTCATAGTAATAAATTACTTGCCTTTTTCACTCACTTTACAAAAGAAACTGGAAATTGCTTTGATCAGTTGTCTTAGCACAAGTATTGCACATTTTATAAGGGGGCGGCTAAATTGTAAAGGTATAACCAATGAGTGACAAAATATCAGAAAGAAGAGATTTTGAGAAATATAATATCCTCAGTGATAAACCCCTGTAATTGCTTTATTGGGTGAACTAGTTGGACCCAACTCGCTTGGACTTTTTCTAGCCACCAGGTATGTACATACACATGGGATTAGCGGGATGCAACTCGTACCTTTCCGTTTAACATAAATGCCGCCCTATTACTATAGATCAGATTACTATAGATTCTTCAAATTGTACTCGTATTAATAATAATAATAATGATAATAATAATAATAATAATAATAATAATAAAATAATAATAATAATAATAAGGCTTTATTAGAAAATAGCAAAATTCAACAAAATCAAGAAAAGAAAGTTTTAAACTCAGCTGTATTTTCTATTCACTAGTAGGCAAAGTCTAGCTGACTGCTATTCTACTTAACCTAAATCAATTTTATAGCAAACAGTTGTTCTTAAGTGCAACGGCAACGCAATAAATGCTAATCAACACGCAAACCGTCAGTTTTAAGCAATCATACGAGAACATCCAGAGCTCATAGGGGCAGCAACACAACAGTATCTTGCCAGAAATCTCAACGAGAAAAAAACAAAACAAAAGAGAATCAAGAGATAAAGCTAATAGGTAAGGCAAGTATCAAATAGCAATGACCTGAATATGAATTTAAACTTATTAATATTAAGAATTTTAAATTCTTCTGGCAAACTATTGTACAATTTTACGGCATTATAGGTAAATGATCTAAATATGGCAGTCCCGGTGAGGCGGCAGCAAGAATCTTGATTTATAGCGCGTATTACGGCAATGTACAGAAGAACTGCGAACAAATCTGCTCTTTAAATTAACCGGTGAAACGGAGGAAAAAAGTAAACCATGTACAAAACAACCCAGATGAAACTCTCAGCGAGACTCCATAGACAACCAACCAAGTGAACGTACCCTACGAGAGACATGGTCCCTGCGTCGAAAACCAAAAATAAAACGGCAACAGGCGTTCTGCATCTATTGAATTCTATTTCTGCCATAAGCATCTAAATAAGGGCTATACAGAAAATCACAATAATTAAATTGTAAGAGTATAAGCGATTCACAAAGCTGCTTTTTTAAATTAAAGTTTAAAAAGTGCCTACTGGAGTATAAGATTTTAAGTTTCGAAAAATATGTTTGAATCAATTTAGTAATATGTTCTTTGAAGCGAAATTTATTATCAAGAATCAGTCCAAGATTTCTAGAAGAGTCAACAAAATTTAATTTGGTGTTATTGATAAATATATTCAAGTTTTTCTTAACAGCAACAGCAGTTTTTTTTGCTACAAAAAATCATCWGCTGTGATTTCTSAGTGTTAWGTTTTAAGTTGTGTTCATTGAAAGTGAGCTGAATATTTTCCAGCTCATGATTTAAAATATTACTCGCTGATGCAAGATCAAGCTTGTCAAAACCCAGGTAGAGTTGCGTGTCATCAGCATAGGCCATTACTTTACAGTCTTGCGCCGAGTTTAGGATGTCAGCTGTATAAATTATAAAGAGCAAAAGTCCTAATATTAAACCCTGTGGCACGCCCGATGAGACTGACAGTTCGGTTGAAGCATCCCTCCTATATGTGACAGCTTGAGTTCTGCCACTCAAATAAGATTTTAATAACATCGCGGGTGGCTGATCAAAATCATAATATTTCAGCTAAGTCATCAAAAACTACAGCTAATGTGCTAGACGTACTGCATCCAGATTAATTGATGAGGATGGAYTGGATGAATTATGAGAAACACTGGAAGCTAACTTTATAATGAAAGAGTATGATCTATAAGTATAATCTGTTCTGTAGTTGTCCTTGTTGCGGTACCACCATTGTAATGCAGAATACTTACATGCTGATACTGCCAACATATTAAATTATTGTTTAATATACTTGTCTCTGATAAGTACCATTAGAGTGCCTACTTGAACAGGAAGCCTGAGAGTGTAACAAGGAAGGGTTCAACCATTCAACAATCGTTAAATTGAATAAGATTTTGAACGTGAAAAATAAAAATGTTTATATATACCTAAGTGTAAAACTAAATTTTATTTTAACAAAGTCAATAACTTCGCCATTTAATCTGTATTCTTATGATTAAATTCTATGTATATGTAAGACATTGCATATCCAGATAATTATATTCTGGCATTATGAMATATGCATTTATCTCCAGGTTCGTGTGTAGTATGATTAAAATGGTTGTTCCTAATCACTATTTTAGAAAGAAATATGTTCATGCTCATTAATTCTGTTTCTATAAATTACATATTATTACAGTATGTTCTATCCTAAATGTGTGTTTCCTGTAGAATAGTATGGATTATCTGTTTAGCTAAGAAACTTACTTTCATGATTCACTCCTACATCCGATGTTACCACTGTAAAATATTAAGTCTATATTCATTATTAATGTAAAACTAATGTTATACATAATGAAAAAAAATGATAATGCCCTGAGAAGAAGGTAGATACGTCAATAAAAATAGTTCTTATTGTAACCAAAACCCCTAAGAAGAACTAATACAAATAATACAAGGATTCCACAAAATAAGTGTTTAAATTAAAATTAATCGAAATGATATTAAACGTCCAGCTAGTCTGACCAAATGCTTTTGACATTTACTTACAGGGGCCATGGGTCCATAGTAAGTGCGGTTTGTGTACATTTTGGCATTTTAGGAAAGCTACTTAATTAACTGGGAGAATAATGTAATTTTCTGTTTATAATAAATAATTAGATGGCATAATTTAGAGGTTCATTTTGAAATGGTCTAATTGTCCAATTCTATAAAAATAAACACCAGCACTCCGCTACAGCATAATAAATAAAAATAAAGTAAAAGCAGTTTTCGTCACGCGTTGCATATTGCTATTCTTACAAAAAAAACTTATTGACTTCAAAATAGGGATTTCAGGGATAAATAAACCTGGTATTTATTTACTGTATGTATTTTTCAACACACCGTGCTTTACAGCTACTACACATACATTATGATAGCACCCAAGCGCTATATATCAAAGTCTTTTATATATGTCATGTGTTGTATAAAAAAAACAGTAAGGTTCCTTTACCCATACATAAATGTATAGCATACATAAGTATCGATGTAAAACAATTTTCCATAACAATGAATCGTATAAATAAAGTACAGTTTGGCTTCATGTTTTTTTTTATAACAGCAAAATACAATATTTCAGTACACAATGTTTAATAAAAACCGCAGCACTGGTTGCAACGTAACAACAAGGTGAACATAAAATGTGGTTATTTATAGCACATCCGATACATTTTATTACAGAATGTAAGTACGCGATTGAATTAAAGATGTATAAAATTGGTGTAGTAATACACTAGTAGTAGCTGTAGTTTTCGAAAACGTTTCTAAACTGTTTTTCTGGTTGTAGTTTGGCCTTATAATATTGAGTGAAATCTGTTACAAGCTGTATTTGTGAAAAAATTTTAGACTTTAAAATGCGCATATTCGAAAAACTTGCCGCTATAGAATATGTGTAAAGTTCAACGACCATGGCAACACACGGAAGACATTTTCCCATTGGACAAAGGTCATTAAAAGCCGCCGCAGACGGATCACTAAGAATAGATCTACAATAGAAAGTGTTCTTTAAAATAGCCGTAGATCGACAGACATAAAATGCTATTAAAACGTACAAAATGCGCACTATAGATTAATTGTCAGGTCACTTCATATTAAGATAATTTAGTCGTGGTCTTTAAACCAGCTGCAACTGTCTTTGTGGGCTACAGTAAGTTATTGCAGATGCAGGTGTCAAAGGTACTTGGCACACATGCATTTTATAACGGTGTAGGTACATGTTTATCCTTTCATATTTAGTTGTAGTCTTTATTCTTCTTGAATTTCATTATATAAATATTTATTCATCTGATAGGTAAGTAAAAACGGAAACATCTTTTTTTTGATCGCTGCCCCAACGCAAACCTATTAAATTTATTATTTCTGGAAATCGCCACCTTAGCCAAAATTTAATTCATGAATAAAAATTGTTATTTCTGGCGTACTTGTGCATATTTTAAAGTGTACCTACTGTTTTACAGCAGCACTAATAATATTCTATAATAATCTGGTAGGGTGAGATAACGTGCCTATTCATTTTAAAAGTCTGTCTTTACAAATATTACTTACTTGGTAATTACGAACTTTAACTACATAATTGTTTTTGTTTATTTTTGTAGGTTTAGACTCTTAATAATTATATTAAATCAAATAAGTTATATGGAGCAAACTCCAAGGTACATTTTGTATTGCTATCAAAATTGTAAATGTCATATTAAATTAATGTCAATTTAATTTGTCAATTATATGTAAAGAGTGTATTTGAAAAAGATCTGAATAAAAAGATCGAAACGTCATATAAACATAAAACTTATTTGATTTCATATGATTACTAAGAGCCTAAAGCTACAAAAATAAACAAAAATAATTATCCAAAGGACTTTACTAAATAAAACATCTATATATTTAACTACACATATTTACGCGTTACAAAAAAATCAAAATAACACAACATTTGTAAAGAACCACCCTGTAAGTACCTGAACAATTCTTCAATTTGAACACGAAAACATGACATCCGAGCAAAATGTTTACAAGCTTTCAATGCTCTTACAACAGAAAGTCAAGATTCCTGACATCAATAAACAATATCCGCGAATGGCTTACAAAACAAAGCTCGACTATCATAACACCGAAGGGGTAATTAACACCCAGCAGGCGCTATTATAAACAGTTCAGTGGGCCTGGAAAGAAGCCAGAAAATTACAAAATCCTAAAATACTCGCGGTCCAGGCTTTTGTCTGGTCCGCAGGGTCCGTCAATTTTAATTATTAAAACTCGGCTCTTGTTTGGGCGGTAACAGGAAAATGCAAAACTGCAGAACTGAATGGTATAGAGACGACATTGGCCTACATAATGAAACAAAAAACAACTGGTTACGTCATTTGCATTATAGGACCGGTTTTTGGTTACCTTGAAAAGATATACCTATTACTGCGATTATGTCTTGTATAGTGGCGAAGTTTCATAGTTATACGGTTGTCTACGCCGCAGAACTAATTACAAAGTACGAGGATTAATTATTTTAGATTATTTTAGATATCTCATCGGAGGAAAAGCTAACTTACGGATTGATATACTATAACCTATGAGCACCCATATTTTAGCGACAGGAAAATTAGATATCTTGTTACTGCTGGCACAAGAATAACAAATATGAAACCAGAAGCGATTGGATTAACATTGTTTAATTTTTTATGTCTTTTTCTATCTTTTGTTGTATAGCTGCGACCGATGTGAAGATTCTGAAGACTATAAGTCTATCAACGACAATGATGATAAAGTTTTTATATTTTGCCAACTAAAGGTGAAAATGCAGGTACTTGTACATAAAATTAGCAGAGTAAAGTGCCCAATTTGATCACTTGCTTACATAATCTAGGCAGTTTTAAAAACTGTTCAAATAGCACCAAGCAAGCGGCTATTTAATACCCCGACAAAATTTTTTTTGACAAATGTTCATTTTTTATAAATGTTAATGCCATTCCTAGGTATCCATAAATTAKGTCGGTATAATGCATATTTTTTTAGTCATAAATTTTAAACTTGTTGAGATTTTTGCAAAATTGTTCAAAAAGGTTGACCAAGTAGCCCCCGTTTACAGAAGATTTTTTTACATTATCTCGTCTGTTACTAATAAGTGTCTGAGTAACGTAGGTAACTTTCCGATTTCCTATTAGCTAAACTGACGCTTTACAGTCATCTTTCACACAAATAACATTAACGAAACTATCTCGTTTTGTAAACTCTTTAAGAAAGGCCTAATAAGCCGAAACATGTAACAGGTTAAACTCAATAAAAACTGAAACATTGCCAAGTGTTATAATTATTATAATATTAAAATTACTAAAGGTGCTGGTTCGTTTTAGAAATGAAAAAATGCGACAAAATGCTAGAGTTTGTATTATTTAGATCTGGAACTAAATGACTGACTTTAATATAAATTTGGAAAGATATTTTCTATCAACACGTGGTATAATAATATTAATTTATGATTAGCCACTTGCAGTAGTTCGTTATTTATGCGTTTTATGTAGTAGTTCTCCTTATTAAGGCATGAACAAATGCAATACAGTGAATGATTTTTAAATTAATAAATTGTGGAAGTATTATCGATAGCTACGGTCACTCTCGGTAGTTCATTACTTCATTAGTTGGATTTGGGCGCAACATTTAGTTGCGGCTCCTGAAGTGGGGCTCTAGGACATAGCCCTCCAAAAAAATAAATTCAATTAAGATGTATCATGTATATTAAACCACGTCGCATATTATATGTACTTTCCTTACCCGAACTAGCTTTTCTTATGAGTATAAAAATAGATGATGAGCTGTAATGACAGTGAAATAGATCTATGTGTAGTTGGTTGCGGTGCAGACAACATAGCATAGACATGCTTTGTTATTTTAGTTTAGGCAACCAAGTTTACATGGGCACAAGCCTTTACGCCCAATGGTTTTACAGTTGCTATATCTGGTTGCTGCATTAGTACATTTGTATATTATCGTTAATAACCTTTACCTCAACGGCATGAAAACCTGTCATGAACAATCATAATAATATATTAGCAAAATTTCCTTTGAATATTGTTAACTGAAAGAAAAATTAGCGGTGATGTTATTAGTAACGAGTAAGTTTAATAGGGAAATGTGTACAAACCAATAGTTTGGTGGGCACAGTATCCCAGAATTTGAGGTGCGGAGAATAGTATTGAGCCCCTCCAATTGGGTATTATCACTTTTTTTGAAAATTACGTAAAATGAATCTTGAAGTGCATATATATCATAGGCCATGTTAAAAAAAATAAAAAAAATATTTGTAGGTAGAGAATTTCAGGTCTGAAATTCGAATCTTAGGAGTCACCGCCAAAACGCTTCTATCCAAGGTTATCCACCTCATGACGTCAAGTGTCATATAAACATTACCGAGAAGCGTGCTGTTTAATGGTGTAGTATCATTCCTGTTTTGGAAAAGCTTTTGTGTGGTGTTTATTGAAAGGACAGTGTAAGAGGTAGCAGCATAAAGTGATTTGTGTAGTTTTACAAGCATCTATTATGTATGAAAAACAAAACAATTGTTGTTTTGTACATGGTTATAAAAGTACTTCAGTCAGTACAGCTAACAAAATTTTTGTAACCGTTCCTCGAGATTATTAACGTATGAAAAAGTTGTTTAAGGCCCCTAGACGTGATATGCCGAAATCGCAAAGTTTGTTTTTCTGTTCATCATCTTAATTCTTACTATAAGCTTTATTATTCTTTTTGGGGTATTAAGTGTTTACCATTCATTCATTTATTTACAGTTTTAAGTTGATAGAGGGAAATGTTATAATAAAGAACGAGGTTGCTCCCCATATATTCGAATGTTAGCCAGACCGGAAACGAGCCGCAAAAGCCCCGAAAATAAATGGCAATTTATATTTATTCTGACCTCTAAAATATATGTTAAGTTTAGGGTACATTTTTGAATCTTACATTTTTATGTTTACAAATAGTATGTTTCCAACAACCCACTGTGATCAAATTATTAATGCTCCGTTAATTTGATAAAAAGTTCACTTATGCTGTTGCTTTTACGTTCTTCATCTCCGCCACGTTGAACCGCTCGTCGTGGTACACAAATTCCATAACAATGAACATGCCTTCAGAAGTGATAACTCATAGGTATTTCACTTTTTCTTAGCGTATTTTAATTCGCTTGTCACAAAATGAACGCAAACAACAAACTGATAAATTGATGGGCTGACGCTGACGCGTGATGCACTGACCCCAGATGTAAACGAGCGGCCATTTACAAGACAGCTGATGTCACGGCCAATATGTTCGCGTTTTGGCGGTCCCTTTAAATATTCACATTTTTAATATTAAAAATACACCTTACGATCCATTTTTTTGAATTTATAAGCTGTAACAGCTGTTTGGTGGATTAGATGCTATATTAATATGCAATTTAAAAAAATATAAATACATGGCAAATATCCAATTCGGAGGGCCACTGGCCGCCGCTGATAACAAAACTTATTAAACTCGGGTAGATCTGAATTAAAACGCTCAAATTTTATTATTGCAAAGGTATTCCGTTTATGCATTGTACGGATAAATAATAATAGTTATACGATCGAAACATGCTCACCAAATCGTTGCAGCGTTTCCGCAAAACACTATTGTACTATAAGGTATTTACTTCCTATATAAAAAGTAATTATGAAGGGTATCTCAGATGGGACTCTAACTTAAAAACGTTATTTAATCCTAATGACTCGCGCAAGTTAAAGTGAAAAAATCGTAATATATCCCAAACATGCAAAAAAGTATTGCAAACATTTATGCAATTACATTCTGTGGTTAAGGCAAGAATGCTGTTTTTGCGGACAAAATGATGGAAAACTTTGAAATGTATTTTACAATTCCTTTTAATTTAGTAAGATAGGGTGATAAACATACAAACTGAAAACACTTAAAAGTAAGGATTCTTTTTGTTACACATGCCCCACGTTTCAATAACAATGCGTTGGCCTATTCAATCAGGAGATTGTAAATAGTTCCTGGAACGAAGCAAAAGCACTGCTACGCTTATTTTTACGAATAACCTAACTGAGTAAAAATAATGAAAGTTTTAGGAAAAAGATGCCCAGATTAAAGATGTAGCTTTTTATTTTAAAACATACTACGTTAATATAAAATTCATAACATTATCTACTAATTACATTTAAAGGTGGTATTTGTTACAGTAATAGCGTAAACATTATCAAGGATTTTACATATTCCGGGGACAAGTCGGTAAACATTCCTTTCTGTTCTATTACCTCATCATGTAGATTATGCTAATATCTGCGCGTAGTATGTAGTATTCTGCTTTGAAAATAATATTGTGTAAATAAACAGAAATCTAAGAATATTGATGTAGTATTTTAACAGTAGTTATCATAAATAGTACGACCAGAGCCACCCCTCAAAAAAATTATATAGTAAGAGGGGGTTATGCTTGTATGTCACATCATTATGAAAGTACCTTCATTGACTAATTCTTCAAATTTGAGTGTTCTTATTTTCAGAATCACGAAGTTTTTTAAAGGGAACAAAGGTGGCGCCATCACTTGCAGTAAACTTCTTTCTTCACCATATTAAAGAAAAAAAAAAAGAAAAAATTGTACGTTTTGGGCGACCGCTTTACCGGACCATTCTTTTAAAGTAATTCGACTAATGATAATTATTTACGGTTATTAGCAGAACTTATTGATTCATTAATCATCTAAGCACTCAATGCAGACGTAAATATCCTTCCTATCGCGTGCAAGTACGCGGTTTCCTATATGTTTAAAATGGCTAACCCGAAGAAGTCCCATCAAATGCAAAGCTAAGTCGCCTTTAAATTTCTTTTTGTAGAGCCACTAAAAATTCAAGGTTTATGCAGCACCATTAGAACCTTTAGCAGTGCTTCGAAGAGCGCGACGCAAGGAACGCAAAACGTTAGACAAGCTTTTGAAAATCGATTGTAGCATTTTACGGAAGCTGCGGATGGACATTTTGAGAAGTGCATTCGTTGAACCAGACGTGTTTTACAACCATTTTTGTTTTCTCTCACGGTAATCTAAAATAAGTTCTCGTTCACGTTTGAAAATAAAAACAATGAAAGAGCTTCAAATGATATGTCACTCAACGCCTCTTGCTATTTGAATTGATTGATTCTGAATGCTAGAAGGATGCAGATATAACTTGAAAATGGCAAAATAGTTTTATTATTTTTTTCATTTAACTTTCATTTAACACTGTTATTATTTTGACTACTTACTTTTATTTTGATTTTTTTAAATAAATAGTTGAATAAAATTTACAAAATAGCCGAATAAAATCCTGGCAGTATTTTTATTATTTTATGAATGTGAAAATGAATACTTATTAAATATATGACTAATTTTTGTTTCAAATTATTGACATTATCGTTCCTCAAATCCTCCAGAATATATTACGTTTAAGCTGGTGCTGTACAACTTGGTAATTGTTGTGATATTTTAATACCAGAAGTAATTACTAATGTACAAAGTTGATTTTATACAAAACTAAAGTTTTGCACTGAGGATTAATATTACGATAGCAGTGGTTAATTACATTACAATGAACGATGGCAGCTATCATAACTAATTTAAATTGAAGCTGAGTTCCGAATGCCCAACTACATTGCTCATACATAAACAGTAGTAAAAGCGCATAATAAACATCGTTGTTACTCAAGGTATAAATCGTCATTTTGCATTCAGTTACGAGCGTGCCTAATCCCCGTAAAACATGAGCACTTTCTGTTTTTGCGAACGTGATATGGTCCAGAATACAATAACGAAATTTTCTTGGTATTTTGTTGTAAGTACAATTGCTGAACGTCAAGAGTAGAGAGAATAATGCGAATACTCGGATTTTAAAATGTCGTGCAAAACTACAAATTACATTAGCTTCATTTAATTCTTTCGCTGCTATTTTCATCAAATGACAAATTTTGAAGAACACAAACTTTTGATATATTGTCTTTATTTATGAAACATTTACGTTTCTTATGTTGTCGACACATGCGGTTTCTTCATTTTAATACAGTAAACAGCATAGGTTGGTATAGCCTTTATTCCTACAGAATGGCATGGATATGTTATCCTTAACATCTTTTGTGGATTCATTCCTTCTTTGTAATGTTTAGCCTGAAATTTTGACAACCCTTCTTATAAGACTACCCAACAAGCAAAATTATTTTATAATTTCCAAATAGCAAGGCATATTTGTTATATTGTTGTTTTATTATTGTTCCTCGACGTCCATTTTATTTTATAAGGTATTCCCTACGAGTATTCAGCTTCAGTACTGTTATATAGTTTAGTGTTAGAAACGTTTTCACAGCAAAATTATAAAACAGTGTTAAGCACCATTTTATAGTCATTGTATAAAGGTTTGCACAACTTTTTATAGAACATTTTTCCAGTGGAGACAAATTATTTTATAAAGAGTTTAAATATGTGTTATTCAACACTGAATCGTCAGCTTGTGAACACCTATAAAACTATTATATTAAGTCTTGATTTGACACATGTAAAAAAACAATTAGTTATACAGCAATTTCTTCTGTGATAATTACGCTTTATAAAGAGGAAGCCATATTATTATCATGATTGTAAACACATATATGGCCGCCATTGCGTAAAGCCCACTAAAAATTATTTTTTCACAAAAAAGTAATGTACAAAAGTTATGTTTCTAACTAAAATGATTATAAAATGCGGTTTATAATTAGTGCAGATAGATTTAAGATACCACACGATTAAAAACATTTTTTGTATTTTGTCAATATTTCTTTTAAATTGATGAAATACTTATTATTTTTGAAGCGCTTAAAAATTTTGTATACATATATGCATATGTTTCACAGAAAATTTTGTTTGGTAGTAGTTTCTTGTGACTACAATTCAATACTACGCATATTTTATGTCATGTGGTACGGTATATATCTCGGTCTGAGGACATGTTTTATTTTACAGAGGAATATGGGTTGCAACTTTACCCAATCGTTAAGAAATAAAACATTCTCCGCCAAATCGGTTAAAACACCGAAATATTCCTTTGAAGATGCTGAATGCAACAGTATTGTAGCATAATAGAAAATGCCGTAACATTTATAAAACTAATTTATAATAAATTGCTATAAAACCGTTTTGTAACTGATAGTAATTTTTATACCACCTCTGTAACTATCTACAAAACTGTTCTGTAACACCTACTAGAACCATTATGGGATACTGTATATAACTAAAATGTTTTATAAAGATGCGCCTTTTTGCATCTTTAAGTATCCTATAAACGTTATGACACTGTTTACAAGAGTACAACTGTTTTATAAAAATTGTTTTATAAACGTTTGCCTGATCATTATAAAGCTGTAAGTTGCTAGTTGGGATATGAAATAAATAATTCATGCCTGGCTAACAAAGTTAAGCAAGTAAAGTGCTATCGAACAGGAGACGAATCTAAAATGACAAAATATATGTTTTCAACCTGGAATCAAACCCAGGACTTCTGAATTAAGCATCGGGTATGTTTTCGACCAGCAAAGCAAACTGCTGTAAAGTCTAGGAAACGCCCGGCAATGAATCTACAAAATGCATCAGACAGGCAGCAGGGGTCAGACCCTTTGACATGAGTCGGACAGGGGGCTTCCTAGCCTGGTGGTATGATTGCTGAAGCGCAGTGTGTTCAATTTCCGTTCCAAGCAACAATCTTTTTCTTCTTAGACTATATTATATTTCCACCAGTCAATCAACAATATGCATTGTTTCGTTTTTATTGGTAGCCTTCGGTAACAAAATACCGAGTATTGTGAATATTGCATCCTCTCAGGTATTCTCTTACATATTTTATGTAGGAACACATCTTAGGTGCTTTCATCTCGACATAAGCATTATCAATTTTTGCAAATGGTCAGTTTTGTGTTCCTTATTTTTATGACATTTACATATAACATTATTTTGATAATATGAGTTTGATATTGATATATACTTCTTGCTTATCAGTAAATTAACGGACTAAGTAAAAGCGAGCTTAAAAAAAGACATTAATGTCTTAGCTTAAAATAACTAAAGAACTATATCTGTAAACCGACCACGAAACACCTGTTGAGTACAGTCGGTCATATATTTGAGTAATTCCAAAAAAATAGTTTTTTTTGTGGGCATTCTGGACATGCAACAGAAACCATTCCTTAATAATTCAATATAGTATACAAAATTTTTGTCGCAGTCGGAGTGCAAGCTACCTCAATTCAACACCCCTTATACAACTTAAATATTTACAAACAAATTTTGGCTATTTTTAAGTAAAATGATCTGATAAATTCGAATTTTGAGGTCGCGATTAGATCTGAAATTGCAAAAATGCTGAAAAGTCCGATTTTCCACAATTTTTGGATATTACGATTTAAACAGTGTTTTAAACATTTCAATCGTTTTTTCGGTAACGGCAGAACCCAATGAGCTGATTTTTTTACAGGCTATACTTTGAAATGTGCAGATGACGAAGGTCTGTCCGAAACATTCAAAGTTTAAAAGGTTCTGTAAAACATAATATACGCATGGATGTCGTATTTAGGTAAAGGAAATTTCACGTATCGGACGGCTATATTTATTTTCCATAATCCGTCGATACATCAGCGAGACAAATTAAAATAATAGTTCATATTTACTTTTAGTGAAAAAATATACTCAAAATATGCCATTTCGAGACTAGGTATCAGTGAACGATACGAGGACACACAGTGCACTGCGCGGCCACAGCAAGCAGATTTGTATAAAATCATGTAACTTACCTTCCACAAATAACATAAAAATGTGCTAAGCACGCTTCACAATACTTGGGTAATTGTACAAAAATAGCTCAAAAACAGGTACTTTTCAGATTGCATTATGAAAACAGTATATTCATAAGTAGCCCTTGCACAAACAAGAAATTAAACAGTGCTCGTTACACATGCACCGAAATGAACATGTAAAGTTTTTGCATTTGCAGAAAGGAGTTATTGCACTATAATTGGTAAGTTGGTTAAAGTTCTTCCTATTTTATCTGCCATCCGAATTCCAACAAGCATATTTGGAATTAACGGCTTTATTTGTAAAGATGTTTTGTAAACCGCACATTGCATGCAGGCCCTTCTAACGTGAAACTCAAAATTTTCTGTCATCAAAGGACTTGTGGTTTTCTATTTTGTCTTAATAATTTTAGCCATGTGTTAAAAGTTTGACTGCAGTCTGTAGGGAGATGCTTTGGCAAAAGTGGTTTTTTCCGATTCAGGTAAACAACTAGTAATTTTATAACTTTTGTAGCCGAACATACTAGACTTTTGTCCAGTCCTCTTAACAATAACAATACTTTCGCCAAAGCGATTTTATTGACAGTGTGGTATTAAGGTTTTCAAGCAATAATATTTAATTCGCATTCTGCAAGTAATAATTTTGTAATATCAGCAAGTCATTGCTTTTTCTTCGATAACCAACTTTTTTTTGGAGGTTTGATAAATTTTTTAAGAAAAATGTTAAACTGCGGGTTTTCTTTTTGTATAGCTGCTCTAGTATGGACAGGTTTCAGTAAATAACGTTCCATTCACAATTCGTGGTCGTGGTATTTAAAACACCTCACCAAACCCTTGAGTTTTACATAACATGTCGGTATCATTGAGTAATTTCTGCCTTTCAAAAGTAGCAATGATTAAAAGTTTATGATTGCCTTTTGAAACACGCGACTTATCACAAATAAGACAAAATTGTGGGGTCTGACTTTTGGAACGACTGATTTTTGCTATTGGAACTTCTGCTACTTGCAAACCGACATTATAAAAACCTCTCATGTATGATCCTGTAACTGAGAGTGCCACAGCGGATTCTTTTCATAAAATCCAACTTTATTTTTGAGTGCTTTTTTAGAGCCACATAATATTTATCTATTTTCGGGACGACACATATAAAAGTGATTCGTACCGCTCTTCTGTTACCCCTTGCAGACTTTCGTTGGTACTAAATTGACATAATGACACAACAATACATAAATATCTGCAAAACAATGATACTTTCCTTAACTCGCAACATGAAATGCAACAACAAACAAAATAGATTTCTAACTTACGAAATCGTTTCGTTTTCGCAAATACCATTATTTAAAAAATTGAAAAGTATGTTTACTGAATACAGGAGGAATAAAAACACATATTACAATATGCGAACACAACGTAACTGCACATGAATACCGTATACCTACGCAGACGTAGCTATCGCGGTTGCCAGAGCATGCTAATACTTTAACTCGCCATAACTTTTTTATCTTATAATATTTTGTATTCATTTTTTCACTAAAAATAAATCTGAACTATCATTTCTATTTGTTTTGCTGATGTATCGATGAATTATGAAAAATAAGTATAGCTGTCCGAGACGTTTATCTAAATATGTTGCTCATGCGTATATAATTTTTTTCGCAGGTCGGTTTTAAATATTGAAATGTTTCTGACAGACCGTCAGTATCTGCACATTTCAGAGTATATCTGTTTAAAAAATCAGCTCTTTAGGTCTTACCGTTACCGAGAAAACAATTAAAACGTTTTAAAAATTGCACAAATAGTAATTTACAAAAATTATGAAAAAACTGACTTTTAGGCAATTTTGCAATTTCGGATTTAATCGCGACGTCGAAATTCCAGTTCAGCTGATCAGTTTACGTGATAATTGCCAAAATTTGTTTGTATATGTTTAAGTTGCATAGGAGGTCATTAAAACGCATAATTTTGGGGTTCTGCACTCCGACTATCGGATACTTCTAATATTAAAATAATATTGAAGACGACACATACTAATTGAATAAAATTATGAGGCAGCTCTGATGTGCTAAATCATTCCGTATTTCACATTCTCTAGAAGCTTCAGTTGTAATGAAGAACTTACATATTTATACAAATTATATATTCTTTATAGATCTGGAGGTGGTAAATGGTGAACGGTCAACACCGATAACATTTATGTATTTTTAATAGGTAAGTTAGTAGAAGTATCGGCATACGCAAATTATGCAAACACAATAAACAATCAAATATGTAATTAGTAGATCGTTTCATCGATAACACAGCTACAATTGCGTAGGTTGATTACAATGCTCTTTAAAAAAAAATATGTTTTTCTCATTACTAGACTAGAAAAGGTCACAGTGTCAACTAAATAAGATTTATTAATATCGTTTTATGTGTTAGCATTAAACGCCCACGAAACTACGTACGATTTAAAAATACAGGTAAACTAATAACCGACGGTACCTATATTAAAACGATATTAGGATTTTAGAGAAGGTATTAATTCAAAGGTTTGGAACAGAGGCTCAAATTAAAGGAAAAGTTCATGACAAGCTACCGCTTTGATTTTGATTTACATTATCTGGTGTGCTCTGCAAATTCATTTTTTGTAATCACTAAATCTGTATTTTTCGGTATTTATCCCGTCTCTATGCATTCTTATAGAGATAAGTGGTTTCCTGTATCAAATAAAATAAAATTTTCCTCTCATGGTCGCACAGCCAGTTGAAGTGCCCTATAGATAAACATAAGTAAACTCAGGATTGGCTCTTTATCAGGTTATATCTTCACCTTGCTCCAGGTGCACAATTTACTTATACAATTTTGCTGCAATAGGTAGCGCGCGTATTTGATTCAAATACTAAATCCCGTCTCCCAAATATTTAATTTTTAAATATTAATAATGGAAGCTGTGCACAATGACCTTAGGCGTTTAAAATTCTGATGAAAAATAACCCACTAATTATACACTTTACATCTAATACATGGTAAACTAAAAACCGTATGCCGATGCGTAATGTACCATATGTGCATAAACGCATCTGAACACAATTGTTAGAGCAAGAAAATACCCAGAACAAAAAGTCTTAGGATAATACGATAAAATATTGGAACATACTCACTAGAATGCTTCTCAGAAAATATTTAACATTTCACTGACTAGCGATGTATGGACATGCTCGAAAGGTATAAAAACAACATTAGCATCAAGTTTCAATTAGTAAACTCCACAAAATTTCTTGTCACTAAAATTGTTTAGTTTTTAACGTTCAAATAGAACTTACTATGCTTTTAATATAACTAACAAATACTTTCCAGTCGTCACTTCCATTCGCTCCAAAAGTTTGTTTATTATAGGAGTAAGTGCATCTTATCACTCGTGTTATGTAGAAACAGTGTGATCGACTACCGGGGACAGCGCGGTGCGGGAATAATCGCATCAAGCAAGTCCCGTCATCAGTGTAACAAAAACGCGATTAAATTTATTTGCGCGCGCGTTAATTCTTTGCGATAACTCCTAAGATATTCATGTAAATTATATGATGTAAAAGATTATAATAATGCGCATGAAATGCTTAAGATAAGCGAACGTATTTAAGTTGATAAGGATTAATACTGTATCCGTCTAAATAGCTTTCCAATAACCGCATTGTACGTGACCATTATATTAAAAGATCCTTAAAAGGTAGATATCTGCCGTCCCAAACTTCTTTGTAGATCTATAAAAGAGGAATATGCCACCATGCATTGTTTTGTTATATCTGTACCAATACTAAAATATGACAAATGACTAACGTGTTTTCTGTAATTTGTATTATCCATGTCATTGAAATTTAAAAAAGCAAATTCAAACGAAAAAAATAGACTGATTGATGAAGAAATGATAGGGCATAGTTCTTATTTATGGAGGATTCAAGGGTTCAATGAGGTATACAGCTATCTTGAGCAATTAATCTCAAAGTTTTGTAAGTAGCTAAACAATTTTGTATATTTTAATTGGTTCATAAATAAACTTACAGGAAAGCCCTGAGGAAGGCTGAAAATACAGCCGAAAGCTTAGCAAAAGAACGAAGAGTACACTTGACTTAAGATACCACTAGGTCGAAATTCCCCGAATCTGAAACTTTCTATTTCTATATATACACACATTATGGCAGAGTCACTTAAAACAATAATTATTTCAAGATTTAATCAGTTAGTTCAACAAATTACACATGTCACATAACATTACATCACCAGCGACACATGAATAGGTGACTACCTTTACACAGATTTTATTTCCATGGGTCGTACGTAATTAGGTAATTTGGAAGCGTAAACACTATATTCACTTTAGAAAAATAGTACACGTTCCACTATAACAGCAGGATTTGGTAGAGCTCAAGGGCATTCGCAGGAGGTTTGCGCCAACGCGTTATTTATTTACAACAATATATTACCAAATAATTTAGTGAACTAAGAATATATTTAATGGCATTATATTAATTGAAACCATAACATTAGGGGGTTTACGAAAATACTTTGCAGGTTTTTTTTCAGCGAATTAGATCATTCCATGTCTTGTTATGGGCAGTTGTTTTTCACTTCCTCGAGATGCTCTTCTTTCATTCAAAATTGTTTCTATAGAACAATGTATTGAGAATTAGTAGAGCACATGGATTCACGTTGTCTAAGAAAATGAAATAAACTGTATTTAATGAATTACTTCTACTTTTATAAACAAAGAAATTATTTTCGTAATTATTGTTATATGAATACAGTATTTATTATTTGGGGCATACCATAAATATTTGCAAAATTTGCTTATTTGAATTGTCAACTTAATATGCCCCAAAGGACATAAAGCAATACTAGAAGTTTTCAGTTTATGCATCGATCGGAATTAGAACGCACTATATAATTCATACTTTTTCACAATTTAAAAGCATGTATTTATATAATAAATGGGATATTAGCAATATTTTAGCAATGGAACAAATTCTTTACATCGGAAGGCAGCTCAAATTCACTGAGTTTATTTTCACATATCTATTTTTATAATTTAGTTGAATACCTACTCAAAATTCATACTAAACATTCAAAATAAACCTTTATTGTCTGCTAAAAAAGTTCAATGATTATGTGTCTTCTTCATTTAACATAAACTGCTGTAATATATAGAAAATACGAAACTGAAATGGAGAAGTTTAAAAAACTATTAATTACTTTTAATTCTGGATAAGGTATTATTATGACGAAACCACAGAAATTTGCAACAGCCAAATAGGGAAACTGTTGCAGAGCTATAGTCGTATTGAGAAGTGACACATGCAATAGGTAACAAAAGTTTAATAGAGGAGACAGTCAACACTAGATTTAGTCCATCATTAATAACTTATATATTCAATAAAGAAAAGAGAAACTTAACTTTACCTCCAGTAGCAAGCAAAAATTAGGTTATAGATAATACAGTATCTACATGTATTGTATATTGTGTCTTCAAGAAATAACACTTACAGACTAATGAAAAAAGTAATACGTGTTAGCGGATATCATTTTTTCTAGCGTATACAACACTAGCTGCATTGTAAGTGTATTTGAATTCAAGAATCGAGAAATATGTTAATTAAAAGTACGTCTACCAGAGGACTAACTGGTAAAATCGCTACTACATAAATAGATCCTCTGTACTTGTACTAACCAGATTCCATATTTGCTTCTTGTACAAATTGTGTAAAATAAAAATAAAATAAGTTTATTTGCAATTATGTTAGACGTTTTGCTAGCTTTTTAGTACATACAAATGAATGTTTCTAAACACCAGTACTGACAAAGGGCAGTGCTATACTAGCGCTGAGGGCATTTCTTACCATTTTTAGGCCACGTATATAGGCGGGAAGTCTGCGGGGGTTAATTATTAATTTAGCCGGTATTTCCACCTGTTGAGTTCAAACAAGGACGAAACCGAATCGTGATATCCGAATAGAGTGACCAGAGCGGATGTTGTTTTAATTATGTTACTGGTAGATACTGGATTTATGAAATCCATTATCTTCGAAATTTTCGCTATTTGATTTCATAAAGATGTAAATCGCATTTATCGGAAAAGAAATCAATAATTATAGCCGCACGCATAGTGTAGTATAATATCCACAGAACTTGTGACTAGTGATGTCCGCCTGCAATACTTTTGAAGATACTAAACTCTTTACCTACCCCTTTAATTTGTTTAAAATATAGATATGAAAATATCGCACGTCAAATGATAAAAATAATATACAGGGTGTGGTCGAAATACACCGACAACGTTTGACAGGTGATAGAAAAAGCAATTTTTTTTAATTAAAAACAATTCCGAAAACGCTTGGTTTTTGATATACTTACAGGGTGTTGAAATTGAATTTTTAAAAATGATTTTTTTAAGACTATTCCTGAACTATAAATCTTATCAATTTCAGATGTGGTGGGTAACACAACGGCATTAGTTACAATAAAAAAAGTAATCGGGGGCTTCTAAAGCGACAGTGGCGTGCGCTGGGGTAATGCACACCCTCCTTTTTAATAGAACTTTTAGCTCTGTGGATTTTTAGACAAACTAATACAATTTTGTAATCTCCAATCAATTCTAAATCAAACATGTCTCTTTGAAGTTTGCCGTAAAACAACTCATTTGTCCCTAAAAATTGACTTTTTGATTGAAAAACACTACACCGCCATTATTTTATGAAATCAGAATAATGTTATTGAAACTGACAACACATGGAAAGTGATAGAAAATGCAATTTTAAAAACTGTATATCAAAAACAAAGCGTGTGCACAATCTTTTTATTCGAAAAAAGATTTTATAATTTCATTTTCTATCACTCTTCAAGCGTTGTCAGTTGCAATAACATTTTTGCGATTTCACAAAATAGTGGCGGTGTAGTGTTTTTCAATAAAAAGAGATCAATTTTTAGGGACAAATGAGTTGTTTTACGGCAAACTWTAAAGAGACATATTTGATTTAGAATTGATTAGAGATTACAAAACTGTATTAGTTTTGCCTAAAAATCCACAGACCTAAAAGTTCTATTAAAAAGGGGGGGTTGTGCATTACCCCAGCGCACGCTACTGGTGCTTTAAAAACCCTCCGATTACTTTTTTTATTATAACTTATGCCGTTATGATTACCACCAAATTTAAAATTGATATATTTACGGTTCAGGAATAGTCTTAAAAAATCATTCTTTAACATTCAATTTTCAACACCCTGTATATCAAAAAGCGTTTTCAGTTTTTTTTATTCGAAAAAAATTGTTTAAAATGCATTTTTTATCACCCGTCAAACGTTGTCGGTGTATTTTGGGGACACCCTGTATATAAAGTAGAAGATTGATATATGTCGCATGAAACGCATTTGTTCTTCTAAATTGTCTTTTGATTAAGTATTTTGAATATAAAACATGTAATGTTTTGCCATGCTTGCTTGTTAAGATTTATAAAATTAACAATTTTATATCGTACTTCCGTGATCTATACTGACATGATGGATAACAGACGTTATCAAAAACTTTGTCAATTGATCCTAGACACATATCCAGTTCTCATTTAAAAGACGTTACAAGTGTGGTGACATATTTAAACTAATTACAATTCATAACCCCATAAAAGAGGTTAGTATCCTCTGCACGTTCATTACCGACTTAGCACCGTACGTCGGCCATGACTCATAGGATCACATGGGGTCACTTTTAATTAACTTCTAAAAGGTTACACCAAAAGTACCCGGATCTTGGTATTCGTAAAAGGTTTACATAATAAATACCAGTTTTGATGAAACAGACTGGTAGTGCGTCTATTGCTGCCTATTTTCGTTTTGGAAGAAAATAATAAACTGCTCCTTATTTAGTAAATTATTTTATTGTTATATAATGTGGATATGTTATGTCTTCGCCAACAGCCATTTCTACAGCGATGACTGTTTGTCACAAAAAAAACCTTTTTTTTCTACGACACCTATACAACATTCCTAGACAAATAGTAGTAGTGCGATTTAACTTCGCAGTGTAAACATACAGTATTATTACATTATATTTATTCTCCTGTTCATGACTAGACTAGAAACTCTAATACAATTATGTATAAATGTTTTGCCACCCATTCCTTTTGTAAATGATATCATAATAATTGCAGACCACATTTGTTATTTTTGTTAATTTATTGGAGAGCCTTGTAGTTTACTTCTTGTAAAATTGGTAAGAAACAAAGAAACAGGCATCCTTATTTAGAAATATATAGTATAAATTTTTTTATGCTGGTTATATAGTGTCGAATCAAGAATAAACCCGTCTAAAAATAATAAATCAATGTCAAACCATCGTATCGTCTTTAAATTTTTATCTCACACAAAGTTCTGCTAGCATACGCTAGAACACATTAACATTGCAGAATCTAGTGAATCGCTCATTCATATAAAGTACATTACCATGCAAATTGTAAATAATTACGAAGTCAAGGTCATTTCTAAATTTAAAAACTCCCGCAATGAACAAGAATGTAGTAACAATGGAAGTTGTCCTCAATTGTGCACATTCCATTTTACACACACAAAAAATCGTCAGGCGAGGCGAAAAGAGTTAATCTTATTATACTAATTGTTAATTCCGCATGGGTAGTTCCCAGGCAATGAGCGCGTTTCTGCTACAGCTGCGCTGTTAGCATCACACTTCAATTAGGAGACTTAATGAATATGTATTGTCGTTTCTCATCGGTAAGTGTAATTAAAAACATTGCCGAGAGCAAGCGTTTTATTCAATTATCCCCCTCATCGTTCTCTAGTTGCAGATTACAACATCCAGACCCTCAATTTTGAACAACACGTGGCCCACTTTGTGAATAACATTTGGATGCATACTTTTAAAACGAAAACAATTGCTAAAAACTCAAGATATCTTGCAGTTGCATTAATATGCCTAGGTTTCATTAAATTCTAAAAAAGTTCTTAGAAAACGTTTCACATCTGTTAAAGGTACAAAATTTTAATTGGGCAGCAAAAGTTTGATATTCAAATAAAATAATTGAATAATTCATAACTATTATAACCAATTACAAAAATAACATTGTAAGGAAAACTAGTATCGCATTTGCAACGAAACACAAGAAAAGCAAAACAAAATAAGCACAATAAGAATAATATAGAATACCATAACATGTAATATAGCTTCTAAAACAGTTCAATTAAATTCCCATTCTATTACATTCAAATGCTCTAGTATTACGACGGCGTACAACAGTTTTCAAGAAAAAAAAACGAGTAAAACAAACTTTTAAGCAACGAAGGACTCTTTAAGATTAATACGTTGTTATGCAATTCCAWACAATTAACATATAACATGTCTATACTTATGTTAATATATTACATAGGTAATATATCTATACTTATAAAATAACATGTCCTGACTGACCGATTTGTCATCGCTGAGAGCAAACTATTGAAGCTATACGCATGAAATTTGGCCAATAGGGTCCTTTCATAATGCAAAGATTTGTGGATATTGTATCCAAAGAAGGTCTAATAAGTAAGGAAAGGCATTCTTTTAAAGTCATTGTTTAAGCTAGAAGCATGAAACTTTAATTTTGGGCTTTTGATTTGAAATAAACAGCACGTGTTCCAGCGTCAGAGTATATGGAAACGAAGTCATAAATGACGAATATATGTAAATCTAGTTTTAGTGCCGCTGTCAAAAAAGCTTGGATTCATGTGGGAAAAGTCGTGACTGGGACTGGTACGGAGCAGAATTTTACAGTGATATGACTACCATGTCGCCAAGAAGCCCGCAGTATTTTTTACAAAGCTAAAAATTGTCCGGAAAAGATTTTAATTAAAAACGTTACCTTTTCTCGAAACAAACCGTCGTTTGGACAGTTCTGGACTCCTTCAACAAATCAATAAGGTAAAATCAAGTATACAGTGCAGCTTTATCTCTTATGTTAAAACATTCAGTGCATATCCTATAAAGCAAACAAGTTAAATGTTTTCTTTGAAGGAGTAAACATGGACGTTTTACCTATTGTTTTCTGAACATTTGCACTGTACGGACGATATAAGCAGAATAGGTTTGAATCGTTACGGTTTTTCTTGTCGTTCTAGAGGTAAACACGGCGGCGGTGTATATCTATTTGTATAAAATCAAATATTAAATTTAAAATGTATGGATATTGTTAGCAATTTTTCTGTTTTAAATGTATTCGAATGTTGCGGTATTGAGTAACAAAATCTCATTACAGTACATCGCCCTCCATCAGGCACCATCGAGGAGACTAAATGTCTTAGCAACCTTTGAGCAATGTTTAAAAAAAAATTCAAAATGAAAACTAGTTAAGATAAATTAATTGATTTTAAACCTCACTTGATTGAAATAAGGAACACTGTTTCGTTATATGGAGATCTGTGTAAATTTCACTCTGAATTTAAAAAACAATTTGCTCAAGCTAACAATGGTAAAAGGCAGCCCTAACTACCTTATAAAACAGTTAACGACAATTATATAGGTATATCGATTGAAATGAATATTAATAATTGTAATTTCTGTGTCCACGTCTGTTAATTTAGTAGTAAATTCTTAAAATGAAATTAAACCCTAAATATTAAAAATAAGAGTTTTAGACGAATAATAAATTTTATTACGTTCGGCCTTATATTAAAAAAATCGTGTATATTAAAATGACAGACTTTCCCTACCTTGCCTCTCAGTGATAGGAAGATTGCTACCGCATAAAACGTTTTTATCACGGGCACAACATAATAATGACACTCCTGCATTCAGAGTACTGCACTTGTCGAATTCTAGGTACCAGAGCATTGGCTTGCTTGTGAGTATCATTTATATATAAATCATGTTAAGTGATTAATGATTCTCGCGAATTACACTGCCGTTTGTCAAAACAACGTCGATTTCATCTTCAAACATAATAAATAATCGATAAGATAGAGTTGGCGGGAGCAGCCTAGTTAGTGGCACCGTAAGGAGGAAACTTATCAAAATAAGATGTTTGCCAAGTACAACGGATTAAGTCTGCAGAATTATCATTCTCAGATGTTTGAATTTGTTATTTTCGTATATTTAGGTCACAGCATGCTAGATTCTTTAACCAACATTGACCTTTTCCTCCTGTATTTGACGTAAATGTCAGCGATTAAAATGAGTAACTAGAATGAATAATTAGAATTAAAAAATCTATCGTAATTCTCGAAAAACTATATACTAATTAGCTTCCAAAAGGGTAATAACAAATAACATAATCCATGTATGTAGTAGATATAGCGTGTAGCATAAAAAAATTAAGGTTGCACAAACCGTTTTTCCGTGTCATATGAAATATCGCGGGAAACAATTGTTTACAAATATTATCTATTAGGAACATTTCCAGAAAACTTTAAGACCATAAAACTATCCAATGCGTTCCTTTTCTATAAAATTATACCTAATGTATGTACTTGACGACAACAGGAAACACTTATTGTATTATTAGTAATCAATTTAAGAAATACGCGCATAATACTTAAGATATTTCAAAACTGTATTTGCTCCTTCCGAAACAAACTATAATTTAGTAAAACGAACACAGCTGATAACTCTCCTAAGAGATAATACAAATATTTGATTTCCTGTGTTACTCAGGACGGTTCCGATTGAGTGGGGCACACCTATAGTGTCTTTCTATTTTCGAACGATACTGATGTTATAATAAGATAAAAGTGAAGATTATACATTCAGCAAGATGCAGAATCACGAATAGATAGAAGAATTTCATCATGAACTGTATAACATACGGGGTAGGGTATTTTACTATGAGTAACCTATGTATATTAATGAGAAAATTGAATCTATAGGTTTTTGGGTTTCCGACGATGGTTTATGGAACCAAATTAATCTAACGATAAACTTAAAAGCATTTTCGATTATTTACACCAGAAGTGCAAAATAAAAAATTGGGTATGCTATTGTACCTATATTTATTATAACCGTACTTATTTGTCCTGTACCATAATAACATATGCATTACATATTTTCGTTTAAGACTGAAAGGACAAGGGATGAAGACATTTAACATTATTAATTATACTCCCCATGCATCTGTTTCGTCAAACGTTAGATACAACTACTTTGCTATTTTAAGTATAATTTTTATTTTGAAAGCGCTTCTTTTTTGGGATCTGTTATTTTGTGGATAAAAGTGGTGGTTTTTATTCAGGCGAAAATTATCAATTCGGGACTGCTAAAACTAAAACAAATAACTCAATTCTTTTACCTCTAGACGGTATCGTTACCTTAATTATCACTTACATTTTATTGTTTGGTATATAGGCAAAACAGGATGCATTGCTGTCTGCACTAGACCTAAGCTGTACTGACGAGCTTTAAAAAAGCGAAATAGATCCGTTTGCAGTAGGTTGCAGTGCAGATAGCATAGTACAGACAAATATGTTAACTGCTATGTTGTTTTCCGGGCTGGTTCCCACGTTGGTTATTTGACCTTGACGTTTCGACACTCATGTCGGTGTCTTCCTCAGAAGTAGCTCTGAAAATGTTTCAGCCTTCAAACCAGCTTTTTGTGATGTATAGTCTTCAGTAGTAGTTCATTTAGATATATATCGAATATTTTGTTTAAAATAAGCTGTATGTAGATGTATTTCACATACTTTCAAGTTGATATTTCATTGGCGTAACAAACAATACTTGTATAATCACCAGGAAACAACATATTGTTTTTATAACAACAACCGTCATCGTTTACGGTTTTGATAGTTGGCGTATCTACTGTTATGAATAAAATCCAAACTTTTGAGTAAAGTGAGGGTTTATACAGGGTCCGCCACCTAAAACTCCCCAGGCTAGTACAACCTTAAGTTATATGTCAAGTTGTATGTCTTTTGAACTCTTTAAAAATAGCATACTGAGTGTCCAATTTTTTTTGCAGATTGTGATACTTCGCAAATAAAGTTAATTTTTGTAAATAACCTTATCCCGTATAATAAATATTGCTTCATAGTTGGATGCTGATTTTTGTCTTCTTCAATTTGCATCATTACCATATATGCGTAATTTTTACTCCTTCTTAGTGAAAAACAAGAAAAACTAGTCGCCGCCATGTGCTGTTCTAGGGCCGTTTACAATTTTATGGTACAAATTATGCCTACATACCCATCGCTGCACACAAAAGTCCAAAATTTTGAGTAACTTTTAAATAAATCAAGTACAAAGTTCGTTCTAAAGAGAGATAGGCTAGAAAACAAAACCCTGCGATTAAGCTAGTTTGGTTTTCTACATCGCGCACTAGCCTCGTCGCAGGGTTTCGTTTTCTAGCCTCCCTTTCTTTAGAACGAATTATGTACTTGATTTATTTAAAAGTTACTTAAAATTTYGGGGTTTTATGTGCAGCGATGGGTATGTAGGCACAATTTGTACCGTTGTGAGCTATTAAGTTAACACTTAAAAATTCTGAACAACCCTATTTAAAGAACATGGCGGCAACTAGTTTTTTTTGTTAGCAATATTTATTATACGGGGTAAGGTTAAAAAATATTTACAAAAATTAACTTTAAAGACAAAATATGATAATCTGCATTTTTTGGACACCCACTAAGCTATCTTTAAAGAGTTTAAAAAGACCTACAATTTGACATATAACTTAAGTTTGTACCTAGGAAGTTTTAGGTAGCGGACCCTGTATATCTCCCTTTAATGAATCGATGTAATACAGTCATTCAAAATTAATATCTAATCGTGAACATCAGTATTTTTGGTTTCATGCTTATTGCAAGCTCAATAAATCACACAACTTCCTATTTTTCCATATTTGATTTGGTAATGTTCTCAGGCAAATTTTGCCTAATGTGTTGTATGTAGCCTATTTATATTGTGTTTTAGGATAATTCTTTTTTTTTACGGATGCACTTGTTGCACACCTTTGGGGCCCATGTGAATTTTCCACATAAGTAGGAAATCGGTATGCAGAACTATATGTATATTTTATAACTAATAAGAACATTTACTAAAACATGTCATGTAATACGATTGTATCCCCGAAACTGGGATTTAATAATTATACATAAGAACCAAGGTCAGCCAGGTTCAGATCTTCATCTGCATAACCGCACCTTAGGCACAGATAAATAAAATTTAGCCTTGCTTTAGTACAGCGCGTGTATTTTAAATAGTTGTCCATACGAGTAGAGCTATTAATGTAGAGACACAAACACGACATGTTATTATAAAACGCTATACACATTGCTTGTTGAAGTTGAAATAATCAGCCGCGGAAAATCAGTACCTTTTATGAATGAGATTAAGGTAACCTACTTTTGTTGCTATAAATATACACATGAAACTGACCAGCGCGATAAGCATTACCTAAATCGTTTACTTGACTATCTCGTAAAAGGGTATTAAATGCCAAAGTGCAACATGTTAGATGATGTCAGTTCAAAAACAAGTTGCATTACAAGGCAAGTGCTATACATATTTCATTATGAAACACAAGCATAAATTGAAAACTACATAAATATTTATGTATTTAGGATTCTTCAATAAAACTGCCACATACTAGACAGAAGTAGTACTTCAAAATTTAGCAGAATATTGTCATGCAACGATGTCTGCCCCTAGTAGACATATACGTCCCTGTCTGAACGGATTTCCAAGAAAAGTAAATCAATAAAGGTTCGAAACTAAAACTAAAAACTTATAATGGTGTGTTATCATTAGCTATATTATCAGACGTGTAGTTTAGGGCACTAGAAAGCAGCGAGCTGATAAACATTTCATTTTGTAGATCTATAGGACTGACAGCCACATTCTGTATTCAAATTTGATTTGGTGACAATTCGATCCTGACATAAATTAAAACGTGGTGATGCCACCGACATAATTAAGCTATGGTTACTAAAAAGATTCAATAATGTGCTTCATTATTAGACGTTTTTTTAGTTTAATAATGAATTTATTAGTAATGCATTGTGGGTAATCGCATTTTAGGTAATAAGGGACTAAAAAGCAGCATTTAATCCTGCAAGTGAAATTCGTTGTACAACCACTCTAGGGAAGCACTTTAGTTCCCTGGTATATACGCATTTTTTGCACTTCCGGAATATTACCACCACAGTTGGAGGTTAAATTATAAGCCTACGTGAGCTCCAATTCTCTCTTACCTATCTGAGCCGCGCACTGAATCATCCTCTGAGATTCCATCAAACATCGCTGATGCAAATAGTCCGCTATATTTGTTAATTGCAGAAACTTTAGCATAATTTTTTCTCAAAAATTATAATAAAAATTTGCTAACTTTAACATTAAACTTTTCCATTTGTCCATAAATTATTTAGTCTCAGTCCCTGCAAACCAAGACTAAAGTATCAACTTTAGTCCCAAAAATTTTATGAGCGCAGACAACGATTTTGGAAACGAAATTGTACCTGCGAAGTTTTCTGCTTTATTAGGTCGCTTGGTTTACCGGAATAGCTCTTATCAGCAAACTATATATGTATGGAAAAACGTAGTATGAATGCTGTTATTGTCCAATTCTTTCCTAACTAAAACCTAATTACGAGTAAGTAGTATTGAAGAATCGCTTCACATACAAATGTTTTTCCACAAGCTACATAACAAAGTAATTTTGTAAGGCTTTTTGGCCTTCATTACATCGCTGTCATTTGACTTGAGCAAAAGCCCAGATGGAGAAAGCAATTCCATACATAACTTTGCCTGTTCACGACCAACAAACGGAAAAAATTGACTAGACGACATATGTGGTCTAGTTGCGAATGAGAGTACGATTTGACAGACATTTCACATCTTGATTAACACAGCATTCGTAGGTGTTACGCCATTTGTTGAAGTTATATTCGTGAAAATTGGCTGTACGGGAAAGAACTGCAGTAAACAACTGATTCATAACTAAGGTTTCCTTCATAACACTTTCCTATGCAAACCAGTCTTATTATTGAAAAACAAATTTAGCTCTGACCAAGATTGGTATCCAGGCGTGTAGATTTAAGGCTTTTCACATTATCTATGCTTTAAAATACAAAGTTTGGGTTCTGGAAAAACTAATATCTAATTACAATTATATCTAAATAACAAGCTTAAACAGGAACAAAGACGCATGACCTGCGTAAACAGGCAAAAGCGTTAAAACCCAGAACTTAATAATGGTTAAAGCGACTTTACTGAAGGGTAAGGCAGTAGTCATTTACAGATGGTATTTCTTCTGACGACTAGCACTGAACTTAAACAAATATTTTATACTTGCAAATAAGAGAGCAGGTATAAAGATGAAAAGCTAAAATACTATTTTTTCATGAACTATAAACAGTTCAGTAGTTTGCTTTCTGACATTAGCGTCATAAGAATACGAAAATTCCTTAAACACCTAGTTTTAAATAGCACAGAATCATAAATAGAATTAAGTTACGATTTAATAAAGAAGACATTTACGACGATGCCAAAATTCAACTGAGATTGATCCTTAAAGCATCATAGAATTTTACGACAGCACAAGTGGAAACCCTTTTATTTACTACTGTTTAATATTTTGAAGCAAAACTATCATCGTAGAACGGATTTTTATAGATGGTTCTTATTAAAGTCTCAGGAACACGAACAGCTGTGTGGTTTGTACTCATGAGCAAGGTTTTGCAAAAACTGAATCTTCAACCGACGCAATAGTCACTGTTGGTGCAATCAAAATACGCACTTGGTCCGATACTGTTTGCAAGACTCTTGGTAATTTAATGTGTTTTGTGCAGTAAAAAAACAATATAATTTTGTGTTTGCACTTCTAAATCGAGAATTTAAACTATGCAAAGTATTTAAATATTTTAGAAAATTTTCATTCGGGGATTTGTTAAAAATAGAATACATACAGATCCCGTTATCCTAGAAGTGTGCGAAGAGCTTTTGCTGCTTTGACCGAGTTCAAATCCGTCAAGCCACAGGACTAGTCGTAAATGCTCCAAAACCCACCAGTGCTTGGATCAATTGCTCGGCTGGGCTAACATATAATGTGGTCTAGAATTTTATAATTAATTATTCATTTTAATGTTATTATTTACTTATCCATGTTGTTGTTGTGGTTAATTAATTTTTTGGCCATATTCAGTTTTACCACATTGTGAGCGTTTCTTTTGTAATGTCTATAAAGCTTAAGTATGTTTGTTCAACAAAAAGTTTTGTGTTATTTTTTTCTGTAGTATTGAATCCATTCTGTTGTTTGGTGAACACTTAAATTATCACTACTTACTAAATAAAATTCACGACATCAGCCCACAAAGGATTATTTACTGGTACCTACATTTTTTGTATGGATCTCGATAAAAATATTCCAAATTAAAGATTTTTAATAAAAGCAGTAAATAATAACACAACACATATATCCACATCTTGCTTTTTTACTTTTTTTGTTAAAGTTGATTTTAAGAATAAACGAAGCTGTTTGCATGACGTTTATTCTTAAAATAAATTTAAGGTAAATTGTGAATATGGGTGTAAAACTGCAGAAAATCTGTACAAACAAGCGTTTCTTTTCCTTTCTGTCAAATTAGCAAATTAGCTCACAGCAAAGATTTGAATACTTTTTTTGCATAAACATGTCTCTCAGCATCATAGTGTTTCATACAAATCCTAATTAAACTTAAAAATATTAAAAACAAATGCCAAATAATGAACTAAATAAATAATAATCACCAGACATCTTATTATGGTATTTATAAAAAATCAAAACAAAAAACCGGTAGTTTTACATACAAGCAAGTTATCCATTACTTTTATCCAAATTACAAGCGCGTAACAAACAAATAATTAAATCAGGGTTTTATATAATACCATATTTTTCCAATGGAGTACTAGAAACCGCAAATATTTATCGTTTTTTTTTTAATTTTTTGAGATATTGCTAGTTTTTGTAAGTACCTCATTTTTTCAACTAAATATCAAATAACGCCATTCTGGCCAGTGTTAGACCACAATTATGGTTAATGAAGTTACCCTAAAAAAAAGAAACACCATAAGGGCATTATATTTCAAATAACATAATTAACATCTACTTTCGGCATAACCGAAAGCGCTACCATCTTCAAAATATTTTAATTACTTATACTGAGCAAATCAGAAAACTTCACATTGCAAAGTTTGAGTATTTTTCTGTAAACGTTAAATAGGGACTCATCGTGACTAGAGATGCGCATATATTTGCCGATATATCGATAAAATTATCCATAAATCGATATGTCGAATACCGATAAGATAGATAAAAGTACACTTATATTTACTTACATGTAAATTAAGTGATAGCTTTTTTACATTTAAATATTTGTGCGTTTGTTAGAAGATGGATTAAATGTGAAATACTGTTGCGCTCTGCGTTACTTTGCACTACACATCCATACATTAAATTATCGATAATTGGATTTATCAATAATTACATTTATCGATAATAAAATCAATTTTAAATATCAATACTTTAAATATTTAAATATTTTGATATATTTTTTAGTCTCGCTCTTTCCTATTTGTGACAGACCTGTATATGTAAGGATTTATATATAAGCAAGTTACGAAATATTTTACCTACTTAATAAATGACTGACTTAGAAAGAAACTAAAGATGTCTATATAATGTGTTTAAAAAAAGTGGTGCCAAGCACGACAAAATTACGGAGGACAATACGGTAGAAAATTTTTACATATAAATAAATCTCTAGTCGAAAATAAGCTGTTTTGCGCCCGAAACAGTTTTTGCCCTTACCAAAAAAAATTCCAATAATTAGTTAAAAACAATGAAATCGCACACCCGTTGTAAAGAGAGACTGGCATCACTATTCCTAACAGTTCCTTTTGTGTGGCTACAGAGATTACATAGACTTGATGTTAACATTATCGGGTTAAATCGCAATTTCGCGCTGAACAAATAATTGACAAAGAGTGTTGTCTTAAGTGATTCTGCACCTGAAAACACATTCTATCACGTTTGCGATTTCCAGTAGTTTGTACGTGTTTCAAAAAATATTTTATTATTTAACTAATGTGGAAGCAGGAATGGGCCAAGTATTGACCGATTGAGGATTGTGATCTCCCATATAGGTATAGTGTAGAGACTATTCGAGCACCAGCAACAAGCCTCATCGGTTAAAAAAAAATTATTGAATCTAAATCCGGCTCTGCAAGACGTTGCAAAAATTGTTGACAAAACTGTATCCGTAGCCGATAGTCCTGCTAACCTAGTGTTTGCACTTTTTAAAGGCGATAATCGTACAATAGCTGCCCTTTGAGTGAGTAGTATTCATTTGATGAGTTACTGCATGCGTGCTGGTGACAGCTTGTTCTTCAGTTTGATGCAAAACCTCTTCCTCAAAGGCCAGTGCAATTCGTGAAAGTTCGCTTCATTCATCTGTCTTAAACTTGACCTATTTCTGCTACCCGACGATGGACTGATGAAAACATTTTTCGGAAAGGATGTAGACGATTCGGCAAACGCTTGGCTTCTCTAACGTTGCATCTTGCTTCGCCGTAAACAAGACTTTTTAATCGTATATGCACAGTTTAGAAGCAAAATTTTGGAGCAAAAACAACGCAGGTAAAACACTAAATTCGATGTACTGAAAACTAATTTTGATTTTTATAGCACCATCAAAATTTTTCAACGTCAATATCGCCATCTTTTTTAATCATTTGTTCTATGTTTGTTATATGTTTGTTCTATGAATTTCCATAAGATTCGAGACCAGTAGCATTTAAAATTTCATATTTAGGTACTATAAAGTGTTTTCTTCTTTTGTATTATTCAAGTATTAATTAATAAATATTTTTGTTATATCATCAGGAATTATTTGTTACTGTTTGAGCTTTTCTGACCATACGCTAACCCAATTTAGTTCTAAGCGCAGTAGAACATGACTTCCAAGAAAAAGTTGACTATTATTTTGCAACTAAATATAATTGCAAGTTGTGTCTGGTATATCTGACAGTATACTAGTAAATCTATACCTACTTCTTGTAAGCATGATGAAGACGGGCGAAAAGTTGTATACATGCGACCGGCGCGGTTAAATAAAATTTTTGATAAGTAGCACCTATTTACAACTACACGAAAGTGTTTGCAAACTACAGTAATTTATGCAAAGGCCTGCAATTATGCTAGAGTGCATCCTATAAATCATTTCAGTAAAATTGCCTGTATCAACAATCATCGTCTCTGCTAGCAACAAAACCACCTGTTCTCCGTAAAATACTGTTAATGTGCACTTTTGCAATTGCAAAGCAGAAACATTACATTTGCTTGAAATATTTTTCATCGCCTTTGAACAAAAATGTGACACAGAAGTCCAAAAATACTCTCTGCTACAGTGTCAGTTATGATCCTAAAATAACGTGACACAAATGTCTCGACAACCGGGATCGGGCATGCAGATCAAGCCATCGGTGTCTACTTACGTGGGTTTGTTCCTTCAGTTCCACAACGCCGCACGATACTTGTTAACACTGAAAATGTAACTACTGATGTTGACCCGGCATCAACAGCACCAACCGACGTCGTCCTTGCGACTGCCGCGCGTGAGAGCGCTTGGCATTGGCATCCTTACAGCCTCATCATCACTGCAACGCGCAGTATCCATCAGGATGAGGATAAAGAGCCAAAGGACCAGTTGCGAATCTTCTGTTGTCCTGGAAACGGAATTTGTTGAGCATAAGGAAATCAAACTAAAGTGCTACTATTAGAGCAGTCATGATTGACTTATGAAACAAAATTATTATTATTATTATTATTATTATTATTATTAACATAATGATAAATTATAGAGGCAAGGCCTATACTACAAAATAAATTAAAATAACGTGCGAACAGCCGCAAAAGTAATGTAAAAAACAAGTAGTAAATATACATAATCAGAAATAACCGAACAAAATTAACAAATTCGTTGAGAGATGCGACACACACCGATTAGGAAGAGTCGCACAAAACAGCAAGCCGCAGGCACGCACGTACCGCACACAAACATTACTCCGACGCTCGGAACCGATCCAAGCGGTGTTTGAAGGAAGCAATGGTCGGGGCACAGACCACATTTTCAGGAACAGAGTTCCAGAGGTCGAAACAGCGGTTTGAGATAAAATGCAGCCGGTGAGAAGTTTTAAAGTTGTCCTTCTTTAATTTAAACTGGTGACCACGTAGACGGGCATCAGTGCTGAGTGCGAAGATACTGCGAGCTGAAGAGTTGTGGAATATCCCGTGAGTTATTCTAAATATTTGGAATAGTTCGGCTCTCGTCTCACGGAGAGAGGATCAATGTTCATTTTCTTAAGCCGCGTCTCATAAGGCAGTGCAGAGAAACCCCTGGGCCAGCGAGTTGCTGCGTGCTGAATCTTCTCCATGCATTCGCGGTCCTTGATCAAAACCGGGGACCAGGCTGGTATTCCGAACTCCAGAAGCGGGCCAACATATGTCGTGTACAGAAAAGCTCTTCTTAAAATGCATAAAGCAGCGTTAGCCTTTCTTGCAGTCTTCAGGTAATGGGGAGACCAGGAAAGATTACTGGTGACAGCAAAACCAAGATCTGTCTGCACAAACACAGAAGCCAGCGGCAGCCCATTTATGGTGTAATTAATATGCGGGTTTAATTTGCCCATCTGTAGAATAGAGCACTTTGCAATATTTAAGGGGATCAGCCAAGTGCTACACCACAATGAAACGCGATCCAGATCGTACTGTAGGAGGCGAGAGGACGGGTTGCTGTATAATTTGGTGTCGTCTACATACATGGAAATACTGCTCTGGATGCCAAGTTGTAGRCTCGAGGAGTAAATAATAAATAAGATTAGACCCAGGATTGACCCTTGAGGCACGCCATTCAAAATAGGGTAGCATCTTGATTTTGCATCCCCCACCCTTACCCTAAAMGTTCTTCCTCGCAGAAAAGCGGCAAGCCATCGCAGCAATAGTCCCCGCACTCCAACATATTCTAACTTAACATCAAGTCTTCGATGGGCCACCTTATCAAATGCTTTGGCGAAATCGAGATACATCACATCAATTGGATTTCCCTGATCCAAGTGCGATGTCTAGTCGTTGAGAGAAGATATCATGTTGGTCGCTACTGAGCGACTGGGAACGAACCCATACTGAGTAAGAGGAATTATGTTGTATGTCAATAGAAAAAACATCCATTTTGAGGCAATAATCTTCTCCATTACCTTACACACAACGCTTACGAGACGTTGGTCTCATCAGGGACGATAGTTACTAGCATCCAGCTTGTCGCCCTTTTTGAAGATAGGCGTGACGTTAGCGGTGAGCCATTCATCCGGCAGAATAGATGAGGTGAAAGAGGAGCCAAAAATGGTTTATAAAGGATAATCAAGGCCTGAGGAGCATTTCTTCAGCAGAATGTTTAAGATGTTTAATGTTTAAGTTTTTTTTTAATATCGTCATTTATTTTGTAATAATAATAATCTTTGGTGCTTCAAGGCCAGATATGACAAAATCAGAATTGAAAACTGTAAATATTTCAACGTACAATAGCGATCCTATTGTACGTTGAAATATTTACATTTTACGTTAACGAATTCGATAAAAAAAAACTGTTCTCCCAATATAAGTCTTTAAACGGAACATTGCAAAATCCGGTTCTGGCTCAACGTCAATGACGACCAATGGGAGAGGCAAACATATTTTCTTCAGATTATCATCAGTGTCAAGAGATATCTACGGATTGTATTTTGTTTAGGTTCGTGTTCATATAGTTACTTTAGGCTAAATAACCAGGATGGAGCAGAAGCAAATTTAGCTCTAGGACTGTGTAAGAACGTCAGCCTTTTTCCGCAAGCCGACACGTACGGGCCGAGGCACGGAGGTTTTTATGCCCKGTAATGCTCCCCAATCKTGCTCGCMAGTGCCGGGCAATTGCCATATTGGCGCAGAATACCCAATGAACGTATGAAAAAGGGTAAAATAAATTATTATTGCTTATTTCAAAAGCAATAAGTTTTATGTAGTTTTCATTAGTGGTGCAACTATTTCTCCATTCCTTTACAGGAGGAACCGCCACCGTAACGAATTTGAGGGATTCTAACGCAAAAGAATTCGTCTGCTGTCAGCTCAGAGTTGCCGAAACATTTTTTTTAATATGAGCAGTAAATGCATACTTGTTTATATGAAAACGTAATAATATGGAAAATAAGTATTCTCGTAATGTAAACCTACGGCTAGAAAGTCGTTAAAACAGACAGCCGTATTGGTTTTGAACGAACTATCGAAAAACCACACGTAGTTTTGTTTACTGTTACTCTTATTCATAACACCATGACGGAATGATGAGATGAATAATACGCTTCTATCTCAAGATTGTTAACATGATTGTCAATAAGAAATAAATATATATTGAGTTAATAGCCTTCAAATTTACAATCTACAGCTTATAAATGCTTAGTGCAACAGTAAACGAGCAATCTTATGTAATGTTCTATAAGACCCTTTAGTCATTTGCTCAAAATATCTCGACCATGTACTGTATGGCCACATTCTGCTTATAGTCATTGTACACAACTCCTGCATTCGTCAGATAAATCGGCTATTTGTCAAAACAAGTCGCCAGTCTAACATCTACAACGAACATTTTGTCATTGTAACTCGGCATCCCTTTATGCAAGGTGGTTCCAGCACCATCAGTCTGCGAAAATATTCTCCACAAAACTGCACATACCTATCAACCATACTCAGCAAACACGTTCGTCAGATAAATCGACCATTTGGTTATACGTTTGGTTAATGCAACTTGACATATCTTTATGCCCAGCGGATCTGGTGCCCTCAGTTCACAATAAGCTATACAAGGCAATACTCGCCTGGCCAGTGCCCCCTGCACATAGTTCGTCAAATAAATCGGCCATTTGTTGAAGCACAGATACATCGAATATTTTTCATTGCAACTCGGCAAAACCCACACGTAGTTTTATTTTAATGTTATTTTTATTTATATCAGCTTGAAGTAAGTAATACGTTTCTAGCTTACCTAACTATCGGGCTGAACTAATTCCATATGTCCTAGTCATTTATACTCGTTTAAAAACTCGCTATATTGTTGATAAAAGTGAGGCATTTTTTTGAAACTTGCTTTCCAAATTGAGAAAGCGGGTTCTAGCAACATTGAATGAATCCTCTTCTCTTGTTGCCATTTTTTTTTGTCAGACAGGACTATTATTATTCGTTTTAATCTACCCAATGCAAAGTAGATTCCAGAAAAGTTCAGCGCCAGTCAGTTTATCTATAGCTGACAACACATTAAAAGGATGATCGTCTAATTTTACACCCGAAGTAATGAAAATTTTTAATTTATCAAAAGTTAAACCTGCTAAGTTTTCGATTATTTTTGGCAGAATCAAACATGGAAAATTTGTAATAAATTGACTAACACGTAACATTAATTTTAATCCGTCAACTTCGTTACATTAGAAACATTGTGACCTACTCCAGAAATTGCCATAAGTATATATTTATAGGGAGTTTAAGTTTCTCAACGAAAGTTATTGGTGGTAAAGTTTGATAGGGAAACTGCATCCAAAAGTGCACGACATTCGTACCATTTTCTGTTAAAGTCAAGCACGTACACTATAACAGTTGATAGCAGTACCTACGTGGTAATAATATTTGATTGGTTGTAGTTAAATGCTGAAGGGGTTGAAACAGCTTGTTCGCAACGTTGCCTCCAGTTGTTCTTGGTGTTGCAGAAGTAGGTATTAATTTTAAATGCGCCATGTAGGAGCGTGTAATGTTTTTTATTGCACTTACAGCAATTACTAGCAATGCCTTCTAAAATATAATGCCTTCCACGCAAACCATTAATGCAGCCGCTTTTATTACGTTTAAATTTTTCATTATTTAAAAATTGTTGCACTGTGAAATTATGTGGACTCCTTCGCAAATGTAACATTTTTGTTGTAGCTTGGATACATGAGCTTGTTTTAATGTAACTGGGTTGGTTGTTCTGTATACCCGACTTCTAAGAATTGCGAACGCGAATTTAAAAATTCTAGCAACTCTGTAAGTGTAGGAAATGTAATGAAATCAAATCAAACCAATTTGGGTATTATCGCAATTTCTGAAAATAGTGCGGGTAAGTGTATATGGCCTTAATTGCATATCATGTATTTTGAACATTTTATTTGATGTAATTACATGAATAAGTAACAATACTTTCAAAACTGAAAAATTCGCGAAACAGCTTCTTGCGGTTGCACAATCGTGTGACGTAATTTGTCGCATTTGTCAATTGGAACGATGTCTTTTTCAGGGTTAATATACATTTAATCAGTCTTACCAGCTTCAAAATGGAATGAACATCCAACACATCCTAAAATAAAAACAAACGACGCAGTCTGATGCTAAAAAAGATGTGAAGTAAGGTTCTCGATAACTGTCAAAAATGAGAGGTTATACGATTTTATCAGTAATATCCATTTTCGATACTGCTTGTTTTTCAAATTTTTCAAATGAGCATTGCTGAATAAATACGCAAGAATAATCATGGCAGTGATGGCATACTTATTATATACACTGCTTTGTACAGTTTTGAGCGGAGGTGATTTTTTTATATATGGTAAATTCCCAATTATATAATGACATTCCAATATTCAGTGGATGTATCTAAAGATTTTAAAGTCTCCGAATGAAATGTATTTTATCAACTATAATAAAACCCGTAAATCGTAAGTTAAGAAACATAAATCAAAAAGTGCACGTACGTGTGAGAAAACTATTAAGCGTTTATTTTCGTACCGGTTTTTAAGTAATCGTCGTCGATTCCACAAGAAAATTGTTTTCAATGATTAAAAAAAAGACAAAATAATTTGTACATAATAACTTCTATCCAGTTAGAATGGGAATCGTTGAGTAATTCCAGCTAAGACAAAAGTGAAAATACCGTACTGATAAGAAAATTATGTGAAAGGAAATGGATCTACTTACTTTCGCAAGTATTTATGTGTCATTTTAATATAAATGAAAACACCCATTTGTGCAATTTTGCACGTTTTCCTGCTGCATAACTTTTTGCTTCCGAGAGGGCAAGTTCAATAGCATCATTTGTAGTTTTTTTTTCAATTTCAAAACCGTTTTTAATTTAACTAGTCGACGCCAAGTTGTAATCATCTCGGCTACAACACGTGCCTATAGCATTCTTAGTAATATTGGTAACTGGTAAGAACAACACATTTACATTAAGATGTACATAGAGAGAGATAGAGAGATCTGCAGTTATGTGGGGTTGATAAGTACGTGGATATTGGCTTTGTCATAGGTATAATTAGTCATGCAAGGAAAACTATAACACTTGATAAATTACTCATTACGTTGGTGCTTCGAATTCTTAGACTTATTAGAACGTAGAAAAAATGAAAGTGCTAAAAAATATTTGTTTGAAGTAATGTAGGTAAGTAAGATGTCGAAAACGAGAGATTATTAAAAATTTGTTCCCGTCAAATTAAAATTACAAATTTCCGTTGCTGTTATTTACTCTTATATTTGATATTAGTATATAATAGTAATAGCACGTATATAAGAAGCCACAAAGCCGGTTGCTAACGAACTAGTATTAATATTAAAACATTCCAAAAACTACGATCTGACCAATATTAGTATTAGCCATTTTGGTCAAAATTAAATGCGCCTCATTATGCTCCCATCCAATTTGCCAAGGTGCAAATTAAAAATAGTCACAGGCACATTTGAATTTTTATGATCTCTTTTTTCTGTATCTGCGGCGACGGAGATATATTTAAATAGCAGCTAGCAGATATTATGTCTAAAGTGTAGTTATTACCGAATATCCGCAAATATAGAAATACAGTTTTGACCCGAGATTTCTATGTAATTGTTTTCATGTCGTATAATGACGTAATCTAAATCCAAGTACTCTGAAAGTGCAAAACGATAAGTAACAACAAACAACCGTACGATATGTTTTATTAATTAGACTGTGTGATAGATTATCTCACTGTGTGGAATAATTTAAACGACTTCGTAATTTTACATTTTAATCATCTACTTACAAGCGGCGTTTATAAGACAGGACTCTCATTCATAATGCGATAAGCAGATTTAACCGGTAGAAGCCAAAAACTTGCAGTTTAAGCTTCTCCTGAATTGCATAATAGATATACTATCAATATAAAAATTGACAATTATTAGTTCCATAAGGAATTTTGAGTACATATTCGTTTTTATTTGGACAAAATTAGTGTCCATATAGCGATATAGTTCCTATCGCACAAAATAATTATTTGCTGTATAAATAAAAAACGTCAAACTACAATTGCTGCTTCCGTAATGACGTATTCGGGAGAGAATTTGAAAACGCTAATTATTCCGGATGTGCCTAAATAATACCGCATCTAGATATTATGTTAACAGGTCTGCATGTGATGGACTTTATTTCGGGCAAATTTAGTACGTCACATAATGCGTTTGATTGACGTTTTTCCTAAACTACTTAACGGATGATATTTTTAATGATTGGTGAGCATTTTCTAACACCTTACACGCTAGATAACATTTGCATCTTTAGATAACTAAGCAGAATTGTGGGAATAATTATTCATTGTCGCCCAAAGTTCTGTGCATTATGTTATTTTCTAGGAAGTATTTATACTTTCCACATCTTTTATGCAGTACTTTAGATTTTAGTACTACAACACTAAATACGAGATCCAAGCGAAAACTTTTAGTTAATTGTATCTGGGTATACAAAGATTGGTTACAAAGACGTTGATAGTTGGCACAATAATTAATTCCAATAGTGCCAATCCAACTAAAATATTCTCAGATTGCTACAACTTCCGGTATTATATCATATATATTTTTATAAAAATCCATAATATATTTCACAGTACTGTTAAAGTCATGCGACTGCGGTCGACTTTTATAAAAGCGTTGAAAGAAAAAAATCTTTTTATTCCTTAAAGATCTTCGCATTTGAGCTCTATCCAGAATACACTTGTATGTATCTATTATGGATATAGTATTGAAGAAAATACCATAGGAAACTCGAATCAGATCTCAATTATCTTAAGCCAACCTTCAACACCTTTATCAACACGATTGATGAACGCAAAACCATCAGACCATGCTATACGGGGGCATCTAATGTTGTTGTTTGGAGGGGGTCTGCACATTCACAAGAAGGGTTGATAGATGGATCCTATTTATTAAGAAAAAAGTTGCATTTTCCATATCAGTGCGAAGCCGATTTAGAGTGACCTAAGGCTTTCTCGGGAAGTCAGTTCCTGCCACCTTTTCTGTAGGATCGTCTACAAGCTGTTGATTAAATATATCATATTTCTTAAGTTGCCAAACAGGACACCATCCATCCTCAATGGTGTAAGGACCACGAAGGAAATCTTCTGTTCGCAAAGGTTTTCTAGAAGTTAGCCGAGTTGTAGGTAGCTCTTGCAGATCTCGAGAAATCAGAAACTTATTAGGAGCTGATTGATATTTTTGCCAAGCATATATGTAGCAAACTGCGAATCTCCAAAGGAGAAATGTTTGAAAGAATCGGAAGCCAAGGTAATGGAGTTGACTTAATTATTCTAGTGATTAGTCGCATTGCAGTATTTAGCTGAGTGTCAATTTTTCCTGTGCGATGACTACTTTTCCAGACAGGAGACAGGGTAGCAGTATTCAGCAGTGCAGAGTACGGAGTACACTTGCGTTTGCACCCCACTTGTACCAGCAGCCTTATGCAGGATGCTATTTCTAGTCTGTAATTTTTTACTGAAATTTTCTAGATGTTTCTTATACGTAAGAGATGTATCTGGAGTTACTCCAAAGTATTTTGGCGAGAAATTATGTTTCAGAATTACGTTATTTGACATAACTTGAAGTTGTTGTGTCTTTTGATTGTTGAGATGAAAAAAGTTACTTCTGTCTTCAAAGGATTAGGCCATAAGAGCCAAGTTTTGAAATAGCCAATCATTATCTCGGTGTCTCTTGAAAACAGAAAAGTCTACTTTGCAAAGTCAATGGCATGTCGTATTCATACACAAATTTTCTCGATTGTGTCACTGGAAGGTCACTTATGTTAAAGTTGAAAGGAATAGGCGACAGAACCGATTCAAGACCATTATTCAAAATCCTGAATTTGCTACTTTTCTCTTACAGAAACACTCTGAACTGAGGTTGCGACAGCATTCGTTAGATAAGCCTTACAGTCTTTCTCTTCATTTCAGGGTATTAAATAGTTGGAGGATTAATCCATCTTTTCACACAGTATCATAGATTGCCGATAAGTCTATGAACTTCTCCAGTTTTCAATTGTTTCTGGAAACCAGCTTCAGCATATGTTGTTAGAGCCAAGACTTGGTCACAGCAACTTCTGTTCTTCCTAAAACCTGTTTGTTCCTTCGGAACTGATTCTTCAATAATAGGTCCTATTCTGTGGTAGAGTAATTTCTCTAGTAACCCAGACACCCAGGAGGGCAATGGGTCGGTAACTTATTGCTTTATTTGGAGGTTTCCCATTCATTAAGATAGAAATCACCTTTGTGTTCGGAAACAATCTGGGAAGAGTACATGTATCTAAAATATTATTATAGAAGAATAGCAACCATTTTAGAGCATTCGGCCCCAAGTTTTTCAAGAATTCTGGGTAAATCGGTAAATACCATCAAAAGCAGCACCTTTGCAGGGTTTCAGAGCACGACTAGCTTGCCGAAGTTCGTCCAATGAATAATTGTGACAACTCTCCTGAAGGTTGGCATCTTTTTCTTAACTGACGAAGTTTTCCCTTCATCTTTTCAATTCCTCCGTAGATATGTATATATAACTGGGATGATCTTAATGTTGTCTATACAAGCCATCAGTTTCTTTATTCCAACAAGGGAGGTATAGCATTTTCGAAAACCTCTTGGAATTGTTCCCTTGGCAGCAGCCTTCATTACACTAACAAATCTCTCGTAGTTTTCAGTAGTTGCTGGGACCCATCAAAAATTCATGTCAATTTGAGTACTAAATCCTAACCAGTCCGCTTTTTGAAAGTTTCATAGTGGTTTCTCAAATAATGGCACATTTTTTATCTGTGTCCTAACTGCTACTAATTGTGGGCGATGTCGACCTCGTGGAAAGTCATTTAACACTTGCCGTATCACACGAAGAGGCATCAAATTAGCATCACAGGGGTCTGAATTGTAGTCACGCTTCCATCTTGCCAAATAGAATTTACAATTTCTTTAATAACTGTTCGGAAGTTGGTTAAGTCAGATTTCACATAAGTTACTGGCCCATGAATACTGCTATTTAGAGAATCGATTGGGGTATATCTCAAGTTCGTCCCTCGTCTGCGGAGATGATGAACATTGACCGCATTAGTCTCTTGAAAAAGTATCACGTTTACTTTCCACTTTATTTTGTCTTGAGCAACTCTTGCAAGATAGGCAAATTTATCCTTTGATATACGTTCTATATTTAACAGTAGAATTCCAAGACTGGTCTGTGTTAATGGACCGGGAGCAGCCTGTAGGCTGACGAGTACGGTCTTCTAAGTGACGTCCACTGGAGATTTCAGAAAAAATCCAATAAAATATAAACTTTTATGGAGAACTTTAAAAAAAACGTCACAGTGGCATTACTTGATAGATGAAAATGTAAACTTCCGGTTAAACAGGAGGTAGGTAGTGGCTACATGGTGGCTACCAACAATTAATTTAGGGGAGGGTTTATTTAAGGTCGTGTTTCGAACGGTAATATCACAAGACCTCGATAGTCGACTATTTACATTGTCATCAAATGTTCGAGAGTGCGGGACTGTAAAGTTGATCGAGTCAAATTTTGGAGTACTACATTTGAGAAAAATTGAAATAAACGTAGTCGCTAATTTATCAAGATTGAGTTGTATTTGTTAGAATTCTTTCCTATATTTTAGAATAAATTGTCGATTATTTCGTCATAGACGTTACCGAATTGACTGGATCTTTCTATCCCTCACATTTTTATTTATTTGACATAATAAAGAGGACATAACAGTATATTTTCTTAAAAAACAAAATTTGCCTTACATGTTACAAGATTACAAGGATGCGCAGTGTACGAATTGGACAACCAGTTTTGCAAATAAGCTGTGCAGCTGTGCTAAGTGCTATACTAACTTCATAATACTCATCCAGAACGTCTCCAGCGTTGCCAAATGATTTCAATTATTCTGAAAACGCCCTAAAACGTACTGGAGAGGTGTTATTTGTTTTGGGTTGACTATTGGCTTGGTGTCATCCTGCGTTCTGTATTTATCTCTAAAATACTCTGTACAACTAAGTTCGTAGTCTGTTTTAATCCAGCAATAAGAAAGCTTAAGGCATCGCAAAACAACTTTGTTCGTAACCTCCGGTAAACTGAACCAAACTTAAACAACAGCCAACAACGCCACGTATTTACAATAACGGGTAAACGTCAACTTATGCGTTGTACCTTGCACGATACCACGTCACGAACAAAAGCAATTTAAAACAACCGAATTTTAGTTGCAAAATTCGCCAGAATGTGAAATTACTTAACGAACATACGTTTTTGACCACTGTAAATAAGTTTTGCATAAAGATTACAATTCGCGAAATATAAAACAGGCTTATTATTAGCTGGTAAAATTCGCTAGTGATGCTCTCGTCACTTATTGGCTACAAACTACAAAGTAATATTGACAGTATGTTGTCTCGTTCGCACTAACGTTTGGGCATCTTTAAACCTTTAATATTGTTACAAGCGTCACGGGAAACACTTTTGAAGTACTTATCTGAAAKCTGAATAATTKCTTGTTGATCTGACAACCTTGCTGACTGCTCGATGGTCGTCTGCTAATTTCAGTGTAGTGTAGATCGCTTTCGCTTGACACTATGCCAATTTGACGTTGATAGTTGACAGCCAAAAACTTGATTATGTTTTGAGGTTATAAATATAATAACAAAAACAAACTTTCGTATTTCAGTATTTTAATATTAAAACGCTTGTTAGACATGCCTCTAAAGGGAGTACCAGTTTGTATAAAATGTGAAACACATGATTCTCCAATGTGGACAAATGCTGAAGGCTTAGGAGTTCTTTGCTTAGATTGTGTCAACGAAGCCAGAAGCAGCAATCAAGATAATGCAGATGATGAAACAGATATAAAAGATGAGAAGGGAAAACAAAAAAAGCAGAAAACCACTCGTTCATACAAGACTAGGCTTAATCCCTTTGCGCTGGCAAAGAATGTACAGAGAGGTAGGGGACGAAGGGCGGCATCTAAAAAGACACCTGTAAAGGCACCTGAAGCTGTAGCTACTACGATTACAAGTGATTACGTCTTTTACAAAGTAAGAATTCACAAGAGTATCCATGTCAAATATGTCAAATTTTCTTATTTATTATGTAAGTCCTTGTAAGTGGTTTGGTAGTAATTTTCTTTTTTTCTTTCTTTTATATCAGTTAATTTGGCAGCAGTGTGTTGAAAATTCAGCCAAACTGTGTAGAATTTGTTGTATAAGTGTTAAAGAAATTATCACAATTCTTTCAATTAATAACTAAATTATGACTTTTCCCCTTTTGCAGTGGGATCAACGAGTTGTACTCTTTTTGCACACTTCCTGTTGCACAAAGGGTAGTTAACCAGACTAACCAGCTAACATGCTGTTAAACACCCGTTGTCACAGGCAGCACCAATAAGGAGCACTTAAAAAGAGACTTTTCTATGATARCTGCTTGTTAACCAGGGAGTCTGGTTAACCAAGCTTTGAGCAAGTGGGCMATAGTTTATTGTGTGCCCATTGACTACAGTTAATATTGAAATGATCCTTTTTATAATTATTTTCAAAGAGACTATTTTGCAGTATCCATGCTAATTTTTATTTTAGGAATTGTTTTGAGGACTGCATTATTGCTGTAGGTACAAGCTTACCATCATAGTTTCTCTTTGTGTGTACCTACATTATCAGTATTTTATTTATCTATTTTTCTCATGTACAGTGTACAGTTTTTAACATTAGACGTTAATCAATTAAGTGGTCCTAGGATATGCTCAGATTCTATATTTTTACTCTTCTATAAATGAATATGTTCGTACCACAATTTTTTTGTGTCATTAACAAATTTAAATAAGTTAAATATATATAATAGCAAATTATTTTAGGGCAGTTATATACAAATAGGAGATATTATGTCTCTGATGGATGAAGAAGACAACATCTATTATGCTCAGATTAGAGGACTTCTGACAGACCAGTATTGTGAAAAGAGTGCTGTCATATCATGGCTATTACCTACCCAAGAAAGTCCACCTCCAAATGAAGCATTTGACCCTGCTACTTATATAATAGGTATATGAATTAAGTCGGGGATAGATCTTACAAATGTTTCTGCTCGTATGCATACACTATCCAAAATATTTCTGGAGGGCAAGACACGAATGACTTGCAATACTTACATTCACTAGCCTACCAAGCCGTAGCTCCAGAAGAGTGGAATATCTTGTTAGAACATTCTTTAGATGTTTTAATAAATGTATCATTCAAATCAGATATTCATCTTTATACATATATTTTTGTTTTCTTTTCTCTTCCTTCATCGTTTTAGAATTCTACTGATGTGGCATTGGCTACAGCTAACAGAATCAAATTTCTTCTATTGCAAATTATTGTTGACACATCTAGATAGCWACGTTTTGAGATATTACCAGATATTTGGGGCATTGTGGCTCACATTTATTTTGACCTTTGAATTTTTACCAACAGCTGATGGAAAATGTGTGGTTGTAAAACTAACCATTGGAATCACAATTAAATTGCTGTAAATGGTAATCTACTCTTCACGAATGCATATAAATAACATTTGTGTGATGTATTCCTGGCTTTAGAGCAGTATTAGAATAATTATTGTTATCTTTATATTATGTTTTAGGTCCTGAAGAAGATATACCAAGAAAGTTGAGTTGTATGGAATTTGTGATGCATGCTCCGTCTGATTACTATAAAGCTAAGAATACCCCATATCCTTACGTTGATGTACCAGTAAATTCAAATTTTATTTGGACAACCTTAAGCTCTTTGCAACATTAATATTATGTAATATCTGCGGATATCTTAATCCACAGGTATATTCGCGAGTTTTTAATAGATAGCAAGATATCATGAAGCTTTTAGCAGGTCATTCTTATCTTATTCCACTATATTTTATATTTTCTGTCCAGTCATTTTTTATGGATACTTTTGTGTGTAATAAATGATTATATATAAATTGTTTTTCTAAAGCATCCTAAATAAGTGCTAAATGAACATGTGCTAGAAATATTTTTTATATTATAATAAAACAGTAAATTGTATGTAATAAGAGTGCAAAGTTTCAAAAGGAAGTATTTGTAAAATGTTTATACCACTTTTAACAGGGCTCATCAATACCTACAATTTTCAAAAAGCATATTCCTATGATTCAAAAAGAATCTTCAGTGAAGTAAGATATTCTATGATATGTATGTACCTATCACAAGTTTATATTTTGAAACAGCCATCAGGTTGCTTATGGCTGATGAAACCAACGAGGTAAAAAATAACAGGAGGGAGTAAATGCCATGTTGACAAGTAGTCCAAAATAATGACCGACTTCTTATTCAAAAACACATACACAAACACCGGATTTTACACACAATACTCATATTATCATGAATAGTGGTGGCAAATGTGGTATACACCAACAAAGTTAAAACCTAGGATGTAAATCTTCATTATTAAAAAAGATTGTCAAAATAATATACTTTTTCCAATACTTGCAAGATGGCACTTCAATATGGCTGCCTTCCCGGTTCCATCAACAAATTTTTTAATATACCCTTACTCCCTATTTGCTACCTCCTGTTGTAGCTTCAGAAAATTATTAGAACTTGTAAACACCCATTAGAAATGTTCATTTTTTTCTAAAGCACTTGGTGTTTAGTTGAAAACTATCGTTGCTGATTACAAATGATCCAGACTAGAGCACATAAGAAATAAAAGATACAAGAGATGTGAGAAAGATCCTAGATACCATAGATAGTAAAATACCTACCTAGTATGCCCGCCTTCAACGAATAGATGAAAGCCTGTGGCCAAGAGGAATTCGTAAACGGATGCTAACAGACGCCATCTCAAAGGTAGAAGCAGGAAGTTGTTAATGCGATGGACTTAAGAGGCCTCAAGGAAGGAGATTGGGAGACAAGAACACTATGGTAGTTAAGAAGCGGAAAACGGCCGTAAAGAACCACATTTATATATACTTTTAATTTAGTTGCGAATATCCTATAGCCAATCAATTGAATTTGAGTTGATTATTCACTGTTGTTTTCCCTGTTCATTTGTAATACGGTACAAAAGATAATGAAGTAGTAAATTAGTTAAATTTATCATTTTTATAGCAATTAGCAAGCAAATTGCAGTTACAAGGTATTTTGCTCATTGGTAGAAGGCATGTGTGCAGGCAGGAATAAGTAGATAACAGGTCCTTTTTAACTGAAGAAATATGCAATTTGTCCACTACCACCTAAACTGTAGGGATGTTTTTTATTATTATGCAATCTTAACCACCATGACGGCCGCGCATCTATTGTGCCACTGTCCTTATAGTCACTGTGGATTATAGAATAGACTAATTACTTTCTAGAAACATCTAGTGCGAATGCGTAGCTGGGAAGCTGCGCTATATAAAGCGTGGGCAGTCTGAAGTCTCATTTGAATAGCGGTGAAGCAAGCGAAGGACGAGCGAACCAAGTGTTCTAAAGTGTTTTAAGTGCTTGTGAGTGAAGTATAGTGTTTTGAATAGTAGTGCACTGAACTATGGTCGTGTTTGGATTTAGTGTATTTCGGTACTGGTGTTTAAATAAACGAAATTAATTTAGAAGTCCGCATTTTTCGAATCCGTATACGTAATAATATATTTTTAGTTTTGTAGGTTTTACATCATCTTTGACCGCTTTACCGCTGCCTGCATCGCAACAAAGTTGTGTAACGCGACGTTCACTAGATGGCAACCCCTGCATATCCATTGCCCCCCCCCCCCACTATCGTTTGATGTTTCCAGTTCCGGGAAGACATTTTTTTAGTTAGTAGTTGGATTGTAATTGCGTTGTAGCTGTGCGACCCTTATGGCCCGCAGCTCCATTTTATTCTTTGTTTCATTCGAATACTCACATTCATCGTTTTAAAGTGTACTTACCATGTGCCTACAATAAAAATTATTAAAGTGAAAAGGTGACTTTGGCTAGAAACCAAAACAAGAACCCACGTTACAGTTGTGATAAAAAGGACCAAAAAATTTGGTCACAAAATGAATAATAATTCCCCCCCGCAGCGTACGTATTACAGACGTATAATATTAAGGTTTTATGTTTGAACCAGAAGTTTTTTTTTTTTTAACTGAGACTCACTAAGTAATGGAACTAGTGTTGTATGTAGTTCAGCAAAGATTGAATTTAAGTTTTAAAGTCAAACATTCACTTAATATATACTTTCCCTTGCATGTCACACATCTGGACGGATATCGCAACGGAAAACGAGGAAAACTTGAAGCTCAATGTATATTTCTCTAGTTCGAGGTTTTATTTGTCTATGATACATTTAMTGTATTCTATACTCGMGTCGCTCAACAGGTATAATAATAAAATGTATGAGTGGAAAACTACTTGCGTAAAGCGTTGTACGCAACAGCCCGCTTCACAGTATAAAAAATTAATAAAGAATTGTGTGCCTGGTGGGCCTTTTGAATCGCAATGGTGTATTACACATATTTTTATAACTGCAATACATACAGCTTTCGTAATGATTTTTTTATAACAGCCTTCTATAACACTAATTTGTTGTTACACACAAAGGGCAAATCACAGAAGTTACGTGAGAGCAATCAGTTGTTTATTTCCGTTGAGCTGAGTGCATCTGGCTTTCAGAAAAACGCGCGTTGTTTGAACGCACCAATGAAATATTATTATGTTAAACATTGCGCACAAAGGGGCGGTTTTATTACTATATCTGTTATAGACACTATAGCAGATGCATTTCCACAAGTCCTTTGACTTTAGGTAAAATTGTGCATTGACGTTTAAAAGGGGGTCATGTGCAACAAACATGAAAACATCGGTCTTTTTCCAAATGCTGTCACTTGTATATGTTCCATAAATATTCTTTTCCAAAAACGTTTACTAATAGTTTGTCTTGATAACTTTTTATAGAAAGCAAACAAATATAATCTGGGCTTGAAACAATTTGATTAATTGTAATGTTCAGAGGTCATTGGTACTTGACAGAACCAGAACCTGTGAACTACAGTCACTAAATAGAATATTCTATTTAGTAACTGTACTGTGAACAAACTACAACGGAGCATTCCCGCGCATGTGAGAAGCTAGACAGTTAGTTATGTCATGTTGTCCAAGCTATATGAGCGTTATTGATATTTCTCTCAGCGTATGCAATTAATGTCAATTTATTAGCATTTGTTTGCGAAATATAGCTTTTTAATTAAAATCGCTGATAGCAGTGGACAAGTAATATCTAATTATCACTTAATGCAAAAGTATGTTTAACGAATTGTAACGAAGTTTATAGTCTGAAAATAAATTGTTGCAACTGACAGCCACGCGGAGCAACTGTTTTTAGGAACGTATTTCTTCAAAGAAGACCAAAATTCGTCTATTGCGCATTTAAAGCCAAGTTGCGTGAGCTTTACTAAGCAACCTATAATTGTATTACAATTAAAATAAGTTTCTGTTTATTGCCTTGTTTACTTAATTTAAGCTCTTGTGGAAGGTAGATATCAATAAATGATTCAAATAAGATTAATACGTTTAATCAGTTCCAACAACAAAAACCATCATTCCAGCAATATCGTCTAGCCAGAAAGTTTTTGTTGATGATAAAAATATTCGATTCGCGGCCACATTGGGATGTTTCCCAGTAGTTACCTACCAGTTGAGTATAGTCGTACAGGAAAAGGCGACGTAGTCATGGTTAAGGTGTATAAGAACGCGTCTGATTTTATTCTTATGAAATTGTGTAAATGTAATCATCTTTGTCATTTAAAAGAAAGTGTATAAAAGTAATGGTTGAAAACATCAGCCGAGCAGAAACAAGCGACAGCAACATCGACCGCGAGACAAGCATTTTCTATCAGCACCATTTGTTCCACCAGTTACGGATAAGAGGTCTGCAAATTCCTGATGAGATCATACCTGTACATCACGCACATATCGACCCCAGGTCCGATGTTGCTACTTTCGAAACTCTCGCAGATCATTTTGCGTCGTCCCCACAAAGGGAATGGATTCATAATTATGCACACAGCGTTGATCTTGAAACCTTGGATTTCGACGCATTCCAGGATTTACTCACCGGTTTATTTCAGGTAAACTTACCCTATTTAAGTGTACATTTTTAAATGAAATTACCAGAAAACAATAAGAAAGGGTTTGTCGGTAATTAGTAATGTCCCCAGCAAAAAGGTATAAAATTAAAAGGTACATCGTACATAGTTAATGCAAATAAAGCTTTATTTAGCGTTAAATTATTTATTATATCTTCTTTATTACATATAATTAAGTACCTATCGTTTATCTTTTGAATAAACTTGATTGCTTACGATGATGAGCCAATTGCCTGGGGGTTACAGAAAACAATTTAATAATTAATAGATATAACAATTATAGGTACATAATAAAATCATGCATACAGAATATAGAATAATGGTGAAAAAATAACTATAATCTAAAAGGCTTATCATTAAATAAAAGTGTCAGTTTGGTATGAGCGAGACCAAAATTATCATTAAAAATGTCAAACTCGGTGTCAGATAGAACTGTACAAACGAAAACAGAACAACAAAAGAGACTGAAAGTGATGGTATGTAAGTACAATGTATATCGAAATAAAATATAACTGACGATCTGCTGTTTAGTTGGGGCACAATTATTCTCATCTCACCAAACAATTCCTGACTATGCATGTGCCCTACAACAAGTTTATGTAAAAACATCAGACTACACATCTACGAGCAAGAAGGGTGTTCTTATTAACTGTAGCAAGGAGTGAACATAATTTGCAAAGGGATACTAAGGAGACTTACTAAAAAGTCAATATGTCTTTGATGGTAAGGCTTCCAAATAACACAGCAATATTGCAGTCTGGTTCTTATCAAGGAATAAAAAAGAAGCTTCACACAACGATAATTCCGGTTGCACAAACAGGGATCAAATTTGATCCGAGTTTAATCCGCGGTCGTTGCTGCAGCAATACCAATCAGCGGATTCTTGATATTGCTAAACAACGACTACGGATTAAACTCAGATTGACTTTGATCCACGTTTGTGCAACCTGCCCTTAGTGTTGCGAAAAATTCCATTTTCCAAATGTGCAAGACACGTAGAGTAAACGTCAAGGACGAATCCATAACAATATCCAAATCTACCACCTCAGTGCAAGCTTCCAGAGGAGACCAAGCATATTATAGACAAAAATAATTTTATTTATGTATCTAGTAAACGATATCTTTTTGCATTTATTTATATTTAGTTCCAGCTTATTATTATTGCACCGTCCCATCAAAGCATCAATATCTCTTTGCAGGAACACAGAGTCGTCAGTATTTTGTATTATTCTAGATATCTTAAGGTCGCCAGCATATTATGTAAAAACATTACAAGACAACTTTTGCATAGCATCATTATAAAAAATATGAATAACAGTGGTCCCAGGTTGGAACTCTGCACTCCTAGACTACGCACACAGTATTTAAAAGACGCCCCGGTATTTCACATACTGATCCCATACATACAATCCCAGTGCCCTCTGATGGACATCAGCAACCACCACAGAGCTCACAGCACCCCAAACCATCGCAGCTTTCACCAATAGATGAACAGTCTACATCACTTCCGACAAACATCTTCCCGAAATGATCCGCAAAAGCATTCACGATATCTTACGGAGATGTTAGAACAATCTCCCTTAGTCATGGATCCCGATACCTCCGTGATTCGTCTTTTCTGGTCAATAAATTGCCAGAATTTCTTAGGGTTATTCATCAACGACTTTTCTATTCAACCAATAAACGCTCAATACTCTTTTCGCGATTGTTTCCTGATCTCACTCCTTAGATATTTTACAGTATCAAAGTGGTAAGCTAGTTTTGCTTTCCATAGATATTCCGGTGCCTATTCTTAGTTTCTATCATACTAATAAAACTCCTAGTATATCACACAGGATATTTGTGTTGACTACCATTATAGGTAAAATTAGGCACAGTCCTATCTATCACACCAAATAAGGCCTCATAAAAGGAGGAACACGAAGTTTCAATGTCAGTAGCTGCGAGAACAAGCGATCAGTCAAGTCTGTATCGTTCTTCGTTCAAGGACTAATACAGGTCTATAACATTCGCTTACGGCAGCATCATCGCCCAGAAAGGTAACATTAGTGGAATTCCCACTATCAAGGTGCATTCCTAAGCAAGGATGATGAGGGTCCTCCACAACCAAAGGCTGTCCACAATGAAATATCTCAACCGCCGGTCATCCGTAGCAAGAATAAGATCCAGCAGCCTCTGATTAATGTTAAGCACACGATTATGTTGATTTAAGTTATTGAAGGAGGTGTACTGAGTACGCATCGAACAGACCGGTTGACCGGGCCATCAACACGTACCACAAGCTCTGTTATAATAAAATCTCCAGTTCTTACAATGTGGTTCGAGTAGTCAATTTCTTGCTCAAGATACTCGAAGAAAACAGCATAATCATTCAAACTAAGCGACGCGACGGCGGGATATATAAAACCATTAAAATCATAGGGCGTCTTCCCATATAGATGCACCTCTACTCACTCGTGACACCAATCATCTCTAGATTAAGAAACATGAGATATCTCAAAAACAAATGATGTAGAGTAGTGCTACCTTAGTACTTTTTTCTTTATTTCGACGCCCTTAATCTAATGCGTTATAAAATGTGGTCGTTCCATTTAAAGTAACAAGCTTGTAGTAGATATCTCGGTCAGTTGATGTTCAACTGGTTTTCTTGTAAACACCACAAAATTTTTCTCAAAAATTCGTGAAACATCCTGTATAATGCATTTGAACATTTGACTATAACTTCAACCGAGGTTTGAGTTATAAGCCTTGATATCCCGATACGGCTTTTTCTGTATAATATAACTTGTTGATAACCATCTTTTTGTTTAATGGCTTTCATAGGGATATTCTTTAACTTTTTGCAGGAAGGCATAACATGGGAAAGAATTCTGGTACTCTTTTTCTTCTGTACAGATCTGTCTATACGGGCATTACGCCTGAAGCTCAAACATTGTTTTCAGCGAATACACACCTGGAGCATGCACTACCTCTGTATCAATTTATCGCAGTGGATACAACAGCAAGGTGGTTGGGTAAGTAAAATTATACAACTGTTGAAGCACTTTCTTGACTTGCTACAGAAAACGGTGTCCCACTAAGTATTTTTTTATTAAATATATTGACTGAATATGGCATCCCAAATTGGTTTCCAGCATAAATATTAGCATTACTATTAGTATTACCAAACTAGAACAACTCGATTACACATTCTGATTGTCTTTTTTAAGACAAGTTGAATAAATTTTGAAATATCCTCGGCGCGGTTTATTTAGGTGTATTTGGTTTGCATTTCTAACTAGTAGGCTTTTGTTTAAGATAAAAGAACAATTCCATTTATCAGTATCGCGAAGTATCTTATCATTAATATGCCAAAGCAACTGGTTCGAAAGAAAGCGAGATTGTTATTAAGTGTATTTTATTATTTGTTTACAGATTTTTAAAATCCTCTTTTCGTATGCTAAGCGTTTTTGAAATAGAACTCGCATCCACAGTCTATATCACCGAAGTATTACTAAGATTTATAACTTATTTTCACTTGTATTAAAAATATAGTTACATGTTGGATGTAAGTTTGCGGTCGCACAAATTTATTTATAGTAATAGGTTTCAAACTTAGGGAGTTGCGACCTTATATAAGTTTTCTTTTTACAGGGCCTCTACTTAAATAAAGTCGAAAGCTCGGAAAATATTAAAAAGTACACCATATTAGTCATTATTCGACTTCCTCTTAAGTTTGAGAACTGTTATAAATAAATTTAGTTATACTATATTAGAATGTTGTTTACGTTTTAGTTTTGACAATGACATTGTGCAAATAGTATACTACAATACGTTGGATAACACGAATAGGGCATTTTCGTATGGCGGCACTATATTATCAGCTTCAGAAAGAGGTTATATGAAATTTTGTGTTCCCCTAATTTGTAATATCTAGCTTTTTTTGTTCACTTTAGTCAATATTAGAAATTTAGGGTCCTGACGGAATAACAAAGATCAAGTTGGTAATAGTTGTGAAATGAAAAAACCGATAAATGCATATTGACAATAAAAATCGGTACTTCTTCCAGCTAGAAGACGCTTCAATTCATGTAGAATCGCTAAAGAGATTGTAAAGTACTGTCACGCATTAGTGTGAATAACTACCAAAATATTATACGACCTTACCTTTTCAACAACATGGGAAAATGAATTAAGAGGGATCTACCGACGAAAATGCGGCTGCATATTTGATTGCAAATTACGCTTTCAAAAAAGATAATATCTTCTACGACCGATTTTTTTTGCAAAGTGATGGTCCTCTACGATGTCATATTTCACTGTTCCTATAGTAATAAAAATTGTGAATCTTTCTTTAAAATGCAATAACTTTAACTCGCAATTTCTAAATAGGTACCTCTCTGGTTAATTGTTAATTGGGCAACGTACGGAACTCTAGCAGTGTCTAATTTACAAACGTGTTTAATTTTTGAAACAAAATCTATAATTTGATACCAGAAATAGCAGTTTTGCAACTTGGTCCAAGCGTCGACTGGTATTCTTGTCCCAACATTCCCTCTTCGGCTCCGCTCAAGCAAGTCAGATACATTAGCCAATGCGAGTCCAATAGCAGTTACGGACTCAAATAGATACAGCGTTGTTTTCCATTTTATTTCGTACGTAGTTAAAAACTGTTTGGTCTAGTTAATAGCCTAACTTCGTTTACGTGGGAGATCCACTTAAATTATAATGTAATAATAGGTTTTATATTGATAGTGATTATGAATAGTCAACACTATAAGTGTATACTGCTAGCAGTAGATCTTTTTAATAAAATGCAGAACACAGTCAACAATAAATTTGTCATTCTGGAGGAGAATTCAAGAATATTCTACGTCGTATTTGGAAGTTATTAATTACTAATAATAAAACAACTATTTACCAGAAATAAATTTGGAAGTAGGCAAGTGTTTTAATAATAGTAATTTTTTATTGTGTACCTGGGATTTTGAAGACACGTTTTTTATTTTAGGAAAACGTCTTAGAAGAAGCAACAGCGAAGATAAGGTCCTTGGTCACTATGGGTATATTCTGCTTTAGTATTTTAGCTTTATTTATAGTAATGAAACGTAAATAATATAGTGTTGTACGCTTTTAAGCTTTTTCATTATTGTTATGTTTGTAATTAATTGAAATAAATTTGTTTTAGACAAAAGCATTACATCATTATGCAAAAAAATGTTTATATTGACTGCATATTTTTATACATATATTAACAGTATGAAACTTAATAAATAAAATTAGCATACTTTCTCAATAAAAACTAAAAATACAGGAAATATAAATGCAATATACAACTTTGTGTCTTCCTTACAGTTTCCTGTGACCAGCTGTTTGCGACCAAAAATCGATTACATATTTTCTTCAATGCTTCGTAGATGGCACATCTGTATGTTTTACAAGATAAATTGATATTATTACGATAATGTATCTTTTTCACTATCAAAATCCAGATATTTTGATAAGGTAATACAAAAAGTATCTGTGAATGCGTTTTCCGCACGTACACATACTTAATAATATCGCCAAAATAATTAATTCAATCTGATTTAATGCTAGCTATGGCATCAAGTACCACACACATCACACGAAATTAATCTGAGAGACTAGCATGCTCGTAGAACCGTAGAAGTGTTATAGACAGTAAAGGTAGAGGTCGGACATTTAGTACCTTGTGGGCAATGGGGAACTAGTTAAAAAGCTGTACAAATTCCATCCCTGTTACGTGATATATTTATTAACTAGCGTAGAAAAATGAATTTTAGCTCAGTATATTTCAAGCTAATTTCATTGGTATTAAGTATATTTTTAAAAAAGGTTGGCATTACAGTGCATTAAATTAATTTCTAAAAATTGCTTATGGATCTTTAAATTTTACATGACGGCAGAAGGAAGTGCCGTTGGTCCACGTCAGTACTGTGGACGTATCCTCGCCCACTTCCCTGTTTACAGCAGTGCATGGGTATAAAGCATCTGCATACAGCAAAGTCATTTATCGAGTAGCACGTATTGAATGTTGATATGTTTTTTTATCCGTGGTATATGTACAGAGTTTCTATAAATTATTCATGCATCCAGGGCGCTTATGGAAATTATCTATTTAATCAGTTTGCCGCCTCTCAGGAATGTGAACACAACAATTGCTTTACCGTATACTTGTCATCTGTCGATTAATTGAATTATTTAATATGAGAAAACGCGTGGGAGTTTGTATTTTCAACATATTCTGTAGTCTTTTGTGGGATAATCAACTTTAAGGTTGCAGAAAGCTCACATTTTGGAGTTGTGGGGTAACAAGGTTTCGTATAACCAAAGGTATAACTTTTAGGTTACGTGTCACATTTGTGAGGTTGTGGCTACAGTAAGCCTGTTAAACAATTGTATTATGATGGACTGAATTATGTTTTTAGCCTGCCGCAATGATAAAATTCACAAACTAAGTGGTAGTAAAGCTGCACTACACAAAGCTTCCACAGGACAAGGGTGTAGACTGTAAAGGTTACCACAAGCCTACTCTACCAATAATTATTGTTATTTCTTACTTTTGAATGAAAAATAGAACCATAAATTGTTGGAAAATCTTTATAATTATAATTTTGTGACTGCAACTTGATATGCAACCTTCAGTACCATCGTGCTCATTGATGTTCAGTGATCGCCGTGCATATTGTAGATTGTAGCTTGGCAGCAGTTATAAAAAGAAGGCACAGAGAATTCAGAAATCAACGCCCCGCGTGTTGCACGAATCATTTATAGAAACCATGTATAAGCGTTTACTTATAAATATTGCAAGATGGATTTGTTATAAATAATCTATATGTCTAATGTCTAACATAAACGATTAGTGGCATATACATTTACAGCACATGTAGGTAATATGTTAATATAATCAATGACTTGATTTCTTAAGCACGTAATATTTATAAAGTTATTATGTATAATTTTACATTATGTACATTGTACAGCTGTAACGTGTTGACACCAAATTGCAGTCACATGTGTCCGGAACATACAAGTATACAGTAAAGCATTGTCAGCAAACAGTAAAGACGGATACATTCAATGAAAGCGGCGTGTATGAAATTAATTATGAAGAGTATTAGTTATAGAGGTTGTAGAGATAGTTTCAGCGATACAACATAAAAATTCCATATTACATAACACAAGCTTAACATGCCTTTCCAAACTATGTGTTACCTACTGTAAATCATACATTTAATAAAAATAGATTTACAATATTACCTAACATTTAAGATGGTATGGGCCGGTTTCTCTTCTCTTTGTTAAAGTTGATATTAGCTAAAATTAACCCAGTAACCATGACAACACCTTAAATTGAGGTACCTAAGTATGTGATTGGTTTAGATTTTAAAAACATAGCTTTATCTTAAAGTAGAGAAGAGAAACCGGCCCTAAGAGGTTAGGATATTTGAGCAACTACCCAAAAACAGTCAATTAGACTTTTTAAGATTACGTCATCCAATATGGCGTCCAGGGGGCAAAAAGCGCACGCATGGGACGCGCCTGCGAAACCCTGGAAACGGACGCGTGGCTGATAGAGTTGGGTCCTTCATGACCAAGTCGTTCAAATTGAATGACTCATGCCTTGATTTGGCTCACAGCTAATGAATCAGCGTCGTTCGTGGGTAGTACATGGTTAACGGCTGACGACAGTACACGACGAGAAAACAGCATGACAGCATATTTATATGCTGTGGCGAGACAGGAGACACCGCTGTCACTTTCAATTCACGATCCTTATGAACGACTTGAATGATCCGAATCTACGCGATTGATTGAACGATTTCAATTTAATCGAATGTCCCAGCTCTAGCGACTGACGTTGGCATTAAGTAATTGGGTTTCTATGACAGCGCGCTAGAAGCTGCATCGTTTTGAAATTTGCCCCCTGGCAGTCGCTCAAAAATCACGTGTTCTAAAAAGCCTAATACATAGATCAACAAATCTGTCCCGATCAAGTGGAATCCCTAGTTCGTTTATAGACGTTCCCATTAATATACCCCGCTCATAGTTAGTTATGGAGGATTGAGAAATAGTAAGAAATAGTTTCGTGTGTAACCTTGTTTGAACAATCCTGTTTGAAAGTATGTTAGTAAATAATTTTGATGTAAATGTTATTACTCTTACCTAAAGTTAATCATAAATAATTATTCTTTCCGTATCAGACTGCATACTTCAGATACCTACATAAAATAAAATTTTACTTGCATCAAAATGATCTTCGCAAGCGACGTTACTGTTGTTTGGGCAAATTTTTTGGGATCGCTTCTCACGGTTTTTATCTACAACTTTTTTGTTCGATAGGTACACAGATAAATGTCTTTTCTTGGGTAGAAATTATGGTAGTTTTGCATTTAAAGACAATGGACCAACGGTACTCCATGTTTACAAAATAAATTAGTAAGTTCAACAGACATAAACAATAACTTGAACTAGTATATTTACACAATTGTGATGTCACAGCGGTTCACCGTGGTTTTTGGCGCGAGAACGGCGCGTTTATGAATTACAACAAAATAAGTAATGTATTAATGATGATTAAGCAAAAACATTTTGGTCACACTACTATATGACCACGATGAATCAATTAAGTCAATAAAAAAATTTATGCAAGTACCCTGTTTGTTGTAGTGTGATATATGTCAATACTTTTGTTTATATTCAGCGATTCTACAATTTCAAATATTTTTTCATTTTCGTAGATATTGGCTTTCTAGAATATTAAATGAAATACACATTGTAATGTTATCCAGCAAAATGAGTGAAAAATAGTAAAACTAGATAAGTTTAATTGATAACTATCATAGGATAGGTTTTGACGCCGTCGCTAAGAGGGTAAGAGCTATCCATTAAAAACTTAACAAAAGTATGCCTGATTTTGGATTTAAAGTAATTCAAGTTTGTACTATGAAAAATACCGTGTATACAACGTTAGCATCATTCTTTTTTTCTAGGTTTCCTCGTTGTTTTTGTATTGAACAAATTTAAATTTTTAATTGGCGGCCAACGACTTGTGGATCTTTATTGCTGCTACCTTCCTTGGTATATGGTTTCATAAAACAAAGTTTTGAGAAAATGTTCATAATACTTTACGTTAAATGTTCAAAGTAAAGACAGTTTGATTATACATTAGTTTATAGCAAAAATTGCGCAACAAACTTTGCAGTCAATTAGGCGACATTGCTTGAATTTCATGCCTGATTCTGGTTTCCAATTCGTGCAATTTTTTTGGTTTGTTTTTCTAAACTTTACCTTTTAAATGGCATCAAAGAATAAATCATAGGAACTTAATTCAGACGATTCAGCAAGGCATTCGGTAGATCTTTGGCATCTCTTTGTCGTTTTTTGTCGGTAAATAAATTTGCCACTTTGGATATAATGTTATCATGCAGTAGATTCAGCTATCTGCTGTTAAATTTCAGTCTATGATTAAGTACGGACCGATTATGCGTTGGCGAATAATACCAGCCCGCCCGTTTAGTATTTGAGGATTCTGTATTTATATACTGTTCCATCATCCAATGCAGATTTTTCTAATTTTTATAGTTGTTTTTTTTCGCCTATTAATTGACTAACAGAGTCGTGTTTGTTGTAATACTATAAACAAACATTATTTCGTTTATGTTTGTAGTATGCTTGTACTATATATAAGTAGGTATAAAATTAATTCTGTAGGAAAGATGATCCATATTACTGAAAGTGCAGTTACTTGGTTAATAAATTAAAATAAGTAAATGAATGTCTTACTGCACATCCTTTAATTCAATTAAGTACTAGTCCACCCTAATCTCTAGCCAAAAGTTGCAAAATATATACACATTGGTACGTTGAAAGATAGAAAAGAAAGGTATCCTCTAAACGAAGCCAAATGTTCTCTGTCCCATACAGCCCCTCCACAAGCTCGGATCCATTCAGCTCTACCAGCGCAGGTTCAATAAGAAAGGTGATCCATATTACTCAAAGTGCAGTTACTTGGTTAATAAATTCTATTTAATTTTATTAAATACTAGTTATATGCTTCGAGGGTATCCACCCTCATCTCCAGCCAAAAGTTGCAAAACAGATACACATTAGTAAGTTGGAAGTTAGCAAAAACATATCCTCTAAATCTAAACGAAGCCAATTTGTAAGATAGATTAATAAAAATTTGATGTATTAAATATATTCCTTTGCTTAGAACTGATAATCATATAACCTACTACCGAAAACAATGTAGCCATTCTAATTCTCTAGTGAATTCTCGGAATTTTGAAATATGCGATAATGAAAGATGTTTCTTTGAAAGCTAATTTTTATACTAGTAGAAAGTGACAGTAAACAGTCAACAAATATGTATTAGTTACTTACTTACTGATTACTTCATGTAAAATTGCTGCGAAACATCCATCAAAAGAAAATTTCAAGGTAAATTCTATCAATTACTACTTCTAAGACATTGTTTTACTCAATACCATTTTCCTTAATTTCTTTTTAGAAAAGAGCTACTAAAATAAGTAATTTTTTTGTATAATTAATTATAACAATGCAGCGTGGATTAAACCTCATGTAATATATGTTGCTTTCTGTGGAAAAAATAACGCCTATATCAGAAAACGTGGAAAGGTCTTCTATGGAGTTAACAGAACTATCTGTTTCCCAGAAAAAAATATCCGGAACTGAATAAACTTTACTTGAAAAAAAGCGCGTCCGTCGCTTACTTGTATCTAAAACCAAACAAGACTTTTTCCAATAAAGAATTCTTAACTTCAGTAATCAGTTGAAAACCACATTGAATATAATAAACAAAACTAGCAGCTTTTTTAAATTTGAGAAAGAGGTCACTTAGGATGTGGAAGGACAGTTAATGAGTGATCCAAGAATAGTTAGCAACCAATTTAGTGAACTCTCTTCAAATATCGCTAAATACTTGAAACGACAGCTCCCACGGATGGAATATAAAATATATGATAGTCCTATCAAAAACAGTATGGGGTTTATGCAGTATAGTGAAGAACAAATGCTTTCTGTATTCAGTAGATTAAAAAATAAAAACTCCTCTGGATAAAATAATGTAATGGTTTTAATACTAAAAAGGTCGCTAAGGCAATCCTAAGGCCATTAACTCATTTGATTAACTATTATCTAGAGACTGGCATTTTCCCCACATGCTCTGAAGATAGCTATATACACAAAGCAGAAGTGCTCGAATGTTGGGAATTACCGACCAGTATCAACCAGTTAACTCAAGCTTCTCAAAGATCTTCGAATATGCGATACTCATTTAGCCGTCAAGGTTCTTGGAAAAGTATGTGGTATATTATTATTATTGTGGAAATAAGAACACTAAACATAATTACAAAATCTGATGAAACCGAAATAAGGTGTGGCGTACCGCAGAGCACAATTTTAGGATCCGTGGTATTCGTAATTTAAACTAACGACATGTTACATAAATACGGTGAAGAAGGTCTAGTAAAGTATGCCTATGATACAACTAAATTAGTTAATGGTAACAGAAGTGTGGATGGACTTCACTACATATTTTAATGAAAATAAATTGCAGTTAAATATATCTAAAACATATTTCCTATGATTTCATAACAAACAGAATGGGGTCTCGTGACAGTTGGCAAATTTAGGTGACTTTAACCTAGTCAGAACTACTACATTTCTGGGTTTGCTTCTGGACGAGTCACTCGATTTACAAAATTAAACACCTCAATAGAATTCTCACCATAGATCAATTATTGATTTTTTACTAAGCTAAAGTACAATAGTTGATTTCATATGGAATCTGCTTCTGGGGTGGCTCTTTAAAATCCAGAGTGGTTTTCAGGGCAAAGATTCTGGATGAAAACGGTGACCTAGGCAACTACGCTTACTAAAGCCCAAATGCTATAATTTTAAAACTCAGCAATGTATACAGGGCAAAAAATTTACAATAACTTAACAGCGGAGCTGCGGACGGCACCCAATTATAGGCTGTTCAACGGACTGCTATTGCAATTAGTACATAAGCATAATGTTATTTCTGTTTTTTAGTACTATATTAACTTTAAATCGAAATTTTGTTTTACCTGATTTAATAAATCGGTTTCAAAATTTGACGTACTTTTTTTAAATTATAATAATTGTAGGTCAAGGACACCCTAAAAATCTTAATAAACTAAAATTAATTTCACTTTTGCTACGCCTTCAGCATTATAAGACGGTCAAAAATACTCGTGAGTGATGTCATGCGCGGGCTAGACGAAAACGCGTCTAGCAGGCGAGCATACCAAACTATACACGGTAGAACCTGATTTAATAATATATTTGTCGTTTAGGTATCTGAAATTGTAATTATTCACAAAAAAATCAGATAGCACTAAATTTGTTTAAGATATTTTTTTATAAAGTTCATACTTGCGGAAATAAACCACCCACCACCACTTTTGACTAGCCCTATAGAATAGATGAAGAAGTTATTACGCCAGGTGTTGTATGTCTGATTTACGGCCAAAACATCAGGGTCAGCCCACGACTTTTACGAAGGTAATTCGTCCAAGGATCGATATACGACGTGACCCCACATGGGTCGAGAAGTCCTGTAGCGTATACATCAGCTTTACGAGCGTCGTTGATATCCTGGTGTAAAATTAGGAAGAGCATCGGCAGCAGGAGCAGCAAGCAGGCAGCAGCAGCAGCAGCCAGCAGCAGCAGCGGGGTCGAGGGCGCGCGCCGCCTGGCGCAGTAGCGCAAAGATGCGCAGCCCKTGGCGTTATCGAGCGATGGTTCAGTCCGCGCCCGGCCTCGCAGTGAACATGATTGACCAATTGCCGCTATGACCCTCCGCGCCGCGCTTCTCTGCGTGCTGCTGGCCCTGCTGACGGGCCAGGTCGCCCCCCAGGACGACGAGGAATTCACCACCGCGTTCTTCATCGACCACAATGTCACCTTCGGCAATTACACCGTCGTCCCACACAACCACACCTTCCACAAGGCGGATCCGCTCTTCCCCAAGGACCTCTTCACGGAGGACGAGCGCCGCAATGGTGCCATCATCCTGCACATTCTGGGGGTCATCTACATGTTCGTCGCGCTGGCCATCGTCTGCGACGAGTTCTTCGTCCCGAGCCTGGACGTCATCATCGAGAAGCTCGACATCCAGGACGATGTGGCCGGGGCGACCTTCATGGCCGCCGGAGGCTCAGCCCCGGAACTCTTCACCAGCGTCATCGGCGTGTTCGTCTCCTTCGACGACGTCGGCATCGGCACCATCGTCGGATCGGCCGTGTTCAACATCCTGTTCGTCATAGGGATGTGCGCGCTCTTCTCCAAAACAGTGCTCACGCTCACCTGGTGGCCGCTGTTCAGAGACTGCTTCTTCTATTCGGTCAGTCTTATCACGCTGATCATTTTCTTCAGGGACAATTACATACACTGGTACGAGGCGCTCGTGCTGTTCTCGTTTTACGTGGCTTACGTCAGTTTCATGAAGTGGAATCAGCCCATGGAGAGACTGGTTAAAAAGATAGTCTATAAGAACAGGGTGACGAGGGTTAGGAGCACCGATCAGCTCATGCCAACGGTAAGAGCTCTTTTATGTTCCACTTGCTTTTGGTGTACCCTTAACTGCAATGTTTAAAGTTTTTGAGTGTCACTTGTAGGGTAAGCCCGGGTGAAATGCCTCAAGTATTTCTGCGTTCCCAATCTATTCCTAATACAAGACAGTATAGGAATAATTATAAAAAAGTACTATTTAACTGCTCTACTGCCATATTGAATATTTATTTTTTGACAAGGACTTTCGCTCCGCGACTTTTTGTGTGTTTTTTGTGTTCTTTATTCTTTTCTGACGACGGATCTTTGAAAAGTCTGGTGTAAGCCCTTTGGTAGCCTATGAACCACATCTTCGTTCTTCATCAGATATTTTTACTTTGTTCCAAACAATCTACCAGAATAATCACATCTTTGTTTTAGGATGAAGCAGGAACTGTGTCTGTCCAAATTCTTTGGATCGTAGACAACCACTCTTCGGATTGCTCATTAGTTTCCGGATTATAACGGTGGGCCCAAGCTTCATCTATGGTTACCACCTTAGAGCTTCGAGGAGTGTTTTTCAAATTCGTTGATAGGTTTCTCATACCTAAATCAAGAGTCATTTGAAAGTGTATAATGTTCTTCAATTCGCATAACTATTTTGCGGGCAAAATAAATGTGGTCGTATAAATTGGTTTTTGATGATCACTGAAGGTCAGTTATATCAGCAAAAATATCCTTGTTTGATAACCCCTTCGATGATAAATGTTTTATTATCGCTTTTTTTAGACAGGCCGTTTTGAAGAATAATGCACCTGTATATTAATCAACTTATAGACGTCAAACTTGTTTTACCTGCCTACGAACATTATAACTGTAACCACAACAACTATACATGATGAGTTTTCTTGGATGTTTAGCATAGGGAAACTAACGGAGATAGAAGGAATGTTAAATGGAAAACGATTGCCAGTTTTGTGAACCTAATTTAAGCACTTACTGGAGTTTTGAAAAAGTTAACGGTTTACTAGATATTTAAAAGTGAACACATCTCGCATCTCGTTCTGTTAGCGTTGCTATTTTTAGTTGGCTATGGTTTCAAAGATTTGCATTTTTGAGCTTCCCATAGAGCAAAGCTTAATATGAATATTAAAAAAAATGTAAATGTTATGACCAGTTTTCTGTTTTATTATGATTTTAACATAGTTGGCCATGGAGATGTCCATCTGTCAGTCCTTTATACTTTGACATTTAGCTAAAAAAGTCTTTTTTGGGAATGAATTACTCAAACTTGCAAAAGCGCGATATTATCGATTTTCATTTAAACGCTATCAAAGCTGAACAGCATATTTTGAACGTTTGCCTGCATTTAAGAGATTACATGATAATTTGGGAATATATGTCTCATTCAATAAACCAAAGGACACTTCAAATTACATAAATGAAGCTGCAGAAACAAAGCAACAACAGCAAACAACACAGCACACGTTGTAAGACTGCTAAGAAAAAACACGTTTTATCCAGATAGAGACCTTAGAGAAGCCGTTGAAGGAGCTTTCATATGAATCGACAGGCGTTTTATTAGAAAAGCTACACACTCTTTTTGAAACGGTGCAATATGCGTGCATCGTACAAAAACATAATTCAATCAATTCATCAAAAGTTTTTGAAATGTCTTTCTTTGCAAAATTTAAGTCCAAAGTATTTCATTTTTACATGGCTAATTAGATTAAAATCAGGGGAAGCTTAAACATGCTGTTTGGAAAAAATTAATGTCATAGCTCTAAAATAACAGCTTTCAAGAATTAATGACATTATCTGATTCGAGAGCATCATTTTCTACAACTTTTGTATTTATTCTTTATGCAAAGTAAAAAATAGTAGTGAGCTTAGAGGAATAAGACCTATCGCCAAAATATCTAGTAACCCATCAATTTAAAAAAAAATCCAAAAGGTTTATTAAATTAAATTAATAAAACTGCAAATCTTTCTTCATTTAACCTTCCTTGTATCTCTGCTAGTTTCCGAAATCTCCATGCTAAACAAAAAAAATTCACCCTGTACATCCCTGTATGTATCAAATTTGCCTATATACGATCTGAACTAAATATCAGTACCTTCCTAGTTCGTACTTTTGGTTATTCTCATTCTCTTTTATCCTGCCTTCTTTTTCCGAATTTTCGTTTTGGCATTTCTAAAATCCTTTGGAAATAGCGTTGGTGACATCTGCTACACTACTGGTGGTTTTAGAAATGGTTGTCGAGAGGTTGTTAGCTTTACCATTACTCTTAAGGGTAGTCGCAGAAAACCAGGGGTCTGCAGTTGGTCTGAATGGAGGATATGAATCGTCACACTGTCTTCCGTCTGAAATGGGTTAGGAATCAAACTGCTATAATCATGTTTCCACACAGGTAGAACTGGTGTAAAGACATTTTATTCTTTTTCAAGTATAGGTTTTTAAGGCTTATTCCATTCAATACAGTTGTTGAACGTACTTAACTGTAAGGGCGAAAGATACCACAAAAGTGCTTACTGACCTTATTGGGGAAATATATTTTGCTCGTCTGGCTACAGCAACATAGAAATTATCATCCAGTTATTTAAGCTAATTAATTTTGCTGGAAACTAGTGTAATAAATTATTTAAATAGGCTGCACGGTACTTCAATTGCCATAGTTTTACTCAGTATAGCATTTCACATGCAAAAGGAATTGGACCAACTGTAGGCTATTTTTCTGTAAAATTGAATGAAATTATTGTCATTACCAAAGCGTGGTAGGGATACCTGTTCAGCCAATGTTGCTAAGAGATGATTACGGTCTCATTTGTAGATTAGAAACGTTTATAAGAAAAATATGTAATGCTTCTGTATGTTTGAGTGCAACTACAACTACAACTACAATTATATTATATGTATACATTATATATAAGTTGGTCACAGATGGGTTCTAGTATACTTTTTCTCGGGATGGTATTAAAAAATAAGGCCAAGTATTAAAAGCAAATTTGAGGAACACATTAACAAATAATATAGATTAGAAAAAAACATTAACGCCAACACCTCAGAGGTGAGAACTGTAGAAGTTTTGTAAATGGGATTACCAAGGAATATCTGCGCAAAATTTCAGCAATACATTGTTTTTTTGAGGTTGTCTGGGCTATTATATTTAATCACCGTTGGTCTTGTAGAGACGGTTGCTGTAACCATATGAACCATATCAATTTCATTAACGTAGAAACTTTCTGGGACAATTAGGTATCGATACTCCCTAGTAATATTGATTTTACGTTGTTTACACTCATTTTGCCTGCTTTGTCCTAATTATAATTTAGATGATTTTAACGTTGAGCAGTAACGAAACCACACTTTACTGCAGATCATATCCAGTTATGGTTTTCATTTATTGATATATGAATCAATGCAGCTAACGGTTTCATTCAAGGAACTATTACTTGCTATATTTTGTAATAATAACGTGTGATAATGTATATTGACATACCAAATGCTAATTTAGTGACAATTAACTACATGCTACTAAAACACTGCTGGTGGTTCTACAGATAGGATCTGCAGTTGATCGGAAAAGAACATAAACAATGTTGATGCTCTTCCGTAGAAAGTGTACAATCTGAGATGTGATGAGGACTAAACTGTTTTGTTCAGGTGTATTTGAAACCAGAGCTTGCTTACGTATACGTTGATGTTTTTTCTGCAAGCTTATAAGTATAGATTTTTAATACTCATTAGTTTTTATTCAAATGCTGCATGCATCTGCAAATGCATCTATCAAAGGGGAGCAGCATACCATCAAAGTATTTACTGATCGTAGAGTAATAGATTTGATTCGCCTGCCTGCAGCAATACAAGACATGGAGTTATGTAACTTCTCCTATTTAAGCCAATGAATTTTCTGGGTTTATTCATCGTATTATTCGTTCACAGAAAACATGTAATGCTTCTGCAAATAGCTTGAGCGCAACTTCGTTGATTTTCTTTAGTTATATTAAGAAATATAATCAATGTACTCACAGATATAAGACTTAGACTTGCACTCTCTTGAATTAGTTTTATTTAACTTTCTCTCAGACGTACCTTCTTTAAACATTTTATAGTTCGGCTAGATGCTATATTTTGTATTAATAACGTCTGATAACGTATTGAACTTACTAAATGCCGACTTACTATCAAATCATTACCATCATTCGTTGGAATTATAACTAATTTTTATAGGAACATTATTGACAATATATATGTTAATGATAATGGGATATGGCAATTAACTATATTTTACAACTCCTGTAAAAGTAGTAGACAAACTTCTGCACACTTGAGCTTAGCATACGCTTGATACTCTTTGAGAATGGCCATTAGGTCGAAACGATGAATTATCTGACAAATCATAAATCACATTAAAAACAATTATTTTGCTTCCAAGCTAGTTTTAATGAAATTACGATTATTTTTATAAGAAGAAGCGTCATATGAAAACATATAATTGTGCATTGTAATTAATAGTTTTATAAAATATTCGTATTACTAACTAAATCTGCCACAGTGATCAGTAATGTTCGTACCTCTGATTCTAATGTAACTTGCATAACATAAAAACCATATATTTAGACTTTAGTTGCCTGATATGAAATATCATAAGTAAAGGACTTATGTGTAAGCCTTTACCATTGAAAGTAACCCCGAAGTCTTAGAATGAAGGTAAATGGTATTGGAAAGCTCTCCATCCTATTCATACTATGTGCTTTCATCCAATAATGAAGTTATTTGTTATTCAGAATCCAATATACTCCAGCTAGAATGGAAATGAAATTATATTTGTGAAGATCAAGTATTTCGGCCTCGATGTTCTTTTAACGAAAAAAATCAATCTCACACAGTTAAAGGATATGATCTGCAGCCTCCTAGGTCAGCGGCTCCACTTGGGGCTTATTTGCCTATAGCAAGTGCTGAGTAGTTGGACTGAAACAGAGATAGCGCTGACGTTTTCCATTTTTATTTGGTACGTAGTTAAAAATTGTTTGGTTTAGTTCAAAGCCGAGTTTCGTTTGCGGGGTAGATCCTCCTTAAATGAATGAAGTGTAAAGTCTTTGGCATAATTAACCTAGTTGATCGAAGTTCTAGTCATATGTTCAAACATTATGCATAAAGATCGTCTTTGTAAGTTTAGTGCAGTTTCTTGCGTTATTGAAGCGTTAGACTAGATCAGAAACAGTTCTCTAGAGGTAACCGCTAGTTCTAGTCTTCAGGTCGTAAAATTGAAATTCTGATGATCAAGTGTTTTTTTTTGTTTTGTAGTACCTGTCCGAGGCTATAAAAGTTTACAGATTAGTAATTGCTTTTGCAATACAATGTGATATTTTTGTACTACCAGCAAACAGCGATTAACTTAAATATGTATGAAACTAACCTCCATAACCAAGAAATTAAAAAGTTATTCAAAGAATAACTGCTTATGATTGTATGTGCAAAAAGAATTATCACAGCAGCATCCTTTCTTCCAGCGACAGAATTTTTCTCTATGATTTCTCCAAGCGACATTTGTTTTAATACATTTTGCGCGTTTCCAGCGGCAGAGATGTAGATCTGCAACGATAAATCATGCTCTAATGGAAAGGAAAATTCGGACGGATGAAGCTTCGACAGATATGGAGAATAAATGAATCCTTCGTTGCTGACGTCTAATATACAAGACCTTGCATTCCCTAGGATCTTTCAAGGATATGCTGCATGAAAGTTATGTACAGGGTGCTCCCTCGTACGCGTTTAGTTTTATGTATGAATACTATTTCCAGAACTACTGCAAAATGTGGGCGGTATTAATTTTGGCTCTGTAATTATACCTCATACTAACTATATACCTACGTTGACGAAAGGTAAAAAGCTTGTTTGTAAGGTTTCAATTCTTAACATAAGAAACCGACATTTGGTACTCTCATTTTTGCAGGCACCCGATCTCTTGAGCGAATATCGGAATAGTTTTAGGCCAGATAAACGGTCGATGAATCCTAAAACAAATAATCTAGAAAAAAAAATATCATAAGCAATGAAGAACTTGTTAATTTAATTTAATTTAATTTAATTTAATAATGTATTATTAAGATAAGATAAACCCATATAGGTTAACAGCAAAAAAATAAAGACAGAAGGCCAACAATTTGTAATGAAAATCAGAACTAGTATATGAAAGTAGGAGGAAAAGAAAATACTATAGAGAAACACTACAACACGCAAAAGCACGAATTAGAAACAGTTTTGTCTTTCATTTTTCGACAAACAGGCAAGCATGAAAAGATAGGGGTAAAGAAGTATCTTCAAAAGGTAGCAGTGCTACCATAGAAACTCAGAAACCTTTTAAAAAACATCGAAATTGTCAAGAAACAACGATAATGATTTACGAAACTCTAATAAAACGCATAGTCAGTATTAAATAAAAAGGACGGAAAAGACCTGAAAATAGAAAGTAAAATATACAGAACGCATACTAAGACTGAACCTAGCAGAACATGAAGAAAGATGACTAAAAACCAACACAGTCATAGAGTATAAATTTTGAGAAGTCGTCACAAGGTTCTAAAATCACAACTAACATCTGAAATAAACAGGACAGGTTAAGAACAAACATTCAACGAAAATTGTAAAAATAATAAGGCAATAGATGACACTCTGGCCATGGAGGAATGGAAGAGCGAAAAAATCATGGGGTGGACAGATAAAGACATTAGAAGACTAGGAATATCTGACTGGAAAGCCGGAGTGGAAAACAATAAATCATAAGACTTTGTGAAGAATCAGAATACAAGAGGTGTAATATTCCTCAGCAAACAAGACTTTAAACGCATCCGTGTATTGTTGCTTTAATGACCCGGGGATGTTTTCATATACTCTACTGTAACAATTCCATTATTTCCGGGATGGGTTTCAGCAATTTCGCCACGTTGTAGGTGGTGTGTAATGTTGCATTACAACCAACTGGCAACTGGCCCAGATGAAGTTAATACGAAATTTTTCCCAAAATAGCTTTCGTAGTTGCTCCATTAAACCAAAACGCCTTAGATAATTCACTGGTAGTGTAGCGCTTGGACTAGACCTATTCTGAAATGACCTGGAATAAGGAAGTTATAATAGACGGTGGAATAGGAAGATTATTGGTCTAGATTTGAGAATGGCTTCCATTTGTGTAAACATCATGAAACATAAACCCCTGTGGACTAAAAATCTTTTGAGGTATGCTAGCAATGCTTCCTCCAAATGTACAGCATTGGTAGAGAAGTATATCAGTTCTTTTTCATCTACCCTTTTCACCAATCATAAGTTCCACATATACCAAATGGATGTCAAGGTGTCACTCTGGCTTTTGGTATAATATTCGAAAATTGGTATGGTAGGATTACTAGATTATTTGAAAGCGTAGAAAACGCAACAAGGGTTCTCCACATGTACATTTTAACATGAATTCAAATGCCCAATTGATGATAATGTGCTACTATACGAAAGCGAATAACGGAAAGTAACGTTCGTTGTGATTGCAATAAGCTTTTGTCAATTTTAAACTTACTATGTTTGAATTTTATTTTTTAGGTACAAGGCAAAATAAAGTTTATTCAGTACATGCAGAGAAGAGTTGAAAAAGTGAAAATGAGGCTGCAGAATGTAGTTATTTTTTCCTCAGAACAACACATCGTGTATCTTATGTAAAATTACTTAACTCCCGCTAAAACTATGCTACTAAGATTAAGAACACACTATTGTACTTGATTTTATTGTCGGTTCAACAGCCCAGTACATGATTTTAATAAATTAGGGTTGACCTTGTCCACGTTCTAATCAACTTCTGTGCTTAGTAGAGTCATAGATAAATTAATCTTAATTAATCTATGGTAGAGTCAATTTGTTAGTGTTTTTCTAGTTATATATAATCGTTAGCGTTAAAAATGACATGACTCGTTAAGGAGAGCACCTGCATGCATTAAACTGCAACATGAAGCTCAAACTAGTTTAATTGTTTTAATACCTCTGTGCTGCAGACCAAACATTCTGGTCATTTAAGTTCATTTATGAATAAACGCGACGCGCCTTTGCTTTGTCTCTGGGGCGGTTTTGCCACGCTGTTGATTGCGCGACTCGAGCTTTTTTTTTAAATCGAAATTAATGTTTTGAACGTTAAAAGCTGCTGCCGTATTTCTAAATGTCTGTGGTGCTTTTTTAGGTTTGTGATTGGCTATATTGAATGTGTATCCAGCCTGATGGCAAATTTACCAAAGTTCTTTCACAATAATAAGCTGAATGATTGAACGTTTAAAGAGATTAACAATAACATGTGTTATTTATAACAGACCGCCATGATAATCAGTTATTTTTTAAAATTACTAGTTTGTTATGTATCATTTTAATTACAATCCTTTGTACATATGTTATTGGTTTGTAAAATTAGCTTTGCTAGAAAAAAAATGTTTTCTACTTAATTGTTTTCAGTAACCTATTGTTGAAGCTAATGACAAAATCCACTTGTTCAAACAATTCTTGACGTAGGTTAGGTGCAACGCTAGTTACAAAAGAAGTGGAAAGATAGGGAAAAAGACTGAGGTTGACTGCGTAGGCTTTCAAATTTATGGAAAATAGTTAAATTTATAAAGCCATGTCTGAAAGGAGGTGACCACCACAAAAGAGGCTTATGACGGACCTTTTTGTGTATATTAAAGTAATGTTAATGTTGTGTAGCTGCGTACAGTCAAATTATTGTTATTACTTACCTTTGAAAGGGAAATATAGCTGTAAATTGCTAGAAAATCTTTATAAAACCATCAATTTTATTATCTGTAATCTTCAGTACAGTACAAGACAGCTGACAGTATACTGTGAATTCAGAAATCATTGCCGCTGCCGCCCTCGTTGCATGAATTACCTATAGAAACACTGTATTTTTTTTGTCGCAGTCTCATGAACAATTTCTTTCAAGCTACCTTTGAACTTTTATTTTCTTCTTTCTCTTATAAGGTTTTTGCGCTATTGTGCCATTAGTATTGGTATTTAGGTACATTTGGTGTCCTGAATGCTTAGGGTTTTACTAGTGTTACTAGTGCTTCACTTATTTAGTGACTCACTGTTGCGCTTAAACGGGTGACCAAATCTACAGCGTAAGAAATGGTGAAAACAAATAAAGGATGGTTTTTCATTTTTTTGTAACGATGTAGACTGTAATTGACCTAAGTTCTTGTTTTACTGCCTTTTTGAGGTGTGACGTTCAATCTTATTTCAGTTGACCTATTCACTTTAAGAACTACCGATGTATTTCGGATACTGATTTATGTTTATTTTCAAAGTCTTTTCTAGCTTGGGTAAACCTGCTCGCTTTACGGCACAAGTTTGGTTTTAAATTTACGCTAGCTGTGCTGTTTATTTAATTTGATGCCAATTTCAATTGCACCGGAAAAACTATTGCGTAATTATTATCTGATTATGATTTTGTTACAGTATAACAAATACTAGTTGCTGCGCTCGGAGTAAATGGGGGCGTGTACACCTGTTCATTGACACAAGGCAGTGCAGTATTGACTAGGTATATAGGTTGGTGATTTACTTTTCACAGAAATAAAAGTGTAAAACTCGGAGCACAGCTTGGTTACGTGCGTTCACCACGATGATCGGTACCGAACTTCCTATTTAACATTGGCATTAAATTATGTTTTGTTCATCAAGGTGTTTTTCTCTGCAGATTTCAGTTCTGAAAAGGAAATTGCGTCTTTACATTTAACATTTAAAAGTTACTCTCACCTGTAGAAGATGTAATAATTAGGAGGTTATTTATAATATGAAATATAGATATTCAGTATTGTTACTTCACCCAAAATTACAATCTTTGTATAAGTTAGTAGGTTCATAAATATTACCTTGTAACACTTTAAAATGACCATTGTGTGTAACTACATTAGAAACCAGTGGCGGCTCGTCCGGGTCGGCAGGGTCGGCACTGCCGACCCAGAATTTTGATCGAAGAAATTATTTTTTTTTCGTATTTTTATGTATATTTTGTTTTATTATGTTCAGATATCTTGAAACAGTTGGAGCGTATTTTTTACATTACCATGAAGTTAATAATTAGCCAAAATCACATTTTTATGGGYTATCCCGAAAAATGTACGCTACTCGGCAACCGTGGCTGGGCCGTGTATGTGTTTGTCATCTCCAAGTCCGTGATCCAAGCGCTGGGTCGGCAGACCGCATCGTATAAGGAAGCAATAGCATCGTTTTCCTATGAGCTGAACAAAGACGCAACCCTGCGCGCATATTGAATCCTTAGGCAAAAATCGAGACTCGGATATGCTTGGGTCCGGCAGACAGCATAAAACGTTAAAACGGACTTCATCATTTATTTCAATTATTTCAAGTTTTTTTTTAATCAACCAATTATAGTTCTGTTTTCTACTGAGTATTACAAATTATCTGATTGACACCCTTTACATGCTTACAGTTTTTTTTTATAATCATAATTTAATTTTACGTATGTATGTTTTTATTGAAGTTAATAAAGGAGGCCCGGCATTCATAATCGTCGGATTCCGAAAATTAATTTTGACATGTACATTGAACAACAATTATATATATAGTTCAATACTTCAATCACGAAAAACTACCCGAATGTTCGAAATTTTTTATTTTCCCAAGGTTATTGTAAGAGCTATCCTCTTAAATAAACAATTTTAAGCAGATACCTTCAAACATTTAACAGAATTAATTAAATACATCTTATAAATTTAGTCAATCTGAAATCATTGAAGAATCTGACACAAAAAGAAAATAACATAATAAGCAAGCACCAATACCCATATAATCGCTTAATGCCGGACTTCCGAATACATCTTCGGATTGGGCTCGACATATATCGGCTTCTCCTCTCCGGCGCAGTACAGGTGCACGCTTAACGTTGAAATTATGAAGCTAGTTGCCAGATTAGGCTATTTGTTACCAAATGAACTATCTTTTTAACATGCGGCGATATGAACATTTACAGAAGTAGCAAGTAAAAAACAACAACAACTACGAGTATATACAAAATTATTTACTAATTTATAAATAAATAATATTGACCAACTAGAGTGGACCAAAGTTTCTACTGCCGACCCAAAAGAATTTATCACGATCCGCCACTGTTAGAAACTTTATTTTAAAGCAATATAACTGTGGGTTTGATAAATACCCTAGCGACGATTAAAAATTTACTGACCCTCTTATCACCTGAAATGCAAGTGGATCGCATTTTTTAAGCTTTGCTCTTTTTATGCTCACAACTTCGTTTCTTAATTACAGCGCCACAAACGGCTTCTACTTCTACGTCTACTTTTTTTACTTGCTACCAAAACAAGGCTCTGTGAAAATGTTTTATCCTGAATCTCACCAACCAACAGAACCGCACATGTCGACATCCACAAAMAGCTGTGCAAGAACAAAACAAGTTTGAGTAATCGTCCTAAAAGTTCTCGAGTTCCACGAAAAKAATCGTGCAGGCMKACAGAGGCGATTTAAACCATTCCATTAGCAAMCGCTGCTTTGCCGTTTCAGAAATTGTTGTTATGTCCCGGATTTATCCTACAGCAATCATTCCCGTAACACTCTATTATGTATTGCTGCCTAACTTCCGCGATCTCTGGGGTTTTGGTCAAACAAAAGCTCTCTTGCTTTCTGTATAGGCACGAGGAAAATATTAATGCATTCCTTTCATCGCGATTTGTTTGGGTAAGAAACTTTTTGGAGTTTGTTTCCAGTACACATAAATATTATATCTCCGTATTGATTACGCTTTTCCAGCTTGTTAGATTTTGATATTTTTGGCTACCGTCAGCTTTATTACGATAAGTTGTTTTTTTTCTGTCAATTTGAAAATACGTAGTCTGTGTTCACTAACTAAAGTTTATGGAAAGCTAATTTTGGGTTTTTAGTATTTATGGTAGTCATCTATCTTTGTATTTCATATAATCTTATAATTTTTCCAGATTTCAAGTTCTTTAACAAGTAGATGCTAAACCTCTCTTTTCAAATGTCACTTACTTATTGTATTGTATTCACAATAAGAATTGTGTGAGCTATAGGTAAATAACATATGAATGCCTTTTTTTATGCCAGTTAAGATTTAAGCAGTTTTATCACTTACCCCTTTTTATTATACAAGGTGGGCCAAGTTAATGCATTTCTTCCATAACTCAATATGCGTTGAAAATACAATAAAGTTATCCAGGTTTTTGTGCTAGATATCCTAAAAATATTTTTGAACACGGCGCACTTCGGGTTATACTGGAAGTGAACACCTACTTCTTTATTTTAAATTGAACACTGGTTGAATTCTAGTCATTTTGCAAAGGAGAATAGGAGGACAGGTGCCCTCAGTGCCATCTAGTCAGCTAGTCATTTTGTCTAACTTATACCCCCAAAATGTATAGCGGTCTGTAATAAGCGTCTAAGTTAAAAGTGTCAAAAAACAAAACAAATAGGTACAGTTTCTTGATAAGCCGCTTTGTTGGCTTTAGTCATTACTGAGGATGGCGTGAAAACTTTATATACAATCATTTATCTAATTGATCTAAGAGGAATGCGGTTTTTGGTTATTAAATTCCCCAACTAAAAATACAAAGGGTCGGCTCCCATTCCCTTTGTTAAAGTTGATGTTGGCTAAAATCAACCCAGTAACTATTACAACATCTTAAATTGGGTTATGTGATTGGTACAAAAAACCATTCAAACACTGCATTGAACTTTACTTGGAGTGGACACACATTTTATCCAAGCTTGAGCATGTTGCTAAGTCGATTATTTTGCTCTCTAGTACATAACGTTTTATGAAACTCACCTTTAAATACACACTTTGAACCACAATCTGTCCTTTACAGTGATAATCAAAACTCAAAATTACATAAACAAAATTAGATTTTAATACACTAAACCGCGACTAAACAGTTCCAAACTCGAAATGTTACAACATACCCATTTTAAACAATGTCAAACTTGACACCTTGACACTTAATGGCGGAACCAATCAAAACTAAGATACTCTCATAATGTCAGTAGGCAAATCCAAACAATCTCAGGGAGCGACATTCACCGGCAAGCCCATGAACGCCGCCCCAACGAAACGTCTGGGATTGCTAGAGCGTCTAGAAGAGAACCCCATTGATAAGGTGTTTCAAACGAACACTACCTTGCCGGCAGTTCCCAATGACACTATACTGCATAGGTCCAGCACCCATGTAAATAAATAACAAACAATCTTCTGTGCTGTGTTGTCTACATTGGAACTATAGCCGAGCTGAAGAGATCTAATAGATCGAAACAGCTGTCCTCGAATTGTTCTGATGTAGACAACACAGCGCAAACCTTTGTTATTTAAGATACTCACTTTTCTATTAATCAATTTTTAAATAATTTTACCAGAGGCTTCTTAAATTGTTATAGTTAAGTGATAATTTCAATCCATTAAAAGAAAATTGTGCCTAATTGAATACGTAATACGTAAGACTCGTAAAGGTGCTCCTGCAGTTCTTTTATCGGTAATCAAGCATTTAGAGATGAGTACCTCTGCATTGTTTACTATCACATTATTTACTTCCATTTTGACAAAAAATGTAAAGCTTCATTAAAAAATTTGAATAATATAAAAATTAAAAAACGTAAACTAAACAGTGTGTTTATTTCCTTAGTCAGAAATTGAACAATAGCAAAGCTCACTATGGTTTTCATAAAAAAATGCAAGTTTTTATTACGTCTCAAATATACGACCCCCTAAAAAATTCTGAATACGCCACTGGAATAAAAGAAAAAATATCACATTTTTTGTATCTGCACACCCCAGCGATTTATTGAGAATTGAAGAAATGTTACATTATTCAAAAGTTGGCTATAGTTTAAAGCTAAAGCAAAAGACGATATTAAAATGGCGATGGTACAAATCGCAATAATAAAAGTATGGCATGCAAACCGCAACTGTCTAGTATTAATAGTTACAAAAATACCCTGCAATTACAACGGAAATGGCACAGCCTGTACTTGTTTCAGTTGTTTAGTTATTTGTTGTTTAATGTCAAAAGATCTCGGTTTACGATCTTTAAGCATTGTTGCAAATCTTACGAAATTTTCAAACTGGTAAATGCACTGATCGTAGAGATTGATAGCATGTACCTAGTGCCTACCAAAGGAAAAATTATTTATTAGTTTTTATTTGGWAAATAGTTGTTTTACTTTCCTAGTCGCCTTACATTAACTATAAAACTATAGTCAATCAACGTTTTCACCACATACACTTGTGAATTCAAAATGGCGCAACAAACTTGAGGCGTCGTGATTTTCAAAAAATGTCATCAATTGTTGAACTGTGAGACGGAAGCCTAACAATTATGTTAGGCTTCAGTTTTATTTATTTTTACGTCAAGTCAAAAAATAATATACACGGTGTTCCATTTAAAATAACGAAGTTGGTATGTGCTTCCGGAAGTCTGCCGTCTTTGTAAATGTTTGTTGTGCATTTTATTTTGGATAATTTTCCGTTGTACCTACATTTTAAGGGACACTGTGTCAGACAAAATGGCCTGTATAGCGGTAAGTTTTGTGCTTTAACATAAAATAAACGAATGCGATTAATACCGGAGACAAATAAATACAAAACCGCACTAAATCAAAACCTATTATTCAATTATGGTGGAGGCGCCGGAAATTTACCATGTTAATGAAGCAAATATTGCCAATGGAAACTGCAGTATTTCTACTTCGGTGCTTCCTACAATGTACAGAAATGAACAGAAGTGGTAAACAGTAAAGAAAAGTGATAATAAAATAGCTGAGGCAATCATCACACAAAGGATGTAATGGAAAGGGAAACCATCCTTTCCACAATAACGCTAGCTAGCTGCTGTGTGTTTCAAGCTCACAATACCAACGTGACGGTACACGTCGCCACACAGGAATCAGCCAGCGGTAGCAATAACGGGTAAAGCACGAGATTATCTGATTCATTAAAGGTAAGACCCGAGGTGGAAAATGTGCGGGGCTCTGAGTGATACATCATTCGTTCCCATTTAAAATATACGTCGAGATTAACCGGGAACCTTTGTGTAACGGCTTTCGCGCTGATTTTGCTCTTCTGTATGCTCCTAAACGCGTTCGCTTCAAATTAATGTTGCTTCAGGCTTGTTTTGAGTTTTGCTGGCAAGGAACCTCATTAATTACCTGCTAGCGCGGGAATGCAGTAAATTATTGCCGTTTTGTTCGCGGTTATCCATCTATCATGTTGCCTGCAAGGTAAGGATGTAAGATTTTAACCCAAATTACCTTTCGTCAAAGTGTTTCATTAGCAGCGGGTATACGGACGTGGTTAATAGCTTAAGATTCGATAACGAAGATCGACGTAGTTTTACTGCAGGTCCGCAGTATAATGAAATTTTTTGAAGGCGTCTGCATTTCATATAATTGTTTTCTCTGTATTGCTACTTTGTAGTACAGAGCAAAAGTGTAATTAACCAGCATTCCTAACGTTTGTTCGGGTGAAAAAATAAATTATGCAGGGTCCGCAAATAACTTGTTTATTATTGAGGTAGGAATAAAGTTGCTATTTAAAATACTTCTTGTCCCAAGATTAAAACTAGGTGCATTTATTGTTACATTTTTGGTTTCCACCTTAAAATACAAGGTAACAAGGTTAGCAAACTTCATCGTTCTATTTTTTGAGAAGGAGTTAGCTAAAAGACAAGAAAGTGTGGTTTTCAAACCTTTATAGAGTATAGTTGTTGGTGTTTATTTTGTGGAGTCCTTTTGTGTTAATTTTTCTTATAGTATTTATTTGTAGGTTCTGGCTCCTTATTTTTATAAATTAAAGACACTTTCTTTAATAATATGACGTTTCGACCTATAATTTAGAACACCTAATTTTCAATTGTAAGTACCTAAAAGTAAAATTCCAACGCTATACAAATAAATTCATCCATACCATAATCAATTTACTTATAACGGACACCATCTTCCAATTAAAAAACAACACAAAAGAACTAAATTACATAACAAACATCCTTCAAACAACAATAAATAAAAATGAATTAGACACATTCTTCAAAACCCAAATAAATGGACTAAAAAAACACTTTAATAATATAAAAACAAAAAATATCAAAAAAATAAACAAAATTATAAACCAAAAAGAAAAACTAAACAATAACAATCATCCCAAAAACGATACTAATAAATGGATCAAAAACATATCTAACACAATAATACCTAATGACATTATACAAACACTATCACTAGGACATAAACATGCAATCCCTATTACACAAACACATCAAATTCCAATACACAATATTATAGCTAACATAGAAAACCAAATACAACACCTCCCGACAGAACAAACTAATACAATACGCAACAAACTAACATACACATTAACAACTTTCAAAAACAAAATAAAACAAAACCAGAACAGTCATAAGACAAAGGCAATAAACAATATAATGAAAAAAACCAAAACTTTCATTAAAAACAACCCACAAATCACTATATTAAAACCTGATAAATCTAACATGACTCTAATTATGGACACAATATCATATGAACAAAAAATGCATGACCTATTAAATGACAAAACAATATACAACATAATTAAAAACGACATCACGAACACCACACAACGTAAAAACAACAAAATGATACAATATTGGAAAAAACAGCAATATATATCTAACGAAATAACATATAAACTTATAATATATAATGCTTTACCCCCAAAAATATACGGACAACCAAAGATACACAAACCAAATATCCCTCTCAGACCTATAATAAACAACATACAATCACCAACATACAACCTGGCAAAATTCTTGAACAGTATTTTAAAAAACATTATTAATAAAAACCAATTTTATATTAAAAACTCTTTCGAATTTAAAAACAAAATATCCAACATATATATTCCTAATAATCACATTATGATTTCTCTAGATGTAATTTCTCTTTATGCTAATATACCAATAACATTAATAGAATCAATTATCACAAAAAATTGGCAAGAAATAGAACAATATACAAATATCCCAAAAACAGAATTTATAAAAGCACTAAATTTTACATTATTTTCAAATTATTTCCAATTTAAGAACAACTATTACAAACAAATAGATGGGGTAGCAATGGGATCACCCATCTCAAGCAATATAGCACAAATAATAATGGAAGATCTAGAAATAACAATAACAAACAAAATAAATTATATACAATTTTATACAAGATATGTAGATGATCTATTCTTAATAATACCAAGAGACAAAGTAAACGAAATTTTAAATTTGTTTAATAGTTATCATCCAAAATTACAATTTACCGTAGAAACAGAAAAGAAAAACACAATTAACTATCTAGACCTTACACTAATTAAAAAAGATAACAAAATTCTCACAAAATGGTATTCAAAACCAACTGCATCGGGAAGACTACTAAATTACCATTCTAACCACCCCTACAGACAAAAAATAGCTGTCCTAAACAACACTATACAACGAATAATAAAATTAACTAGTCCAGAACTTAGAATTGAAACTTTACATACCACTACTAAAATACTAAAAAATAACAACTACCCCACTAAATTAATAAGTAACTCAATAAAACAACAAACAGAAAAATTATACAATAGTATTCAATACGAAAAACAAGACAAAAACACAAACATAACATACTTAACCTTACCATATATACCACCACTCACTCAAAAAATAAAAAACCTACTAAAACCACATAACTTCCTAATCACATATAAACCAGTTAACACAATTAAACAATTCTACACACCGTTAAAAACAAAAATACCAAAAGAAACAAGAACACACACAATATACAGTATAAAATGTAAAGAATGTAACAAACAATATATAGGACAGACAGGACAATACTTAAAAAACAGACTACAACAACATAAAAATAATAACAACTACACAGCTTTAAAAAAACATCAAGAACAAACTGACCACTCTTTTGACTTTGATAATACCAAAATTATTACTACGGAACAACATAAACAAAAAAGACAATTTTTAGAAATGAKACATATTCAAAAAAACCTAAACACATGTGTAAACGACAGGACTGACATACAAGGACYAAGTAATACCTACTACACCGTCATKTAAACACACCCTCTCGATCTACTAAATAAAATAWTCGACAAAGACCTAAATTATAGGTCGAAACGTCATATTATTAAAGAAAGTGTCTTTAATTTATAAAAATAAGGAGCCAGAACCTACAAATAAATACTATAAGAAAAATTTATAGAGTATATATTTATAGATCTGTCAAGATAAAATTTAATTTTAGCATAATAAAGGTATGGCACATGATTTTTTTAACTACATTTATTTCTTTGTTATTAAATGCAAATCAAATAAGGTTTCTTTGCGATAATATAAGGTATTTCTAACGGTATGCTATTCTTTCAAAGAAAATCATCTTATATAGCTGTAAATCAAGATATTTCCTATAACAATGCGGTTTCTATTATTGTTGTTTATGAGAGATCTTGTAAAATATTTAGGGATAAAATAAAAAGTCAAGTTACTGCTAATACTGTTTTTTTAATAGATATATGCAGGGTATTCAAACGAACGTAGGAAAAACTGTGTTATACATAAGTCTTTTTTTTAATAGAACATTATAAAATGCACTAGTATTAAATTATTCACAGTTTTGTGAAATGAATCACAATAATTATTGTAACACATGTGATAAATTGAATCTAAAAGAGACAGGACTGTGGAATTTTGGCTATTCCAGACAGCATATTACGTCCAATAATATCGGAAAATTTTGTTTTTTAAGCATTTTTTTGGGTAAGTGCTAATAACTTTCTTTTCAACAGAAAATATATATTGCCTTGCTTTTTACCTTACTTAAATTGTAACGGTATTTTTCATCATGTTTAATCAGCTTGAAACTGATATTATCTATTCTTGGGCCAATTCTGGTATGTTAAAAAACTGTGTTACAATAATATGGGTTTCATTTCTTAAAAAGCATATCTTTGGACTATAGCGAACGAAAAATGAGTGTGCGAAAAGAAAATCAGTATCTAAAATAACACTCGTTTTTAGCTCCAAACCATTCTTCAACATTTCACACAATGTTCTGAAACCTTTTTGGAGTAACTTTCCCAAAAGCATGTCTTTAATAGTAACTGGAGAGTTGTAAACTTTATACTTAATGTAGCCACAGAGAAACTTTTAATTTTTGTTAAATTAAGGAGCGAATTAACACGTTCGTCATGACTACCTAAAAATTTCGATATAAAAAATCCTTAACACTATAGCTTATCAAAGCTACATGAAAAGTTTTGTACTAATTGGAATATTAATCAGCAATTAGTCATATCTTGTTTCAAAAAAGGCAATGTCTTGACCATTGAAGAAAATGATTCCCAAAAATTAAAACGCTTTAACCATATGAGGCATTTTAATTGGTCTCATAATAATGGCTATTCATGTAATCATTACGGTGAAATATGGTTCCGTCAGAAAACAGTGTACTTTCTGTAAAATTCTTAGTGTTTTTTATCCTTGCTTTAATAAAATCCACTGACGAAACACAAACATGCTTTGAAAGTCATCATCAGTTATAACTTGTTAATATTTCATGTAAGTAGTGATATTTTACTAATATTATGTAGTATTCAAATTTTTTTAAACCTATTTTTAATTTTCTACTACTAAAAGTTCATTTCTTTATACAGGGTTTCTATAAATGATTCATGCATCCAGGGCGCTTATGGAAATTAGATTAAATCAATTTGCCGCCTCTCGGGAATGTAAACATAACTATACTTACTTGTCATCTCTGGATTATTGAATTATTTGATATATTTTAATATGAGAAAACGCGTGGTTTTATATTTTCAACATATTCTGTAGTGTTTTGTGGGATATTTAACTTTAAGGTTGCAGAAAGCTCCCATTTCAGAGTAGGGTGACATTGATCTGCAACCTTCGGTACTATCGTCGTCCATATTGTAGCTTAGCAGCAGTTACAAAAAAGCGACACAAAAAATTCATAAATCATGTATTTTAATTGCCTCCTTTTTAAATTATCGCTGATATTCTACATTCCCAGAGCTACAAAATATCGAGTAAGTGTATTATATCTGGGAAACGATTCTCGCAAAMTCTTGAAACAAATGCTTTCTCCTTATACTCTCCAAAAAAAAAATTATGTCGACTAATTCACTCAATGGAAGAAAAATTTGTCAGCACCTATTTAAATAAAAAGCCTGATTAGGAAACGAATAAAAATTAAAGAGGTCCAGTTTCTAAAAAAAAATAAAATTTGTCATTACAAACTATTATCACTACTTACATCTAATTTCGCATAAGATATTTACACCATTTTATTTGAAAAGCTCGAGTTATTTGAGTTTGATGTTCCAACGCTTAAAGCATCCAAAATAAATTTTCTTATACACTCTAGCATAGCGAATCACCACGGTCCTATCTAGTTTAATGTAAAAGTTGCTTCCTTTTCTCGTAAGTATTATAAGCCTGCATACTAGTGCAATTTAGATCTAATGTGTATTGCATTAAAATTTTATAAAGAGTTAAAGATATGATATAAAATAGGATGCTTTATTTAATAAACATGCTTTTTTTAATAACTTTAGAGTATCCAAAGGACCTAGGCATAAAACGGTTTTCCATGTTTTGAACAGTTACAAAGTTATGAACGAAATACGTATATTTGGGCCATCTATATATGACCCTAAATTGCATATAAATATGTATCGCTCAAATGGAACATATCATAGTCACATGCATAATGACTGATAGTTAACGTTTCTTCATAGTACATAAAACTGCGTCAGCAAAAATACATACTCTGTAGTCTGCAGTAGATGCTCACTTTTGCACCATCGTTCACTTTGACACTGTATATACACAAAAGTAGTTCTGCCTATAACTTTTATTTGGTCCCAAAATAAAAGCAAGCACGAGCTTTTCTAATATATTATAAAAAACATTAACAGAATGTGCCTGTATCATTCAGCTAACGCTAATATAGCACTTTGCCATATTCTGTAATACGTTTAATAGGGTGGAGAAGACCAATTATTGAAATCAAAGTCACACAACACCGTAGTAGCTGATCTTCTCTTTTGAGGGAGGATTTATGCAAGCGTTGTATTTATTTATTCCGTTTATTCGTGCATATTACGAAAAATGTGCTCTTAAAAATACTCGAATGATGGTAATCACATGTGTGTACTTACATTATACTATAGCTAAAAAGCTAATTGTAAAAATTCAGAAAAATTATTAAGCTTAATATTTTAACATAGCTTACAGATTTTTTTTTTATCGATTTCGTCGAATTAGATAGTGGAACATATATTCTTAATCTTAAGCTTATTTTTATTCTAGTAAATATGTATCTGTATCCGCAACCAATGATTAGTTCAGGAAAACCAAAACGTTGGTTCCTAGGTTTCTGCTTGAAAACCTCAAAACAACAAAATTTGTATCTCTGTTGGCACTTATGTATATTTGCTTGTTTCCGCTTTCCTTATTCAAAACCCAACCCTGCTTACCTGTCAGTGTACTAAATGTTTGACGTTGTTTCCAGCACCAAGCTGCAGCTCAAGCTTTGGTGAGTGATGATCTCAGTGTTTTGCATGCCCACATTTGCATGTATTTGCCTGCTGTCATTGACAAGCATGTGTTTTAACTCCTATCCATCCACATAACGATTATACATGCCCTTCTTTGCCTGGCCATATACGATCATTAAATATTCATTGTAGTCCCACCTATCGATCAGGTACTGGGTTTACGTTCCCACACCATTAATGGGGACATCGCGTTCGCTGTAATTAATAAATTAATTTTTCGATGGCGACGTAGCGAATTGAACAAGGATGTTATGTAGCCATACCTAATGGGTTATTCGGTTGGACATAATTAATTTGCAAAATCTGCTTTTTAATTGCCCATATGCTAAATCTGTAATTAATAAATACACCTTAGGAGAACAATAACTTTAGAGCAAGCAACCAAACTACTGCTAGTAGTAGAATAATTGTTGAGAATAAAGCAGATTATCGTCTAATACGTCCTACTATCATATGTGCTGCTCAGCGTACAATCTAGTTTCAAAAGTTTGTTTAACGTTTTGCAACAATACGCTGTATTCCAACATTTCAAAAGTGTTAAAAATGTAATCTGCGTTGTTCACTTTAGAGAAAAAGCTTTTTTTTACTTTCTTTTATGATTACTAAACTAGAAAATATCCGCGATTTGAAAGCTCGGAAGCGGCGTCCGTTAGGTCACGTGATCACTGACGTAATAGTTTCGATAATTTGTAACAGCTGGGGCGACACACGATAAAATGCATACTTGGACAATTATTACTGACCAAATTTTTGCAGCGGCGACATGCAATTAAATGGTCGACTTTCTCTTTCCATGATGTCAACAAAATATATATTGGTCGCCCACTGCAGTTTCTGGTTCTGATTTCTAATTAGCAACGAATTTTTGCTTCCTAGTGGAAGAAAAGTTCATCGATGTCCATATTTCAAAGCCTGAATTCCCCTTGTTGTGTGCATCATCGTGAGATTTGATATAAACGTCTTGCATACATAAATAAAATAAGAGACAAATGTAAAAGAAAATTTTTGGATCAAAAGTATATCATTACTTTTATGGAGATAGCATAGCAACGTCATGTTGGTAATTGACAGCATAAGGGTGACATTTTTGGAAGTAGTTTAATTAGAGACGATTATCCATACAAATCGGTAATCCTGCTGACATATTGAAACATTTGTGGATTGGTTTTCGTAGATTTATGTGGTTTTATAACAGACAATAGGCTAAAATAAATTATGAGTGTTAAATAGAACCAATATTTAGTAATATCATTTTCATCTATTCGCACTACTTTGAGAATTATATTTGTTATTGCAAGTGTATCCCATTGTTTATTAATAAAGCGTTTTGTACACTGAAATCTGACATACCAGACAAATAAGATTCTTCAACAGCACTTCTTAATATGATCTCGGTATCTTTTTTACATCTCTAAGATATAAAATTTTTTTCTGGAAAACAATTGTTTCACAGTACCATGTACAGTTCTTCATCTACAGAACTCATCATATTCCATCACATTTATGTACCAATGTACCTAAAATATTTGTATGATCTTCCGGCCACGATTGTGTGTGATTGGAAGGGGCAGTGCTGTTTACAAAATTCATTATCTCACTGCTAATTACATTAGGCCAACACATACATTCAGACATTCATTTTATGTTACTGCAAAAGAATGTTGACATATTAACCACAGTCCGTTACATTAGTTTACATTAACACTCGATTCAATTCGTATACGAGCTGGTTAATTTATTTAATATTTAATTATTTTATTTATAAATTTGATAGAAAGTCCGATTTCCATAAAAATAGCGTGTCATTTGGTTAGCATATACAATAGCTTGCTAGTGTATGTAATGGCGGAGTAACAGATTTAGCTATAACATATAGAATAACTTGTTCTGCCTCAAAAATTTTTTATGTGATTTTGTACTAATTGCAGTTGTCTTTCAGCTGGCTCCTATTACCTGTTTATCGGCCACCATTATCTTCTGGTTATAAATATGAAATACATTTAAATAAAATTTGCTTTTCCTTATTACAAGAATTTAAAGAAACGCTTTTCTACAAATCTGAATATCTCTCACAAAGTCATCTGTAATATTTCGAATTCTGTACTTCATTTGACCTTGCCGAATCTTCAGGTTTTCTTGTTCTTCATCCTTTTTATTATATACAGAATGCTAATGAGACCAGCAAAATACGAATTATGCGCATACACAAATTGCATCACATTAAAGTCTTTTAATGTTCTAGCCCTGTTCTCTACTGAAAACAAGTCTACACTTTGAACCCATCTTATGGTTTCGGATGTTAAGTTTTCTACTTACGTCAGAGACCCTTCCATATTGCTTATGTTTATAAATGTTCTTATAATCACTAGTTGCCTTGGTGCGAGAAGCATCGGTTTCCTTTTACACAAGTTTATTAAAAAATTTGCAACAGCCAATCACGACGCGCTGACACCCAAGTAAAACTAAACGATAAAATCAAAAATCAGCTCTAGACTGTCACAAGTAGTTTTGTGCTGTGACTGTGGTGTACACCGAGAAAAAAAAACTGTTGAAACAACAAAAAAAACTTTCATTCAACAATCTTGCCATATTAAATACAGACAATAGTTTAAATGGTTTATGCTAACATTTTCAGAATGTTAAACACCAGTGATCAATGCAATGCATTTTAATAGTTTATTTGACATCTACAGTTGAGTTAATGCAAATACGTGTAGTTTTTCTTCCAATATTTTGAAAACATTGAATTAACACTTTATTTCTGTTAGCTTTAATGTTGTAACATATTCACTCAACACAGATGTGTATTACATTCAAATTTGAAAGATTGTTAACGTGTATTGCATTGCACATCATCTCAAGCAGATATGCCATTTGAAGCAACGGTACAAAATTAATTAATTTAAAATGTATTGAATGTTAATGCAATATATATAGCATATTATACTAGAAAGCTGTTATGCTTGTTTCAATGCTAAAAGGGCTGATAACTGGAAATATTTACATGTTGATTAAAACAAGTTCTTCTAAAATGATTTTATTGCATAATACACAGTTCATTACAACTGTAAGAAAACAAATGTTTAATAATAAACAACAGAAAACTTAAACTGTAACTGTATACAAAGTAAAAAGTCTAATCATAATATGAAATTAACAACTTCTTTTCGACAACATGTAACAAAATAGGTGGAACTGAATATAAATCATTCCATTTAATACATTGTAGCAATTTACTGTGCTCGACTTCAATGCCCTAAAATGCTCATTATATGTAAGTGTATTTAGTTTAGTGATAACAAAATATGCAAGATTTTCTCTTTCTTTAATAATTATTCCAAATATAGGTCGGAAGTCAACACAGTATATTATTACAACCAAACCAAAAGAGTACTGTAAACCATTAATCTTAACTCCAGTAACTGCTACATATTCTTCAGGTATATCACACTTTAAGAAAGCTTTTAATACTCCATGTTCTTTTCTATCAAGAAACTGTAGATCATCTGATCCAGTACAAAACCTTGTTTTGAAACCACTTTTGGACAATATTCTGTGGCTAAACGCTAACTGATTTTTTAAAGCTAATGTATACAAGGTATTCTTATGAGATGACATGGACTTGGCAATTGCAAAATGCAAGATGCCTTTTAGAACTACGTTGGAAAACTGCACCCAGTTCATCAGGACTGTTATTGCTGTAAGTAGTTGATGTTGAGGCAGGTGATGATGACTCTGTCATGGGACTTGCTTCTAACTGTAACATAAGTAAATCTGTAAATAGATGATATTACATCACCAAAACTGAATAAATATTCTTACATTGTCTTCTTCTGCCACAACAAATGAGATTGTATTCAACGTTTGGAAAGCTTTCAATTTGGCTAGGAATTTCATCCTAGGGCCGACTTTTGGAATTATTTCTTTGAGCCCTTCTTCAGTTAATAGTAATAATGCATCTTCATCGGTATCTTGTTCTGTGTAAATCAAAGAGTAACAATTATTTTTACATAAGATAAATCTTCGTTAATTTTCTTGATTTATACTGAATGATAAAAAATGAATATGCCTACGACATATCGCTGTTACTACTGGTTTTTTTTGTGATTTGTGTTAATGATATCATGCACGATGTAAAGATAGAATTCTTCACAAAAGGCATTTTATAAGTAAATTTGCTTTAACCGAAAGTAGGTAACACAATCTATTTTAAACTACAACTGTAAATTATAATATTTAATCATCAACCGTTTTAAATTATTATATATTATTTTGAGAGGTCACTTTCCTCAGTTTTTGTTCGGTCAGAGTCTGTGAGCCACTTTGCACGTATCAGAAACGTTATGTTTGTTTAAAATTTTTGTAATATGTGTTTATATTCCAGGTTTGATTATTATTATTATATTATGTATACATGTAGATTGATTGTTCCACTGGATATATTTTATATAATTTTATCGGGTATGTTGGACAATAGTGAAGAGTTATATTATGCCAACAGTTTTACTACTTATTTATTTAGCAGCTTCCTCAAGACTACAAGTACTTAGGGAAACTGTTGTCATTATATAACTTTAAATTCACCGTTGTCCAACATACCGGATAAAATAATATAAAATATATTTAKTKGAACAAAATATCTATTTTTAACAGAATACAATTTCAAACCTAATATGTAAACACTTATATTACCTATTCCAAAAATTGTTAATGCAACATAACTTTTCAGACACCAGCAAAACGGCTTCACAGAATTTGACGGAACAAAAATTATGGAAAGTTGCTTCTCAATATGGCGGCCGTCACATTTTATTACTCCAACTCCCTAGTTTGTGCTACCTCTTGTTGTCTTTTACGTCATTGCGAAAAGTGCACTCATGTTTTAGTAAGAATCCTAAAAAACATTCACACATGAATTTAAGTACAAGTACAAGTAATACCTATAAATTGGTATGTATATATACAATGAGTTGCTCCGCTTATTTTGTATATTTAACCTAGTAATAGTTATGCATCTGTAGGATTTAAAATTACATATATATAGTCTGTGCCTTTACAGTTGACATAGAACGTTAGAATGAGAATATTGATGAAAGTTAAGACAAGAGCATATTTAATAAAATGATGTTACAAATGTTTGTAGGTGAATCATGAATTTATACTATTATTACTAAACCATAATTATTTAATACCTAATACTTCGACACGCGTTGGCAATTGCGCACCGGTTCTGATGGGTAAATGCGTTTCATACATGGCACATGGCACCTACTTTAATCGTATCATTTTAAAACAAAAACATTGTAACTTACCTTTGAATGCATCAATGTACTGAGGAAATACCCAATACCTCAAGAGGTTCTCCATTGCCTCAAACTAACACTAACACTAACTTTAACTTTGTACCATGCGACCATGCAAGTACGTGGAAAAATGGAGCGAAAATGCCACTGAGCGACATCCGACAAGAACAGTAGGGGTGGGGGCAATTTCAACATTTGAACATGTTGAAATAACGTATTTAGCAGTTTAGTTGGACATGACGGGTTTTTAACCTAACGTTGAAAGTATTATACAAATAAATATCTATTACGCTTAAAGCAACTTTCGCTACACTTGTGTCTGAACGCTTTAATACTTTAAAAGAAATGCAAAACATTTTTAAACAAAACATCTAATTGAATGACATGCCAACATAAAGTAATGAGTTAAATTAATCATATTTTATGTTGACTCTTTTGTTCAAAACCCAATGCACATTAAGCTAAGAGATTTTGTGTGACAATTCAAATCTGTTAAAGTAAACACTTATTGAAGTTTACCTAGACTGTTTTGCAGTTGAACCAATATTCCACTGGTTAACAAACGAAGAAGTGTTCATTTGACAAATTCATTTTTCTCTGTGTAGACTAAGCTTGTAATATCTTAAAATGCATGTCTATGATGTGCTGTGTACACCACAACCAACTGCAAATAGATCTACTTCGCTTTCATTATAGCACATCAGTGCAGTTTAGGTCTAGTGCAGACAGCACGACATAGAACTGGTTTTGCCTATATACCAAAGGCTTGGTATTACCTGACCTTATTCTTTCTCTATACGATAAAAAAGGTTGTTTATATTCAGGATCTAGCGGTTTTTTCGCTTTACAAATGTATCATATGAGAGAGCAGATTATACGTCTGCACGGTAACGGTTATTTTCACAAATTTGGACTGACTGTAGTCTTCTTGTACTAGCTTGATATTGATTTAACTAATTAACATGCTACATTTCATTTATTTGAACAGGAGAGCGGTTTTACAAAAGTGTCAGGCTTATGCAACTGTTTCAAGAAAATCAAGTGCAACACAGTGCACTTTTTAGTTTTTCTTCCATTACTACTAAAAAATTAAAGATTAATCTTCCCATCAGCCAATTTCCTCGCGTACAATGTGTTTGCGTGACACTCATTGTAGCTAAACCGATTTTTGCAGAGCTGAATGTATTTTTGCTATTTTTGTCTAAGCCTAAACAAATATAGAGAATAATTCAGAAGATGGAGCAAAGTGATGTACCTATTTGTATCAACAATCTAGGGTATGATTATGATGAACCGCATTACAAATCGAATACGTAGCTAGGATTTAACAGTTTGCAGTTTTGTATAAAACTTAGAGGACGTTGTTTTTTAATCGGGTTGTGTTTTTAGTAACCGATGTTCAGGGACGTCGGAAGAGCTTTGACCGGGAATCGAACCCGAGACCTTTTGATTGTTAGTCAAATATGCTCTTACTCCATTACCAAAACCATATTCAGATTCGAGGTCAAAGCAGCATATATTATACATCAAATTTAACTACCGGTAGGTGAAGCTGCTTTCTCTAATGCGCATTATCTCATTCAGGCGATAATTAACCTTGATTAGATTCAGCAAATTTTTTTAAATCCTTTGAAGCTTTTATTATTGGCGAGAATGTTCATTAATATATTAGATGATGTAAAAACTAATTCCTTGTTTATCAATATATAAATCTCTTTTGTTTGGCTATTCTGCACGAGCTAATCGACGAATTAAATTTGAATAAACGACGAATGAATAGGAATACGAAACGAACAAGTATCTCTGCTTTGTCAAAATATGCTTCGTAAGATGTCTCTCACATGACATGCTTTAAATTTTATGAGTACTCGGTATAACATAAATAACAGGATGAATATACAAAGTTCTGGCCAGCGTTATCATGTTTAATTACACACAAATGGCAATTAGGAAGAATAACGAGAGTCTAAGAGGTACTATAACATGCACTTCTGCGTCCTTTCGATTCTTCCAAAACGGCAAACATTGTAAACACCAAAAAGAAGCTTTCTGATATTATTGCACTTATATGGATAAATATATTTATGTACCCAGTTGTCAAACAACACGCTTGTGTTTCATTTGGAGAACTAGCAAATAAGTTTGTTTGTACTATCGATTTGCTGTTTTTATGGTAACTACAAAACGAAATATCAACTTGCAGTTGACGTTATGGTAGCTATTAAGGAGAGTAAAGAAGCTTACACAGCTGTACTATTTAACCTTCTGAAACTGCACTCGTATGTTGCTACTTGAGCAAAACTACTAAAATGTGCTTTTAAATGATAAATTAATATAAACCATAGCAGTTAAATTTTCTCTGACATTATTATTATAATTATAAAATTAATGTTTAAAAAAAGTTTATATATAAACCAACGTAGATTCTAGTGAATGTTTTGCTGGCCAACATAGTGTTGTTTTTTACGTAGTTTGTCGTGTCACTGTTTGAGAATAAATTTCAAAATATACATAGTTCTATCCAGCTGAAACTGATCAGCGACTAGCTGAAATACGATTTACGAGTAGCATCTATATTTGGTTTTAGATAAGAAATGCACCATTATTTATATTTAGATTTGGCCCAATTTTCTAGGGCTAGTCCAAATATCCATTTTTAAATATATTCTTTTCTTAATTTCAAGAGCAAATTTTTGCCGAACTTTCTAGAACCACTGAATGCTTTAATTTTAAATTTCATCATTTTGTTGGTTATAGATGTATATCCCTCAGTCATCACAAATATAGTAATAAATAACTTACCCATTACATGACACAAAGCAAACTTTCTAAATATGTGTAGGCACGTATATTTGGTGTTAGTATTTGAATTTTATTTACGAAGTCCCTTTTTGTACGAATGCTTGATCATAAATTGGTAAAAATATCGTTGTGCTTTGTATTATATTATTTGATTAATAACATACAAATTATAACGAGAAGACAACTTCAAAACTTATCCCTAAATTACCGATTTCATATGAGAACTATAGAGGGATTTATCGTGTCTTATGGGTCACTATTTTTAATTGTGTTGTTATTAACGTACAGATTGTCATTTACATAAGATCTGCATTATATTTATTTTTTATTTATTTATATTTCAAATGAAACTGTGTGTAAATGCAGTAAATGTAATTAACCAGGTAATTAACCAGTTTTTTTTATAAGTTTGTGATAGTGATTTTAATGCACTTCAATACATTTACATTAATTTTACTAATACGTCCTATTAAAGAATCGCATTTAGCATGCCATTCGGAATTCATATCTCTTTAATTATTTGGTTCGCTCACAACACGGGTGCGATACGACTACCTGCGCTTGGTTCGCTCGAAGCACGCAAAATGTGTGGTTCGCTCAGAGCACGTTCGTTAAACGCACGTGCTCCTTTTCCTTTCCCTTCATACATGCTTCTTAAGTGTACATAAACATTAACATTCCACTGCTAGTATGCTTAGATCCTATGAAAACGCAGAAACGGCCATGTTGAAACTCCATTATTTCAATTGTTCGTAGCTGCCATTGTCATAAGCTTAAACATCAGTTTTATATCTAAACGGTCCAACACATATAGATGCGCGTCTTGTGGTTGTTCCTTGATACCAATAAATAGAAAGTAACGTTTCATATGTAAATGTTTTTAATACTAAATTTTAAGGGTTTTTAATGGGTATGAACAACATACAACAATCGCGATGTATGCACAGGCGCAGTAAAATTGACTGACATGAGCGATTACGTGACATGGATCTAGTTTGTTTTCGCTAAAACCCCATATAATGTACCCTTCTAGACGTTTTCACAGCTGTACTCTGATTGACTTATATAATTCTTTACTAATTTAAAGAATGGTAAATATATTCTATACAATAATTAATTGTCTCAAACATACTGCCCTACGCCATTGCCAAAGCGAAAACAGTAGTCAGCCATATGCAAGCTCCATTCTGGTTCCACGAATAGTATATATTTTATGCAGTGAAGGGCGCGTAGAATACGCCATGTAGATTACGCTGTTTTCTACGCGTAAACTATGTAATATTCTACTTTGAAATTCTACTGTAGAAAATAGCATTGTGTAGATAATCAGAAATTTAGAAATATTTAGTTATTTAATGGTGTCTATTACCGACAAGCGTGCTGTGAAAAGCACTTTGAAGCCCTCAGTCGGTCAAATGGACTTCTTAATGACTGTAAACTGTACAGAAATTTCATAAGCTACTCATGTTCTTTTATCGCAAATTCTTTGAAAGCAGATCAACAGGGTACACAAGCAGTTCTTGTTGCTGAACTAGATACATTGATCTAAAGAAGCAACTAACTATGACCAACTAGTTGTGTTGTAGTAATAAAATTCTTTGGAAAAAAATCAACTTGTAACTGCGGTACCAAATTTGATAGTGTGTTAGGAAAACAACTTAATATAGTTGTGGAAGGAAAGATGTCGTAAACATATGCTTTGTCTTTTGTGTTTCAAAGAAGTAAAAAAACCGTTTGTATACACTGACTACTTACTGAAACATGATATGCAAGTTTGTAATATAATATTTACATTTACACCTATTTATTGTCTCAGACATATTAAAATCATAAGTTAAGAAAATAAAAATGTTTAGTAAACCGTGCAGTTATTTATAAAAAATGTGATAGCTATGTTGCAACTTTCAGATTTTGTCATTAATCTGTCTAAAATCAAAACTTCAAATACCAAATAACATTATACATAAATGGATCGTATTTTGCATGCTTTAGTTGGCCCCTTATTATAAACCGCATTTTCAGTAAGGTTCAACTACATGTTGTTATACTTATGTACCATTGTAAATGTTTATAGAAGCCCTGATGAAGATTTGAAATAAAAATCGTAAGCTTGGCAAAGAAAGAAGAGTAAACACTATTTTAACATAAGAAGTCGATTTCTACTTATTTGCGAAGACCTTAATATAATAAAAAGCAACGGCTGTGTCTATTTAGCGTATTAGAAAAAACTATAAAATTTTAAGAAATTTGACTCATGGAGAAGTCAACAAACCAGGGAAATTAGAATCAAACTAATTTCATTTTGTTTTAGTATGTACTTAATACATTTTAGCCATAATATACTCGTTTTATATTTTCTACTTAAAATCTACGCCAAAGTGCTTTATCTACATTTTCTACGCATGTAACGTAGAAAATTATAATTTACGCGTAAACGCCCATCACTGATGTTATGCCCTTATCAGTCCTTTTACATTCAATAAAGCTTAGATCTTATGCAAACTTGCTTGACACTTTGCAATGCTAGTGAGAGATTTAAAATATTTGAATTATTTCCGCATTGTAAAATACAGAATATAGAGAACACCACTAGTCATAAAAATCTTAATATAACTAGTAGTGGAAGAAATGATGATCTCAATAATTAAAAAGAGCTGAAAAGCAAGCTAACGATCATCATTCCATAATTCATAAAAAAATAAATTTTGCATACCTGTCATCAGTTTGTTTATTTATTTACTGAACTGATCCATAGAATAAAGTCCGGCTTAAGTGCTGAATTGTCGGATTCACGAATATTACCGTGTCCGTCTTCATTAATCCATATTTGTAGTTAACAACTGCGGAAGCTTAGCAGGCTATTATTGTTTGCGGTAGATTTCTAAAGCACAACCACCTTATGTCTAATAGTGTTTTAAATAATGTAGAGTTACAGAATTAGACAAGTTGAACGCTAGCCTAAAAATATTGTATCCAAGATGTTCCATTCATAATCATCAACAGATATAGAAATCCATCACGGGGTAATTAATCCCAAATGATTACGACACACTACTTGATTAATGATGAGTGAATAGTCACCGCAACAATGCGAGAAGTTCTTGTCTTGTTCGCGTGTAGTCCCAGCGGTAACCCTAAAGCCATTTCAGTATATGGCAATAGGTGTTATTCGTATCTATGGCAGGGATACCCTTGTAACGGTTATTACCCTTCTGACCCCTCTAAAACATTGATGGTTCCTCCTGAGTTGCACAAATGTGCTCCGGATAAGTTCGCGAATTATTTAGCGGGCGAGTTGGATGTGATTGTGGAATGAGCTTTGAAAAAGAAAACGATATAAATAAGGGGTAAGGCACTGAAGAAGTATAATAACCAAAGTAGGAAGCTTTGAAAGGTCAGCACAATGTAGGCGAATAAATGAATGAAATATTTTTTGTTGTCAAATGAGTGTTTGCCAAACTTCTTTACTAAATAACAATGTTATTGTATTATATTTATTTGATTACAGTACTTATGTACCAAAACTAATCTTGTATCAGATTAACTATTGTCGATTAGTGAAATAATAAGAATATGAATGAAAGCTTGGAGATCATAAACCTGTTGATTCTTCTTGTCATAAATTTTTCAAAATCTCCTTCATCCGGCACCTTCTTATAACAGTTCTTCCACGTTTTTGGGGCACTATATCCGAAATATTAATAACCACTTAAATTGGAAACATTACAGTTCCGAAATTTGTTGCTAGTGATTTAGGACACCTATGAATTTCTGCTGTTATTAATTTTTCCAACAGTTACATACCTATTACGATCTAATATTGGTTTGAACGTTGGTTTGAACATTAACAGATTTTTTATCTTCTGACGTGCCATGTAAGGTCGTTGATGACAACGAGCCTCTTGTTGCTGAAAACTCCCACCATCCGGCTATGTCTCTATTAAAGTTGATTAAAAAGGTGAATAGATGCAGTCCAGCTGATGCTGGCTGAACATTCAGTATTTCGAAAATTGCAAAATTTGACCTAATTCATCTAAATGCAGGGGGTATTGTATTTTTTAGTTGAAATTCATCCCAGATGGGGCTGGAAAGCCAATTTTTATCAATAAAATCCTGTAATTTCTTGCTTTATTCGTTCTTTCACTTAACTAATATGAAAGGTATTTTCTTATAAAATAAGTGTTCCTATTAGCGACGTTATTTCTTCTTTGTTTAAGTATACCGCCCATGAGAGGAAAGAGTTATTAAAATTAGAAAGAGTTCCGCATATTGATCTTGTAAACTGATACTATGCACGATGAGGTATATATAATTAATTTATTAGGTATTAATTACTAGTTAACTTTAACACACTATAGGGATGTTGAATGTCGCGGATTAGCTATCGGCACTGCTAAAACTTGGGTGAACATATCAGTAGTACTTTAATCATACTTATTATACCCCTTATGATAATGTTACACTTTTATTAACTTGCTCTATAATTTAATTCAAGTATTGAACATATCAGCACAATGTATAACCATAAAACATAGCTTCCTTTTTTGAACATGATAAAACATACTTCAGTAGCATTCATAACTCTTTAATATGTGCATTACTTCATATCGCGATTATTTTGGTCGATCACATGGTTAACTTACGGGTACAATACACGAAAGTCTCCTCGAAAATCGAAGAGCGACTAAAATAAAACTCGGTACCGACGAATCATTTATGATATTGCCATACGAGGCAACAGCAGTAAATATAAATGGGTAAAAATACGTGCGATAATTAGAACTCATTATGGACATTTAGCTTAATTTGTTCAATACCAATTCGTAAGTTTGAACCCATAAATGTCTTTACTGGTATCGACGCTGGCCGTGAAAGCCTGAATAATTGTATATGATTATCACTCTAAGAATTATCCTTGAATATGTATCTCCGCAAGAGGCGCAGTTAAACTAATAGTTTAGAAAGTATGGAGCTACATGCATATGTGAATATTGACTTAAAACTTTTCCAAAGAAAGAATTCTGAAAAGTGGTTTGATTCTTCAAACGGTTGCTGTGGCACTACCAGTTTTCACAAGATGCGCTCGTTACGCCGAGTTCCCCAAATTTAATAACAGGTTCAGCGCTAAGCAGTTCTTAATGACGTTATTTTGGAACCTTATAAGGAAGCTAACACATATTAGGTAATTGCCCTGAAACTGAACCAATTTCATTTGGAATGAGTGAAATACTGCAAATCCCTTAGAATCTTGGTGGAACTGGCGATCCAGGCAAACCTATCGTTAACCGAGATAACTAAGAGTTCCGTATAATTCACGACCTTCCCCCACACTACCCCCTTATACAATTTGTTAGAAAAATTTCTGCCTTCTTATTAATATTGTCTTATCCTTAATAAATGTATCTAGAGTTCTTGTGTTGTAATATAAATTGAATAACTGATAATATTAAGTATGGTTTTCAAATAATAAAGACGTATATAACAATAAGCTATTCAGAAACTACGACAATATTCATGACTTCTTCCAGTACGAACACCCCACATTACCAGAACTTTTCCTCAAAGTGGCATGTTCTCTAAATCTTCTATAAATAGATACTAACAATTTTATGACGGTCGGCTCGGATAGTATTTCACGTGTTGCAGCGCACAATTCATGTCAGTTTTACCCAGTATGAGATGCAGATCCATAACTTCAAACGTGCACTTTAACAGCTTACAAAAACAAAATAAAGCAGAACAAGAACAGCCATCAGACTAAGAAGCCAACAATATAATATAAAACAACTAAAACTTTTATCAAAACCAACCCTCAAATCACTACACTAATACTTGATAAATCCGACATGACATTAGTTATGGACAGAAAATCATATGAACAGAAAAGGTATGATCTATTAAATGACAAAACAACATACAATATAATAAAAAACAACATTGCAAACGCCACACATCGTAAAAACGACACAAAATTTGAAAAAGCAACAATATATATCAAACGAAACATCATATAGGCTTATAATAAATAACGCTTTACCACCCAAAATTTACGAACAGCCGAAGATACACAAACCCAACCTCCCTCTTGGATTTATAATAAATAATATACAAACACCAACATACAACCTGGCAAACAATTTAACTCTTGAATTTTTAAACAAAATTTCCAATATTTATACATAACCAATTAATGATTTCTAAGAACGTAATTTCTCTTTACACAAGCATATCAATAACATTGATAGAACCTATTACCGCAAAAAATTGGCATAAATTATAACAATATACAAATATCTTGAAAACAGAATTTATAAAAGCATTAAACTTCACATTATTTACCTACAAATTGTTTTTCAATTTTAAAATAACTTCTATAAACAGATAAAACAGATCTCAAGCAGCACAGCGCAATTGATAATGGAAGATTTAGAAACAACAGTAACAAACAAGGTAAATTGCATAAAGCTATATACAACATATGTAGATGATCTGTTTTTAATAATACCAGAATATCATAGAAACAGAGAAGAACAACAAAATTAACTATATTGACCTCACACTGATTAAAAAGAATAGCAAAATTATCACAAGATGGTATTCAAAACCAACGGCATCAGGAAGATTCTTAAATTATCAGTCTGACCACCCCTACAAACAAAAACTAGCTATCTTTAACAATACAATACACCGAGTAATAAAATTAATTAGTCCAGAAATTAGAAATGAAAGTTTGCACATAATAACTAAAATACGAATAAATAACAATTACCCTACAACAACAAACAGAAAAACTGTACATCATGCAATATCTTATCCCTACCATACATTTCACCCCTTACATACACAAAAAAAATAAAAAAACATACTAAAACAATAAACACAAAAATTAACCTTTCAACAAACAATATATCGGACAAATGGGACAATACCTAAAAAAACAGGATACTACAACATTAAAATAATAACAAGTAAACTGCTTTGAAAAAACATGAACAACTAACTAATCACACTTCGAAAACACCAAAATTATTGCTACAGAACCACATAAACGTAAAAGACAATTTTTGGAAATGATGCATATATTAAAAACATAAGCACATTTATAAACGACAGTACAGAAGTACAATGACTGAGTAACACCTACAACACTATCATTGAAACATACAAACACAATATCACAATAACAAACACTCATACTTTAACATTTGCTATTTAAGTAATTATAGCGATGGCGATGGAACAAACTCCAAGGTACATTTTATATTATTGTAAATTTAATGTCAATTGATCAGTTATAATATAAAACTATAATATTTGAAAAAGATCTAAATAGAAGATCGAAACGTTATATGACCACAAAGCTTGTTTAATTTAAACAATTAGGATCCTAAACCTGCAAAAATAAACACGAGTTCATAATTTAAGCTAGTCAAAAGAAGTAGTAACAACGCAATACAAAACGGACAAATAMAACAGAAACTAATAAATTAGGTCAGTTTCACAAATACGGCTTACACATTTTTTCTCACAGCCTACTATCAGAACTTAAAGCCAGGAGCCAGGGGCGCCGGGCATAACAAAGGGGCGGCGGTTAAGTAAAAAATGGGTAAGCATAAAAAATCAATGATTAAATTAATTTAAAAAAATAAAATAAAAAATACCACACAAAAAGCAACAACATGCGCCCATAAAGGGATTACCTACATTTACATTCTATTTATTGCATTTCTGTAGCATAAGCTATAGATCCTTTGCAATTTCCTCTTCGATAGAAATAACAGCCACTGAAGAAAATCTTCTTTTTAAGACACCGAGTTTCATAAACAATTTTTTATTAAATTATGTTTGAAGTTCTTTCCGCCGAAGCTACTGTCACAAGTCATTTTTTAAACATTCTTTTAATGTTAATATTTGCAAACCAATAGTTTCAAAAAATGTAATTTTCAGGTGAGTGGACAGAGAAACTTTCGGTCACAGCGGGCTGTACGTTAAATCGTCAATTAGAACAAAAATAAACAAAATTATGAAATATTTTTATGAGATAAGTACGTAAGGGCTCTTGCCCCCCTTAGGGCCCAGGCCCTAGAAAATAATGTAATCAATGAGAATCTCTGATGTCGCTGCAATTATCGCAAGTTACTGTACCAGTTGATGTAAATTGTAACTTTCTGAAAGTGCAATATATCGTTGAGCTATAGGTAAATTTATGTTTAGCAGATCTACATTAATAAGGTCATCCAGGCAAACAGTAATTTCATCTTCCGGCAGTAACCACCAAGTCGTTCAATTTCCAGCAGAAATCCATTCGGGCTGCCATGAGACGGACTCATACAAACGACACAAATAAACATTAAGCAGCTCTTACCTTTGTCATATCATATTGAAATGTATTAAATTTAAAATTACATATTAAAAGGAGAGACCTTCTCTTAACCAGTCACAATAAAAGAAGAATTTATTTCGTAACAAGCTGTAGGGGTTGACGGTATCGTAGTGAAACTTTTTGCATACGCCTCCAAAGAATATTAGCAGATATTGCATAATAAAACCTCGTGTAGTTTACAAATCATGATCAATACAGCCAAGCTATGGGTGTTATCAGAAACGATGGAACGTTATGGAAGGTAAAGCAAGCTTGTAACCCGCTGAAACAACTGAATTCAATATGTCAGTTGTGTAATCAAACAAGAAGTTGAGCTCAATCCGTAAGTTTTACTTGGAGCCCTTTAGCTTAGTCAAGGCGTGTTTAACATCCCCCTTAGCGCGCTATGTCTGGAAAAGCAGAATGGCACACACCCATCAATGTGATAAAGTGCAAACAGTCGGTATGGGCCAAACTGGAACTTTGCGAAAGGGTAAGAAAATAACGAGCCGCCTAGCGTTTATTAACAAACGTCGGCGTTACAGGATGAAAGCATAGATCTTGAGAAGGATATAACTTATTTCAACAACCCGGTGTCTTTCAAGCGCATGAAGGAATACGATCTTTACTTTTCGTTTACCAAGCGCCTACCGCTGTACGACCAACGTAAGCCAAGAGAAAACAGACGATATTTGCCAGATATACACGAGAACATATTTCGGCAAGTAAGTAAATACCGCTGTTGCTTTGCACATTTACGTCAGAGTTTCTTAGTTGGTCTGTAAGCAAATTTGCTTACAAAGCTCGTCTCTCGAGTGTTAAAACTCTTCATCAATAGTTAACGTGTAGATAATTGAACCACAAAGCAAAATTGTGGAGAACCACGAATACCGAGGGCTGCTTTATGGTTATGGTCTTTTAAAAATTAATTTCTGGCAGTTGAAGTGATTTCACTCGGATTAACAGTTTCAATTTATTACTTCCACGTCCAACGGATGAGAAGTGTTGTATCGCGAAAAAAATTTTCAAATTTTTTTTTATTTGCTCATTCGCTTTAAAATGGTCGAAAACGTAAACAAAATTTTAGCAAAAAAAATTCTTGTCTGTGTGTCTGTGGTTTTGTTTGTGGACATGATAACTTTCGAAACCAAAGCGACTTATTGTTTTTGGGGCAAGTAGGGTATCGGGAAGGAGGCGAAATTGGGGGGGTAAATACCCTTTCTGCAAAATTTTATTTTCTTTCGTTTTAGTATGTGATTAGTAGTATAACTGCGAGTATTATTCGGCCTTCTAAATTTTCTGTGCAGCAAATTGTTTAGAAGATATTAGCAAAAAAGCGTCACTTAAAGAAAACTGTTTTTTTCCTAAATATCTCCGAATATATTTAATATATTCAAAAAATGAAAATACCATCAGATAGGAAATAAAATTTCTCACAAAAAGTGTCTTAGAAAATTTATCCAAAATTTTGATATTTTCCAAATATTTCCAAAAAACCTATTTTGGTCGCTGTTCGTACGATTTTTTTAAATGGTATTATAAAGGAAATCAAATTTTTGATCAGAAAGCACTCTTGTAATTTTTTTGTTAAGTTAATACGAGTTATTTGGAAAATCGGATTTTAAAAATTGATGTATTTTTGCTAATATCACGAGGACCGTTTGCCTTAGAAGAAATGTGTAGAAAGAAAAAATGCTCAAAACCTGATTACTAATCGTATAGTATAAGAAATAAAAACGTAAAAGTCGTTTTGACAATTGGATGTGGAAGTATTGATTCAATTTGCAGCGGTTTTTTAAACCGCATCGCCCACGCGTATGGACATTTTTTAACTCCGCGCCGGGCAAATTCCTTAGTTAAAATTACCTGTAGATTGCAGTAGTTTCCTTTTAATAGGAAGATCAAAGACTACGTAGGAAGGTAGGTCTCGGATGTAGGTACTCGTGAAGAGGATATGCGCTTGTCAGGGAGGATATTCCTTTTGTGCAAGTATAAGTTTAATTGCTGGGACAACCCTTCTGTGGATATTGCTGGCTGTCGAYGTAGCCTTGATGATCAAAGATCTGTAACTAGCATTGTCGTATATATTCCACCATCTACTTTAACTAATACCTTCATACAGTTCTTCGATATTTTTTAGCACTATACTCTGACCATTAATAACCACATACCCGCAATTTGTAGACAACGATTTTGTTGACCCAAGATGGTGTATGGTGGTGTGAAAGGCCTGCTACAACACCACAATATTTAGAACAATAACGGCAGACTGCTGTACTTGCTATTCTCTGATGTACCCTGTAGGGTTGTTCACTAAAATGATCCTCTTCTTACTGAAGACTTCCATCGGGCTGTCTTTATTGAAGTGGATGTAAAGTCTAACATACGATTAATTTTCCTTTAAACAAACTTAGCAATTGTTACAACTTCAGAAAGGTAAACTTTCATGCACATATGATTGTCTTTCACACTATGCCTGATCAGGTAGGTTCGGCTGATGATGTAAACGATGCTGTAGAATACTTTATCTATACTTTTTATAATTTATTTGAAATTATATATACATAAGCGTAGCTAACATAATATTTTAGCGAGATGAGGAGGCTTAAATCCCTCGAGTAGAAATAATAATAATAATTATTATTATTATTTACGATAGGTAATAACACATTAAATATTGAAGTTGAACTTCCAAGACCCCTCCTAGCTACGCCCATGTACATATACCACGATTCCGATACCGGAAGTGTAAATTTCCATTTTTGGACACAGGAGAATTAAAGAACTTGATTAGATGTAAAGGAAAACAAGAGGCTTATAGAGAAGAGTTTGATCACCTTCCAACACTTCGGCTCTTTCTGTTTATCATCTCTATGCTCACGTGAAACGCTAGCTAAGAGGACACAAACAAGCTGCAGACTAGCGTACAGAATTGGCTGAACGCACAGGCGATTGCCTTCTATTACGAGGATAAAAAAGGTGTACCACTCTACGACAAATAATGTCTAATTAGGAGCAGCGACTATGTATGTAGCTGGAATGTGTAGCTAAATTGCTGACAGCCATATAATAAACTACTCGCCGTAGCATAAATTATCCAACTTGCACAATGTTCGTTACATATTTGTTTTAATTTTGTCGATGATATTTTAATGGGTTAACAGGCCAGCCTTGACCGAGGTTTGAACTCGGGACCTTTTGGACACTAGTCAAACGCTCTATCACTGAGATATCAGAGCCGTATTCATAATCGAGGTCAAGGTGGCATATACAGGGTCCCGCCACCCAAAACTCCCCAGGCTCGTATTTTCTTTATCTTTTGACGTAGAACTTTATGTTATATGTCAAATTGTAGGTCTTTTTAAACTCTTTAAAGATAGCTTGGTGGGTGTTCAAAAAATTTTTTGCATATTATCATGTTTTGTATTTAAAGTTAGTTTTTGTAAATATTTTTTAACCTTACCTCGTATGATAAATATTGTTTCACAGTTGAATGCCGACTTTTGTCTTCTTCCATTTGTGTCATTACCATGTATGCGTAATTTTTACTCCTTCTTAGTGAAAAACATGAAAAACTGGTCTCCGCCATGTTCTTAAAATAGGGTCGTTCGGAATTTTTGAGTGTTAGTATAGTAGCTTATTACSGTACAAATTGTGCCTACATACTCATCGCTGCACACAAAACCMCAAGATTTTAAGTAACTTTTAAATAAATCAAGTACAAAGTTCGTTCTAAAGAGATAGAGGTTAGGAAATGAAACCCTGTGACGAGGCTAGTATGCGATGTAGAAAACCAAACTAACCTCATCGCAGGGTTTCGCTTTCTAGCGTCTCTCTCTCTCTCTCTCTCTCTCTCTCTCTCTCTCTTTAGAACGAACTTTGTACTTGATTCATTTAAAAGTTACTCAAAATTTTGGGGTTTTGTGTGCAGCGATGGGTATGTAGGCATAATTTGTATCATAATAACCTACTAAACTAACACAAAAAATTGTGAACAGCCCTATAACAGAACATAACGGCGACTAGTTTTTCTTGTTTTTCACTAAAAAGGAGTAAAAATTACGCATACATGGTAATGACACAAATTGAAGAAGACAAAAATTGGCATCCAACTATGAAGCAATATTTATTATACGGGGTAAGGTTAAAAAATATTTACAAAAATTAGCTTTATTTGCAAAATATCACAATCTTCAAAAAAAATTTTTGACCCTCACTATGCTATTGTTATAGAGTTAAAAAAGACCTACAATTTGATATATAACTTAAGGTTGTACCTAAAAAAAAAACAAAGAAAACACGAGCCTGGGGAGTTTTAGGTGGCGGACCCTGTATACATCAAAGTTCGATTATGATTATGATAGCTCAGTGGTAGAGCATTTGACTAGTGCCCCGAGTTCAAATCTCGGTGAAGGCTGGCAATACTTTTTAATTTCTTTTTATGCCTGTTAACCCATTAAAATATCATCAACGTTAATTAAAAACAAATTTCAGACAATAATTAACTTTTTTTTTATTTTTGTATAAAAATTTAGATTGTTATGATTAAATTATAAATCGGTACCGGCGTTTTCATTTGACAAAATGAAACACTAAAAGCTTTTACTAGCATATATTACTATTTTCACAATGTTATGATACGGTAAATATACTGTAACACTTGGATATATTTCGGTAAATTATTTTTATTACTGAACTACGATCGTGTCTAAAAGCTGCATCATTTTGAACATCACGCGATGCCTAAACGAATGCAGTTGTGTGTATTTTATTTTCCACATTTTTGTTTAAGAACGTTTTTTCGCACGGTTTTTAAGGATAGACATAAGTGCTCAAATTATCCTAACAAGTATTTACTGCTATACGACATCGGCCACTTGTATGATGTAACGTGAAGCAGCTCAAGGCTCGTAAGACTCTCGACATTTTCCCTAGTACCCTGTTTTGCGTAGGCGGATATCGCTAAGTATAATGCTGATGTTAATCTGAAGATGCTTGTTGAAATCCGCATAACCTGATTCAACTACATATCTGTAAGATTAGTATGCTGACTGTTATACTGATGAACAATATTCAATAGTGGAGTAAACTAACGCAGTCACACTCATTTTATAAGTTTCGCGTCACTCGAACTTGCAAGTTCTAGGACAATATCGATCCTTGCTAGCAGCATTTGAGAGTGTTTTATATATGTCAAGGATCCCTAAATGCTTCGGGTAAAATTTATGTTTCATTATACTGTCTGAGCATGCAGCGTAGATATGTTGCGCTTTCAGGCTCATTATTGTTAGATATTTTTTGATTATTGAGTGGTCTTGAGTAATGATAACTTCATGGTGAGTTATGTTTGAATTTTGTGTAAAAAATGTAAATGTCTTAGCTCCCACTTGTATTCGGAAGAGTATGTCATCCAGCATTTTGTTAACTAATTTGATGAAAACTATTTAGCACACCTCTTGAACAGCAAGCTCTCCTAATTAAATAAGTTTTCAGCCGGTTTAGAAACCACTTTCAATAAAATAAGTGTAATTATTGTGAAAAATTTAGTTTCTTCTTCTCGAAATTACAGAAGTGTTAGGCATGTGACTGGTAGGTCACACAAAACATGGTACGCAAAAACGAAAGTTCGCAGTCAAGATGGTTTTCATTTTATATTTTTGATCAGATAGGATTCAGAATCCGTTATTTTGGTGATAAATGTATAAGCATTGACTATTTTCTCTTCTGTTTCATGCATTCGGTACTGTTTGCATTTTTATAACCTACACACTTTACCATCTCAAATATCAGTTCATTTTTGTTTATGTCGTCCGTTTCCTATTATGCATTTCAGAGTAATAGCTTATCTTTTCTATTTAAAATAATAATCATTGTAGATGCTGTGGTAGTAATTGTTGGTAAAACCAGTTTTAAAGGATTACAGTATTTGAATTACGGTGATACAAAAACACAGTTCTTAATCTTCATTCTATTTATTTTCTATGTAGGTCGCCGAATAAAAATAATAAATTAGTTCGAGATCGCAGTATAGTGATACATTACAAGCTATTGCGTGGTATAGGACCAACCGTTACTTATCGGCTGATTTAACAAAGTAAGACCTGAATGTATTTCGAGAATCTGCACATATGTGCTGATGTGTACAAGAGTACTTAATATTGAAATGCGTATAGTAGCGTTAATATTAAGTTAACACGCACAACTAACAAATGAATGAATGTAGCATATTGTTGCCGTAATTACGTTTTATACAGGCAAGCTGATCGTTATCTCGTAGGTAAGCAATGGAAACAATAATTGCTTTTAATTTACGTTAAAAGTGCGGTTACAATAGCTCGTTTTCCTTTATAAAGATATATTCATACAATAATTTCACACATACTTCTTACTTGTAGTTATTTTAAGGGCCGTCACATTATTAGGTTTTGATATCAGCACAGTAAGGTAGGTGCATCTGAAACAGTCAAGGGCAGTGATTTTAATTGTTTTGTAGTTATATAGTGTAGGTATACCTCGTTATAATAGAAGTTCATGGTTTTATTAGTAAATAATTCAATACGTCAAACTATATCATAACTAAACATAAGAATGGGGATAATTACTAAAGGTTAAAAACAATGGACAATTAAAAGAAGTTTTTAAGATACATGTGACAAAAAATATCACATTATTTGCCTAAAATATGTTGAAAAGGTAAACTCGTTCCTAGGTGACGAAGTGGTATTTTCAAACCATAGCTAAATACTAATACTGTGCTAAAGCTTAGTTGACTTACCAGTACAAATTTTTAATCGACGGTGAGGGACACGTCAATAGGTTGTCTATGCATTTACACTTCCATGACAACTGTGGACAGTTAATTAGTTATATATTGTGCAAAATGTGAGATGTCTACAAGGTTGCTGCTCCGTATTTACCCGAGCTATGCAATCGATAAAAAATGCGGCTTTGCTTCGTTGTACTACAAATGAAAATATTTAGCTGGTATGCGAACTATATCACGCAACAATGAACAGGATTTCACTAGGCTTTCAGTCAGTTAGTACACACTTTGAAAGAGTTGCCAAAAGGAACTTGCGATATCATCTGAGGCACTTCAAAAGAACTTGTATAAAACGATATACATTGAAGAAACTAGCTCGTGGCTCTATTTTGCAGTGTGTTCGATGAATTACCCTCTTTACTTTTTAATTATTGTTTTATTACTTTCACGGCTTGTATGATTTAGTACTTAGAGTGGACTGTCTGTGTTGGTTATCAAGTTATCCAACTGATGAGCTGGAAAAAAAACGATAAAACTTATGAGTCACGGGGTCCGGCTTGGTGATTAAGACAGGAGTAGTCTTTACCATGTCACTAATTTCAATTATTCATTACTTAATTTTATATTTTCAATTAAATTTAGTTAATATTCATTTCCTAATGGATTTATTATTGAGTAAAAGCCTTATAAGTACGCCTCAGTGGTACAGGATTCCTATAAATGATTCATGCATCCAACGTGCTTATGGAAATTATCGATTAAATCAATTTGCCGCCTCTCAGGAAAGTGACGTATATTTGTCATCTGTCGATTTTTTAATTATTTGATATATTTTAATACGAGAAAACGCCTGGAAGTGTGTATTTTCAACATACTCTGCAGTGTTTTGTCGGATAATTAACTTTAAGGTTACAGAAAGCTCATATTTCGGAGCTGTGGTGTGACATTGATCTGCAACCTTCAACTACTATCGCCGTACATATTGTAGCTTGGCAGCAGTTGCAAAAAGGAGGCACATGCATATGTAAACGCAGACACAATAGTTTTTGTTCGCAACCCTTTGGTATATTGACAATATTTCCTTACGTAAGAGACATAATACAATAGACTCGCTACAATCCGATTTAATAACTTGTATTATAGTTAATAAAAACGTACTTTTTCTTTTTTAATGAAAAGGTATTATTGGATCACTTGGAACGAAGGGTAATCATATAACTGCTTCTAAATACATAACTGTCGACGTAATTATTGTTACTTTAAAAAGTGTCCTTGTTGCTACTACTATGTGTGCGTAGAAATAACTTCCCTATTTGGGAGATTACATTGTTTAACTGATGACTCCAGCTATTGATGGGCTGTGTCTCTTCCTTGCTGTAATTTGATCCTGCAAGCCTTAAGGCTTCCAAAATTTGAGGACTATCCTCGTATATCGTTGTCTATATTAACTTCGCTTAAAGAGGCGATTGCTCGGTATGCCACTGTAATTGGTCTAGAAATTACAAGGTAATGGAAAATTATTAAGAGGCATCATTAATGGGGATCAGCATTTGTAACCTACTGCCGTAAAACTTAATTATATGCACTAATTGGAATTTAAAACTTTTTGTTTTCTAACGTATTTAGTTTGAATTTCATTAGTTTCCAAAACCACGGAAGTACTTCTAGCACGCCATGTATATCTGATATGGACTGAAAGGCAATAAAAATAAACAAAATTATATAGATGTAAACATTCGCTTTATGACATTACCTAATTTTAAAATACCAAATTGGTTGGTTGCAGAATGAGTTGTGAATGTTGAAAGGTCAAACTGATGTTTGAATAATTAAAATGGTAGATAATTTGAGTAATTATACGTGATATCCCATTTCCTGGGTTTTCCATTGCAGCTATGTAGGTAATTGGAATCATGGATATGCGCTTCGGAGTAGCAAACACGGACAAATAGTTTACTTCTGACGCACTGTTGTCGTGGTCCAAAGGACATTAAAGCCAGAGGCATGAAAATTTGAAAGAACGGCAAACTAACCAACCACGACATAGACTTCGATAACCAACTAGCTTTGACTTTGCTATCTTAACTCGCCAACATTGAAACAGTTACGGGCTCTCAATAAACCACCAAGCATGGGCGTAGCTGGCGGGGGCGGGGGTGGCTTGGGGGGCTAAGCCCTCCCAGAACTTTAGTTTAGAACTGTAGTTTATAAGATGTTAAAAAAACAAAACAAGCGCGAAAAAATTGCTCTTTTCCGACCACCACTAAGTTAGCACAGGGTTTCGAATCTGGATCTGTACTACCAGCACAGGTCCAAACCACATAAGCAAAAAGCCACTAGTGGTCCGTGGGTTAATGCATTTTTGTGTAAAGTTTGACAAATCTGCATTTGTACTACATAAAGCATGATAGTGTTAAAAAACTTACCAAAAACATGTAATAACAATGACGAATAGAATTTATTTGCCAATTATCTCGAGCTATTGGAAGTTGCATATAGCATCCTGATAAGCATTAGAAAGTTTCTTACATATAAGGCCAAAATTCTTTTATGCGATTCGCTGGTGCTATCTCATTTTAATTATGCAGATTGTGTCTACAGTGTGTGTCTTGATTATACTACCAAGCGTAGAATACAGCTAGTTCAACATTGTTGTGTGAGGCTTATTTCTGGGATAAGACGTAAGCAAAGAGTTACTTTTAAATTGGATGCAATACCATGGTTAAATATGGAATCAAGGCAATATTTACATATACATGTGTATTCCATAAAATAATTATAATAAATGTCCTCCATATCTTTTAGACAATATCAGATTTAGCACAGATATCCATAATATAAACATTAGATGCAAAAACGCTATTACTGTTCCAAAACATAATCATAATTTTTTTATTCGCAGTTTTTCATACAGAATATGCCAGATCTACAACTCACTCCCTGTAGAGCTAAGAAATATGAGACTAAGCTCATTTAAAATAAAACTTAACGATAATCTATTTAAAAAAAAACTGAATAGTTTTGATTGACATTTACTAATTCTTGCTTTATATATTTTTCCACCTATACATCGTTCGTTTAAATTTGAGATAACTGCCTTTTGATAAAAAAATTAATTAATGGATATTTTTTCTCTTTCGTTTTTTATTGTTTCTCACCTCCATGGCTCTCATCAATAACAATTTAATAAACTGGTATGCGTAAAATTCTAAGTTTGTTTTTTTTGTTTTCGTTTTACTTTTATTGTTGAGTGAAAGAGCAGGGACGATGCCACTAATCATTAGTGTCATTTACCACTGAACTTCACCGTTTTGCTATGCAACAACTCCTACTGTTCAGAGTCATAACAATACTGTTACTTACATCAATGTAGCGGGCAATTAAAGACGATTTATTATTATTATTATTATTATTATTATTATTATTAATATTGTGATATGGTGCGATGTCTGTAACAATTGATCAAGGTGGTAAATTCGGAATTAGCTTCCCTTAAATCACTTTTCATAATAAGTACTGGTCATTTCTTAAGAGTTAAACATTTGTAGATTAACAAGTAATATGGTACAACAAACATTTACCAACCTGGCTATAATAAATATCGGAAGTAGCTTAGCTGCAAAGCTAAACCCAGAAGATATTTTAAATGCATGTGTGAAATGGTGCAACAAAAAAATAATTTTAAACTTTTAATAATTCTATAAATAATTTTTCACAGTCTAAATTATACTTTACAATAAATCTTTTTCAGGTTATTTTTGGGTAAAATCTAAGGACCGGAGAAAAACTTAAATAACTTCTGAAATCAAACTATTAATGGCCAAATTAGCAATAAATAAGTTTTTTACAATATTCAATATTTATTACCTATCGTAAATAACTATTATTTCTAGTCGAGAGACTTAAGCCCCCCCCTAAAATATTATGTTAGCTACGCCTATGCCACCAAGATAGATTTGGTGAATGGGGTATAAGACAACTATTGAAACTGAACAAGACAATCACTTACAATGTTTCTATTTTGCTCTACTATCCTAATACAACCATCAGTTATTTAAAAAAATTACATACGAATAGTTTACAACAATTACAAATCTGAAGGGTCCGTTCGTCCTGGTTTCAATGACTTGCCGAATTCGCGCTTCTTTCCAGCCAATCGTATTCAGTCTGTTGCACACTTGGCATCATTGTATGTCCTTGCCAAGTTTATTTACATGATCATATGTTTATGTAAACATAACCTAAACTAATGGGTACTTTAGAGTTGTCGAAAACTGGGTGTATTAATACCATTTCTCAGTTTGTAGGCAAAATATCATCAGGAAGCATAAAGACTGATTCGAGCAGCTTATCGCGTATTGATCACAACATCAAATAACAAATAGCCAAATCTGCGAGTACTATACATAACCAAACACAAACACGTGCACTTTCGTCTTTCCCTGTCATGCTGCCATTTGTCATTGGTTACGGGCATGTCCGTCAGCTGATTGCCTTTCTCTGTTGTCAAATGTTCGACCAGTACATACGTCATGATGACGTATGTACTGGCCGAGTTTAAAAAGGGGCGTTGTCTCCCGCCAATTTACAATAATTTTTTTAGGGCATTAAAACTCCACAGACGAAAGAAATATTTTGGAATTAGCATTAGCATACCTTTAGCTTCACAAAACATATTTTTCCAGAAAAGTGTCTTATACCCCATTATGCGTCGATTAAACAAGATGTACAAAATTTATACTTTTACTAATCCTAAGTATTCATCAAATACCTACCCGCAGTAAGTATATTTAGTGTATTACACATCTCAAATTCATAGAAGTATAACGAAAAATTATTGTTGCACAATGTAGGTAGCTAATATTAGTACGAATCTTAGATGAGAAAAGCTAGGATACGTAACTTAGCATTTGGCTCATATTAGCAAAAACGAAGGACCACCATTTTTACGATATCTGACATGACCCGTAAACTACCGGACATAAGTAATAAGTGTAGAAGTTGGAGTGAAAAAATCAGCTTCTACCGAAAATAACAGAATTCAATTCACTGTACCCAGCCACTGGCATAGGTCAATGCTGCTTATTTTTGCTAGCTMGGTACTCTAGCCCTAGATACATGCGCTGGTGGTGATTGCTGKCAGTTTGTAACATTTTGGTCTTCTACMTGCGGTGTCCGTCTGTTCTCCTGGACTAAAATACGAACAATCTGTTACCTTTAGCACCAATAAAAATTAAAAAAAAAACTCATAAAATTGATTAACCAAGATTTTTATTTTCAGTAAGCAACAGGTGACAAACAACGAGAATTTGAATTAATTTAGTTTTTAAGACCTTTTGTGCTATTACGACTGGCGACCTTCGCGGTTCTATTTTCTGCGACCTCTGTATGAAATTTTATTTAATGTAAAATACCAATATGGCCCTTGTTAAGTTTGAGTAATACAGATGTTGTGGGTGAATATAGTGTACCTTTTTTTTGGTTATGTATATGATTTTTGTTACCATCTGTTAGCAAAGGCTAGCATCTGTTATGTGCATTTTTGAATTATCACTACTTTGTTTTTGTAATGAAATATAAAAATATAACGTATAACGCCTAAAAGCGTTATTTTAATTGGCAAAAATTATATATTATAATTAATAAAATAAATTTTAATACTCACAAGGTTAATTAATATTTACATATTGCGTGCCTAATTTTTAATGCATAAAAAAGTTGCTTATGACTACGCTAATTTGCTAATTCATTTAAGAAAGAATTGTCTTACCAATTACACTGGAAAGTCGACATATTATGTGTGTCGGCGAGCTAATGTCAAGGTCACATTGGCATTGAAATTAACCCTCATGGGGAAGGTACGAGTATCTCATTCCCAAATACTCCGTTGCAACGTTAATCGCAAATGTATATCCACAATCATGCACCGGTCACACACCAGTAATTACTGCTAGTTGCAGTTGGTGTATTCATGCGTGCAAGCACCAATATGTGTAGCGCGAGCATGGACTAATTTTACGTAACGTAATGCTTGAATCGCAATTTTAAACAGTCAATATTTTTCAAATTGTTTATTTTTTTTAATTCTAATTTTTATTTGCATATTGCCTGCAAATAATTCTTCATCTCGCACCATAGAATCGACGAGACTGCAAACATCTGTTAAGGAGTAGGACGGTACTTCTAAAGAAACACTTTAGGAGTATAGATGTAAGAAGGGCAAATGCATAATAATTGCAGAATTACCGTTTATAGAAATAAGATAAACGTATTTTTGTTTTTGTCCCACACTTTCAAAATAAATCAAAAATTGTTGAAATGCGAAATATTATCACACGTGTACGTTCGGTATTTTGCAATTCTAGTTTAAAACAGAAAAATGTCTACGCTAAAATTCAGCATTATAGCAGAAAACATAATCGCACTATTTACAATAAAAGAATAAATTGCAATAAGAAATGGCTTGGGGAATTTGATTGTTTATGGCAGAAGCTTAATAATTAACCCTATATAAAGCGCTTGAACGATATGCTGGTCATAGGTGACAAAAAGGTAGAGCTGAAGCTTTTACATTTTATTCAAAACATCTCGCAGATAAATCCACCTATCCTCAACCATTTTTCGTGGGGGAAAACATTGGTCGGCATTTGGACTAGAGCAGGGTGATATCACTGATTATTGATTATAAAAAAAATAATCGAAATCTCAATAATCGATATTTTATCGATAATCGCTTATCTATAATCCATTTATTGGTAATCCATACATCAATAATCGTTTTACAACATTTATCTTTTCCCGAAAATATTTCAGCAGTATTGGGTATGTTCATCTCATGGAGGAGGTGATAAAGTAAACGAATTAAACCACGCTCCCCAGAGAATGGAGAGTATACGTGTTATTAAAGCTCAATAAAAATATAGCATTAATCGTCATATTTGATCATCCAAAGTCGATAATCAATCTCATCGAATTATAGAAAATATAAAACCGAAATGTCGGATTTTCGCAGAATTCATTAATTCTTATTGAATGTTATCTTACTAACCGTAAACAACATATTGTGACGGATTTCGGTGCATCTGAAGAGGGAGTTATTACGTCTATAGTGCCTCAGGAATCTGTGCTTGGACCTATTTTATTCTGTTTATATATACATGTAACTTGTTGTCTTGTGTTCAGTACTGTACTTCGTACGTATATACTGATGACACCCAGGTCCGTTATTCGTTTCCCTTCAGTAATATACATTTCGCAAATAGAATGATTAATGAAGATTTAAAGCAATTGCAACAAACTTCTTTGCCACATCAACATAGTTTGAACGATTTAAAGATCTCTGTACTAGTATTCGGTAAAAACAAAGAACTAGCAGAAGTATTGTTAAAGATTAAAGTTCGTAATAGTATTTTACAGTGCTCTAAAGTAGCGAAAAATTTGAGTGTTGACACGGAACTACGTTTTAGTAATTTCATTACTAAAAAATTGAATGTTGCATACATTAGCTTGAAAAAACTACCCATTAACTTAAAAATAAAGTTAACGCATGCAACGGTCTTATGTCACATGAACTATTGCGATGTCTTGTATGGCCCATGCTTAACCAGGGCAGATGTAAACCGCATTGAGCGTTTGCAAAAGTCTTGTTTGAGATTTATTTACGGAATTCGAAAATTTTCACGGATTTCACACAAGTTGATTTCTGCAGGATGGCTGAACATGGCTCATAGACGTGAGTTACATGCGGCGTACTTTTACTTTTACACTGCTTTATTCACTTGGTCTTTTACTTACAACATCTACAAAATATTTAGTAGTATTTCAATTCAGATAAAAGAGTGTAAATCTCTTAAATTTAGATCAGAGTATCGCACTCTTTTGATGTGTCGCCAGTTCTCGTGAATCCAGCATCCTCATATTTATATTTATCAGCTTTGCATTGAACCCATTGCTTTCTTGCATTGCGTTTTCCTTGTAATTATGCCCCGTCTATAAATAGTTTATTCCTTTTCTAATAGCGCGGTCGGAGAGACCAGCATTTTGGGTATTCTGTAATTTGATTGTTTCTTTTGGACTAAGATTAGAAATCAGCTTTCCTGCCTTCTTAGTCCTTTTTGTAGTAGCGCCAACTATATGCCTTAGTGTAATATGTAATCTATCGGAATGTAAAGTATTATGTTGACCGCTACCACAAATAAATTTATATTATTAATATTATTTTTAAATCAATAATTCGATTAATCGATTTTTTTACAGGTCAAAAAAAGATCGATGACCAATATATCGATATTTTATCGATTAATCGTGTGAGAGACCCAGTAATTACCTACGATAACCTTACAAACAGTTGTTATGGTTGACACAAGCCGTTACTACTGTTTCGTTATAATTATTAATTGTGAAGCTGTTAATGAACGACAAAATACTATATAAATACATTCAGATTGCAACTCATTAAAAGAAGACGAATGTATATTATTTGCAATGTTACGTCCCGTACGAATTCGTGTAATAAGTTTTGTGTCTCAATGCAGTTCTAATATAGGTGATTTTACTCAAACCATACATGTTTGGAACCAAACTTAACTTAATAAAAATTGTGTATGAAATTAAACGAATAATAATACAAAATTTATCATTAGTATCAGAATAATCTCAATTAACAAATCTGATAAAATTAATAGATCTGTATTAGAAAGTATTGCTTACAACTCCTATTACATCACGAAGAAGCGTTATGCCAGAATGTTATATACATATTTGTAGTTTCCTGAGAAAGTTATGATTGCACGTTTAATAGTTGCTGACTTCCGGTAGCATTCGTGACCTACCAGTATAAAAACACCATGCAAATGATCAAGTTTTGTAAGCTAATAAAGCAAACATATAAAATTGCTTCCGTCAGCGAAAATACTCCAAAAATTATAGCGCGTATTTCCCTCCCCTTCAGAACTTAACATATTTATAACTTACCCACAAAAAGAAAGTCAATTAAACCTTAGTTCTTTTTACATGTTTTGTTAACTACCTATATGGAACACATTGCTTCTAAGTACCTTAAAAGAAATGATTCATTAATTTAATTCTTAATTAATGTTCTTCATATTATATTTTATGACGTGTTTTATTTAGTTAGCATGAATTAGACTATCAAATAATGAAATACGCTTACTAGATTAGAAGTAAATACATTTTAATCCTGAGCGTCCTCTGTGGCTTATTCAAATTGTAAGTATACTGTCTTACTTTATACTGAATAGATACATACACCACAGTAACTGGGTAAACAAAAATAATAAAATGCCATAACTTGGTAAGGATACAAAGCTGCTCTAACTTGGTTTATTTTGACCCAAGGAWGATACTGTTAACGTATGGCCCATTTGTTACTGGACGACCTGTGTATGGGCTATGGGAAATATTGCTAGGCAACACTTTCCAGCCTGGTATTGTAATGTGTTATTTTCCGAAATCAAATTGATGACGTGAAGTATTGTAAACAGTAATAAATCTTCAGAAACCGTAAGTTGTTGAAAAATCTTTATAAAGCCATCAATTTCGTGATCTGCAACCTTCAGTACTATCGCCGTGCTTATTGTAGATTGACAGTAGTTACAAAAAGGTGGCACAAAGAATTCAGAAATCAACCATGCCCGCGTTGCACGAATCATTTATAGAAACCTTGTATAACGGCATATATCACTGAACTGATTTGCGTCGACTTCAATATTAATTACGATCAAAAGTGGAAGATTACTGGTGTCATGTATATGTCATTATTGAGTTACTTTTGCATTCACTTCTACGCTAGCGAAAGAACAAAGGCACATGGTTGACCGTTCAAGTCGAAAGTGTCATATTATAAGCATATGCACAAGCATGTATCAAAATAATTAATTAAAACGCAACAAGTGCAATAAACAAGGTAGACAAGTAATATTGTGTGTTTTGTTTAGGCGCTAATATTTTTGCGAAAATGGCACGCAAGTTTTCAGTGGTATCAACTGTAATTTCACGACCAACACAAACAAGATTCTTTTTACTATGTCCTTGATTTCTGTTCCTCTATTTGGGTGTTTCTGGCAGGGATGCCTTGGTTGTTCCTTAAATCGGGCGTTCATAGGATCACCCATTCCCGTGACATGAAATAACTTTTGACGTCACAGGTTGTTACTAGCACAGAAGAGTAATCAGGAAATACTATTTTTTGCTCTTTACAAAAAAATTTTACGCAATATAGTAAAAGAAATCATGAACATTCCCTATTACCCAATTTGAATTGTTGCGGGTTATTTCTTAACTTACGCCACTGAATGAGGGGAGGAGAAATTATTTGAGTTTAAAATTAGGTGCCAAATATAAAAGTTTGAGAACCGCTGTATTAGGTACACTAGTGCTTTTGGATGCAAATGTGGTGAAAGAGGAATTGAAAGTATCAACATCGATGTGGGAAATATAAGACCGACCATTGTATCTGTCTTCCATGATATCCCACATAGTTTTACATTTGTTCAAGGAATTGCGTGCATAGTCATCTTTTGTTGGATTATTACTCTTAGAAATAGCAGTCTACATTTTAATCTTTTTTTTTAAGTAGTATTTATCCGTATAAATTTAAACTTCTGTGCAAGCAAGTAATTTTAAAGAGTGTTTTCTTAGAGGACAATAGTTCTTCAACGATTGTCCTCCACATGCTTATATGTAACAACTCGAAAATCGAATGGCAACATGTAATATTCGAATACAAGCACTTTGACAAATGAGCGTCGAAAAAAGCCCTAAAGCCAAATCGATCAGCCCGCAGCCGCTTCCTCGTACAACCTCAAAGCTTTTTCAGCGGCGGTTGCGAAACCCAAACTTTTAACAGCACGCGGAGCTCCTTTATACTAGGAAACAATGGTGCTCAACTTATGAGCAGGCCTCCACCGCGCACATCTCGTTTGGAGTAAAAAACGCGCTTTTTCCAGGGTGAGCACAAAGCCGTGCCAGCACTAACATCTCATAATTACGGACGACCCTGCCGCAAATTCTACGATTTCGCCGAGAGGGGCTACAACAGGCAAAGGGAGATCGCTAATTTCTACAGAAGGAGGGGTGTCATGAAAGTAGAAGAGACAGAACCGCAGTAATTGGCCTATCAACTTCGAAAATTATGTAATCGTATCACATCCAATATCAAAATATACTGTGTTTTTTTATATCTGAAATTAGCTTCATCTGCTGTCCATAATAAACCTGTTGGTTTGTTTTAAGATTCCTTCATAAAGTACTTGAACTTATAGGGAGGTTAACAACGCCGCAAGATGTTCAGGCAAAGTTGAAGTACTAATTAAGCAACATCTATGAGTACCTGTCCAACGTCAGGGAACCCCGGGAGAAKAAGGAAAGGAGTTAACTCCCTTAACTGTGATTCTGCCGTGGAGCCATTCAGTAAATAACGAGACAAGTTGCTGTAGATCAAAAAGAGGCGACTAAAGAAAATCGTATGCAAAAGAAGTTGACTTTCATTTGAAATAAAAAAGTCGTCTTTTATTGTTACGAATAACAGCTCTCAAACTCTAATTTGTATGCAGGAGAGCTAATGCTCTCAGTGCAATCTAAGCGGAACTCTGCGCACTAGGCGATATATGACTACGATAGAAGACGACCTAGTGCAGATTCCTCTCGATGGCATCGGAGAAACTCTCCATATATTAGGCAAGATGAAATTATTTCATCTGCCCCGGTTAATTCACACTGCTCCTACGACTAGTTTCCCCCTGTTGGGGCTCATCAGGTTGAGGAACAGAGTAAATTGATCAAAGCAGACAAAGCCTGCCTGCACTGGGTCTATCTATATATAGTTACAGACCGCCTAGCTCACAGAGCTTCGCTTATATGGCACTGAGGGCATTAGCTTTCTTGCATACCCATTCCGCACGTCGCGATTAAGGTGGACAGTCTGCTTTGGTCAATTTACTCTGCACCCCTACCTGATGAGCCCCAACAGGGCGAAACTAGTCGTAGAGTAAGAGTGGAAGGACCGGGGCAGATGAAATAATTTCATCTTGCTTAAAATATGTAGATTTTCTCCGATGTCATCGATAGGAACCTGCACTGGGTCGTTGTCTGTCACACTTATAGACCGCCTAGCTCGCAGGGTTCCGCTTAGATGGCATTAGCTCTCTTTCAAACCCATTCCGCCAGTCGCGGACAATCTGCTTTTGTTAATTTACTCTGTACCCCTACCTGATGAGCCCCATCTGGGCGAAACTAGTCGTAGGATCAGAGTGGATTGACCGGGACAGATGAAATAATTTCATCTTGATTAAAATATGTAGATTTGCTCCGATGCCATCGACAGGAACCTGCACCAGGTCGTCGTCTATCGCAGTTATAGACCGCCTAGCTCAGAGTTCCGCTTAGATGGCAGCACTGAGGGCATTAGCTTTCTTGCATACCCATTCCGCACACCGCGGTTAAGGCGAACTAACTGATGAACCGCAACAGGGCGAAACCAGTCGGAGGGTCAGAGTAGATTGACCCAGGCGAATGAAATAGTTTCATCTTGTCTAATTTGTATGTTGTGTAACAAGTGTTATTTCAGCAATAACATAATTTCAATTGTTTACCTATAAAGAAAGTGCCATTTAACTACTATTTCAACAAAACCACACAGTGGATATTAGTTTTTGTGTTGTTAAATATTTTGAAGAAGTTCTGTGTTCACACACTTTACAATACAAAAATGTGAAGAACAAACCTAATAATTATGCATTAGAAATTTCCTATAAGCCACCGTTTATTGAAAAAAAATGCCGAAATTTATTATTATAGGTTATAAATTAATAATTGTAATAATAACGGTTCAAAATGATCGTGGTTATTGTTTAAAGAAATTTGAAGATAAAATGATACGTTCTCTAACATCACTGGTTTGGTACATATCGCTGCAGCTGCGTTTTCCACCGCTTCTGCAAAACTTTACTTGTTTTAACTCCGATTGAATAAACAAAACTTTACATGTATCCCTCACAAGAAAACATCACACAGGTTGAGGTCGGAGATCCACAACAAGCGTGCAGGACAATTTGCATTTAGTCAATCTCGTGGAATGTTTGCATTATGGAATGGCGCCTCACCGTGCAGATATCACGTATTTTCCCGAATATCTAGCTCTAAATCTTCAAGTAGTTAAAAAATTACATTATTCAAAAAATTTGAATTCTGTTGTCCATTTAATCCATGTGGCACTACGTAAAGTCCGATTATTCCAGCTTAAAGAGCATTTAGCGAAAATTGCTGCTAAAAATGCACATGGGGGTTTCTATCAGCCGCGCGTATTATGCATGTTAAAAATTCCTTCTGCTCTAAAGCCGGCTTATCAGTTAATAATACGTTTGGATTTTTGTGTGAATTCGATCCGCCTGGACGCCGCACATTGGGCTGGGATTGGAAGTTTCTGAACCAAACCCGCAAAATCGAATGTTATCGTTCACAGTAAAGTGCAACAAAATGTTGCATAGGTGATGTTAGTTACTTAATTCTCCAACAACAGGCGATTTAATTCGAATACTCGATGACAGGTGGTGTTCGAAATTCACCTTGTCGACGCACTCGAACAACTCGAATTTTTAAACTTTCGTGCACTTAGAATACAGAACAACATTTTAGTTAATAAAAGTACTGGAAATGGAGAATAATCCTGAAGGTACATACGGGATTGTATTTTGACAAAAATGGTGATTCAATATTCTAAATTGATTTCAAGGCTATTCAGATGTAACTGCACAGGATTCTTGTTCATACGTGGAAACATGCAACGATTAATTTTTGATCTGGCGAGATCCGGCATACCTTGAAATTGGGTTCTGTGCTAAAAAAGAAGTATAAAAAATCAAATAGCGGTACAAAATTGCGTCGCTCTTACGTGCCTGCACCCGCGGCCATTCACCACGCGTGGCAAATTAAAAAAATTCGACGCTTTTTTTTTGTTAATGGACCTCTCGCATTTCAAAAATTGTAATCCTTATTCAGAGCTCATCTGTAGTGGTTAAAAACGTAGGTACGTACTCGAACATTAAATAATTTGGTGCAAATTTCTACATATTCTTAAGAATTTTGCAACTAAAATTTGATTATCGTAGATTAGTCTTGATCATGACGTAATATCGTGCAAGGTAATAGCACGCATGCGTCGAGGTTCACGCGTCACTGTATGCAACTGACGTTTCTAAAACTCAAATTAAATTGAATAATTTGACCCAAGGTTGAACCTATATTTCCATTTTTAATAAAAAAAATTGCAAATTAGGGCCATTGTAGGCACAAGTACTAAAATTGAACTTGTCGTGAATTATTTGACAAGATAAAACTAAATATCGACTTGCATGATCAAATAAACACCTTGAAAGAGCTTGATTTAAAAAAAAACGGAATTTTTTTTATTGTCGCAAGCTTCGCGAGAGGTTCCGAAGATTTGGTGCTCCCTGAAAATGAAATGCAAGGTGGTCTACTATGTATATGGAAAAACGAAATCTAGAAAAAATCAGGAGCACTGGTTGAGTACTTCCACAATGCTAAAAGTTCGTTAGTAATATTATTCGATACAATTTTTGTGGTAAAAATAATAAAGAATTATATATAACAATTCAACTAATAAAGKAGTACTGTACTACTAATGATAAAAATGACAACAACTGATGTACCTACTGCGTGAGAAAATTTATAAAAGGTATCACAATGTGAACACAATAAACTTATTTATACAACAATTGTGCATATGATTATTTAAAATCCTTATAACAAAATATATTATTATGATAAGCAATCACAAAAAAAACTGATTGGTTTTCGATTTTACACTAAAACACAAATTTTAGGGTCATTTTCGTAATAAGCCACCTCAAAATCCCCTGGCACATGAGATTAGAGCAAAAACATCAATTTCATTCTGAAAAGGTCCGCTATTTTGAATTCTGATTTTTTTAGTTTCATTTTCTCAATCAGCAACCTCAGAAACCCTCGGGTATGAAATTTCGTATAAAAATATTTACTTTGCGGGTTTCCACCAGGAATTTCGAATTCTAGTCTACTGTGCGGCGTTTTCATGAGCTGTCCAATAAGCCAGCACAATACCAACGCATATGTATAATTAGGATATGGCGGCACTTTTACACATTGAAGTCAATAATCATTTATAGGGAATTAACATATGAAACATAGTTTAGATATGACTTATTTTCTATTGCACCTACCCTTTGCAGATTCGGAGTCTAAAATAATAGTTTCATTAGTAATTTATAAAAAGAACAGTGTAGGTACGAATTATAGTATTGTAGTAGTTATTAAACCTTAAAATGTATGTTGTGATTATTTTTATTGGGATTCGGTTCCTTAATTAAATATGCTGCTTTATCTTATGAACGTTTCGGGCCTGGGTTGGGCCTTTTTCAACATTTATTATAATACACTCGAAGGTTTCTAAAACATTAAAATATACATATATATGATTATAAGAAATATATATGTAAATACCTCAAAATGAGTTCATTCGGTTATATAAGTATAATATAATGCAATATTATAAAAATCCAGAGATGTAAATATTTTTTATAAAATATTCTCTTTGAAAAGTTCGTTAATTTGAATTTGATGTTTATTTGACAGAAAGGTATGTGATTGTCATTGTTTAAATTTATAAATAATTCACATGAGGATCGATTGGTATATTTTATATAAATAAACAAATGGAGTGGCTATGGGTAGCCCTATCTCAAGCACCATAGCCTAAATCGTCATGGAAGACTTAGAAGAAACTGTACTTAAAAGCATCCCTTATGATGTTTCCTTTTCTAAACGATATGTTGATGATTGTATTCTATGCATACCTGAAGACAAAGTTTTAGATGTACAAAATCATTTCAACAGCTACCACCCGAAACTAAAATTTACTGTTGAAAAAGAAGAAAACAATAAAATTAATTTTCTTAATCTAACTTTAACTACTTAAACTATGACTCTCACTACCATTTATCACACAAAATGTCAGTAATGACCGCACTTATTGATCGCGTTATAAAACTCACAAGTCCACAATATCGTCCAGAATCTATCAATAAAGTTAAACACCTCCTAACAAAAAATAATTACTCTCTTCAACAAATAAACCAAATTGTCAAAAAACGGGTGTATGCAATTTATAATAAAATCAAAATCATAAAAACGAAGAAATTAAATATTATGTTGCTTTGCTATATATCCATAGTCTTTCTGAAAAAATACCACGTATTTATAACAATCATAAAATGAACACTGCTCATTCTAGTCAAAACCAAATTAAAAACCTATACATCCCATTAAAATCAATAGTTCCCACTTTTAAAAAAACTCATGTAGTTTATAAAATTCTATGTAATAACTGTAATAAATCTTATATAGGTCAAACCTCACAATACCTACAAGAAAGAATTAAGGGTCACAACGATCACAAAAAAAAACTGCCCCATGATTTCAAATATCAAAATACGACTATCATATGTACAGAACCAAACATATACAAACTTAATATTTTGGAAATAATACATATACAAAAAAAAACAAAATTGCGTTAACAACAGTACAGAAATAAAAAATCTAGCTAAAATATACCAATCGATCCTCCCAAGATTATTTATAAATTGAAACAATGACAATCACAAACCTTTCTGTCAGATAAACATCAAATTCTAATTAAGGAACTTTTCATAGAAAATATTTTATAAAAAATATTTACATCTCTGGATTTTTATAATATTGCATTATATTATACTTATATAAACGAATGGGCCCCTTTTGAGGTATTTACATATATATGTATTTCTTATAAATAATCATATACATGTATATTTTAATGTTTTAGGAACCTTCGAGTGTATTATAATAAATGTTGAAGAAGTCCCAAACCAGGGCCGAAACGTTCATTAGATAAAGCAGCATATTTAATTAATAATACTTCGCCTGTTATATTGTGGCTTTTTATGTATGATGAAAACTCAAAGTGAGCTGTGGTAGTATGAAATGATGAATCCGCCAGAATTAAGAATTGGAGTACCTCTGCGTCCCTTTAAGTCAACGTTTTATGAGAAGCTGGGATGAATTTCCGTTTCCCAGGAGCGCCATCTTCGGTATCGAATGGGAGCGAGCAATCGTCGCCGAGCATCTGATTGTGCACAAAACATTCGATGTTGTGTTAGGTTGATGTTCGTATCGATTTAACGGAGAGCCGTGGAAGTATGTCCGCTAACTTTAGGGTGCGGACGAACACAATACAACGCGACAAACAGATACGCTGCGCGAAGGGTACTTTTCGCACAAGACAAGATTTATAAGGCAGTCATCAGTGTGAAGTGTTGTGATCGAGAGACATTGATGGGAATAGATGTCGAGGGGCTTTTCAGTGCTGTCTTACAGAACTCTCGACGTATTCAATCATGGCCAAATAATTATGAGGGAGAATCGCAAATGAAACACCAGCGGTAACAGTAACACTGAATCAAAACTTGAGGAATTTCCTGAATTTGACATAATTATGCAGATTATCTCACCATGGCGTACCTACGTTTTTCAAAGTTGTAATCAGGCACTATCTATAAGTAAATAAAATCGTTTAGAATAAAAAAGTGCCGTTTCCATTACTACGAACACTGATATTATTTTATGGAAGAATGTATGCAATACGAAGTTGCCAATGTTCATCTTACCATTAGTTTTTGAATATAAGCAAAACGTTCTATCCCATGCCGTCTGCAATAGACTACACTGACGAGCTTAAATAAAGCGAAACAGTTCCACCTGTAGATAATTGCTGCATCACAGACAAACCTACAAGTATAATAGCATAAAACATACAAAGAAAACTAAGGACTGAATTAAATGTTCAAACACGTGACCGTTGTGAATTACACATTTTACAATTCTTATTAGAATGCTGGAATGTGTAGCCAACCAAATTGTCTCAGGACCCAAAGCACCCAAAACTCCCCATTTTGTTCTTCAAATCGTCTTTTTTTCATGGGAGTACTGTTCACCTGATCTTTTCCTGTACATAACTCCAAATTAAATAGTCAAAGGGTGTTAAATCGGGATATTGTGGTGTAAATTTTGTGGCCCATCACAGGATTCAAATTCCAATAGAGTAAGCAGGCTTAAACTGATTTTTTTCTTCGAAAAAGTGTAGTGCAAGAATTCTATTGATAATCCAAGAAATTGAGAATTTGAAAACTATTGTATCTGCTGAACAAACCATTTTTTCCAAATTTGCTTCGTCTTTTCATGCAACCTTCCTGTAAAATCATTATTCAACAAAAACCACTTTCAAAAATGCAAATTTCCAAGAGCCAATATTTACGCTAAGGAAAACAGGAGAAAAACTGCTTAGGAAATTCATGGATTTGTACAGGTACATGGTTTCTACGAATGCATGCATCTAGGCACTTATGGAGATTAAATCAATTTGCAGCATCTCAGGAATGTAAACACAACTATTGCTTTGACAGATACTTGTCCCTCGATCTTCGAATTATTTAATATACTTTAATGTAAGAAAATGCGTGGAAGTGTGTATTATCAACATACGCTGTAGTTTTTTAAGATAATTAACTTTAAGATTGGATTAAGCTCAGATTTCGAAGCTGTAGGATGACAAAGTTTCATATAACTTCTAGGTTATGTATCATAATTGTGAGATTGTGACAACAGTCTACAGTAAACCTGTTAAATTGTACTGTGATGGACTACAGGGAATATTAGTTTGCCACAATGATTCACAGTTAGGAACTATACTAATAAGAGGCAGTGACGCTAGCTGCACTACCGGGTATTCGACAATCTACGGGGAAGTTTTCTAACCCAGAAATTGTAAACGGCTAAATTGTAGAGATACAATGGTAGTTGCAAAAGAAGTACGAACATTAAAATAGAAAATAAGGCTGAGATGGGCTGAATAGGAATAAAGTAAATACTGAGATTGGCTGAGTAGGAAAATAATTCAGTTTATAAAGACATGTCTGAGTCGGTGACCGCAACAATAATGACGTAGTAGTGTATATTAAAGTGTAGTTCCGTTCAAGCAAATTATTGTTATTCCTTACCTTTGAAAGGAAAATAGAACCGTAAATTGTTAAAACGTCTTTGCAAAATCATCGATTTCGAGCCTATAACTTGATCCTCAACCTTCAGTAGAGTATATTATGTTTATCTTATTGTAGGATGCAGCTTTGCAGCAGTTACAAAATGGCGGCCTAAAGAATTAAAAAATCATTTATAGAAACCCTGTATATTTAAAAATATCTTGCTACAGTATAAAATTTAATGCAGCTTACAGCAGCTAATAAATCCCTCTACAAGAACGCAAGAACAAGGTAAGGATACATAATAAAGAGGTAATGGAGTTTTGACTAAAGTAGGATTAACAAAGGGTTGTGTAATAAGTCCACTACTATTTTCCATGTGTACTAAACAATGCTATAAAATTTTGTAAAAACCTGACGGTAAGTGGTATGTGAAAAATGGTAAGTGAAAAAATATAAAATAATTTTGCCAATCACATGCTCGAGTAGCCAAAATAAAAGGGAAATTATAACAAACCTAGAAACACAGTAACAAGAAATACTTAACTAAATTCGAAATCAAAATAAATAGAGAAAGGAAAGGAGGAACTACCTGGAGACAAGTGTAGAGAAGTTTAAATAGACAAGGAGATAAACAAGAAAACCTAGAAAATTGTACAATACTTCAAGAAATGCGTTTATGAGAGAAGAAAAAAATTCAAAAGAAATAAAAGCTCAAGCATGCCACATAACTGTCATACCTGTAATCGTATACGAAAACGAATACTGGATGTTAGCAAACGACAAAAATAAGAATGATGCAGTAAGTAATAGAAACTGGAGTTGTAAAGCGAGTCCAGAATGAAGTGAGGCAAAACGATTAATATAGGACAGAAAGCGCTCTTCCCATAATTCGTAAAATTTTCATGTTGAATTAAGATACTGTGGCCCTGCAAGACTTACCAGAGCATTACACACATAATTACACACCAATAAGGTATCTGTACTTTATGAGATTTTAGCAAGCTTTGTATTTAACAACCGTTCTATTTCTTGGACAACTGCAGGAGATAGAATGCCGATTGTCTTTATAGCGTACATCGACTAGTTGTCTATAATTTTGGTTGCTATAGTATCTCAGCATTATGAGCCTGATGTACTTGTTTTATACTCACTATAGACTGACAGTCTGCAATAGAATACAAGTACAAAACTAATTAACCGCCAGTGATAACAAATTTGTCGTTTTTTCTTAATTTTGATGTCCAATTATTAAAAGCAAAATAAAAGAATTTTGGATTCCGTGTCTTTATCTCCATCTAGTATAAAGTTTCCTACGCAATCTCCAGAATTGTGAACAGAACCAAATAATTAAGGAAGCAGTAGTTAAGCTAAAAGTCAAAAATACAGGAAAATTTATCCATATTTCAGAAGGAGTAATATATACAAAAAATCGGTATTGTGTTATAATTTCTTAAACAATAAATAAAAAATAAAGCCATGTATGCAGTACAACTACAACAGGATCAATAAATTAATACGTGCACCGTAACAAAAAAAGTTTTTTTCGAATCCTTAATAATTAATACTTAAATTACTTAGTTTTCATATAAGTCGTCGTCTGCTAAAAGTGTCAAGTTTTAACAGATATTTATTAGCTTAATTAAAGTGAAAATCATTTGACGAACGATGACCGAGTAAGTACCTAAAATTTTTAGTCCCGGGCCCATAACGACCGACTTTTCATTCGGCGTTCGAGGCAATCAGAGCCTGCTTGCTATCGAGAGAAACAGAGTATCGATTGGCTGCCCGAAGAGAGAACTGCGAGAACGGCGTTGTCAAATTTGGTGCAAGACACAAATAATTAGCGACAACTCGCGGTTTACTACTAATGTACCATAAATGTAAACAAAGCTGTATCTGACTGGCTGTCTTATAACAGCAGCTTAACAGATCCAACCTAATGACGAGGCAGGGTGCAAAACAGCTGAAAGTCGTATTGGAGTTTGATATTGAAAATGTTTTTTTTTCTTGTAATTTCGTATAGGAGCTGTAATTTCATGATTCTGTTTGATACCTTCACATCAATTAATTGACGATAGTTATCGAAACAGTTTGTTTATTTTCGGAAATTGTTAAGCGGCGTCACCAGCCCGCCAAATATTGTTTATTTTCGAAGATGTACCTATTCGTAACTACTGCTTATACTCGTATTTCATTGTTTGTAGAGCAGTGACGGCTCCTTGGGGCAAGCAAGGTAGGCGCGGCCTACCTTGCCATTTGAACAAACATAAAAAATAAAAATTTTAAATTAGTTAACAAAAATGTAATTTTAGTGGCATTGATTAATGCAGTATTTAAAATTTCATTTCACAACCCACGTCGTTCGATAATTTTTTTCTCGAACCATTATGAGGGAATAGCCACACTTATCCTTAAGTTCATTTGTCCTAATTTGCTTCGGGGGGTGTCGGGTCGGGCTCGGTGTTAATTTGTGCTAAGGGACAGCATGCCCATAATAGGTCAGGTCTGGCCATTCCTTAAGTCTAGTCTGTTTATAGGTCAGGTCTGGTCATCCCTCAAGTCCAGTCGCAGATCATACGTAAGCACAAACGTTAGGACAAATGAATATGGTGACAAATGAACACAGTGGTATACCCGGTTAGGACAAATGCACATTGTGACAAATACACATTAGGACAAATACAGCCCTCGTATTGTAAGAGTAAGGAGACTCCACCCTATCGCCTAAGATTTAGTTGTATTTGGGATCACGTAGGGCAAGAATCAGAACCCTTAAATATTGCTAATGTAGCTGGGCAGGCGACATGGTCGGTTACCTACCTAAGTAGGCCTGGCTTTAACCCGTACACGTATAAATGTATATACTGCAGCGTTTAAAACACTAACAGTAGAAGCATTAGAAAGTCAACTTTATATTATAATGCCAGTGAGCTTGGTTGCTTGGTAAACGTTGTGAATTGTAGTTCTTTTGGTTAAACTAGTGCATTAGTTCTCGTTCAATTATCGGTACTATATATACTCCGATCACTGAACAGATGGAGTGATCATGATGTGTGTTCTTCACGTAATTTTTAAACCATAAACATTTCATAATTTTTAGTTAATTCTTCAATAGTCAAAAATTTGTTATAAAAATTAAGTCGGACTTGAATAAACAGCATCAAATCCGATAACGTGCAAGATGCATACAATTCACGTGATCACTCCATCTATTCGGTGATCGGAGTATAGTGCAATGGAGTAATCCTTTAGTTCTTCTAGTACACGTATTGAACGTAACGTAAACGTAATAGCTTCGAACCTTAATACTAGGTTCCTGGTTCTTCCGCGCGGCATCGTCATGAGCGTTGATAACCTACAGTGACTGTACAAGCACAGTGTTGTCAGTATGGCGGACGCCATGTATCCTCCAACTTGGGTTGCAATCAAGTGTGCTCCTCTTTGAAAGGCCGTGGTTGGCGAACAAAAAAGATTGGGATTTGTCTTATTCCAGATACAATGGCGCGTCTGGTCGTACTAAACTCGATCGCTCCAGGATTCTGGGAGCACAAATCACAAAAACTATTCAAAAAAAAAAACTAAAATCCACATCGGATCTTTACCGGAGCGTCATAACGGACTTGCAAACGTTATTAACTAGAAATCTCGATTTTTATGCACAACCAAAAATATTTAATAAAATACACAAGAACAACAGATATTTAAACGGGGCAGTAAAGCTATAGAGCCGAACTCGCTGTAGTCTTAAAACCATCTCCTAATTACAAACGGTGAGAAGAAAATAGGGAAGTTGGATATTCCAACAAWCCTGTCCCTAATTGCTTCGATCAACGAAATTACTAWCTGAAAATAWCCGGGATTAACTAGGAAGAATGGGTGTGTTCGKTAACTTCGGGATGATCGAATCTAACGGATCCTTCTCAAAAACCGTACTGCTCAGAATCCGGATTTTTAAACTTTTCGGAATTTGTTTGCATTTGATAAAATTTCAATTGCTATTGCTGAACAAAATGTATAATAGCAATTACTAAATTGATTTATAATCTATAATAATGCTTCTTCATTGGGGAGTAATAGTGCGTCCCTCGACGAAGGATGCCAGCAATTTGGATGAATTCAACTAAATTGAATTCATGTGTAATACAATACAATCAATATGTGGACAAATACTTTATATTGTTTGCAAGTTTGCAGTTACCACGTATCTGCACATTACTCTGCACAACATACAATGAACCTCAATGCTTGGACTAAAATGAGCAACTGTTCATATTCAAGGTGGTTATGATGTCGTATAACTACGAATTCCAGTATTTGTCTTCGAGCAGGCGAAAAGAGGTTCATAAACAATTTAACAATTTAAGATAAATAAAATACAATACGCAGATCCGCTAAATGGAGGGTTCCTAAGTTACCAAATCGATAGGGTTAGTGGATTTTAGATATGTAATTTTTAAAGCAATTTCTTGTTACGATGATGTTAAACAAATTTAGCATAATTACGTTCCTGATTGCGGTTTTGAAGATATTTACGTGACCTTATAACTTGCTGGTGTAACTAGCAGTGAGGCGTTTTTTGAGAGTCGACTCATTGTATACGGTGATCAGTTAAGGCTGAACAGCGGCTGTATTTTGGAAATTAAAGGTGCTAGAATCTTGCGGTATTTTGTAATATGGCCACACAGATTTCATTTAAAATATTATGGAGTACCTAACTTTGCCGCTAGGTGGCGTATTTCATACGTATGAAAATATCGTTTTTTTTTCTCATAAACTCGTTATAATTTATATTTACTTCTTAATAGATTGTGCTTATACATTTTTCTAGTTGCTATGACAACGACGACAGGAGGATAGAAGTTTCAAGTTTTTAAAATGGCATAACTGAAGTTTATTTAATCGAATTTAACGAATGGTGGCTAGTTTTAATGTGGATTTTATGGATTTCGATTTAATCATAAATAATGTATAATTTAATCAACTGACAACGTTAGGCGTTATTTAAAAAAACATAATATTTACTTAAATATCTTAAAAAAATTAAATCCAACTCAATGTACTTTTTGTTAATTCTTATAGCTCCTTAATGGAGCTGGATAAATGCGAAAACCGGTGGTCAATATATTTCTTCCTTTCTTGGTTATAGTAGAAAAAATGGCGAAACCGTCCTTGGGCTCGGCTATTTTTTTCTTTAAATAAAATTAGGTTTTATTAATAAAGCCCACATGTTTACTGAAGAATTAATTACACTAGTGATCTATCTGTGTGCATTTTTAGTATTATACCTACATACTGAAAGTAGGTGGCAATTAGGTACTCAATGGCTCTTGTAGGTACTTATTTGTAAGTAGCTCAGTCGTCCATGGCTGTTGATTTTTCTCATTTGTAATTTTATCGAATAACAACTTTCATTCTGTATTACACACTGTTTCTAGTACATATGTTTGAAGATTATCCAGATATTTAGATTGGTGCGTAGATGTAAAGGTGTTTTTAATACTGCTTAAGAACTCGGGCGTAATTTGGTGGATACAACGTTTGGAACCTCCTTGAACACCGAGGACTATCAGATTAATCCAAGTGAAAGGAGAAGATGTTCTAACAAACTGTCTTTGTTCCCATAAAAAAACCTAATAATAGGTATTAGTACAAAAATATATGGCAATGCCATCTGTCAGCAATGAACTGACACGATGACAAAGCCACCTAGCTACCTTAATGAGTACTACTTCCTAAAGACAGCTAGGTGGCTTTGTTCATCATGTCAGTTGATTGCTGACAGATGGCATTGCCTTTGGTGTATAGGCAAAACCAGTTCTATGCCATGTTGTTTGTATTAAACCTAAACTACACTAACTGGATTGATGAGCTGTAATAACAGCGAAATAGATCTATCTGTAGTTGGTTGCGGCGCAGACAACATGGCATAGGTATGAATTTTTACCTAATAATAGGTATTAGACGGTGATCACTAATACTACGAGTATAATAAGACACGTAACAGTTTCAAAAACCTGCGAAATGACCTATTAACGCGTATTGCATGCAGCTGTAAACCGTATCCGAATGCGACTGACATGACTACGTGCCAAAACCTGCACTTCAAGTATTGGATTGGGGCACGTCCTGGCAGACAACTTGTCTGTGTCGCCGCAGGGCCTCGAAGGGCAACGCTGTCCGAAATTGCGCCAGCGGCCGTATCTACAATGCCCCAGGTTTGGCATGCTGCCCGCGCGGATTCTGCAAATTGCACCGTAATTCCGAATACCGTCCCTTATGCCGCCTATAAATAAATCAAACTTAGCGCGATGGTTTTCCGTGCAGGGAGCCCGTGGAACTGACGTTTGCCGCTCAATATCCGATGTGCTTTATTAAAATTGCTTCTTGATATTATTAATACCCTACTGCCTAGGAACGAACAGCGCCGCGGCATCGACTGGGTAAGTCATTTAGGGATGCAGCGTCGGATCCTTGAATGGAACGCTGAATTGGTTTTGTAAAGCCAATTCAGGACGTACACAGCCCGTTTTTCACTCCCGATTCCTAAACATGTGAGTCTTGGTTATTTTTTGTAAACAATGTTTGCTTCGGATTGCTCAAAATAATATGCCCATTTTTGTTGGGTTTTCATTAGAGTGAACTAAGACTTTTACAAAAAAAAACTATGACTTCTAACATATTCTAAATATAATAATAATAATAATAATAATAATAATAATAATAATAATAATAATAATAATAATAATCGACTTTGACATCTTGTTTTCCGGGCTGCTTTCCACGTTGCTTGTTTGGTCTGGACGTTTCGACACTCATGTCGGTGTCTTCCTCAGTCTGCTCCGATTTTATAATCGTCCGGTTCACTGATGAATGAGCGTTGTTACGCATGACCGATTTCCAGATTTCAGGTAGTTCTGTGCCTCGGTTGCGGTTATAATTGTGCGGATTCTTCTGGTTTCCTTGTACAATCTCGGCCAGAATCTCGCTTCCCTTGACAGAATTTGTGCTTCTTCGAATTTGATTATGTGGCGGTGTTCTGCCACAGCCGACCTGTCACACTAACGGTCCCTGGTATCCCTGATGTGTTCCTTGATTCTCGTGCTGATGTTCCTTCCGGTTTAGCCGATGTAAATCTTCCCACCCCGTGTTTGTAGCTCCTCAGTCGCCGAACTATATTTCGGAAAAGCGTTAGCTATCTTTCCGGGCGCGCTGAAGATGGTGTTTATCTGATGTCTTCTCAGTGACCGTCCAATCTTATCTGAACGTGCTGCAGCGATGTGCTCTTCTGATTCCTTCCTCCATGGTTTCATGTTAATAGCCTTCTCAATCTGTGCCTTAGGATACCCGTTCTTCTGTAGTGCTCTGCGTAGATGTTCTAMTTCCTCTTCTAGGTGGTGTGGTTCTCTGATTAGCTTCGCTCGTTGTATCAGAGGGTTGATGACTCCGTGTTTTTGGGCGAGATAGCATGCACCTGCATTGTAAGTTATATGCCGCTTTGGATGCTATTTAGATGGTCCAGGAACTCCTTTATGTTCTGTTCTCCATGCGGCCAGACGGTGAAAGTGTCGTCCAAGTATCTAAACCAACACTTAAGTTTAAGGCGTGCCGATGCCAATGCACTTGTCTGTAAGGCTTTTAAGTAATGTTGGCTATCAGCGGAGAAAGCGGTGACCCCATAGGAGCACCTTCTATCTGCTCATAGTACTCCTCCTGGAACTTGAAGAATGTAAGAAAGTTCTTCATCCAGGTCTTCTCTTGTAAACGTTTCTTCAACTTCCTTAAGGCATTGTCCAGTGGTATCTTCGTGAAGAGTGAGGTGATATCAAAGCTGACTAAGATGTCTTCCGGATCCAGTTTAGTCATCTTCATTTTCTCAATAAGGTCTCCGGCGTTCCTGACGCGGTGTTCTCTCTTCCCTACCAGTCCTTTCAGGGTCCGAGCTATATAGCGAGCTAGAGGGTGGGTGGCAAATCCTGTTGCACTAAAAATCGGTCTCAGTGGTAACTCTGGTTTGTGAATCTTAGGTAGGCAATATAGCGTCCGGAATAATTTTATTCTCCAACATATCGCTACTAATTTGTTTAAATGCGATTGATTCGAGCACCTTTGATAAGACTAATGGGCCAAAACAGCAGAAGTTTATGACATGTGTTATGTAAGGAAGTATTTCAGGCAAGAAAAGTTTTAGAATAAAAGTTGTTTGCCGTCGCATCCAGCAGTATTAGATTTAAAACACCTGATATCATTTAAAACATCGTCTGTTGTAGCTAATGTAAAGGAAAAATTTAACGTCTCTTTAAACTTAGTGGAATAATAAAATTGCTGTGCTATTAAGCAGTCACTATTCTTGCAAAATAAGAGTCAATAAGATCTGGATTGCAAAGATGTGCTGGTATATTTGCTTGTTGCTAGACTGAAGATGTCATTTTCTCAGCTCGATCACGCCACAGCGGTTTGGAGGTCTTCTGAGAATGCAAGTAACTGAGGTAGTTTCGTGTTATCTATACGTATTGCCATTAGTGTGAAATTTCTCAGCTCTTTGTACATTCTACGCAAATCCCCATTTTTAGAGAGCTTGAAATATCTAAAAGCGGCGTTCATTCACCATAATTTTGATAGTATATGCATTACTTTTCCTTACAGTACGTATAGAAGCATGATAGTCTGTCACTAAGACTGTCAGTAAGCCAGTCTACTTTAGCATTAATATCATTTATGTATACAACACGGTATTCCACGGATTGTTAAGGTCGCAGTTAAATTTTGCCTGATTTAATGATTTAAAATCCAGAAGGTCACAAACCTTTGCTTAGACTAAAATTCAGGCATTTTTAAATGACACATGGCCCAGTTGCACAAAGCGTGGTTAACCAGACCCCCTGGTTAACACGCGGTTAACCAGCCTTTGCCACGGGCAGCACTAACGAAGAATGCTTAAAAAGAAATGTTTCCATGACAACTTCCTGTTGACCGCGCGTTAACCAGGGGGTCTAGTTAACCACGCTGTCTGGTTAACCACGTTCTGTGCAACGAGGCCACAATGTAAGTCAGCCTGTGGTCACTAACCAGACCAATACTTAACGTTCCTGAAGATACAACGCACTTACCAGAACTGACAAATTTGTGTGACGTAGATGTCGGCCATTTTGCTTCGATATGTCAAGATCCCGGATCCAAACCAACCTACTTTAGTGTTAAAGAGTATTTTAAAGTGTTACTGTGTATGTGTGAGTAGCTTACACTACTTCGCTTTAAATAGCAAGTATAGGTACAAACAGGGGCGGATCCACGGGGGGCGGGGGGGGGGAACTGCAGGAGATTTCCCCCCCCCCCAAAAAAAGTTGTACGTTATACATTTTTTCCAATGAGACACCGAAAATCGTAAAAAATCAACAATTGAACATTTAACAATAAAATTATCGATAATGTTTTAATATATAAGTTACCGCATTTCCATCATAAATGACGCTCTGCGAAGAAAAGGACTTTGAGTTGCTAATCAATTTTATTTACCCTATAAGGATTCATTTGAAAATAAGCGTATTTCCGCGTGGGCGCGTTCTCAACAAAAGAGATAGTGGTAGATTTGATACTATGAAATACATGTTGAAATATGTATCAAAAATAAATCTATGGTTTACATTTGCACATTTCTTAAATAAAGTACAAAATTATGTAGTTCCCACCCCCCCAAATCCTACTATGGATCCGCCCCTGGGTACAAACCGAAATTACATTTAGATACAAAGTATTGCTGAAAAGCTGGACATACACTAAGTACGTGTGTGGAGCATTACAATTTACAAGTTTTACCAGAAAAAAATGGTAATGGGTTGGGTCCCTGGATGTTTCCGTTATAATGAGAGAGAGAGACCTGTAATATTTACGGCACTTCTTTTAGGTTGTTTTTAAACAATAGATTGCAACTAAATCTAATTTTGGTTTATAACACTAAATTATACGAAGGAACGTAAACCACCAAAAATACACAGTAACACTCAATGTTCAGAGCAAAATTATAGTATAATACAATATTTTGAAGTGTTACTGTGTATGTTTGAATGGTTTACATACCTTTGTATTATTCATTAAGTATTACAAGCCGAAATTACATTAAGTTGCAATCTATTGTTGAAAGACAGTCTAAAATAAGTGCTTAAAGTTTATACGTTTATCTCTCATTTTAACAAGAATATCCAGGGACCTAGCACCTTACCATCTTCTGGTACAACATGTAAATTGTAATGCTCTACACACGCACTTATTGTAGGTTAATCTTTTCAGCAGTACCTTGTTACAAATATGTTAAAAATGCTAAAAATATTTATTTCATCAATGTGTGAGCATATGCCATCTGTGTGTCTAAGTATGCATGTTCATCTTCTGAATGAGAGATTTCTTTGTTTCGCGATGTTTTCTGTACATAGCTTAGTTTTTGTGGTTCTAAAGGAAGTACGTTTTATCGAGAGATAAGCAGATTGTTTCTGGAAGGTGAATAGCGCTGACGAGGTGTAGAGTGAAATTTTCTGGACATATCTTCACAACCCAACAGGGGATAAAACTACCCTCAGCAGCATTGTTCGGTTAGTCGATAGGGTTTGCTGGTACAATATTTTCGACTGTTCTACCTAGAACTTAGGGATCTGACTTCACCTATTCCAGACCACGTGCTGGAACAAAGATTGTTCACTTTAACTTTCAACCCTTGCTGCAAGCTGCAAGGGTTTTACTCACAGGGTTAATTTGTCGATTTATTCATTCTTGCGGGCTAGATCATTAGTTCTGATCTTGGAAACCACCCCAGGACGTGATCGAGGTACAACCACCACTGGTAGAGACGAGTGCTAGGCTTCTGTCCGACAGGGTAGCTCCAAGCAGCCGATCCACGAAGGCATTACGTAGGCATCGTAGTATCCACGACATATCTTAAACCAGGTCAGATTTATCCATACTTTTATTTTGGGATATCCTGCCAGGGTTGTTACTTGATTCGAAGTACAGCATCGTCGGGAATATTCGACGTTCTGCTAAATAAAAGAGGGTGTACAAACTGATTAATTTGTGGGCTTCATCAAGGCATTAATTTGGTTTACTTACCTGTAAAATTGGATTACTTACCTGTAAACGTTCATAGAACAAAAGAACCGTATTGTTAAACTGTAAATATTGCATCTCTATAGAATTAAGGGTAGGAATAGATTGTTTTACGTCAATTATATATCATAGTTTTAGCTCACTAGTACATCTGATCGCGCTACGCCTGTTACGTAATTATTGAGACCTTAAATCGCTTGCGGTGCTACTACTGGCCAGACGTGGTAACGGAGCGTCGCGTTAGCATCGTGTTTGCTTTATTTTGTGTTTTTTTTTATAAAATCGGGCGCTGCGTGTCGGAAAATTTATATAATATCGTATATAGCTTCACATTTATTTTGTTCAGCAAATAAAGGACACTGTACACAAGTGAAATCATTGGGGTGTGAATTTATTAATAATTCCTGTACCGTGTGTGGTGAAATGACAAATTTGGGCAACATAGTGGCTAGTTAATCTTTTTTTATATAGTTATCATCTTTTTTTCAATCTTAATATCTAATTTTCTTGATTATTATTCCTGTTCTTGGTAGTGGGACAGGCCTCTTTTGTAGTTCGGGATTAAAAATACTACCTGGCGCCCAAATCAAATAGGTATTAATATTTATGGTAATAACATGATTTGAGTGGAAACCCCGACCTTCTCCACTGAGTAGCCGTGAGCAACCCGAGCATTTGTTTTTGCTCTACGTAGAATTAAATTCGTAATAACCTACATTGTAACGAAATGTAATTTACGTTTGTAATACTTGCTAAGTAAGCGAAGAAGTGTCAGCTTCTCAAGCATACACAGTAACACTAAAAAATTGCACCAAACAGTGAACTCCGTTATGCACATTATGACAACTTGGTTTGTTTGATCTAGGATCTAATAAACTAAATGTAATTTCGGTTTGTAATACTTGTGAAGCAAAGCGAAGGAGTGTAAGCTACTCAAATAAGCATTGTAACACTTCTAAATATTCTTTTAAAGTTACAAAATTGCACCTAACACTGAGGTCCGTTACGCACGTTATGACAACTCGGTTTGTCAGGATCCAGGGCTTTGACGTACCGCAGAAAAATGGCCGTCATTACGTCAGCACTAATATAGCGTATAAGAGTAGATGTTGATGAAGTTACTCGAGTAGGTTCATCGATAACTTGAATGAAACCGTTTGTGTCAAAACATTCGGTAATAGGGTTATTCACATCAAATAAAATAATATTACTATAAACCAGAATCAGAGTTGCAATAATATCATCCAAATGTTCAACACACTGATGCAAGTTTGAAATAGGGGAGCGATATAGTACCCATACGATTAAATTATAATTACGTAACTTAATTTCTACCCACAAGTTTTCCAAATGGTGATCACTTTGAAAGATAAAAGGCACTAGGTTGCAGTTGATGTTATTTTACAAGTATAGCGCAAACACTAGCCCCTCTTCCATCTCTGTCGTTCCTAAGTACACAAAAGTCAACTACCCTAGATTCCATTTCAGTCAATAACCATGTTTCACTAACACCAAAGATATCAAAGTTATTATGACTAACTAGATTTGAAAATTGATTTAAACCAGTAAAAAGCGATTTTGCATTTAGATGGCCTATTTTGATTTGATCACATTTAATCACCATAATTCATATTTGATATAATTTTCTCCAGAATTGATTTATATACAAAGCAGTTGAAATCCTTTGTAGAATGATTAGTGGATATGGCGTTTTTCTCACGGGAATTATACTGATGACATGCAGTTTTGCTGTGCAACATAAGTCCTTTGCTTTGCAGTCTTTGGCAATGAGATTTTAACGGGAGCATTTGAAACATCTCACAACATTGAAGTGGTCCATGATAGGATAACACTATATATACACGGGATTGTTTCAGTAGCACATTTCGAACTAACGGTGTAGTCTCAACACAGTTGCATTTTTACGCAATTCAATTTTGGTTACAAATTTAATGTCGCTACGTTCAAAAGGTAGCTTATTTTGTTTAATCATGTCCTGCCCGCCGCATCCCTAGCTACACCAAGAATTTTGAGTTGCGGATTAAGCTTAATACTTTCACCAATCACAAAGGAATGTCCAATTTTTTCTGACAAGGTTGACTTACGTTTATTTAGCGAGTCTTTCCCACCACATGTAATTAGAACTCCGGTTTTCAGAGCCTTGGTAAAATTGATATTTAATGCTAAATCAGCCAGATTAACTGCAGTTTTAAATTCACTAATTTTCTTATCAGAATCACCTTTTGCATTTTTTGATTTAATGTACAGGCGAACATTATCAGTAGACTTTGATGGTTTTAGAACGCTTTTTACCACGTCACTGCATAAAGCGGTCGTTTTCCCTTTGATGTTCAATGTTCTAGCTAGTAGGTCCATGTGCACAAGCTTCTGATTTTTCACGCAATTGCTTATTAGAACATTCCATTTCACTAACAAACTTTTCGAGAAGACATTTTTCTTGTTGGAGACTTGCATTCTCCTTAACAGGATTATCAGTCTATACATTTGCCACCCGACTTTTTGAAATTTAGCCATGTTTACATTTATCACACAGCCGTTACATGTTTGGACAATCAAGCAAACTACATTGCACATTGTCGTTTAGTTTGGCACCTTGCAAATGACACCTAACTTTACAAATGACTAGTACTCTACACACAGTGCCTTTATTTTGTAGAGTTATAATACTAGTATGTGTAAAATATTCTGTCACCAGCCCTAACGTATATTATAATTATAGTTAATAGKGAGGTAACGWYCAGCAAGATTGGAATGCACGTGCTTAATAAGAACACCTGCTTTTAAATGTATCGATTGTATTCGGTTTGCATACAATCTGCACCATGAATAATATACTATGAAACAGAACACAAGTAATCAATACAACTGCATATTGAGTACCATAACTAGACATTTATAATTAATAGCGTTATGACGAAAATGTAAAGGATCTCGCAAACTGAACAAGGAACTAGAAGGTCATGGCAACTATGAATCTAACATATGTTTCAATTAAATGCTTTTTAAAACAATTTTTGTTCTACTGGAATTGAGGTTGTACTACGAAGTAGACATCAACTCTCTTTTTGTCAAAAATAACCATTTGCTTTTTATACTAAAGAAATAGATTTTTTTAAATAATTTTACAGTAACTGGGTTGTAGTATATTTTATACAGCCGTAAGTTTGACTTGCACACGTGTTTTTATAAATGATTCATGCATCCAGGGCACTTAGGAAATTATCAATTAAATTGTGTCACTGTTGTCCACATGTACTTATATATATAACACATATAATCATTTGTGCTATAGAAATTAATGCATTTCCTACTGACTGGAAGGTTGCTTACGTCATTCCTGTTCCAAAAAATAGAAAACCCTCAACATTTAATGATTTACGACCAATTAGTGTATTACCCTTACTTTCAAAATTATATGAAAAAATTTTGTATGAGCAATTACGCTCACATGTTGATTTATATTCCATAATTCCTCATGAACAATTTGGTTTTAGATCCAAGCATAGCTGCGCTTCTGCTTTGTTGTCTGTAGTGGATGATATCATACAAGCAACCGATAATGCCACACTTACGGCATTGGTTCTATTAGACTTCACAAAAGCTTTTGACAGGATTAATCATACTATGCTTCTTGGAATGTTACACAACATAGGGCTCAGCAATGCGTCTCTGACACTCATACGCAACTACATCATGGGTCGCATACAGTATGTTAAATATGACAATGCACTTTCTGAAGCTCTTGAAGTTGTAAATGGAGTACCACAAGGGTCGATACTGGGCCCATTACTATTTGTCATTTATACTTCTCTTTCCAAAGACCATATAATTAACTGTTCTTCACATTTCTACGCCGACGATACTCAGCTATATTATTCATTTCAGGAATCCAACTCTGATGCTGCTGTAGCTCTAATTAATGCTGACCTTCATTCCTTGTTTCAGATAGCAAATAAATACTGTCTCATGCTAAACCCTACAAAATCGCAGGTGATGTTATTTGGAAACAAAAACGCAAGAAAACGCACACTACCATCTTTTAAACTTGTCATTAACGGAGAATGCTTACCTGTTGTGGACGTTGTAAAAAATCTTGGACTGTACTTGGATACGGAGCTTAGATTTGACAAACATATTAGCCACGTCATAAGTAAAGCTTTTGTACAGCTGAAGCTTATATATGCTCACTTTAAAGTGTTATTAATGAAAACTAAAATTATACTTTGTGATGCGCTTGTTCTTTCTCATGTTAATTATTGTGACGTAGTGTATGGCCCGTGCTTAACACGATACAATGCTCAACGACTTCAACGTGTTCAGAACGCGTGTGTTAGAGCTATTTACGGTTTGAGCAAACGTCAATCGGTAACCTCTAGATTGGGGGATGTTGGGTGGCTGCCGCTTTATAGGCGCAGGTTTCTGCAKTACGCCTCCTTGGTGCACAATTTAATAACTGGCAAAGTACCAATATATCTTCACAGCAAATTAAATTTCATTCACACAAGGCACAATTTCGGTACCAGAAAAATACTCACTGCATCTATACCTAGGCACAGAACGTCGCTTTTTACAAGGTCCTTTTCTTATGTCGCTTGTAAGGTTGTAAACTTAGTTTATAGACTTATACAAGCATACACGTTGTTTAATTTTAAGAAACGATTGAAGTTGTTGCTTTTCAATGATTGAGATTCAAGTGACCTTCTCTGTCTAATTACTGCTCTCTCTTTCTTTCTTTTTTGGTGTTGTTATAGAATGTATTTTGTGGTTCTTTATTTCACTTAATGTTTATTGACCCGCTTACGCCTGTACATTATTCAATTTCTTTACCTTTAAAACTTACTTTCTGTTAGTTATTGAGTGTGGATTCTGTATTTAGAAATATGCATATAATTTTTATCGATGTTTATCTTGAGCATGACTATATTTGTTATTATTTTTCATTTATTTGGTTGCATGGAAGATCACTTACCACACCATTGTGGATAAGTGAATGCAAGCCATTTCGCTGAAGTACAATTAAGTGCCTATGTTTTGTAATAATTTTATTTTTATTTGCAGCGAATAAATTATTATTATTATTATTATTAAAATCAATTTGCCGCCTCTCACAAAGGTGAACACAACAATTGCTTTGACGTTTACATACTTGTCATCTGTCGATTGTTCGAATTATTTGATATACCTATTTTAATATGAAAAAACGCATGGAAGTTTGTATTTTCAACATATTCTGTAGTTTTGTGCAATAAGGTTGTAGAAAGCTCACATTTCGGAGCTGTGGATTGAGACGGTTTCGTATAACTTTTAGGTTATGTATCGTATTTGTGAGGTTGCGGCTAAAGTAAGTCTGTTAAATAACTGTACTATGATGGGATAAAAGATGTTTTTAGCCTGCCGGAATCGTAAAATTCACAAAGCTTCCACAGTGCTGTAGAGTGTAGAGGTTACCACAAACCTTGTAATTTCTTATCTTTGACAGAAAAATAGAACCCTAAATGCTTGGAAAAACCATCAATTCGTGACAGTAACTATAGAGGTTATTGTTATTTCTTACCTTTGAAGGAAAAATAGAACCGTAAATTGTTGGAAAATCTTTGTAAAGCTATCAGTTTTGTGACTGTAGCTTGACCTGCAATGTTCTGTGATAGCCGTGCATATTGTAGCTTGGCAGCAGTTATAAAAAGGCGGCACAAATATTCAGAAATCAACGCCGCCCGCGTTATATAAATCATTTATAAAAACCCTGTATATATAGTAAACAGGTAGTTAACTTGGACCTAAAATGAATACAACAAAGATTAATCCTTCAAAGTAATTTTATTTTACTGAACTCTGTTTCGTTGAGCTTTTCCTGTATTAACCGCCTGTAACACGTCGTAATTCGTAAAGTCACCGCTAGATGGTGCACACCGATTTTCTCAAACTGACCAGGCAACCAGAACTTAGATCTTTGCACTTACTGACCGTACCAACCTACGTTGAGTTGGTAAAGCCACCTGCTCTAGGTAACTTATAAGCATCTTCAAAAATGTCCCCTACTGTTCCTTCCGTTGATTGAGGAAACAGTTATGAAGAATATTCAGTTGCCCTGCACCGCCAAGAATCACCTCTGCATGTTGACGACGACATCACGGAGTTGCCCTTAACTCAACAGCAGAATCCCTTTCAAAGTTCCGTACGGGGCCTATAAAAAAGACTGTAGAACGCGTGGTCTATATTGTTTTGCCCAAAAGCAGCCGCAGTGCTCACCAGTGCAAATCGTGTGATAAGTTTGTTTACGCAGTTTGTGATGAAATATATCCTAAAAAGAAGGGTAAGAATGTATTGTATAATATATTGAGAGAGTAGTGAGTGAACGGAGGATTGTACGTTTAATAATAAAACTTGAATAAAATCTGCCAATGATACGTGGCAGATGATAGTTAATTGATTCCATCAACTAATCAATTGATTATTTGATTGCATTAACGTGATTATTTAGATATCAAAATGCAAATAAATAACATATCAATTTAAGTGTACAGAAATGTTGCTGTTGGTCCAGGAAAGATGTTATTAACTTTAACGAGTGCCGAGTGGATAATGTACAGATTATCTAGGTAGTTTGCAGACTTTAACGGATCACCCTACTTAATCTACATCCTATATATTACCTAGGTAACCTGTAAACTTATTTCTACACTGTAGCTCTAACGTATACAGCAATTATTATTAGTGGGTGTTCTTACGTCTACGTCAGTCAGTATAAGATCAATGGGCATTCCAGAATAAACCAGAAAATTTTTGTTTCAAATCATTCGACATGTACCTCCCACAAGTAATGACTAAGCGTCAAAGGCTGAAATTTGGAGTAAACAGTTCAGAAATTCAAGCAATTAATCAATCCCGGTAGCCCCGTCCGCAATTCGGCCTGGAAATTCAGCAATGTTCCCATACAGTCGTTTGCATAACAATAACAAAGGCCGCTGTAGTGTGGACATGAGCTCGCGCTCGTCGATGTTCTCATTTATCTTCCAAAATAATGCCGGAGACTATTCAATGAAATTTTCTTGCACGGACTGGGTGTACCGCCAGAGTTTGTTTACCTTGGCTTTGTAAATGCCACGCTTTGTTCAGTGTCGGCTTGTTCAGAGTCTACAAAGAGTAATTTTTGAATGCCATTATTGCCAAGACCCGCTTCCATCAATCCCATTAATCCTAGTTACAAAACTCCTTCGTTCGGTGTAAGCAACGTAAAATGTTTTTCGCGTAATGATTATGTGTCGCTATACATTACGTCTTTGTTACTTTAAGAATTGAACAATAAAATCTGAGAAATGCCTATTCAATTAAAAACAGATATTCAACATAGCGCCAGCTTAGGCTAGAAGCAGGTGTTATTAGCAGAAATATGAGATTTGTAGAAAAAATAGCTTTGCAACCGCTTTGCGTATTTAGCAATTGATTTTATTTGGGTAGTCAGTTCAGGAAAAAGACCTTCGTAATTTAACCAAAGCTTGCGATCGTTTTTGAGCTGTCGGGTTTGACCTTGACACGTTTTATACACCGTAATTTGGGGGTCATTTTGTAAAGATGCATAAACGCCATCTAGCGGTGGCTTTAACAGCTACGACGTAGTTTGTAAATATTGGTGTGCGTCATCTAGCGGTGACTTTGAGGACTACGGGACTACGTCATACGGTTGGTGAATAGAGCAAAAGCCCAGCGATAAGAATCCAGTGAAATAAAATTTCTTTGAATGCTTAATCCTTGTCATATTCATTTTAGCTCAAGTTAACTACCTGCTCTACAACATTTATTTAAGATATACGTGTCCACGTCGAACTTACGGGTTTATCAAAGATAGGTACACCCAACGGGTACTTTTTTAGTTTTTTCGTTTCGTGGTTGGCATTTTTTAAAACTTCTTTGATTTCTCACTATGTCTCGAGACATGAAATTGTGTGGTGTAGAGAACAAGCACAGTGGACAAACTGCTTTCTAAACAAACAGCAAAATTAGGGCACTACCATACCCTAATATATTGAATTGAAAAATCTCCACGTTCTTTTCACTTTATTTTGTAATATGGCGACCTAAAAACTATCGTCGCTACAAAAAATTAATTACAATGGAAAACAACGTTTACAACTTCTTTTAGCTGTCATTTAATAGCAAGCAAACTTGGCAAACCAAAAAGCAACCTATCTATAGAAATCCAGATATTGTTGCAATAAATTTGGCATTTGTTAACCACTTATTGTTACATATATAAACCCAGTCCATCTGAACAATTTTATTTCTTCACATTTTAGTATTAAATCATCAAAATTAAAAAATTACTTGGGAATTTTAGAAATCTATGGAATTAATAATGTACAATGTTTTTGCTATTTTAAATGATTTTTTTTGTAATTTCAGTTGTCCAGTACCTACTAAATTATTTATTTAATCTTTTATCTTTTATGTTGTTGGCATCTAGCTTGGGTTGTGGGATTCTTGAGAAGTCCAGCATCTGTAGGTTTTTAATGTGTGTGACGACTTTAACGGTTTAAAGCAAAATTGTATAAAAGTAATGTATCTCACGAATGATAACCAAGCGACACTAAATATAAAGTCATACCGATAGTCCTCACAAAACGTTAACTTATTCAAACCATTAAATTTGCATGCAGTAGCTATTCCAGTTTTTGCTGTAATCTGCTGGGTGCTATAACTTGCGGAAATTGCCAACTGGCAGTCCTTTTAATGACCATGACTTTACACGCTATAACGGGGTTAAAACCAATACTAGAACTCTGCGATTATAGTTGATGGAGGTAGTGCTTCAATATTATTAAACGCGAAACTATACATTAATAAAAAGACTAGGTTCTGGGAAGTAGAAACTTAAAGGAAGGGTCAAACAGGTTTTGAGTCTCCGATCTTACTTCAATTACGCTAGGTACCTGCTGATTTAATCTTAAGTTCTTTTTCTTATGTCGTTCTGGTGCACTTTGTAGATCATCATCTCTACTAACAATAAATTAAATAGGCGCATGTATTACTCTTGTATTTAAAGCAAAACCACTGCATAAGTTCTGGAGACATGTTATACAATGTCGAACTGCTCTTTACCACAGTTAACATATTTCGTTTAGTACGGTAAGGTATACTACAAATCCTACTAGAAAGTGTAAATGCTGCCTGTATTTTTTACAAATTAAATTGCATATTTTCATGGGTACTGAGGCAATTTTATGAAGAAAAATATATTGGCTACCACCGAGAATCGAACCCGGGCCTCCAGATCTAGCCTTTGTTGGTATGCCATAAATAAACCAAGCCAAAAATACACTAATGGTTTTGCATCCTTTTATCCGTGTAAAATCAATTCATTTCTAGAGCTTGTGTAAAAGTTCGATAATTCTCCAATATAATACGAATATTATTATTATACACTTTAACTGAAAGATTACTGCTAAGCTTGCTAATTAATAATAATTAATAATAAAAGGACAAATCATAATGACAATCTTCTGGGGTGCAAAACCCCAGATTCTCTAGAATACCAGCAAAAATTAACTACTTCCGAGTAGCACTAAGAAAAGAACTAAATTTCAGAATAAATGCAACTAAGATAATTAGGGAAACAATAAAAAAATTCGTTTAGAAGTAGAGATCACCTACAGGCAACTTCCTATTGAAGTAATGGAAAGTGACGATTACAAGTGTATCAGTATTGCTGAAGAGACTCAAAATGTTAAAGAAAGCTGCATTTACTAAACAGACAATTTCAACTGCAGAGCAATTCGCTTATTTGATATTTTCAAATACAATCAACACGTTTTCAAATCCCAAAGATCGATGTATTTATTTTAAAATTTAATTGTCTTCTTCACTTAAACGTAAAGCGAAAGTTTATTACTTGATTACTTCGATTAACATTAATGACCAAAGCCTGATTCTTGCAATCAAAAAAGTTTAGATCTTCTTTCTACACTAATTATTATCTATATGTACACACTCGACGCTTATAGTTACGCAGCCCTTGTTCGTTCTGAATGAAACCCTTTTCTTCATCAATTCCTAATCACGGCACGCCGGCTGTTTCCACAAAGCTTGCCGGGATTTCCCCTTTAACTAAACATCATGAATTTTTTAGTACAAACTTCTTCTGCTTTTATAGTGACAAGTGTGGGAGAAGTACAAGTAGTCTTACAGCAATCGTAGTCTGTTTATTTAAATGCAGACCGTAAGTTTTCAAAGTTAATGTAATTATGAATAAGAAAAATATATATTTAATAGCTGCATTATGTATAATACTTCGCCCGGGTTCGTATAAAACTCGTCTGATGGTTCTTTATGTCTGAGATTAAAACAGATAGCATTTGACTAAATAAGACCGGTATTTAAAGTTTATATCTAGAGAAACTAATGAATAACAGATATAAAAGTAAATAGTAATTACAAGCATGCAATTTGGTACAAAATCACAATATTCTAAGGAATACAACAAAACCACACGAAGCAATTCATATATAAATGAGTATAGTAACACTGCTATGAAATATACATTAGCGCTAACTTAACTAACATTTGAAAAATATCTAAAATCAAGCATTTTAAATAGAGGCAGGGAACTAAACTATCAAACCTCGCCTTAAGATTAGAGAACTGTCAGATATCAGACTCCGATTACAGAAATATCTAGTTACCTAGAAATTTAAATAAGATAAATAAGATTTTGCGTCAGACGCATGCGCAGTAAAGATTATATGGGAAGGTCATGGCAACGTCACAACAAATAACAGGACCTGCCGGTTACCGCGCAGACCCGCTGCCCTACAGTGAGCAACATGGAGACATAATGGTCGTCACAAAGCTTCTCGAGCTGCCATAAGATTTAGCCGTCTAGATAAAAGGTACTATGTCTGTGACTGATCCACAAAGCACGTTGCTAATTACCTACTGAGAACTCAAAACAACACTAAAATTAGTGGAAAAAGAAATTGTTGGGGTTGGGACAAACAAAATTATATTTTGTTAGGTGTGAATTGTTTTATTGCCGAGTTTCGCAGCACTGTGTTACTGCTACTTCAAGGCAACAGTGCTGCGAAACGTCGGCAATAAAACAATTGACACCTAATAAAAGATAATTTTGTTTGTCCCAACCCCAACAATTTCTTTTTCCACTACTTATAATGATGAAGGACGATACAATTCCACAAAGGCAACACAAGAATTGTTTTGTTTAATCCGCCGTTTTAGGGCAAAATATGTTTTTCTTTGTCTGACTGTAAACATAAATAAAAGTCACGAAATATATTACAGTACTCCAATAGTCCGTCATTTTAGGGCAAAATAGTGGCGGGAAACTTAAATATTTTTAAAGGAAAGGGGACAAGGAACCAAACCATTAGATTAGATTAGAGAACTGTCAGATATCAGTGCACAGTACTGTTAGACTCCTTCCTAGGTAATTGACAACGTGCTTTGTGCACCAGAGCGGTCAGAAACTGATATTTGACAGTTCTCTAATTTTTAAGGTTAGGTTTGATAGTTTGGTTCCCTCTTCAATCTCCTTTATAAACATTTAAATTTTCCTCCACCATTTTGCCCTAAAATGGCCGTCTATTCCGTTCATATCATGGTAGCGGTAATGTAATATATTTAGTGGCTGTAAAACTTACCTACAGCACAGTAAAATAAAGGAACATAGTATAATGAAAGAACCGGTAAAATCACTACCGACTTTTCTTGTGGTTAAAATTACACAACGACTGGTCAGTTACGGCAGTATGCAAGCATTGCAAGTTCACCACATGGAGACTTACTCGTTACTCTGGCAAGACACTCGCACGTTTATAGCATAGTGTAAACAAAAACGTTGCATGCCAACTGCTGGAGAAGCGAGAACTTCACGTTAAAGGAGATTTAGGTTAAAACTTTGGAAATCTAAACAAAGAAACCTTCATTATCGATTTCTAAATGCATTTCTTCAGATTACAAATATGTATGTGCAAGCATGATTATCCACGTGAGTGCAAATAACAGAACAATGCAGATTAAAATAAATCAAAAACACAACACAAGCAACTAGAAACACGTAAAACCATTTCCATAAGCATTCATAACCGCCAACACCAACTACTAACGATCATGATTGCCACATTGCTAGAGTTATTGGTGCATAGGTCCGTAATATACATGTAGTCACAGTAGTTACTAATTTAATACTCTATGAATATATAATAAAACTAATAATAATAAGAATCACAATATACGGTGCGTAACAGCAACACATACAAGGTAACGCTGATGTAAAATTGTGCATGCTGGCAATAGCGCAGAATTTACTGTTTGATGTAATGTAAACAAAGCGTGGTGTCAGTACTGCGACCAATCAGAACGCAACTTTCTGCTAAGCTTGAAAACGTTTAGCGGAAATCTGAGCCCCCTCGGGATCAAAGGTGCCGAGAAAACGTGAACATACTGTGCCTACGGTCACTAAATACGTTAAGTACCGTAATGTTCTGCCGTTTGAAGGCGAAATAGAGGCGGGAAATTTAAATGTTTATGAAGAAGATGGGAGAGGGAACCAAACTATCAAACCTAACCTTAAAAATTAGAGAACTGTCAGATATCAGGCTCTGATTCAGTGTTGTTTGAAATTTCCCTAAGTAATTGGCAACGTGCTTTGTACATCAGGGTCTTGATATCTGACAGTTCTTGAATCCTTAAGGTAGGGTTTGACTGGTTTGATTCCCTTTTCCATCTCTTTCCACTGTTTTGCCCTAAAATAGCGGGACTATTGCGGTACTGTAATATACAGATTCCGCCACCTAAAACTCCCCAGGCTCGTATTTTCTTTGTTTTTTAGATACAAGTTATATATCAAATTGTATGTCTTTTTGAACTCTTTAAAAATAGCATAGTGAGTGTCCAACATTTTTTTGCAGATTGTGATATTTCGCAAATCAAGTTAATTTTTTAAAATATTTTTAACCTTACCTGGTATAATAAATATTGCTTCATAGTTGAATGCCGATTTTTGTCTTCTTCAATTTGTGTCATTACCATGTATGCGTAATTTTTACTCCTTCTTAGTGAAGAACAAGAAAAACTAGTCGTCGCCATATTCTGTTATAGGGCTTTTCACATTTTTTTAAGCGTTAGTTTAGTAGCTTATTATGGTACAAATTATGCCTACATACCCATTGCTGCACACAAAACTCGAAAATTTTGAGTAACTTTTAAATAAATCAAGTACAAAGTTCGTTMTAGAGAGAGAGAGGCTAGAAAACGAAACCCTGCGATGAGGCTAGTTTGGTGWTCTACATCGCGCACTCTAAACAACMCTATTTAAAGAACATGCGGTGACTAGTTTTTCTTGTTTTTCACTAAGGAGTAAAAATTACTCATACATGGTAGTGACACAAATTAAAGAAGACAAAAGTCGGCATTCAACTATGATACAATATTTATTATACGGGTTAAGGTTAAAAAATATTCACAAAAATTAACTTTAAATACAAAATATGATAATCTGCAAAATCTTTTTTGGACACCCACTAAGCTATCTTTAAAAAGACCTGCAATTTGACGTATACCTTAAGGTTGTACCTAAAAAAATGATGAAAATACGAGCCTGGGGAGTTTTAGGTGGCGGACCCTGTATTTAGTGACTGTAAACTTACCACACTTTCTCTGCCACTACTTGCGAAGTTGAAAATTATTAAACATGGCCATCTATGCCAGACTCTTAATATTTGATAACATTATTCTTTTGTCATTCGAAACTATAGTTACTATCAACTCCATCCCTCCATCTCCCCAAACGCCCATGCATGGATCTTTTCATGTACGAAGACGAAGTTTCTTGTTAGTGGAGCATATTTCCTTTAAGACAGAAAATTCAACCAAAACTATTATAAGCAGTAATTCAACGAACAAGATAAAACAAAAAGTACGAAAACTTTTTATGTATATTCGATAACATATTATCACCCGGATATCTCGATTTCGAAAGCGTTGTTTTAAAACTTTAATCCGCATTCCGTCCCAAATATCCCAGATGTCAACCTTTGTCCGGAGCTAAAACCCACCCCCGCCCCACTATTTCCAACCAAGCTAATCTTGTGAATTTTTCAGCACGGAACCGTGGCCACTTCGAGCGAGACGAGCGTGGGAACCCAACCGGGCGGCAGCGTCACCTCCAGGACTGCGTCAGAAACACCACAGGCGCCCGTGCACCACCACCACACGGGGGCGAAATTCCGACATGGGCTGCTCCAGCTCATGATACACACCATAGACCCTCTACACGATGGTCAGTATGCAGGTAGAACTGAGTCTTTCTTCTCTATCGGTGTGTAGGATTTGGAGGATTCGATGTCGTCATGTGGTTTAACGTGATGCCTGCTGTATTTGTTTTTTATTTAATCGTTAGGATTTTTCTCCCAAAAAGAGCCACAATTTTATTTAAACATCTGAGGTATACCGCTGTTCACAGAACTTTAAATCAACGTCATCAATTAGTATTAAGTCACTTGTCTTCGCTGTTGCCAGGTTTACCGGCTGGATGAAAACCAAGTCATACAGTAAACTGTAAACATATGACACTTCAGTGAAGTGAAGTCATACCAAGTTTATCCTCTAAATTGACAAGTCATAATGCACTCGTAACAAGAGGTAAATACTTGCTATACTTTATAGCATGATTATAGGTATGCACGTCAGTTGTATCATGTTGTATTTGCATAGCACTTATTTTATATAATCTACTGTGACGAAATCTTTTCGTGTGAGGTCACTTATGTTCACTGTTGCCAGGTGTACCGTCTAAATATCTAATAACACCCAAAACTGTTAAGTTTTATTAGATGGATTTATATACCTAGTTATATGTTATTAAAAATCTTTAGTGCCGGTCCACCAACATAAGCCAACAATTGTACTTTATGTATAAATTAGATGGACCGAATGAAAACAGCACTTAACCTCACAAATTTAAATCTTGTAATTATTCCTACGTTACAGGTACCTAGGTGTCTTCTGTTGTAATTTCAAGAGAGAACACGTAATCACAGCAGTTTGTGAGCTGCTCATTGTCATAGTCGTGCTCAAAATTCTTAATTACGCATTTGCAACCTAAGTGAGAGTGATCTAAATTGCACCACGAAAGGCATTGACAGGAATGAAACAGTGATAGTAGATTTCAGAATTTAAACAGTAAATTCCATACTACATAAGCTTAAGTCATTTTTTGTTTAAGTAAAGTACACTTACAGAGGGCAAAAATAAGTATACGTTCGTTCTTTGGGTCTACAAGAATTTATTCGATTATTGCCACATCGATTTATAAACAGTTTAGTTTTAATAACAGCTGATGACAATACTAACTTGTACAAAATGCAACTATTGATTTTTACCGCGGATCCCGTATGATTTGCTCGTCTATTTAGAAAGATAAGATGTCTGTGGCTCTAGTGTGACGTAAATGTCGGCCATTTTGCTGCGATACGGGAAGATCCCGGATCCAAACCAACCTACTTAGTTGTCATGATGTGCGTAAGGGAGTTCAGCGTTTGGTGTAATTTTTTACTGTTAAAGAGTATTTTAAAGTGTTACTGTGTACGTTTGAGTAGCTTACACTACTTCGCTTTACATAACAAGTATTACAAACCGAAATTACATTTACATACAATGTATTGTTGAAAAGCTGGATATACACTAAGTACGTGTGTGGAGCATTACAATTTATACCAGAAAATGGTAATGGGTTGGGTCCCTGGATGTTTCCGTTATAATGAGAGGGAAACGTGTGTAATCTTTACAGCACTTCTTTTAGGTTGTTTTTAAACAATAGATTGCAACTAAATGTAATCTTGGTTTATAATACTAAATTATACTAAGGAATGTAAACCACTAAAAATTCACAGTAACACTCAATGTTCAGAGCAAAATTATAGTATAATACAATATTTTGAAGTGTTACTGTGTATGTTTGAATGGTTTACATACCTTTGTATTATTCATTAAGTATTACAAGCCGAAATTACATTAAGTTGCAATCTATTGTTGAAAGACAGTCTAAAATAAGTGCTTAAAGTTTATACGTTTCTCTCTCATTATAATAAGAACACCCAGGGACCTAGCACGTTACTATCTTCTGGTACAATATGTAAATTGTAATGCTCTACACACGCACTTATTGTAGGTTAAACTTTTCAGCGATACCTACATTGTAACTAAATGTAATTTCCGTTTGTCATACTTGCTAAGTAAAGCGAAGGAGTGTCAGCTACTCAAACATACACAGTAACACTTTAAAATGTTCTTTTAACACTAAAAAATTGCACCAAACAGTGAACTCCCTTATGCACGTTATGACAACTTGGTTTGTTTTGATCCAGGATCTAAACTAAATGCAATTTCGGTTTGTAATACTTGTGAAGCAAAGCGAAGGAGTGTAAGCTACTCAAATAAGCACAGTAACACTTCTAAATATTCTTTTAAAGTCACAAAATTGCACCTAACCCTGAGGTCCGTTATGCACGTTATGACAACTCGGTTTGTCAGGATCCAGGACTTTGATGTACCGCAGAAAAGTGGCCGTCATTACGTCAGCACTAATATAGCGTATTATGATAGAAATAGAAATACGTCATAGATGACATAACTTTAAGGTTCTGTGAACAGCGGTGTAGTTTTACTTTTTAAAATTTTTTGTTGTGACTGCATGTAAAGGTGAAGTTTAAAAGAGGGTTACTATCCATAGTGACTTACTTCGCCAAAATCTGTCTGTAATACAAGTATAGTCGTCGGGATAGGTTTACTATGAATCTTTATTTCGGAAGAACTGCCCTTTTTAAAGTAACTCTATAGGCTAAGCCGCTAAGCTTTAGAAAAATGTTTTAACTTGTTGCTTAAATTCATATAGCTGTATATGCATTATGGCGTAACTGAATCAGTAACGAACACTGTTGTATACGATTATCTATAAATCTAAAAAAATTGGGGTAGCGTATCTACTATTGTGTAGTGAAACTGCTTAATAGTTCCTAATTGACATTGACAGCGTATATATTTATATAGGATGATTTTTATTCATAAACACACCTTATATTAATTTTATGGAGGAAAAATGCTTGCTGAAAAAATTTTACACCTAAGACGCCCAAAGTCCTTAATTTTTTTTCTCGGCATTACTGCAATTAAATTGCGACTAGAAATTTACTGAATTGGCTTGGTTGTCGGTTTTGCTTACAATTTTTTTCAACTTTTGTCCCCAAACCTTTTTCAAAATCGCGTTAAGTTTTAGAAATACAAAACGTTTAAGCTACGGTCAAAGTGAAAATGGTTTATTCAATAGTTTTTTTTACGGTGCATAGGGTTTTTTACCAAAGGCACCGTAATAAAAATGTTGACGACTAGCTCCTTGCGTAGCGTTTCCACAGCTCATGGGCTTTCTTACTCATTAGTAAAGAAAATTTGTGTATATCTATATAAAATCTGGTATACGTATAAGAACTGCATTTGTATACTTCTCAAATGTTACATAATATGCGCAGAACCAGTAGAGAGTAAAAACTTACTATAGACGTTTATATATATAACGCATTTGACAAACGCCTTTAATTCATAACTACATTACATAATTTTATACCAAAGGACCTCAATTTTTGCCTCTATTAATTATATATACATTAGGTACTTATATTCAGTACAAACTTTTGTTTAATGTGAGGACACAATTTTAAGAAGCGTGAAAGTATGAAAGTTGGTAAATTTTAAACGTTTGCTTAGCGTTTGTAACTTCACGTTATGCATACGTAGCTTGTAAATGATTAGGTTCCTAGTATGTTTATTATAAATGGTTGTGTAATGTATCTGACAAACGTCTCCTACTCGTAAACGAATAACGTAAATTTATAATGAACAACCTTATTATTATTTGTCACATATTGCCATTTCGTTACTAAATAACATTAATGCATTCAATATAGATAACATTTCCTAGATGTATAGGCTCAACAGGTTAACTAATCATAAAGCATAAAATTTTGTACACTTAAAACGTTTATGCTATGTATTCATCTTACCGTTAGATGCAGACATAGTTTAGAAATGATTATGCTTATAGAATGTTTATTAAAAACGTTTGTATAGCACACCTAATCAACGTGCTTATGTCCACGGTTGTTGAGAGTCCTAAACAAAAATCTGTAATTCAATGTATTTAGTAGAGATGTCGCTTCCCGGCAACCAGTTCAAAACTACTAACAGATAAAGCGCTTAAAGCTTAAAGTGAATGCAGAATTTCATGCACGTGCCGTCCTCGTAGTTGTTCAACTATATCCACCTGGAAATAATCCTTTCCAATCCTGCCTTTCTCTAGACTCGTATATGCATTTAAAACTTTTCTGTATGTTACAAACAATGATGTAGCGCGATTAAATTCTCACCTTTCAATTCTGACGGCATACTTCACACATATATTTATGTATCTATTCCAGGATTTAATTTGTAAATTGTTATTAGTATGATGTTTAAATATTGTCCAGGGACGAACACAAGAAGGGTACAAATAAATATAAAGTTCTGTAATGTAATTTAAATACAATTGCTTTGGTTGTACCTGATATATAAGTAAATTTTTTAAGTTTTACATCGATTAACTTCGATATAATTGTGAATTTTTACAGTTTTTGAAACAAAAGTGTATCGGTCAGTTATTAGGCCTTTATTTTTGTAAGCACACCGAAAATATTTATTCGTGCATTAAATCAGTGTTTTTCTTTAATCAAGCATGGGAGCGCAAGTTCATTCAAATGTGCCCTAAAAGGATATGTTCTAATCTAGTCCGATTTGTTTAGAGCACCTAGTCTTCAACAGATGATACTGTCAGCATTAGTGACAAACCAAGATGGCGTCTTAAATGTGTTGCATTTAATCTTTGAATATAAAAAGAACAATAAAGGAGGGTGAATAATAATGAATAACAAAGCATCAATAATCAAATATGTAATAATAAAATAACAGTAAGAATTTATGACAGTACCGTTATATGGTCAGGTTTTACGCTGTAGTTCACTAATCGGATGACTACAATTTTCGCTCTTCAGTACGTTCTTGCAAGCACTGTACAACAAGGTAACGAGGACTTAATCAGATAAAGCGAACATTTGTCAATGCAACTCAGCATCCCTTTATGCCCGGTAGGTTCAACATTTTCWGTCTGCTGATATGTTATCCACAAGGCACACCTAACCACCTCCTCAGCACTTACATTCGCCAGATAGAACGACCACTTGGTGATACGTCTGGATAAAGCAGATTGTTGCTTGGCATCTACTTATCCCCGGCGAATCTTGCGCCGTTAGTTCACACTGATACGCTATACAAAGCAATACACGCTAATCACTTTCGTGCACACTTGCATTCGACAGATAACGACCAGTTGTTAAAACACTTGCTCAGTCTACAAGATACATCGAACATTTTGTCATTGTAGCTCGACATCCCTTTATGCACGGTGGTTCCAGCATTGTCTGCGGATATATTCTCCACACAACACACCCTTCTCCGCACTTCGTTCGTCAGATAAACTAACCATTTGGCGTAACTTGATACCTTCTTATGCCCGGCCAGTCTAGCGCGGTAAGTTTACAATGATGCCCCTCTTCTCTACCATTGCATTAAATAAATCGACCAACTGTTCAAACACTTTGTCGGTGTAGCAGATAAATTTAATATTTGGCAATGTAACTCGATATGCCTTTATGCACCGTGGTACCAGAACTATTAGTCTACTGCTACATTCTCCACAAGGCCACACTCAGATACCCACCCTCCTCAGTGCTTTCGTTCATCAGATAAATCGACCATAGGGCGATACGTTTGGGCAATGTAACTTGGTATTTCCTTGTGCTCGGAGACCCTGGCGCCTTGCCACTTTCCTCTGCACATGTTAGCACCTATGTTTGTCAAATAGAACAACCAATTGCTGATACGTTTGTCCAATGTAAGCTGACACATCCTTACATCCGAAACCAGTAGATCTTGCACCGTCAGTTCACAATGATACGCTAAGTAACACAATACACGCCTAGCCGCTCTCCTTAACACTTGCATTCGTCGAATAAATCGCATACTTTTTAATGCCAATGTAATGTAACTTGGCCTCTCCTTATGCCCCCCGTGTCTGGCACCGTCAGTTCTGAATGATAATCTATACAAGGCAATACAGGCCTAGCTATACTCTCCCCTGAACTTGTGTTCGCAGATAAATCAACCATTTCTTGAAACACTTGATGAGTCTTACAGATAAATCGAACATTTGGCAAAATATCTCGGCATCTCTTTATGTACGCTGCTAGTCTGCAGATACATAATCCACAGAGTAAAACACACCTACCTCAGCACTTATATTCGTCAGGTGGCTCGTGCAGTCCACATTGATACACCGTACAAGGAAATATACGAATAGCAACTTTTTTCTGCAATAGCGTTCGTCAGATAAATCGACCATTGGTCGCCTATTTTGTCATTGTAACTCAGAATCGTTTCGAGAACGGTGGTTTCAATCAGTGTGTACATATATTCTCCACAAGGCAACACACCCCTGCCCAGCCTCAGCAGTTCTTCAGATAAATCGACCACTTTTGATATGCCTGGCCAAAGCAACTGGCATCTCTTTATGCCCGGCGGGTCTGCCGCCCAAGCTAACCATTCATCCCAGATTTTCCGGTACAGTACCGGATTGTTGTCCTGCATCAGTAGACGCCCCAAAAAATGTCCCGGATTCCGGTTCTTTAAAACTGCCGTGCACATTTAAGAAAGCCGTCCTATGTAACGTTTATCTAAATAATATGGATTTATTATAATAAGATGGATGAAAACTAATTAATTAATTTTGCCGTCCATTATTTATTTACATTCGTTCTCAGAAAACACCTTGCTATCCCAAGGCCTAAATTTTGCTATTGTCTTCAGCCAAATTCCCGTCGAGCAAATAATCAAGTCGGTAGAATCATTTATTAAGCATTACCTAAAAACACGGCTGACCGCATCAGTTTCGAAACAGCCCAAGTTCTTCAAAAAAACCCATCCGATTCTTCAAGAAACAAAAGGTGGCTCTCAAAAACCTCAAATCCAATTTAGAGATAACCATCTCGGCCGACAAAGGCAATGTGACTGTAGTCTTAATGCTTCCGATTATACATAAAAAACGTAGTCTTTTAAAAAACAGGTCATACACTCTCATTCACGACCATAATTTATAAATTGAACAAAACTTAATTCAACGCTAAAGAATCCACAATCAGTTCTGAAAATGTTAGCTCCAAAGGAATCGAAACCCCGTCGTCTCCAAGGTCTTTCAAAAATTCATAAAAAAGGAATTCCACGTATACCTATTGTTAACAGTTATCCGAACTATCTTTTAGCCCCCTTCGAAAATGTCAGTTTTGTCTTTCTTCCTTCTTCCGCCTGCTCTGTTGTATCAGTGACATGAGTTGATTTCATCTTCTTTGGTCCTTTGGATGTTGCTTTTCTCGGAACAGACGTACGACAAGGTTTTATAATCTCCGGAGTAATTTTTTCAATATCTAATGCAGGAAGTTGTTGCGCTGGGTCATCTGTTGAGCTCACTGATGAGATATTCCCGCGATTGGTGGTTGCGAAAGAACGAGATCACTGTCTTGATTAGATGAATCCGAGGAACTCAATGGTTGATCGGTTACGCTAAATAGCTGTAAGGCTCTATTTCGGTAACTATAAAGCCTTCGGTGACATTAATTAGGCTTTTTAAGATTACGTCATCCAATATGGCGTTCAGGGGGCAAAAAGCGCACGCATGGGACGCGCCTGCGAAACCCTGGAAACGGACGCGTGGCTGATAGAGTTGGGTCCTTCATGACCAAGTCGTTCAAATTGAATTACTCATGCCTTGATTTGGCTCACAGCTAATGAATCAGCGTCGTTCGTGCGTCGTACATGGTTAACGGCTGACGACAGCACACGACGAGAAAACAGCATGACAACATATTTATATGCTGTGGCGAGACAGGAGACACCGCTGTCACTTTCAATTCACGATCCTTATGAACGACTTGAATGATCCGAATCTACGCGATTGATTGAACGATTTGAATGTAATCGAATGTCCCAGCTCTAGCGACTGACGTTGACATTAAGTAATGGGGTTTCTATGACAGCGCGCTAGAAGCTGCATCGTTTTGAAATTTGCCCCCTGGCAGTCGCTCAAAAGTCACGTGTTCTAAAAAGCCTAATATGAGAAACTGACAACGGTAAAACCTCTCTAAATAGTTAGGGAATACCATAACTTGTCATAGACTTTTATGGGTTATTACCAAGCCAAGCGTTTTGAGCAGTAGAAAGGTGTTTCTTAATTTGGGCATAGGCTGACCCATCTAAAGGTTGCATAAGTTGGGAACAACGCGGCAGAAATGAAAGCATCATTACACCGTTTGGTTTGGCAAAGTTGGTGGCTCTTATTGCTAGGTGCGACTCGTGATTACCTAAAAGCAGTAGAACTGGATGTCCTTTCGATGGACTCTCGTTCACAATAAAATTGGTGTGATACCAACCAACCCGAACCACACTAATGTTATGCCAAAATCATAAGCTACTCGATGACTTTTTTAAATGAACATTCGTTATTATTGTTGCTGCGTACGTGACCACCTTGTGCCGATCTCTTCATAATATTAATCATCTAAGTGGAAACCTCCGAGATCTAAGAATAGAGTAAATAGGGTTTCTCATTTGGGCAATATTTCTCTCATATACATCTGAACCCGCCCCAGTGTACTAACGTTATGAATATTAAAAGCGTGACAGATAAACTGACGTTCCATTAACTTTTGCTTTCTCTTCGCTATCTAAGTCGTCGTCTTCTGTCAGTTAGATATGACGTACATGTCGCCAGAATGAAACTCCTATACACGATCGCAGATATTCACATAAGCCACGCTATGCCCGCCAGCCACCGTAAGAAGCGCTGAACTTTCGGCCGCGCCTGACATGGTCGCACGAATCCTGGCAATAATCCAAATCCCATTTGCGTTCTGCCATACGCTCAACCATAAACTAAGCTGAACGTATAAAGCTCTTCCGGTCAGGAGCCAGCGCAGTGGCAGTCATTAAAACATCGCGTGATGCGGCGCCGCTTTACTATGTTATACGCCGTGTGTGCCCTTGCAGGCGCCGTAACTTAGTGTTTTATTGGAGAACGCTTAATAAATTACCGCCTATGACAAAAGCAAACTTTTGGAGGATTATGTATCCTTATTTTAGGGAAGTAATCAATTAAAATGTTATTAACTCTTTAATCAATAGCAGCACTCCCTCGAGTGCTTGTAATTGTTGCATTAGAAATTAAAAAATTTATACATATACAGGTACTAAAGAACTTACTTACGAATATTAGCAATTTATCTTCTCAAATTCCCTACGGTTTGCAGCTAAGAATACATTTAATATTATAATATACTTACATACGAGTATATTAGAAATTATGCCATGTCAAAGATACTGCAAATAGGAATAAGTACAATAGAAACTAGTAGATGTATAGTATTTTATTTTTTGTCTGATGGTAGACACTTTTAACTTGAGGTATCAAAGGAAGAGAGACCTAGAAATCAGAAATTCTCTTACTAAATAACACGTTACATTGCAATGCAATATAAAACCACCTTATAAAAAGATTTGATTGGTGTTTGGCAGGTCGATATATTTATGGAAAAGCATTTTCAGCTCTGACGAGGATTTGAACCTGGGTCATTTTGATTACTAGTCAAACGTGCTAACCACTGCACCAACTGCAAACGACGCCATGGTATAATCATTGTAGTGGTTATCCTTCTGGCAACACTGGCTATGACGGTTTGATATCAAAAGACAGATGCGCACGTGTTCGTGTTTGGTTGTGCATTATAATCGTATTTTTTGCTATTTATTATTTGATACTGTGATCAGTATGCGGTAAATTGCTCGAATCAACCTGTATGAACCCTGGTAATATATAAGCCAAAAAACGGTATTAATACACCCAGTTTTCGGCAATGTTAGGCTAGAGCGTTTAGTCAGCAAGTGCGAGCGGGACGAACGGACACCTCATATTTTTTTGTAATTGTTATAAACTATTCATATATTATTTTTTTAATAACTGATAGGTTTTAGGTGATTATCTTGTTTAACTTAAATAGAAATCGAGCATGCACGTACCGATAACAGAGCACACCAATTATTCGAAGATAATGATTCGCCTTGATCTTTCAGACGTGCCTTAAAAATTTCGTTCGAATGATATATTAAGTATTCAAGGTATCTGTTACCGTTTGTTAAACAATTTAGCACCTAAAGCGAAGACCTAAGGACATCGATACACAATGACAGCTTTCTGGTTAGATATTTCTACACCTGCTTATTGTATTTCTGTATTTAAATCTGTCCATTACAAATCTTCTATGTTGGTTACTGGTGTTTTATTCAATAATTCTGTATTTTAAATTTATTTATAAAAAGCAATGCAATATAGTTATTTAACCCTATGGCTTGCTTAATCAAATTAATTTAAGAGTGGACCATTTATGTTGGGATTGCAAGGTAAATATAAATGGTAGGAAACAAAGGCGTATGCTATGCTGTCTACATCAGAACAATTCAAGGACGGCTGTTTCTGTCTGTTAGATCTCATCAATCTCTCTATAGCCCAATATAGACAAGATAGCACTTTGATTTCGTTTGAGGCCCTATCTCGGTCTCTAAACCGACTATAAAAAAACCGTTTAAACGTTTTTAACTGATTAAATAAAATGGTAAGTCTATCTGACAAACCGTAAAAATGTTTATGATGTTTATTATTATTTTAGTAAACTAGTAAAAATAAAATTTAAAAACTCTCAAAAACAATCAAGAAAAAAGAAATCGTGACACTACCGGTAAGATTGCACCTTTATTATCTTGATATCATAGTCCGGTTTTTATTATTTATGACAATATCTACCTTGTYTTGTTATAGCGGGCTGTATTTGCAATTGGGTATTATCACTTTTTTTGAAAATCACGTAAAATGAATCTTGAAGCGCATATATATCGTACGCCATGTTAAAAAAAAACAAAAAAATATTTGTAGGTAGATAATTTCAGGTCTGAAATTCGAATCTTAGGAGTCACCGCCAAAACGCTTCTATCCAAGGTTATTCAACTCGTGACGTAAAGTGTCATGTAAACATTACCGAGTAGCGTGCTGTTTAATGGTATAGTATCATTCTTGTAGGGGAAAAGCTTTTGTGTGGTGTTTATTGAAAGGACGGTGTAACAGGTCGCACCAAAAAGTGATTTGTGTAGTTTTACAAGCATCTATTGTGTATGGAAAACCAAACAAGTGTTGTTTTGTACCTGGTTATAAAAGTTCTTCAGTCAGTACAGCTAACAAAAATTTTGTAAGCCGTTCGTCGAGATTATCAACGTATGAAAAAGTTGTTTAAGGCCCCTAGACGTGATATGCGAAATCGCAGTTTGTTTTCTGTTGTGAAGATCATCTTAATTCTTACTGCAAGTTTTATTATTCTTTTTGGGGTTATAAGTATTTACCATTCAGTTTCCATTTTTTTATAGTTTGAAGAGGATACGAAAAATTATATGCGTTTTAAGTTGGTAGAGGGAAATGTTATAACAAAGAACGACGTTGTTCCCAATATATTCGACTGTTAGCCAGACCGACAACTAACCGCAAGAGCCCCGAAAATAAATGGCAATTTATAATTTATTCTGACCTCTAAAATAAAGGTCAAGTTTGGGGTACGTTTTTGATTCTTACATTTTTATGTTTACAAACAGTATGTTTCCAACAACCCACTGTGATCAAATTATCAATGCTACGTTACTTTGATAAAAAGTTCACTTATGCTGTTGCTTTTGCGTTCCTCATCTCYGCCGCGTTAAACCGCTCGCCGCTGTACACAAATTCCATAACAATGAACATGCCTTCAGAAGTCATAACTCATAAGTATTTCACTTTTCTTGGCGTATTTTAATTCGCTTGTCACAAAATGAACGCAAACAACAAACTGATAAATTGACAGGCTGAGGCTGACGCGTGACGCGCTAACCCCAGATGTAAACAAGCGGCCATTTACAAGACACCTGACGTCACGGCCAATATGTTGGCGTTTTGGCGGTCCCTTTAAATATTCACATTTTTAATATCAAAAATACACCTTACGATCCATTTTTTCGAATTTATAAGCTGTCACAGCTGTTTTGTAGATTAGATGCTACCTATTAATATGCAATTTAATAAAATATAAATACATGGTAAATACCCAATTGAAAMGCTGTTTCCTGGTGTACCGCTGATTTCTAATTTTCCGTCAAAAATAGTTGGAAATGTCCCTGCAACGAGTGGTTATGGGTGGATAAGAGAAACCTACATTACTTATTATTTAACCTTTACCTTCCAATCTCAACGAAAACCGGCCCACTCTGTATATAAAAATGAATTTTGATGCAAGTAGAATCTTAAATTACCGTGAACTTTTCAGCAGTGTGACGTTGCGTCTGACTGATAATTTACGTTTCGTGAATGTTTCTTTGCCTGTGTATCATAGCAACACTGCAATATAGTAAAAAATTTTTTACAACCATACAAATTACTTTTTACGGACTTTTCTCTTTACTTAACTTTTATTTACGTATCCAATCGATTTAAAATACGACCATTGTCAACAATAGTTTAAACACCTAACTAGTTGCGTCCTCAAAAATGTCGATGATTGCGTGCGTGCGTGATTTCCACCACACACCTGAATTTTACGCCAATCCCTTTTCAAGGGCATTGCTATATCAATTGGAAGACGTGCCAACCGAAAATAGACTTCGCCAACCATCAAAGCCGCGTTAATAATGTGTCAGTGATAGTCAAAATTGTTACCTGTTACGTAATTGTTTTGTTAACTACTGCTGGATGTAAACTATTATGGATAGGAATAGATACGTAGAAAAATAATAATAATTCTCAAAGTTAAGTAAACAGTAAAAAAGAACTTTGAATACAATACACTAAAATTCATTTGCTACAATTTTATACAACTTTCCGGTCCTTTCAGTTAGATTGAACAGCTGAGCTATTTCATACGAAGATTGAGGCATCCATTCCTTCGCTAATTTGTTCTGCAAGAAGACGTAGAGTATTAGCATTTGCTTCTTTATTGTTTTGAAGATATTGGAACCTATAAAATACAATTATTATCATGCATATATCATCAGACTGTAATAATAATAAGGTTTTATTTAGGAATAACATACAGCCTTTCATATTGATTCCTGATAGGGCAAAGTCTACCTTTAGCTATTCAACTTAACCTTTAGCAGCAAGAAATAATACATGCTTAATCATAATTAATACAATAAATAATACCATCAAACAAAACAATCAAAACAGTCGGCTCAAGGTTTGCTTTACTGCGTTGATAAAAGAATATTTTTTATTTCCTTACGAAAAACATTTGAAGACAATCGTCTAATCGCACCAGGCACAAAGTAGTACGCAACGAATGAATTGTACGAAAAGGATTTGCGAAACGTGGCCACTGGCCAACCGATGGGGAGGTAATGAAAGACTATTAAGAGGGGCGTTTACCTGGAGCGAAGCGGGTCATTTTAAGCACCTACCGTTTTACATTTTACCAAGTTATTAGAAACTTTTTCGAAGTGAAATTTCGACATGGCAATGATAAAAGATGTAGCTACAACGTAGAGTTCGAGTTTTTTCTGAATTTGGTACGGTAATGTAAATATTTGTTGTTATATTTTGCTTAAAAATGCGTATTTTTGGCGAGCTATTTCTCGAAAACCAAGGCACATAAACGAGAAATTCGAACTCCACGTTGTAGCTACATATTTTTTTTTGTACACTACCAAAAACACGAGCACGATAAATGAATAAAAACATTAAAAAATCTAAAACCGCAAACCCTTTCGCACGAGTCCGTCACGAGAGCGAAATGCGAATGCCCATCCCCACCAGGTCCGTCGCGTGGTATCCAGAGAATAGTGAGGCTAAGATACAAACCTGTCGGGAATGATCGAGCGGTATACGATCTATTCCGATATGACTTTCTAAGATTGTATGTTTAAATACACGTGACAAATTTAATGTTAAAAGTTCCTCCAGAAATGATAGTCGACATGCAGTTAGAATGAAATGTTTTATAGTTCATATTTACAGAAATAAATGGGTTATTCCATATTTTGAATAACCTGGCATAATATCATAGTAAGTTGCCAACATCATGCTTACTTTTTTATGCACACACTACAGTCAGCAATTTTCCGTATATTAGTTAAGCCCGTCTGTTGCTCGTACGATCTTTGCGTGATTTCAACCTATTGGCTACCCTCTTACGTCCCATGTCCCGCTGGTAATACGGGTTGCATAGTTTACATTTCTGCCCGATCACTCCAAGTAAATGCCCCTCTTAACGTGGCGTACATTTATGTTATGGAGATCACGCCTATAAAACAGTTTGTTACGCAGGTAGGGTGGAGAGGAGATAAGCAGCACATTATGGACAAACGTTATTAGGTTATATTTGAAAATATTTTGAACTCTCAACCACTTCAGTTCATTTAATCTAGCAGATAGTCGATCATATTTCCTAATACGATACACAAAACGACAGCAACTATTCTGATATTTTTGCATGCGATCCCTGGTGTATTTGTCTAAGCAACTATAATACACGATATTACAATAATTCATTATTGGTAATACTAGATTCTCACAGAGTTTTTTCTCATCTTGAAGTTTATAATATTTATGCTATTATACAGCAGTTTTTTCATTAACATGTTCACATGTTGTTTAAATCTCAAATTTTCGTCAATAATCAGTCTTAAGCTATTTACCTGATCGACGATTTCTAACTTTTTGCAAGAAATATATAACTTCAGGTCTGCCTTTACAATAGTCTTATACCTTTTATGCATGACAGAAGCAGATAACAGAACACTTTTATGAATTAAGCTGTAAATTATGGTCTTTAGAAAATCTTTCAATTTTATTAAGATCGCTGTTTATATCTTCGGCAGCAAAATTTGTTTGTTTAGAATCAAATGAATAAGTGATTTGCGTATCATCCGCGTAACAATGTGTCTTGCAGAATCTTACATTATGTAAAAGATCAGCGGTATAGATAAGAAACAAGATAGGTCCCAAAACTGAAGCTTGAAAAACACCCGAAGTAATATTTGATAGATCTGAGGTCTTAGCACATAATTTAACAATTTGCTATCTATCGCTTATGTAAGCCTTAAAAAAGCTAACGGAGTTCATGTCAAACCCATAGTAAGCTAATTTAGCACACAGCAAGTTGTGATCGAGAGTATCGAAAGCTTTCGAAAAGTCTAAAAGAATTAGAGAAGTGGCGCGACCACTATCTAGGGATGTTATAATGTCATCAATGATGTTGGTTAATGTACTAATGGTACTATGGCCTTTTCTAAAACCTGACTACATGTTTGATATTATGTATTGCGTAACTATATATTTGCTTCTGGATAAACTTTTCAAGAACCTTCGAAAGAGTAGTTATGATGCTTATTGGCTGTAAGTCACTATACCGCTGTACCACTTAACTTAAGGATATCCTACTGGAAAGTGCTTATTCATTTGATGAGTTATCAGGGCATGAATGTATACAACTAATATTTTTGTATTTGCGTGATTTTTGCACGTACTTAGCGGTTTATTTTTAAATAAAATTTTTCACATGAAATAAAATATAAAATACTAACAGAACTTAGCAGGATGGGCAATTATAATGATCTTATTTCTAATATATAAAGGGTCCGCCAACTAAAACTCCCCAGGCTCCTGTTTTCATTACTTTTTAGGCAAAACCTTAAGTTATATGTCATATTGTAGGTCTTTTAAAACTCTTAAAAATAGCATAGTGACTATCCAAATTTTTATAAATATTTTTTTACCTTACCCCCATATAATAAATATAGCTTCACAGTTGGATGCCGACTTTTGTCTTCTTCAATTTGTGTCATTGCAACGTAGGCGTAATTTTTACTCCTTCTTAATGAAAAACAGGAAAAACTCGTCGCCGCCATATTCTATTAAAAGGGCTGTTCACGTTTTTTAAGTATTAGTGTAACAGCTTATTACGGTACAAATTATGCCTACACACAAACCCCCGAAATTTAGAGTAACTTTTAAATACATTAAGTACAAATTTCGTTTTAAAGAGAGAGAGAGAGAGAGAGAGAGGCTAGAAACGATACCCTGCAATGAGGCTAGTGCATGATGTAGAAAACCAAACTAGCCTCATTCTAGCCTCTCTCGCTCTTTAGAAAGAAATTTGTACTTGATTTATTTAAAAGTTACTCTCAATTTTGGGGTTTTGTGTGCAGAGATGAGTATGTAGGCATAATTTGTATCGTATCAAGCTGTTAAACTAACACGAAAATTGTGAACAACCCTATTAACAGAATATTGCGGCGACGAGTTTTTCTTATTTTTCATTAAGAAGGAGTAAAAATTACGCATACATGGTGAAGACACAAATTGAAGAAAATAAAAGCCGGCATCCAACTATAAATTATTATACGGGGTAAAGTAAAAAAAATATGTAGGTATTTACAAAAATAACTTTATTTACACAATAGCATAATCGGCAAAAAAAAATTTTGGACACTCACTATGCTATTTTTATAAAGTTTAAAGAGACCTATATACAATTTGACGTATAACTTAAGGTTGTACCTAAAAAAATGATGAAAATACGAGCCTGGGGAGTTTTAGGTGGCGGACCCTGTATATCGCTCAGAAGACACTGGCGTCGAAACGACTTGACACGTCACCTTCGTAAATTGACAGAAATATTGCTACCAATAACTAAAATTTTACCACTCTCCACATTATTCTAAACATCTGTTTCAAATATGTATTTGAAGTTCAAATGTGTGCCTATTGTCTTGCGATAATAATCTCAAATAGTTTTTTCTAAAAATTATTTTACATATATAACGGAATTTACCGTTAAATTTTCCACCTCTAACTTCAACAGTGAGCTAATGGAGGCAGAATGAATCCTTGGTGAGAAAAGTTACATAAGAAGCTTCGCCGATATCTTATCGTGCAACTGAAACCGTCTAAAGAAGACGAATGAACGGGGATTTTAGACATGAGGAACGACGCGTGACAGTTACATTGAATCTAGTAATACCCTGTCTAATGTAAGGTTGATACCACAGCATACACAGAGCAAAGTGATTTGTAAAGCCGTCAAAAATGCATTAGCGATAACATTAACTTTAAGTGAAGTTTTGCATATATTTGGTGAGTTAAGGCGCACACAACAGGAAAAGTTTTTATATTTTGGTACATAAAAAACAACAGTATAGCTGTGACATTTTTAATACAACTGCAAATGAATGAATGAAGTGTATTCGATATGAGACAGCATCTAAAGTAGCATAATATTCACAAGCAAAATTACTTTTTGTAAGAATATTTCTACTCCCGGACAGCGTTAAGACAGTACTACCGTATATGAAAGCTCCTAAATGGACTGTTCTAGTTTTTTTTTTGTTTCCCGAGGTGTGTGAGAATGAACTGAATGGTTGTCTGGACGTTGCATGGTGTGCGATGTGTGAGAAGAACTAACAAGAGCTCAACCACAATCTTGGATATCACGCTGGTCCTCGAGAACAGTTATAATTTATAATAACTGATTAGAGGACCCTAATAGACCCCCGCAACAGACTTTGTCATTGGCGTGCTTAAAATATTGTGTTAATTGTAATACTTTTAACTTAATAATTCTGTTTTCATTTCTGTTACAAATTTTTGTGTCAGTTGATTTTCTGTAAGCTTGGAGAATATACAAAAATAAATAAAAATAGATTTATCACAATTTATTTTCGGCGGTGCCCTAAAATGGGAAATTTCTAATAATATCTTGGTTTCTTTAAGGTTGAACTATTACTATAAATCCAACGTTCACGTGATCACATGTCAGGATTATGTATTAGAATGCGCTGCTGCTATAAATTTTCAAAGTGAACGCGTTCAAAAAATAAGTGGATAATTCACGTGAATAAAGATCGCATGTTCGTCTAATGTCCTCATTTTCTCACCCGTTGCATAATATACTATTCACATTGACTACAACATTGATAATAGTTACATTATGACAAATATTGTGCGATTGAAGTGACCATGATGTAGTGCATTAGAATATAATTAATTGAAGCTTAATTATACTTTTATGAGGCCAATATCAAAACCATTCTAGTAGCAGAAACAATGCTATAATGTTGATTCCTGACAGCTTATCAGGAGCAAGCTATTTTCAGAAAAACGCTAGCAAATAAACACATCTAGAGTCTATGTAAAAATTTTACCTGCGTGGCATTCCGTTCTAGAAATACGTAGTAACCGGAAAATTTACCTTATCACCTGATTCTTTTTAGTAAACAGGAACTACCTATTAAATCACAAACATCCAAATATTTGGTCATTTCCAGGATGTCTATTGATAATATTAGAATTTATTCCAGTTTGTATCGATTCTTTTATTAAGAGTTCATCTCGGTTGGCTACAAATAATTATGCATGTGCGCCATCAATAACTTCGGACCATATTAGGAAAAAAGTACAAGCTCTTTCAAAACAGGGAATAGGCCCTGATATGATACTAGTCATTTTTTAGAGAAATGTATGGATAATCTGTTGACTCCTCTTCAGATAATTTTCAATAAATCCATTAAGAGAAGGCGTCTTTCGTAGAATCTAAAAGACTGCTGCGGTTTCGCCTACCTTTAAATCAGGCAGTCGAAGCTGTGCATTTTTGCTAAAATTTTTGAAGCAATTAATACGACCATATCTTTCTGATTTGTCCTTCTCAGAACGGTTCTTGAGTGAACGCTCAGTGGTTTCTAACTTTTGTGTACACAGAGTTTTTATTACAACAAATGGACAATCAACAACAGTTTGATAGCACTTACACTGATTTCAGTAAAGCGTTTGACAAAATTGATCTTTTTTAATGCTTAATAAATTGGTGTGTGCGACTCTCTTCTTGCATGGTTTGAATCGTATTTGTTTGACAGGAGTCAGTTTGTAAAGATTGGTAGGGTTAAGTCTGATCAAGTAGAAATAACTTCAGGTGTTCCTCAAGGATCATATCTAGATCCTTTGTTGTTCAATATCTATATAAATGACATTTCCAATTGTTTCAAACATTCAAATCTTTTAATGTATCGCCATGATTAAAAAATCTATCGTTGTGTTTCTTCTGTAGACAAGTCCAGGAGGATATTGAAAAGCTACAATCCTACTGCCAGTGTAATAACCTTTTCATTAACATTGATAAATGTTGCGCGATATCATTTACCAGAAATACGAGCATTACAAAATTTGATTATAGTATAACCAGTAGCTTGTTGAATAGGGCTAATTCAATGAGAGATTTAGGTGTTTGAACAATTCAAAGATGCTACTTAGTGAACATATTTCCTATATTGTAATGAAATCAAATAATAGTCTAGGATTTATTTTTAGAGTTTGCTCTGAATTTAGGAAATAGAAAGCTCTTAATTCTTTGTTTTTGGCTTACGTCAATAGTACTTTGAACTATGCTTCGGTCATTTGAAATTCCAAATATATAGTGTACATCAATAGCCTTGAAAAGATTTAGATAGATCGTTTATAAACTCCATCTGGATCTGCAAAGAACCTCATTCGTGAACCTCAGGAGCAGCGACAAAGTTTTGCAGATCTCCGTTATCTGCACAGCATTTGTAATGGTGCAGTGTACTGGACAGTTATTTTGAGTATGCTGAATATTTCAGTGCTTTCTGTGTATAACACTAGGTTTCATAATTTGTTTTATCTACCAGTACATTTCACTAATGCGTATGCAAAGTCCCCACTTCTTAAAAGTATTAAGTTCTACAATTCATTAAGCAGGCTACTCCATCGCTTGAAGTTGACATATTTGTTTAGTGATTCTGAATACTCATTTCTACCAATTAATTATTTCTTTTTCCTTTCGTATATTGAGAGTTTACTAACATAATGTTAAAATCATACATTAGGTGTTAATCTAGAATAAGATATAGGTATTAATTTTACATTATAATAGTTTCTGTTTTGCGATGTGGTTTATTCTAGACTCTGTTTATTTCATTTTTGTATAAATTGTAAGCATTGTTTGTGCTTCTGTATATAAATAAATAAATAATAATAATACTAATAATAATACTATTTATTGGGCAATGTACAAGGTATACATAGTTCAAAAGCCCTCTAAATCGGCAGAGCCGTTTTACATTAGGGGCAGTTCAATATAAAATTAACAGATTATTTTAATCCAAAACTTGTAGAAACCAACAGTTGAGTATAAAGCAAACAGAGATAGATACTCGAAACAGATACAAATGTCCCTAACTCTCATATAATTTTAGCAGTTTACAAGATATTTTATTCTTGAACGTTATAATGCTACATTTTTCAGAGAATATGTCAGTGTAGTGATTATGCAATATCGCAGCAGTATATTCAAAACTACCTTTGAATTTCTGCGTTTTATGTCTAGGAATAGAAAGACTATGTACAAAATGCAAGTTTACATCATGAATATCGGATCTCTGAGTTAGACGTTCGCAAAGATATGTTGGCAACCCACTAGAAATAATCCTCCGTAAAAACACACAAAACGACAGTATATATCTCTCATTAAGTTTTAGTATTTTAAACKGTCTGTAATATGGGGTAACATGGTCCCAGTAACCTATTAAAAATGAGAACCGTAGACATGCATTTTGCAATAATTGAAGTTTGTCCCTCACTGAATTACTCAGGAATTTGTAATACACTGTGTTACAATAATCTATGTGACAGAGTACCAGTGCATTGGCAAGTTTCCATTTTATTTCCGGTGATAATGTGTTCTTGTACTTCCACAGACATTTCAATTTCCACCACCCTGTTGATGCCTTACGCACAGCATGTTGCTCAAAGGACAGATGAGGGATGAGGGTCTATTACTACACCCAGGTTTTTCACTTCCTTGGAGAGAGGAATCGCTTCAAAGTTCAGTAGAATCGCACTAAGACACTGTGGCATTTTCCGAATGCAATTTACAGAGCCGATACACATCACCAGAGTTTTCTTCGCATTCAGTTGAAAACCATTAATGTCCGACCAGTCAACGATCGATTGAAGRGTCTCGTTAATTACACCTATAGTCTKATTGGTTTCCTCCGGAAAGCACGACACGTAACATTGAATGTCGTCCGCGTAGCAATGCACTCCCCAATTCTCAGGCATCATTCGAGGAAAGTCGGCAATATATACGCTATAAGCTAAGGGGCCTAGCACACTACCCTGAGGCACCCCATATGCTGTCGTAATCCAGTTTGAAGTCACGCCATCGATTCTAACCGCCTGTACTCGATCGGAAAGAAAACTGGTAAACCAATTGAACGCAGTACCCTCTATGCCATAGTATTAAAGCTTAGATAGAAGTAACTCACGATCAGTCGAGTCGAAAGCCTTTGAGTAGTCAAGAAGGCATAGGAAGCTGACCCTATTTTCATCAATCTGACGGACAATGTCATCTGTTATTCTAGTCAAAGCTGTAGCTGTACTGTGGTGTTTCCTAAAAGCAGACTGATTAACCGGTGGTATGCCGTTCCAGTTAAGGTGTGCGGAAAACTGCCTCTGCACGACGATTCCCAAGACTTTGCTAAGTGTACACAAAACGCTCACAGGTCCCAAGTCGTTTATTGTCACAACTCGGTTTACTTTAGGCAATGGTGTTATTAAGGCTTTCTTCCGAAGAGTTGGCACTAAGCCATTGATAAGGCAGTAATTTATGATATGGGTGATGGCAGTCACGCAAAAGGGCAGCACATGCTTAATCATTCTCAAGTTGACCATGTCTATTCCAAGAGCGTTCGATTTCAGTGACCTGATAACAGCAGTCACTTCACATTCAGTGACAGCAGCAAAACCATTGAGCTTCGCCATGTTCTTACTCAAGATATTGTTCTTGAGCAACCGTAGTCCGTCCACCCTAGCCCGCATACTCGCTTCACTGTACCTGAAGTGTAATAATACTATCATGTACAATTTTTGTTTTTCTCATATTGACTTTTTTTTGTTTTTATGATAGTAAAAAATGTTACTTGTTGTACGTTGTTTTTGTTTGTTATTTATTGGATGAATAATTATAACAATATTTTATTTGAGAATGTTTCTGTTTTTTTTTTAATCATCTACATTATCTACATCCTACTCTATGTCTACACCATTGTCTACATGTTGACAATACAATTGTCTACCTACAATTCGACATGCAACTTAAGGTTGTACCTAAAAAAACAAAGCAAATACGAGCCTGGGGAGTTTTAGGTGGCGGACCACAGGCAGTGGTTTATACAGATAAACCACTGCCCTCCACTAAAATATGAATAAAGATTCAGTTTTTACGAAAGTGCATCTAACGTAATTATTCGATATCTTTAACTCGATCTAAGATATGGAGTTATTATGCAAGCTTTAGGCACCCCATATAATGTTATATGTTATTAGCAAGTTGCTCTAACAGTAGAAACTTAGAACAGCGTTGTATGACCTGCGGTGGTGAGTATTTATTATATCAACGTCGCGTAATGAATGATGGTCTCTACAAGTAGTTGGTTTATTGTAATGTGTGCAGTTATTTCCGCAAATCGAAACTAAAACAATCCAATTTTAGGCAAAGTGGACGAGAAGGCAACGCAGCTGCACGCCATAGCTTCGTTGAAGGTCCTTCTGGATGCGACCAAACCGCAAAACGGAGCTGCAACTAGTTCGGCTGCCAATCACGTAAACGCTGTCAAGCAAGAAACTATGCTGACGCCCTCGAACATCGCTGACATACCCAACGGAGTCGCGAACGCCATTAATGATGGTGCTTTAGACACGGTAAGGAAAGGTTTAACTCTTTGAAAACTTAATAAGTTTCTTCTATTTTAAAATAATCCAGCCAAATTATTGTAGTGGTAATCAAGGAAATTAATGACCGTGTAAGCCAAACTTACAGATACCATAATTTTTTTTAATGCGATAGAAAAGTTAAGTAGCACTATACTAGCGAATAACTATAGTATAATAGAATACACTAATTGAATAAAACGAATGAGGTGCGGATAATAAGCCCATACTACATTTTTAACTGACACTTTTTATATTTGTTGAGTTCTGGGCATAAATTTTTGCTATTTAAAGAAGCAAGGGAAAACACGTGTTATGTGCTTATTTAAAAGATAAACATGAACTAATTATTCATTACAAAGMTTAATAGGAAGAAATATCCATGTATAAAGAMAACTACCATGCAACTGTCTAACAATATTCCTTGWATTGTTTTAAAACTGTGTTTGTGAAAAGAGTTGTTTATTTATATSGCAATAATAAATTCGAAAAATATCAAATATTGTGATCTAAAATAAAAACGTCCTATAATAATTCTACCTGCCATATTTTATGTATGTCGGTACACAAACAACAAATCTCTTAGGAAGTCAGTAAACAAACTATATTTTGATATGTTGTTCTTTTAGTCTACATAATTTTTATGCCATAAATCCTGGCACTTTTCGTTCTTTAAAGGAACTCTCTAAAAACTTATTTTTTATAAGCTATCTGAGGACAACAAATTCTTTTTCTTAAAGAGGTGGTTTTGCTAAGTGTCTTTCTTTTAGACAAAGTTATTAGTGCATCACAATATGTACGTATCCTGAATAACATAAATTTTGTTTAATTGGCCGGTTTGGGTAGTGTAGCCAAACCCCTGACCATTGACATTTTCATCGAATGCATTTTCACGGAGATGATTTACATCTGGCGGATAAAATCAGTTAAATTGGATCGTCTAAAACCTCTACCACAATTTTTGTATTGATTAGGCTCACGTTCCATCTTATACGTTTCTGTTGCACACTAAGTAACGGAAATATACAAATATGCATACATGATGCGTTATTATCTTAAACCTGTCACGTTTCTCCAGAATACTTTGATCTGCGTTAAAGTATGGGAAATTTTCTACAATTTCTAGTTGTTGAAGTGGTTTATTCAATTTTGCAACCTAACACGTTTTTCGTATCCTTTTTTATTTTTCAGCTATGCCACTTTCTGATATGCTTCCAGTATCAAAGAAAAGTTTGCAGTTTGAAGTTTTTGTATTCGAAATGTAATGTTTATGAATTCATATGAATTGTTTTTCCGAACGAGACCGAAAATGTGAAATATTCGATTATAAATTTTACATATTCTACTTGTAATTTATTTGCCGCATTTGTCACGTATGTAGAATTAATTTATAATATAACTTAGAATATATGGTTTATTTTTCCCACAAGCAATGTGTAAGAAAATATCAGAGGTGTTAAATTGTTTCCTAAACCTAGTACTCGCTTAGTGTACAAAATCACAATTTTCATGAATAAATCAAACAGCAGCAGATCTAGCCATATGAAAATTTATCGAAACCCTCCTAATTATAAGAAACAATGTGCTAAACGTTGTAACACTACGTCATTTAACAAAGTGTACAAAACAATTGACAATCAATATATGCAGGTAATACGCACAAGAAAGGTATATAAGTTTCATTTTTTGTAATTTTTTCATAAATTATAAGAAATACGTACCTACAACCTGGTATCTATTGCAAAGTTGTGAAACATTCATTTAATGACATACAAATAAATATAATGTTCTATTTAAAAAAATCAAGTTATACGTGATTGAATTTATCGATGTATACAGTGGTATATCACAGTTTTGATCTAACAGAAAATAATCAAACTTTTAATAATTACTATGCATTTTTTCCAGAAATATTTTTAATTGACGTAAACAGTGTACGTGTTATTTTTTTTCATAAAATGTTCAACAACGCCAAAACGGCAGACCACAAGTGTTGTTGATAAGGTTAGCTTAGAATTGAACACTAATGAACACAAAAACGCGCTATAATATGCAGAGTATTTTATTTAAAATAACGAAGTTAATGTCTCCATCAGGTAAACCAGGATTTTCAGCAAAACTAAAAATATCTTAAATGGGAAGTTCATAGTTGAAAACTTATAAATCCAAACTTTCAGGTTCCAAATATTCCCAATTTCTATAAACTTTTAATAGGTTACACAGTTTGGAACACCCTGTATTAATATTCAAAGCATGTTCTTGATCTATTAGGTTTTCAAATAAAGACAAAGCATACGTTCTAGCTAGGTGGGTGCATTTCTAGGCTAAGAAATAACTAAATTATCTAATATACAAATTTCCACGTGCTTAACTTACACGGTTGTCTTGTTTTATCACACGTAGTTTGGCTGGAATAAGCAGTGAAGTTAATTGTTGTTTTACAATACCCTTCTGGGAATCGTTCACGATTGTGTCTTTTCTTTATATTGTTGCGAACATTCAGCGCCTACATTCTGATACTAGTAATCAATTCGAACAAAAGGTCGCGCTAATTCAGGTTTATTTTAAGAAACAGCTAAGAGTTCCATGGTTTGTCGATAAAATGTAAGAAATTGGTGCTAAGAACCAAGTAATCAATTAATTGTCGCAATTTAACGAAAATGCTGTTTACTAGAAATCTGAAATGTAAATTTGTATTATACTTAACCAACACCATATTTCAAAATTACTGCGTGGTAATTATTTTGACAGCAATTTCCATGGAAACCCGAGATAGTGAGTAAATTGATGTTATTTGTTTTTTGAGTATCTACTCTTCTTGATGTTTTAAATACCTGTTTGAAGTGACTACACTTTACCCTCGTGGCGTAGAAGGCAGAAGAACGTTATAATCAGATTTAACTTACAAGAGAAGTGAGAAGTGAAGAAGAAGTGATAATGCATATACACGGTCGTTACAAAGTATGGAACCAGCAGGACATATCAGGTTCTGTTTGACCGATTTTTCTGAAATTGTGCCTATGGGTAATTAAAACGCATTTTCTGGAATTTTTTAACTCCCTATCAGCTCTCGTTTTCGAGATAGGGGCGCAAGTTGCTTTTTTTAATGGGAAGGGGGGTCAAGCGGCACATCATTGAAAAGGATATTTTTTCTTGATTTCAAAAATGTATCACACTTGTACAATTTATTGCTTCTGAGTTGAGAAAAGTGTAATTACAATAATTGAGCCTCACAAAGAACGAATGGAGTGAAAACAATTTTGTTTATCGCTAAAATAGACAAAAAAAGCCAGGTATTATCAATTTTTCTTGACTGATAAGTTTCGTCTGGTCTGATCAATTTACGTGATTCCGTGAACAATGCAATATTTTTCAGATTTACATTACAGAAGATCAAAATGTTCCCCATTTACTTCCTGGCAGTAATGCAGCCTTGAGTAAAAGTTTTTTAATATTCTTTGTAGCATATTTAGAGGTAAGTTTTAAATTTCTGCCCTGATTCGTCCTTTTAAATCTTCTACACTATGTGGCCGATCAGCATAAATATAATTTTTCAGATACCCCCACAGGAAAAAATCAAGCGGCGTCAGATCAGGGAACCGTGCTGGCCATTCTATCGCTCTGCGCTTACCATTCCATCTGTCTGGTAAATGTCTCATTCAAATATCCACGAACATTGACTGCAAAATGGGGCAGTGCACCATCTTGTTGAAACCATATTTGTTCAGAAGTACGCGCAGCATTTTCATGATTAGGGGACAGGCGAATAAGTTCTGGTGTAATGTGTTCGCGCGAGAGCTGTAAATAGTTGAACTCATTCAAATATCCATCCAATGTGGATTTGTGTCTGACCAATATCTGCAATTATGTCTATTCACATTACCATTAAGGCAAAAAGTCGCTTCATCAGAAAACATAATCCAATTTAAAAAGTTTCTATCTTCTTCTATCATGTTCATAGCAGTTCAGCAAAATTCTATCCTACGATCGAAATCATCTTCGCTCAGTTCTTGTAATAAGTGAATTTTGTATGGATGAAACTTCTCTTTTTTCAAAATTTTCTGTTGCACGGAACACTTAGGATTCACTTGTGCATCTAAAAGAACATTCAAGCTACTTTCCTCACTCGTAGCAACCTTTGGACGTCCTGGTTTTAGACGATTTTTAACACCACCGGATTCGTCAAAACGTTGCAATGTTTTAATAACTGTTGAACTGGCAATTGGTTCATGATCTTCATGAATTACATTGTAGAGTACAACTAGTTTCTAATAACTTCACCTTCTATTTGCATAACCAGTCACCATCAAATTTCGATGTGGTCATGTTCAGTTAACTGAGGCATTGCGATTGCACATAACATAGTCGAAGAAAATTATCACTGGTCACGAGGAAACTGGAGACACCTGGAATTTTTGTTCTTACTTAGCGATAACAAATATAATTTTTATCCCAAAGTTTTTTGCAAGACCCAAGTTTGTTATCACAATTTTCTTAACTCAGAAGCTATAAAGTGCGATACATTTTTGAAATCAGGAAGAAATATCCTTTTCAATGATGTGCCTTTTGACCAGCCTTCCCATTTAAAAAAATGCTACTTGCCCCCATATCTCGGAAATGAGAGCTGATACGGAGTTGAAAAAATTCCAGAAAATTCATTTTAATTAACCATAATACAATTTCAGAAAAGTCGGTCGAACAGAACCTGTAATATCCTGCTGGTTCCATACTTTATAACGACTCTATATGCTCTTTCCTAAGTAATTATTTCAGATATTATGTGACAATGTATTGTCAATACTAGTTACTACATCTTCCTTTCTGTTAATGCAGAGTGCAGCAGAATAAGCGTACTTATAAAACATTTTTTTATTATATTTTTCTTAACAATAACTGTTTTGTGCTAATGAAATACTTACAGTCTCTAGTTCACAAAAAGAGAATATGTAATATAGACTTCTGATTGAGATAAGAAAAACATTGTACACTAATTTTTATGTACTGGTACTTGTTTTATCTGAGCTGTCTAGCGTTGGTCGTTCGAATCTGATTAGCTTTCAAACTACCAGAGTAAACAAACAGACGTTCTTCGAAAGAGTAAGACATCTCCAGGTCCACCATTATTCTTAAGGTCTTTTACCGATAAGTCAGTCAGAGTCTTTAATCCTTAATATCTGAGTCACTGACGCCCTGAAAACAAATACCAATATGAGTATATGATAGATTTTATAATATTTTTTTTTGTTTTCAAGAATATTCGTAAATGTATAGAACAACTATTTATGGTTCCTTTCGAACCTAGGCTATAAGATTGAAAATAACAATTGCCGAGACAAAAAGAAATTTCTACACTTAATCTACCGCACTCAGTGTGTCACTTAGTCTAGAATACGTTGTAATATTATGATAAGCTAGTCTAGAATGAGAACAAAATAGTAACGTTCTTAGGCCCCGAACGCCATCGTAAGCTGTCTCCTTTCCATTGGTGTGGTGTATTCTTAGCTTCAATTGTTTTCGTGCACGATACTGACTGTCTATTACCCACAGTGTGAAAAACATATACAGACATAAAGAGTGTCAGTAACCATATCAATCATAAAAAATAACGAATTTGTTCAACCTATTGACACTTTATTTATTTTACATTCCAAACCGTAATACGTCTTTTAAGGTAAATTTCGTAGGAATAATAGTTGACTCACGGCTTACTTAGGATGTACCTACTCAACTGATCTGATTAGGCTGAATCATAAAAGGCGATCCTTTAAAATATTTTTTTCTTATTTTTATGCTGTGTGCCTGCTTTGAATCTGCCCAGAAAAACACATATAATTTTTTTCCAAAATACCCTGTGGTTGATATTTGGCTAAATATCACAGACCTTTGTTCAAACTAAATACCAATAATGAGGCTAAAGGCGTGTAAAAGTCGTAACTGTCAATAAGACACTGTGAGTAGAAACGCAAAAACAGGCTCAATTTTTACCCCATAAATGGGGTCTGTCAGGTATTGTTCAGGAGTTATTACAATAAACTATACAAAGCTTAAAGTCAGAAAATTGTAGTTTGCCTTAATTAAAGAAGTACCACCCCCTAATAATTGAAACTCATTTTAAACTATGTCGGAGTTGATTTCCAACTTACTTTAAATACTTTTATTTACTCAAAAATAAAAATTCACTTGTCCGAACGAACGTCTTTGTTCTAAACTTAACAGTCCTTGTTATTGGACCGTTTCCATCCATACGATATCCCATGTGTATGTTTATTAGTTTTACATGAGGCACACAGTATAAAACATATACCAGATGTTTCAAGGAATCCCACCTCACTGTTTTGAAATAGTCGTGATAAAACGAATCTTCTAAAGATTCTTTGAGACATCTGTTATTGAATTACTCCCATTGAAAAAAAAAACGCTATATCACGCTTATTTGCGCTATATAGGTAGTGTTAAAATGAAAATAAATGTAGCACACTTACACTTATTGTAGCTCTACCTTGTAATTGTTTACACCATATATGTCATGGTTTCCTTGTGCAGAGGTATTTTTGCGCTGCTAAGGTTGGTTTTAAGGTCGGTATTAAGCATATTGGGAGATAATGAACATTCAGAAGGTAGAAAACAAAATTGAGAGGATTAGAGAAAATGATGTATCCCACAAACTGTTTATTTTTTACACGCTTACAAAAAGGTGCAGTTGCTAATTTTATTACCACTGATAAATGTGCATTCATTGTTCTTATGTAACTAAATCAAGAGTTGCAATAGTTGATATGCACAACTCCATTTAATATAATTTTGCTGATTTTCCAAATATCATTCTTGATTTCATTTTTAATTGGGTGCACTGGAGATCCTCACTAACTTTATTTGTGTTGCAGTCACCATAATAAGAGTCTAGACATTGATATTAACACACAATTATACCCACTACAAATTCATACTATTTTTTAATGCAATGCTAATGCTAATTACTGCCAGTTAATAACCGGCAATTGACAGATACAAATTAGCAGCTACCATCTAGCAACTCTCATTAACATATGTCAATGGCCGTTAGTATTTGGTATTGTATCTTATTTTTACTTTTGTGTGACCCTTCCAAGCCCTTGTATTATTCAGCGGTCTTTCACCAATTATATCCGCACCTTGTAACTCAAAACATTCAAAAATTAGAAAAAGGAGCATAAAATGCATAAAAAGTGATAATGGTTTATCTATATATATCTATATACCAATAATTTGCATATTTGATTCTACGTAATAAGATCTATAAGAAACAGTAAAAACTTTTCGACATATAAAAAAATCTGGATATTTGGATTTTTTTTTAATTTCGGAAGTAGATAGTACCAGTTAAGGCAGCGAGGTGACTTTGTCATCATGTCAGTTTATTGCTGACAGATTACATTGTCATCTACTTTTCTGCTAACATCATGCCAATTTTTTGGTATATGAGTATAGGCAAAAACAGTTATATACCATGCTGTCTGCACTAGACCTAAACTACACTGAGTAGCTATAATAGGGGTCTACGCAAAAGCCACGTTCGATGAAATTTGTAAAGAAGTATTGATTACATGGCAAACCAAAATGTGGCCACAAATAATGAACATATATAAAATAATCACGGAAACGTGATCGTCAAATTTACGCGAAACAGCACCGTATTGGTTGTGTTACAGAAAAGATAGACCATTGCAGACCCCAGAAAGTTCTTTATTACCGACATACATATGAGAAAAGAGCAACAAGGACGTGAGACAAAATAAAACACACAAATCCACTCATAATATTTATTAACAAACGAATTATGAACACGAAATAAGTCGGCAGTTGTGGGGTATTAAATAGGTAAATAACGTTCGAGAAGACAAACATCAAGACATTAATGAAGCGATATTTCTATAACACCTTTCGCCTATCATTTGCCAACGTGGGGTAGGAACCTGCATCATGATTAAGAGGGATCCTGTGTGTCTCTACTACCCCTTACAGCATTCTTTACCCCCCTGCAAGAAAACAGAGGTCATTGGCTTTATACACTCAAATTATAAAGTTTGTCCATGTAATGCTCAAATAATAATTACATAAACATCGCAAAATTTTGCCAACAGGTAAATAAAGAATTAAACTGCAGGGTCTACTGAATAAAAATTAAAAACGTGGCCTTCATTCCTCGTAAACATCATGTAAAGTTGAGTGTTTTTTATTTTATTCGTTTTTTAAGCAGATTTGTAATTAAAATAAAGCTATTATTTAAAAATCGATTAAATATAGGTACCCTGCAGCTTAAACATTTGCCTTTACAACGAGATATTAAAAACCCATTCAAAGTCATCAGAGCACAAAGTTGTAGAAGGAAACATTGGTGATAATAGACCCTTACAACTAGTCATTAACTCAGATCAAAAATCCATGCAGCACGAAATTACTCAATACTACCTCACTTTATACCCGTTTGAGAACCCAGATCTCACAATAGCTGGCTTAGTACAATAAAAAAAAATAAAAAAATAGAACCAGAATAAACATGAAAGACAATTAAGACAAGCTTACTATAACTGCTTCTTTGAATAACACTTCACTAAGGACAAAAACCATCATAAGGTATCGACAAATACCACGAACAATATTAATAAATTACAATAAAACCTACATGAATGCAAAACATACGTAAATTGAAAGTTGCAGTTACAGTAATACCCAAAGTCAACTAATTGTGACATCGGTTATCTACGAAGCGTCTTTTCTGTTTCTCATTTCCTTACCGTCTCTAAAATCACCCCTCCACAATGTTTACATTTTGGTTTTCATCAAAACCTCTAACACGTGGCAAACAGAAAACACAAACATCTGATTTTTGGTTCCTACAAACTCGAACTCTCCAACTACCAGAAAAATCACTTTAATCTAACTACATGCATCATTTGTGTTCTTTCAGTTCCAATACTTCTAACAAGAACTAATAAAATAAATCAACCATCACGCTCCAGGTACGTGACCAGCTTGGGCGTTCAAAGAAACACGCGTCCCATGCATCGTCCGGCTGCGTATTGGCATTATTTACTACAGTGCAGCACGGATAATCATTGCAGCAAAGCAAGATTATGGCAATACAGACAAACCTTACTGCGATGCAGTTTCTGGAGACGCTAGAGCACAGTAACAATTGACTCACGCTTTAGTGACATCTATTAGTACATTCCTTATCGCAGCCTAACGCATGTGTTCATAATGAACAGTTCGTTTCAAATTGCTCTGTGCCATACAGAACATTTGTGATATAACCCTAAGAAGCTTCATATAAATCAGTAAAGAAGACAGGAAAATCTTTGCTGAAATCGCTTTGGGTGAAGATATATCACCAGAATTTTATACTATCATGTCGTCTTACCTAGGAACGTCCAATTTAGTTCTACATAATACGATACACTTTCAGCCGAGTGACAATGGTGGCTCTAACGGTCAATTATTTATTAACCATTGAGAGGAAACATAAAAACGCAACTGAAACAGATCTATCTGTTGTCCATTGTAAGACTGTAAATGAGTTATCGCAGAACTTGCAGAGGATATCAGATGTCGTTGCGCGCAGGAACTGTTGAAATGACAAATGCAATCACAAAATTTAATAAAACTTTGAATAAAATTGTAACTCACCGTGATCTAATTAATTTTATTAACACTACCAAAAATTTCAACCCATAAAACGAACAATTCGCGTTCAACCGAGATCAATCAGTCGTAGGAAAATTAGACCTGGACTGGCTCCTGGCGCAAGAAGATTGCAAGCTGGTAGGCCGTGAAAACAGTGGGATATTCAATTTGTCGCAAAAGAAAAAGATCATTGCAGTATGTAATGTAGACCTAAATAGGTCGAATGCTAAATCTCGTGGAAGTGCCCACTGAGGGGTCGGTAGGTTTTCGTTTCTACGTAGCTGTCAATTAATACGTACCTACAATATTTTTTTGCCTAACATTTTTATTCATTGTACTTGCACTGTTCGTTCTAGTTTTTGTTTGTGTTATAAATTGTACATACATACCTATATGAGTTTTAAGCATCAATTATTATTACATTTTATTGCTCTTTTTAACAAAGACAATGCTATGGCTCAGAAGGACCATGGGCATGTTTTTTATGTTTTAAAAGGGAGTGTGGTTTTTAAGGACGCAGAGAAATATGCCGCAATTGCATTAAGTTAAGTACACATACGTTAGGCTGCGATAAGGAATAGAAGTCACTATAGCGTCAGCTAATTCTTACTGCCATTCAGCGTCTTAAGATAGTAATGGCAATACGCCGTCCGTCGCCGACTGACCTACACAGTACACACAAATGTTGTCTTAAAACCCACGAGATGTTCTTGAATAAATGCGAAATACTTCAATAGACAAGCCTTTCAGACTGTAACCTCAAGAACTAAAAACTGCTCAACATCTCTTTTGGTATATCCTGAAGTTGATTGCGTTTATGTTGTATTTTCTGTTAAAGAATCTTTCAAACTAAATTTCGATCAAAGCTTTGCCTGTACAAACCCAGCAACTTCAATTTTAACTCCTGCCGACATTGAAACAGTTGCGCTAGCGACAAATTGTTAAAGAAACTTCGAGTGTAACCTCTGCAAAACGAAACCAGCCCTGATCGATCACCCCGCAACGCGTGTCCAGCCCAGACTCTGACGCCCCAATTTTCTAATTCTAGCGACGCATGTCCTCGGTACGCGCACGTAAGTCACTGACATCTCAAGCCGTGGTGKGTCTGCAGGTGGGCGAAAACGAGGAGGAGGTCCCCGAGGCGATGGACATGTCGTGGCCCACGGGGACCAGGAAGAGGATCACGTACGTCCTGCTGGCGCCCATCGTCTTCCCCCTGTGGCTCACCCTGCCCGACTCGCGGACACCTAGAGGTAAGTGCGGCTTTCATATTTAATACCTGTTTGCCGGGAGTAAAGTTTCAACGACGGCACGTAACTAGGGTTGTTACCAGTGGCGGGTTCAGCGTAGTGTTGCGGCGCTACAGAACATATAACAATTTTGGTACGTTATGCTGTAATTCCTATAATAACTTGGTCACACATTTATGTGTTTTGTCCATAAACGTCCTTATTGCAACAAAAAAAAACAATTAAAAGTACATGAGAAATACAGGGTTTCTATAAATGATTCATGCAACGCCGGCGGCATTGATTTCTGAATTCTTTGTGCCGCCTTTTTGTAACTGCTGCCAAGCTACAATATGCACGGCGATAGCAAGCGGCGTTGGTACTGAAGGTTGCAGATCAATAAAATTAACGAAATGTGAGCCTTCTGCAACCTTAAAGTTAATTATCGCAAAAAAAACTACAGAATATGTTGAAAATACACACTCCCAGGCGTTTTCTCATATTAACATATATCAAATAATTTAAAAAATCGACAGATGACAAGTATACGTGACTTTTCTGAGAAGTGGCAAAGTGATTTAATCGATAATTTCTATAAGTGCCCTGGATGCATTAATCATTTATAGAAACCCTATATATTGTAAGATTTCAATAATTTATTCAAACTAGGCTATTTTCAACTTCCGATTTGGCGGCTTTCTTATTTCAGATTTCTCGGTTTTGCGATCAACTTAATTTTAGGCCCTGACGAAGGAGGCAAACGCCTCCGAAAGCTTGGCGAAAAATTAAAAGGATTTGTAATTTATTGAGACCGACGCCCTGATCAAATAGAATCTACGAGTATATTATTTTTTACAATTCTTTTATATTAAGACTTATCTGTGCATGCATATATGTACGTGTCCGTCTATCTGTTTCTGTTTGTCTGTATACGCTCATTTTTCTCTGAAACGCCTTGTAGGGGTTGATAATCTGCATCCCCGCACTGATAATGAAATAGTTGCATTAGAGTGGGGTCGAGCATTGGGGAGTAACGGGGGTGCGAACTTGCACATGAGAACCTCCAAGTGTGGCACTTTATCAAAAGTGAAAATAAAAATCAACGTTTCGAGAAGGTCATAGAACATTCAGGAAAATTCATCGCAGGTGGAAGTGGAATGTTTGGCGTTTCGAAAATGATAAAGAATATTCTGGAAGACTCAATTGAAGACGAGAGGATCCTCAAGTGTGGCAATTTCGAGGTCAGAGAACCAGTGGCGGCTCGTGACCTTCCAAGTAGGGTAGGCGACACCTTATATACTCGTATATAGTATAACCAATTATAATTATTTCTTCGATCTTGGAATATGTGTATTTTAATGGTCATGCCAATCATTTATTTTTATTCGTATAACACCGCACATTTATTCGTTTTCTGCTCTAAGCGACCTTAAATTTCTCCAAATCGAATCTTAAACAAAAAAAATTAGCAAAACTCAAACTATAATAAGCTCAAAAACGCTAAAAAAGTAAACGAAACTTGTGAAACAGTACTTAATTTAAATAATAGATCACCTAATCTKATTCGTGTWGTAACTCTTCAGAGCATATTGAAAGTTTAKATAACATATTCACGTCTTCCTATTGCATGATTATTATGATGCTTCATTTTGAATAAGACGATAAAGAATGTAAAAATCTTACACTTGCAAGTTGCTGCCATCTACCTGTGTCATTTAAAACCTCTATCGCCCTCTTTCGCAATGCGAATAGCCCGAGTCCATACAAAGTTTGTCGTAGGCGACCGATCATTCCGCCTGAGACGCGCTATATGCGCGAAGGTTTTACTACGTTAACCATCAACTGCGGTCGTTAACGGTGCAGATTCTGAAGGACGTGAACACAAATACAAATGAATTTCAGATGGTCAAGTTGTGTCGCCTATTCCCAATTTAAACGTTCGCCGTAATAACGCGGTTCGTAATTTTTGAGCAGTATGGATAAACTTGAGATTAAATATTAAATAAACACTGGTACAAAAACAAATTATATTAAAAAAATTATAAATTTCTAGCTAATTATTAATTTTTTATGGCATTGTTAATTGAAATTGCAAGGTAGACGGTGCCTACCTTGCCTACCCCAAGGAGCCGCCACTGCAGAGAACATTCTAGAAAAKTTGACTAAAGAATAGAAAACACCCAAGTGCGTCACATTACCAAAAAATCGAAAATTGATGTTTGGAGAAGCTTCCGGAATATTCTGGAAAATACATCACACCTCGCGGTGGAGATGTGGAAATTGACGTTTCGAGAAGTTCATAGAACATTGTACAGCATTCAATAGAAGACATAAAAACTCCCAAGTATAGCACATCGGCGTGACGTGTCGCGGTAGAGATATCGAAAATGGACGTTTCGAAAAGTTCATAGAACATTCTGGAAAATTCATTTACAGACGAAAGAACCCTTAAACTATGGCACATTGTCGTAACTGTCTTGCGGGAGAGATGTCGAAAGTCAACGTTTCGAGAAGTTATGGAACATTCTAGAACATTTAATAGAAGACGAAAGAACACCCGAGTAAAGCACATTGCTGAAATCGTCGAACGACTGCACAGTAGTGCAGAAAATAAACTAACCGATCAAAGCTGGTCTACGCCAGTTCTAGTTCTAAAATAAAGACGTAGGTCACTACAGACAGCAGTGAGACCTGAGTCCTACATTGGCCTAGGTACGATGACCTAATTCGCTGTGCTTTTTTCTGTACTTACCTACTGTAGAAGTCGTAGTCCGTAAAGCCACCGCTATATGACGCACGCCAATTTTCCTTTTTTTACTAACAAACTATAAGTGCAGAAGCTTTACTGCCCGATCATTTTATGAATGGTGAAAGTATAAAATATTTATATTGAAGACAAAAAACAACAGTAATCGACAAAAAATATTGCAGTCTCTTATGATTAAAAGGCAATAAATAATAACTATACAAAAAAATATTTTTAAAGAAAATATTTTTTTCTGATTTACTACTTTTTAGGACAACACAAAAAAGTATTTTTTTAAATATTGTTTAGATATTTTTTATAACTTCATTAAAACTGGATTATTATATCCAGCTTTTCCACAGGGCTATTACTTTGAGTAAGTTATTCCATAAATGTAATCATTACAAAAATTACTTTAACGAAGAGGAGCACAAAAGTATATGACTTGATGTAACATATACAGATAAGAATGAACGGCATGGAATATGGGCATTCGAGGCTTTTGAGAAACGCTCAGAATACTGCTTACTTTCGGAGAGATTCAAAAAAGAAAACGATAAATTGCAAATTTGGTTTTATTTTTGTTGTTGCTGAAGTTATCTGATTAATTTGATCTGCTGTGGTCAATCCATTCGAATCCTGCGACTAGTTATACCTTGTTGGGAATCCACAGGCAAAAATACCGAATAAAGAAAAATTCAATATGTTATTCAGCCATAGCTTATGCCAAAGAAATTTTATACAAGCTGAAATTATGTATATGAACAAATCTAGAGTGTCAATATGATTTTCTCTAAAAAACGCTGCAAAAAGAATACAATACATGTCAACAAAACTATCAGAAATGGCAATCGTATTTTTCTTTGGCCGATATAGTTTAAAGAATCATGCTTACTGCGGCAAAATATCTAAAATTACTAAGCTATTAATAGTTTCGCATGCTGCTATCATAGCGGCTGTCTCTTGTGGTCAATTCATGCGATATTCCTGGCAAAGGATTCCCAACAAGGACGAAACTAGTCGTAGGATCCCATGGATTGAATAATTTCAGGAAAAGCTTAAACAGAATTCGCAATTATTAATTTGGTTTTTCGAATATATTCGAAAGTAAGCAGAAAAGCTCCAGTTCCTATATAATAAATAGATAATGGGTATTCATTTAGGAGTCATCAGGTATCAAGGTTTGTCGCTTCACAAAAACATTAATACATGCAAGCGCCCGTTAGTAGGGCTATTTTTGAAAAGAAACACTTGTGTGGTCAAAATCGGTTTTTGTCGTCAGAAATGATCAAAGTGAATGTGTCCCAATTTTAAGGAAAAAAGCCTCGTATGAAAAAAAGTTTTGGACCGGATTCGATGTGGGACAGCAGGAATTTTTACGTTAATTCCTCCATTTTAGGCAGCGTACGATGGCTCGTTTGAAAGCTTATGTTCAGCAGTAGACATTTTAAGGCCTTTTATTCCCTTACTTGCTTGTTTATTAAATTATTGAAGACGCACTTTTAAAACACTTTTTAGATGCTTTGAATGTTGGTAACAGCCGTTTATTTCTAGTACTACATTTCGTTACATAGCTTGAATGATGTCAAGGGTGCACCCATTGTGAAAATATGAATAAATCAGGTAGCTTGGAAACAAGCTGTTTATTTAAATGTTCTTTGTTTCGCAAATTTTTATCGTATAGCCTGACGATAGTTCCGACCATAGTTGCCATTTTCAAAGATCATCAAAGTTATGCTGGGTTCAGATAGACATATATATAGAATTTTGGCCACGTCCATTATTTTTACATGAATTGTAAAAATTCTAGCCTAGGTGAAGATCGCCTTTATAATTTGGATAATATGCAGTTTATTGTATTAATCTAGCTCACCAGCATTTTCCATAGTCCATAGTCCTTTGAAGTCACACTTGTTGTGCTACATACCTCGGATTGACCTATGTTCCTATAGTCTGTTGCACATCAACCTTTCCAGACCTTGTTCAGAAGAGGGACCGGCCTATATGATCCAGCCATTCCTTCTAAAAGGAGATACTCTAATCTAACAATACTGAAACACGCTCACAGACGGTCATTAGAATCTTTGTCTTAGCAAATACAACTTTTAGAACTGTGCTAACATTGTTAAGGCAATTAGGCAAAAAACGTTTAAACAATATTTGTCAGCAAGCTAATAGGGAATCCATTGTATTGGGATCTTCACAGACATAAACGATCTTGGTAGACTTAAGCTCACTGAATCTTGAAAGGTAGAGACAACGGTTGCAACGTATATTATTTCCATATAGTTTTTTATAGTGTAATGCATTTAAGTTTTCAAATATAGAGAATTACGACAAGGTTACCAACCGCGCAAACCACACATGTGTGGAAAGACCACGCAAAAGGACGCTGTCCGCTTCCCTCGGTAGCCATCATGGCAAATACACATAACCTAAATAAAAGTCAATATAGAGTGTTAATATATAAAAAAACGTGATGGTATATAAGCGACACTCTAATCAAATAGGACAGGTCTTGGATATGGCAGATTTAAAAGGGGGTGGAGTATATAACGGGTATATAAACGGTTTACATAMATGTAAATACGTTAGAGTTAGAATTTTAGWGTTTAGTGTTTCATAACGAAATGTATTTTTCAGTTAAGGGGGGAAATGTGTAATGTATTTAAGTTTTCAAGTATAGGGTATTACGACAAGGTTACTAAGTTACCAACCGCGCAGGCTACCCATGTGTGGAAAGACCACGCAAGAGGACGCCATCATGTTAAATTAAAAAAAAAGTGTTAATATATGGTACGTGTTTCAATCAACGACGAACACAACATATAGCTCCATCTCGGTTATTGCCGGTTTCGGCAGCTATAACAGAGATGATCCCTAGTCGACGTCGAAATCTGGCATTTCTCTCCATCTCTCGCTCGTGCCATAGGAAAAAGTATAATAATATCTTTTGCGTTGCCGGATCAAACCTGAGTTCGCGGTACCTTGTTATTCAGTGACCTTAGATAGACCTAAGGTCCCTGCAGTATGAGGTGCATTGGCCGACGGCCACTTTGGTAATTCTTAATTATCCGAATAAAAACGGGATGTCAAAACAGACCCTGCCTCCCGGACTATATTTAATTTAATTTAATAAGGGCTTTATTGAAAGTAACAAGATACATAGGCGTAGTCTAGCTTAGCTATTCTACTTAACCAAATGCACCTGTGTATTCACTTAATCTAAATTACACAATAAAATGCAAAACATAAATAAGGGAACAACATAACAGCTTGCTTCAAATCAAAAAGCAGTTGTTTCATAGCTTGGTCAAACTTTCTCAAGCGGAACACAAATCGACAACAAGTATTTTGCACTAACTGTATGCGATGTTGCATTCATAAAGTTAAACAAGGAAAATAGGCCACCAAATCATAGTTCAGCAAAGGTAATACAAGAGTTTCTACAAGTTTTTTTACGAATCTTAAAGTTAATTAAACTGACGTTGGTGTATAACAACTTATGTGCAAAATAACATTTTTAAGAGTAATGAAACGTGACTCTCAAATCGAAGATTCTCGTCGAAAACCAAACCCAGGTTCCTAGCCTCCCTGCATATTTCGATTGGATGGCCGTCGATATCAAGACGCAATTGTGACTTGACTAAATGTGATATCCTAGAAGGCGCAAAGCATATAACCTTGCACTTACCAGCATTAAGTTTGAGGTTGTGGTTCGTACTGTATTTAGAAACAGAGTTTAAGTCCTCGGCGAGTCTCACGCATGCACTAGCTATATCCTGTATCTTAAAAGAAACGTACATCTGTGTATCATCTGCATAGCCAACAATATTTGAAAACTGAACTGTAACGAAAATATCAGATGTATAGATTAAATAAAGAAGAGGGCCCAAAACTGATCCCTGAGGCACACCACTAATGACAGGCACTCCAGTCGAAAGAAGGTCGTTGATTCTAACCATTTGGAAGCGGTTTGTAAAATAAGACTCGAACAATCCACGCGCAATCGCATTAAGTCCAAGAAACGATAATTTAGCACACATTAACGCATGATCAATTGTATCAAAGGCTTTTGAGAAATCAAGCATAACCAAAGAAGTGCAATTGCCTCTATCACGCTCTCTTACTATATCGTCTAAGACCTTCAGTAAAATGGTGACAGAACTTTGGCTTTTCTGACAACTAGATTGAAGGGGCGAAATAATATTGTTCTCTAGTGCATAAGTGTACAGTTGACTATGAACAACTTTCTCAATTATTTTCACGAATGTAGGTACTAAACTTATTGGCCAGAGGTCGCTGTAATTAACAGGATTGCTAGTTTTTGGGATCGGGATCACAATTGAGGTTTTCCATAGTTGGTGAAAGTAACCACTTCCAAACAACAGTTCACATGGGCAGCAAGCTTTGTCAAACAAAAATGAATCATCTTTACTGAAATGCCGTCAGCCACAGGAATGGTCCGAGATTAAATCAGACGTTACGTGTTCATGCTTATTATAGAATATGGAGTCCAAGAGTGTCATGGAAGAGGCTGTCACGCGGGTAGGCTCAGAAATCAATTGCTCAAAACCGTAAGACGACATGCTCCGAAGCAACAGATTACTACGAAGATGATCAACATTAAAATCGCCTAAAAATAATATATGGTCATAATGAGGAAGTATAGCCGAAATTACTTTATCAGGATAATCAATAAGTAGATTCATATTAAAGCGTGGAACAACGTAAAGAACATAAATCAGTATTAAAAAACGGCCAAGCCTTACTTCCACAAAAAGGCTTTCTAAGCCTGCTGCAGTAACTAATACATCTATCCTTTTAGTAGTGAAATCACTTCTCACATAAATAGCAACTCCACCCCCTCGTCCTTCTCTATCATTGCGAACTAGGTTATAATTCGGTAATGCAAACATGTCAGAAAACACATCAGCAGACAACCAAGTATATCACCGGTTATCAAGATTGTAGGAGTTTTTTGCTCGCGCTCTAGAGAAAGTCATGCTGAAGTTCGACTTAATCGAGAAAAGAAATAGAACAACGTCTTTCTACGCCACCGTAGCTTCGTGTGAATACTGAAGTGAGCGCCAGCAAATTAGCAGTGCAAGGAAGTTTTGCTCCATTACGCTCTCGACAAGTTTGAACTCAAGAATAAAACTAGGAGTAATAAGGTAACTTTCTAGTCCCTTTGCATCGCTGCAAGATTATGTGGCTTTGATTAATTGTTGCCAGTAGCTTAATGACCATTCTGAAGTAGTAGGTGGTGTTCACACGTAAACTGCAATAAAATTATAGACATAATGTAACTTATATTACAAGGAACTAAATCCGGGCAAATTCGCTCCTCTTTTGTCTTTGAAGTGGATATCGATTTGCGCTCAACTTACACAGATACTTTTTGTCGCACAGGCGAATATTTATTCATGATCATTCACAACACTGAAATTAAAAATACATATAGTGTTTGCAATTTCTAATGGCAATTCACGATGACTAAGAGATTCTAGTGGAAGATGAAATTCATAAGTATTTCGAATATTTTCCTACTACAATATTCGACGTTGTAGGTCTTAGTCCAGTCAGCGAAGCAAAACGAACAGGAATAAATCGTTAGCCCTGGATTTTTGCATAGTGGTGAAGGCTGCCTCCGTGAACAATATACTAAAAGTCCTGACCACTGGAATGTGAGTATTGGAAGTTATGGAGTATATGGAAAACGGGACCCTCTAGCCGAAAAAAGTAATTTAAAGTCATATACACTTTCTCTATCAATACTTATCGGGATACAGAGAGTAGAAAAACCAGTTTTATCCCAGTAAAGTGATTAGGTAATGTAAACGAAATGGGTATAGACTGAATAATAAATATATGACATACTTGTATATGGAGTCAAAATTTTCCGAATAAATAACATACGTTGTCACGAACCCGGAGTTGCCATCTCTTCGAAATGTATTCCTACTAAACACAGATTTCTTGTACTTTTACAGAAATTTACTAAAAAGAGATTTCTTGTAAATTTTGTGTGACTACTAGATGGAGCAACTAATGTTATCAGAAATTTACAATTTGGTAAAAAAACTACTTTATTAAGAAGTGAAACCTTAAAATGTAAATGAAACGGACTACAGTTCAAACAAAAAGTTAAATAAAAGCAATAAAAAAATTAATTTTCTATATAATAGCAAAATTTTAAAACAATTGTGTGGACAAAGTCCAAAATTCATTTTTTTGGAAATATTTCGAAAATGTCAAAATTTTGGAAACATTTTTATACACTTTTTGTGAGAAATTTTATTTCCTATCGGATGGTATTTTCATATGAAAATATATCAAGTATTTTCTGAGATATTTGGGAAAAACGTTTTTTTTTAAATGACCGTTTTTTTTCTTCTAAACAGTTTGCTGCACCGAAAATTTATAGGGACTAGTAATACTCGCAATTATACTACTAATCACATACTAAAAGGCAAAAAATAAATGTTTGCAAAAAGGGTAGTTACCCCACAATTTTAGGGAAAGGGGCCCTATACCTTACTCAACCCAAAAACAGCATGTTGAGATTTATATATATGCCAAATTTCAAGTTCATATGTTGTCTTTCGAAAGTTATCGCGTCCACACACAGACAGACATACCAACACGAAATTTTTGGTCAAATTTTGTTTTTGGACGTTTTCGAGCATTTTAAAGCGATTGGGCAAATAAAAAATTTGAAAATTTCTGTCGCGATACAATACTTTCCATCCGTTGGATGTGGAAGTAAAATTCAGTACAGAAATACGACTACTCTATATATTTCTTATATAACACTAACCTTCAGAAGTATATCAAATAAGAGTGTTAGGAAATAAATAGTGGTGCTTCTGCAGTTAACGTTTATTAAAAATACACATACAAGGAGATCTAGAAATTTAAAAAACTGTAACTTAGATTCCTTCTTCTTTCTTGCACTAGATTTATCAATATCTCTGTCATTGTGCTTATAGTACTATTCAATTCCCATTATAATATAAAAATAAACAAAATTTTGAAAGTATTTTTGCTTCGTGTTCTTTACAAGGAAACGAAATAGAATATGTATTTGAAAACAATTCATCCACTACATATTTACATATTTTTTATATTTTTTAACTGTGAAATGATCTGATTTGTATGATTTGGCCGCCTTCTGGAATTTAAAATAGTAAGTCTAGATGAAGGACCAGCTGTATCAGAAACATTTGTTCGATAAAGATGATCCTTACATGTGGAGCATTTCGACGATTTAAAAATTTTTTGCATATAAAGCTGTATCGGAAGGATTACTGTTACAGTTCGGCACCACACAATACTTTCACATTTTTGTTATTTCAAAAAACTTCACACAAATACCACACCTAACGTATGGTTATGCATGCCACTGGTGAGCGCTTTACTACTATATTACATCGCTTACTAGACCTCTCTGCATACAGTTACCATACGGTCGTGCGTATACCTCTCTATCTTCTACTGTAAACTGTACTTAGAGTAAGTGCGCGCCAGGAAAGAAGGCAGACACGGTTGGGACGAAAATTGTCGCGAGACATTTAATCATTGGCGTGCCCGACATTATCCATGGTCGCAGTTTTAGGCTAACGGGGCGTATAAATTAACTTAAGCCACCCATGCGGTTCGCTTCGTTCAAATTGTGAATGGTATTACATTCCTAAAGTGCGACTTCTCTCCTAGCGCGCACAATATTTAGTACTTCGTCAACTTCGGGAGTATCAATCATCTGATCGCATAAGTGTCAGTGTTTTTTTAATTTGCTCCACATACATAGGTGATGAAATATCATAATTGCAACACCATTTATTAACTCTGCAAACCATACCTGATATTTAATATTGCCGTCAATAGCGACAATTTCATTTGGCTAAATAGTCGCTCTACTTCGGCGTTTGAACCCGAAAGTACTAAAAATGAAATTTTAGTGTTATTTGTATTTTCCCACTTCACAAACGATATACTTCTCCACTGAGTTTTCACTTTTCAATGTTTCGACAGTGCAGCAACTTCCAAATAACTTCTTGGGTTAATTTTATTAGAAACCTAACGAATCTTTCTCGTATACCCGTTTCAATTAATATACAAAAAGCTGTTAAGAACGCATGAAATTGATGTGAGGAATACGCAGCTAAATATAGACTAGAACTTTGAGGAACGTGTATTGTTAGAATATCTACACTGGGAGTTTCTCGGTTTGAAATTTAACGGCAAAAAGTCCAAAATTAATGAATGGGTCGAAACACAAAGAGCGTTTATAATCACGAGCAATGCATCATGCCCGTATAAATAATCCACTTCACGGATATTGCCGATTTGCGTGCAAGATTCTCTAAACCAGTTATCTGTTACCTACTGAATACAATGCTGGTGTTCTAGAAGCAAATATTACCTTTAACGTATTTCACTATACATCAACCAACGAAAACATTCACTGTATGTGAAACTAACCTTAATATAATTTCAATTCTAATTTCAAGCACATTATTGATGTTATTTGGTCAATATCTGGGTTTGAAGTTATTAATCTATATTTAGCAATAGCTTGTGTAAATACAGATACAGTCTATCTGCTTTAAACAAGTCAAGCACCAACATACAATACCATAACTTTATACCTGGTTAGCCGTTATTCTGGCCTCACTGGCGAATTGTATGTGAAGATAAGTAGAAAAGGTTTAATAACAAAATTACGTCTGTCATGTCGCCCGCGTTAAAACAATCTGTGGACCGCTGTTTCGGATCATAATGCCTCCTCAGCACAGCTATAGCATAGATAAGAGAGTTAGTTGTATTTGGTTGTATATAGATCGGCAACTCGAGATACACGGCTAACAGCGCCTTTCGCCACTGGTCACTCAACTAAAAACAAAAGCGTGCGGAATTTGAGTACCACTTACTGTTATCATTTTTCTTACATTTTAAAGCAATAAGAGACCAATTTGTTAGACAACTTTATTACTGAAAAAGAAACCTGGCTGACAAACAGGTCATAGTTGGTAAACGAGCCTTAGGTTCATCAGTTTCCATTCCTTCCACGTGTTCTTCACACTCTGGTACAAACTGCTGGCCAGGAAAGGCATCGACTTTCAAATTTGTCCGGTTGCTGTGGCGCTGGTGCTGTGCGGCGCAAATGTATGTTCCTCGCTAAAGTGCCGTTCACAAATTCTCTTACTTCCTCTTAATACAGCCAAATCCATGTTGGTAACGTCATGTCCTTTGATACGCTCCAACTATCTCCTGCCCCCCTGTGAACGTTAAAAACTTTAACATTGTTCTACCTCTTCATTATTTGGAAATCTATGGAATGTAATTTTTTCTTCACGCTCCCTTTGTCGTCTACAACCAGGAACCATACATGTCCGTACCATAATTGATGATTTTATGTACAATAACAGGTTTGATTTAATATAAATTAAATCGATGCTTATCACTGTATACTGTACTTAACTGTACACCAACACCACAACTGCTGTAAGTCGCACAATTCACCGGCAAAATTTGACAGACTACAGCAAAAAAAGCGCCAACTATTTGGCATCAATCGAAAAACGACAGCAACGCTATTCGCGACTGGTCACTAAACTACTACAGAGTTGCCAGGATTTGAGCTATAGTCCCAACACAGAGATCTGGCTTCCCCTATATACGCCGAGGTAGGCGAGGTGTATGCGAGAATTAGAGTGCGGATGACACCATGCCATCTAGTGGCAATACGCTATCACCCACTCGTCGAGAATAATCTGAACGGCAGCCCACTATGCTGTGGGCGTTTAAAAAACCGGCAGACGTTCCCAACGACGATTTCTGCATAGAGTGCAGTTATCAAGCATAGTGATAACCTCTTTCCCGCGCCATCATGGGACATCAGCACAATTTTAGAGAAAAATAATAATAATAAACTTAAATCCGTAGTATTAACAATTATAATAAACAACTAACCAACAAAACAAAAATAACGGCTTTTTAGACGTTATTACAGTAAAAGCCAATCAACAAAAGATGACAATTAGATACAATGAAAAGGAAAACTGCTCAAAACGGTGCTTACTGGAAACTACGCAATCATGCTACAAAAAATCCCAAGGACGGAAACTGCTTCCTAAGCGCACTGTCTACCAAATATACGGCGAGGATATTACCCAAATAGAACATAAAAGCCTCACAAGAGACATAAAAAGGAAAACTGTTAACTACATTAGACAAAACATTTGGAAGTTCAGAAGTAACTTGGAAGACAATGTTCAAGAATTACAACCGTAATATAATTCACTAGAAAGAGCCAACAGAAATTCCAGCACTTCAAAACGATCACAAACAGGATGGTTTCTGGGGAGAAGAAGAAATCATAAAGGCAACAGCAGAAATGCTTCACAGAAAAATAGTAGTCCACATGGAACAAGAGGAAACAATAACATTCCAACCGAAGAAATACACCGAAAAGGAAGAAAATACTGGAGAACAAATAAACATTGTATACAGACTTCAAGAAGGAGTAAGAAGCCACTATAACAACGCGATAATAATATATGGAAACCAGGAAGACGTGGGAACAAACCCAGCCACAAAAAATCAGGACAAGAGCAATGAACTCCCAACAAAAAGAACTAATGCACATAGACAGTAAACATCTCGCATAACACCTTCAGCCCACCTGGAACTCGAGCAAGTGAACTCAAAGAAGCAGCGACTCAAAATGACCACTTGAAAAGTCAGAGGATGTATAGCCTATACATCKTCTGACTTTTCAAGGGCCGGCGAGAGCCCGGTTCAGACGGTACAAATGTACCGGGGCCCGGGCTAAACCAGGTGCCCGGCGGAACCCGAAGTCATAGTCATAGCATCATGAAGTGTGAAGATTATTTTTCGTCAATATACTGGTATATAGGGTGACAATGACATTCAAGTCAAGTAAACAAGTGGTCTCACAGACAGTTTGTCATCTTTAACAAAGAGCTAGCCTATTGTAAAAATTCTTCTCAGTAATAAAATATATACGTCACCTGCTAGAAACAAGGAAACCTTTTTTTAAAAAACATATTAAAAATAAATCTTTTTCGGAGAATTTTATTGAATTTGCATTCCTTCAACCAAGGATTTTTGTTTTAGAAATTGACATCTTTCTCTTTGTTTGTTAAAAGGTTTTGCTGGTACATTTTTTATGAAAGAATAATCGAATCAATGAACTGATTGGTGAATATTTGTGAATCAATGAAAACCGGTAAATGGAGAATTTCTCGCGAGTTATCTGATAAAGATTTGGTTTTAGCTTTAGTTTCTTTCTTATTGTTTTGCTTCATTTCGTGCTACTAGCCTACATATCTATCTCTATCCTGTGGTGTTCCTGTTTTCGTATTTTTTTCAAGCTCCTTTCTTTGTTTTTATTTCCTCTTTAATTTCTTCTGTACCTCAGTTTGTTCTTTTACATTTTGCATTAACCATTTTTTTCTCCGCATACCCCTTTTGCTGTTTTTTTATTATTTATTTTACTGTATTCCAGTTTATTGTAGTTTTTGTTCTTCTCTTTTTTTTTCTTTTTTTTTTAGCAGATTTTGTGCCCTTCCTTGAACGTATTATCTTTCAGCTTATTTATGTCTATTTTTTCTGTTATTACCTACCTTCCCCAGTTTAATCTTTGCCACTAATAATTTGTGCTGTGTTCTTAATTCAGCACTTCTGAAGACTTCCACCTCTTCTACTTGTTGTCTCATTTCCTTATTGTACCATGATGTAATCTATAATACTCCTGGCGTCTCTTCCCTCCGACACAAAGGTCCATTTGAGAATACTTTTATGAGGGTACCATGTATTTCCATATTAGGGGGTTATTAGGCTATTGATACAAAATATTCTGTCTCCAGCCTCATTCAGCAATCAGTTAGGGTAATTTAATATGACATAAGGTAAATGTAGGAAATGTATTTATTGRGAATCCCWMGTCCAAGCCAATCAGGTCCGAGTCCTGTGGTTAATTTAGGCTTCTGTGGACTGTTAGGGTTAGGCCGTTAACCCTAGGGTAATTCATTTACGAGTATTGCAAAAAATTGAGGCCAAAAATGAGGTCACAATGTGCTTAGGCCTAACACCCATATTAAACTTTCAGTTTACTTCTCCTTTTGGGCCTAGGGCCCGCCTTGCGGCTAGTACCGGGGCCCGTGAATGCTTTCGCCGGCCCAGTATAGGCCTGGAAAAACGCAACAAAATTGATGAATCATTGTAAAATGTAGGAATAGAAATAACATACATACAGAAAACGAATATGCCCGAAGGAGTAGCAACAACAAAACACTATCTAGTGAAAGAGAATACGCAGAACTTTTAAAGTAACAACACAAGCGATAAATGAAAACAATTAATCAGCTCCTAATGAGTTTCTGATTTCCCGAGTTGTGCAAGAGCTACCTACAACTCGGCTAACTTCCAGAAAACCTCTGTGGACAGAAGATTTTTTCATGCTCCTTATACTATTGAAGATGGATGGTACTCTACTTGGCAACTTAAGAAACATGATATATTCAATCAACAGCTTATAGACGATCCTACAGAAAAGGTAGCAGGAACTGACCTTCCGAGAAAGTCTTGGGTCACTCTGAATCGCCTTCGCACTGGTTTTGGGAAATGCAACTTTTTTCTTAATAAATGGGATCCATCTATCAACTTTTCTTGTGAATGTGGAGACCCCCTCCAAACAATTGAAAATATGGTCAACAGATACCCCCGTACAACATGGCCTGGTGGTTTTGCGTCTATCCATCGTGTTTATGAATATGTTGAAGATTGGCTTAAGACAATCGAGATCTGATTGGAGTTTTTCTGCGGTTTTCATCAATATTCTATACAGAATAAATACATACATGTATGCATCTGTTCTGGATAGAGCGCAAATGAGAGATTTTTTTCTTTCAACGCTTTTATAAAAGTCGACCGTAGTCGCATGAAATTAACAGAACTATGTATTAATGATTTTCATAAGAATAAATAAATAAATAAGTAATGAACCAACTAAAAGAATTATAGTTTTTAGTGTTTACAATCGAACATTAACCAATTAGAGTCCTATTAGAGTTATTTCTACTTTTTTATATGATTTTTGTTGGTTTATATGATATATGCATACTACTTTAAACTAAAGGAGCTGCTTAAACATTATAAATGTTAAAATCGTCCCTGGGTAAATGTACTAGCATGCACAAGAACTAGTAATTCTCGCATTTAGAACACGAAACAGCCAACACATTACGTGTAGTTAATTAACCACGTTGCCAGGGCCTTACACGCTCTCATTCAGCATTTCACTATTGGTTTTCATGCGAATGTAACTGTGCCGTGACTCTCAAATCGAACGATAACGTTTAGATAACGCCGTTAATGGGAAATTATTGTGTGCTGCGTTTCGGACAACATTATTATTAGCTACGAATTTGCCGAATTCTCTAGAGCATACGCTTGAATAAAAATAACATTATAGTCGTGTTAAACTGATTACAGCCATTAGGGGAATTTCTCGACATGGGTTAATTTTACACATCCAAAACCAGGAGATTCGTGGGTAACAGTCTGACTTCAATTACTTACGTTAAATGCATGTATAAGTTCATAACGTTTCACTAGTAGAATAATATACTAGCCAAATTAGCAAAATTTTCTGTTTTATTTTAAGTCATATGAGCTTTCAACAATACAAATGCATGCAATACCGATTAAAGTATTCCGCGAATCTTCGTAAGTCGGGGAAATTTTTATAAAGCGACTGTAACTAGTTTCACTCAATACACCAAAGGCTATGGAAATCTCATTTTCTATTAAATGTTTGCTCAAGAATGTTATGTGAAGACTACATGATAAGACATTTCGCATGCAGACAGAGCCTACGTCATGCGGATAGTAGTTTTAATCTGGTGCTAGGTGAATTTCCTTATATGTACTTAGTTAGGCGCTTGAAAAAGCCACGTGTTGGTGGCAGAATGTACTAGTACATCAATAAAATCGTCGTACTGTTGTTCGTGTTTTATTCGGTTGCCAAATAAAAATAATCTTCAAAGGAAGGGAATTGCAGACGTGCAATTTAATGTTAATGAGTTTGTAATTTATTCGAAACATTTACGAATTCTCTTTCCATTATACGTGTAGTGGTTGTTATTTTATCTTCTGCTGTATACATATATGGTTTGATCTTCCTGATCCCTTGGAAGAAAATATGAAGTTATAAAGTCGGCACATTTTTCTTCAGTTATTAGATATGTAACGTAAGGCTGTGATCCAAAAATCCCTAAGCAATTTTAATCATTTCAGTGTCGTGACATGGAAAAATAGAAATGAAAAAAAAACAATAAAAAACCTACCTTTTTCGCTAAAACGTGTAAACATTATAACAGTATACCAGAATTAGGCACCGGACGATACAGTTACTAAATTGTTCTGTTGAAACATTGGAGAATTAAATATTCAGCTGTGTGTTTCATAGCTCAAGCTGTAAAGTAAAGCAAAGACTCCATGGCAGTATATACTTACCCTATCCGATCTGTTTGTATACAACATACGTTAAAATTTGTCATAAAGCAGTTAAGATAAAGCTAAATTTTATTTATTGTACTTATCTAATGCTTAAGTACATTGGATACTTGATGTTATATTTCAACAGCAATCGTCACGGATTTTAATTGAAAGCTGAAAATGAAGTTGTCTGTTTCAATAAAGCGTAACTTAAACAAAGCTGAAAATAATCTTATTTTATTATATTAACGTTGTTTACTGTGCGTTTGTTATATTTTTTACATATTTTGATGTGTAATCTAAATTTCTAAATGTTTGACTATATAAAGCTAGAAAAGAACATGTTATTAAATGGTTAGAATGAAAGACAGGTAGTACTGTTTACCATCTACCATTTTACTTAAAGTTATATTTAATGTTAGGTAATTTCATCTTCCATAAGAAAAAAGTTCTCTACGAATAGCGGTCTTTTTCTTCAGCTAACATGTCATATCCAGAATACCGTGTCGGCAGACAAACTAGTTGATACTGACCAGCAAAACTTATGTTGTAACAGCTATGCTTGAAGCAACAATCCGCAGTGAATTTGCACTGAAAAATTATCCAAATTACTAAAAACAACTTTACATGTGTTGCACGAAGCTTGGATTTTTGAAAGGTATGTTTTATCTGAACACAAATATACATAGATGCAATCAAAATATATATTGTGTATACTGAAGTTTTGATAGTAAATTGGATATTAAAATTAATACGCACACAACTCATGTATAATCAGATTTTGAATTTTTAAATTTGCCGCGTTTCGTTGTCGTTCATCTAACGGCAGATAGATGACGCTGACGAATTAATGACAGTTTTAGTGTACAGAAATTGTGGAATATTTTGTGTTTCGTGTAAAAATTAAGAGTATGATATTGTTGCGAAACCGTACATGCATTAATTCGCCGATTCATATTTTTTGTTACATTAACGAAGTTTTTAAATGTAATTGTCAATTAAAAATTTATTAAAACAGCAACAATCTAATAACGCGTTGGTGCTCCATCAGCGTTATTACAGCACTCTGTTAACTCCCTGAGCATAAAGTGAATCAAGTAATCGATGTACCGTTATGATAATCAGGCTAAATCCTGCTGATCGGCGGATTGAAATAAGCGTACGGTAGGCATTTCTGCCGCTCCCAGATATACCGCCGGGACAGCTATTTCTACGATGGGTTGGAGGAGTAAAATCCTTGTCGATAGTGGGCGCATGTTTTTTTCGTATGTGTTTATTCCATTCGAAATCTTTAGAGGTGTGAAGGTGCTCTACGGTATATTTTTGGCCTGCGGGCATCGGTTATTTTTATAAGGTTGTCCAGATATTCTGTGGCTAGGCTTGCTTTGATATTTCCTATTTTTCGCTGTCGTAGTGATTCCTTGCGCCTTCTTTAAATGTTTATATGTTCCTCAGTTCCTCCATTCCTTCAGTGCTTTCATCCGAATGGAACGTTATTCTATTTTTAGATAAATTGTTCTTATTTTTTTATATCATTTATGCTGTTGCCGTTGTGATTTCATCTTCCCAGAAGCTACCTTATGGCCTTGTGAGATATATTCACTAGGTATATAGTTTTCCGTGGTTTATGTCTCGTACAAATAAAAGTGTAAACTGAGAGCACAGTTCGGTCACGAGTCTTCAGTACCATGGTCCGCAATCGAGTCCAGGCCCAATTTTGTTAATCACGTAGGTAATAATAAAACTGGTCCAAAGTCTGTGGCAATCCCCAAATATTTCATGGACCTATGCTAACCCACGCACTCTCTAATGGCGATAAGTCAAGGGATCTTGCAGGACAATCCACAAACGCTACGTCAGCATCTTGTAAAATAATCCATGGTTTAAAATGGTAAGGCATTTTCAAAAGGATATCTACAATTATTGCCAAGTACACACTAGTACGCAAAGGCGTCAAATCTATAAGTTTTAGTGCATATAGGCAATAGTAGATAATTAATAAAATTATTAAGTTTGAACTTGCTAAGAATTATAAGAACCAGCATACGAGTAAAATCAGTAAAAGGTTACTTCATTAACATACACTAACGTCTTCCCATATGTTAACATTAACATTCATTAATTAAATATACGTACATATAATCCGAATAACAATGGCTTGTATTGGATAGAACGAACGAGATTAATAACATTACAGAAACGACGGTTTATTTAGGCTTGTTCTTGTGCCTTCATATGAAAAAGACAAAACGCGTAATCTGACGCTAAAAAACGAAAATGCACAAAATGTAGCCTTTTTAATTTAGTATATTAGTAGAAAACTTATTAAAATAAGTTATTGCTAATCTTCCTATTATATTGTAACATGTATATTTTTAAGAAAGTCTTTTGGGAACAAGGAGACTTGGAGAATTTGGGTCGGTTTATCACTTTAACAAAGATTAACCGTTAAAACATTGTATAAGTTTAAATGATAATTTGTGGAAACAGTTCAACGCCGGAGACATCAATGTTTCGTAATTATTATGTTATAAATATCATTCGGGTTAAATAATTAAAACAAATGTAACATTCATTTTTATCTATTTCATTTCAAAAATTTGTCAGTAATAATTATCAACCTCAAATATTCTTCAATTACTGCATAAATATGACCAGTCTACTTGCGACCAAATTCCATCGGCTAATATAAAAAAAGCATTTCAAACTCCATCCAACAACAGGTAAAGCATATTACATTTTTAATTATAAGCTTTGTTTAGTGTTTCCTTATAATCCGGAAATTGTAGACATATTTTAGCCGCAACCTCAAAATAATAACGTACAGCTGAGATTTGGCAATCAATGTTCCTTAGTACCTACCTTCACAGCAACACTTCAAAAGTCATTCTTTATTTCCTACTACAAGAAAGGCGGCCATAATGTAATAGGCGTTGTAAATGAGTGCATATAATAAAATATATTTAATATTTGCCAAATGTAAACGAATTCTGGTTTAGAGGGCAGTACAGGGTGTCCCATTTTGTTGTAATTGCTGAGTATCTAGGTAATTATTTACACGAGAGAGCTGCGATTTGCACATAGCTGAATTGTATACCATCGCCATTTTTAATAACGTGTTTTGTTTTAAAGTCAACTTTTGACTAAATTTACATTTCTTCGTTTCTAAATATATCATTTTTTTATATTTTTATATATGTTTTTATTTTAAATCCAGTGGCATACTCAGTAGGAAGACTTCTTTTCTACATAATCTCTTTTTAGCTCTATACACTTTTCCAAGCATTTCTGGTTGTCCATCGAAACATTTTTTTAAGTTTGAAAATTAAAAAAAAGTCATGGGACCATATACGATGAAGAAGGTGGATGTTGTAATAATATGAACTAAAATTCCATAATTTTAGCTGCACAGGTGTCGCCCGTGCATTGTCCTAATTGAAGAGGGTCTAAATCTTTTTCAAATTAAGACATTTCTTGTATTATTCGCTAAGCAGGTGCAATGACGATAAGCAATAATATCCACTTATTGTTTTCTCTTTTCCAAGTAATCGATGTTTTTTCCTTCAAAAACCCACTATTTTGGTTGATACCTCGTCTCTGGAGTGTAGTAGTGCATCCATATTCGATCACAACATTGCGTTTATTCTGTTGAAAGCAAACGCGTCACCCACCTTGGGTCTTAACGAGATTTTCTCACACCTAATGGTTCGTAAAATTGAAAACACTGTACCTTGCAATATATGCCTGTAGCCTCAACTACTTCGCGCACTTATATTCGTCAATCACTCAAAACAAATCATTTCATTTATAAACGGTTTCAAACAGGAGCAGATTTTCCATGAACTTCATCCAACTAATGTCTAATCACCGCTCAAACCTCACTTTTCTCCATTTTTTTAATAAATAAAAGTTTCTTGCATCAATCGACACAAATTACGTATGTGTCCTCTGTAGTCATTAAAAATGACACCATGTGATCTGCATGTGATGATGTGATGGATATAACTGATACTTTGTCAGATGTCAAGCGAATATCATAATGATGCTGAAAACACAAACTATTTTTGCAGTAAGTAAGAAATTAGGATGGCAATGCCATCTGTCAGCATTACACTGACATGATGACAAAGCCACCTAGGTCTAGACAGCACAGCATAGACATGCATTTTTATTTTCGCAGTGTTCCTGTATATAGAGGGTACCGTCATTGTATGTTACTTAAGAAATGTTGACAACGAACTTATGTACGGTTATTAAAATGCCAGGTTATTGCGTTCTTAAATGTAAGAATCGATTAGAGACTAGTTTTAGATTATTTTGAAGTGGAGAGGAGTGAAGAAAAGCATGAGTCCTGTTTATAAGAGGCAGCTTGGAGCAGTCATTTGTAAAGTTAGATCCAAACGTCAAATGATTAATTTCAAGAGTGTAAGCAGTAAACTTCCCCCAATTTTTTGAAGACAATATGGCAGCAGAACGGTACCCTTCCCTATACAGGAACACTATATTTTCGACGCTACGAGCTCCATCGTTTGGATTTCCTAATGACTTACTGAATGACCCTCGTACCTTCAACACAAACTTGTTTTTTTTTAATGGAAACCACATAATAATTTTCGATAATTCTGGTAATTTTAGAATTTTCTTAGTAATTTCGCCAAATGAGTATAAACTGTGTAACATTAAGCAATGCATAGATTCTTATTTCCCGATAAACAATAATATCCATTTGTCACATGCCACCATTGATTACCGAAAAAAGACCTACGTAAATAAGCGTATAATAGGCAATGGAATTTAAGATTGCAGCCCTACGGTGCTTACGTGAACCACATTCTGTTACATTACTTTACACGGGAAACGCTGCAAAATCCGTGATGCGTGTTTTAACCATTTATAATGACAGGTACTAGTTTGAACACACAAAAATAATTATTATAAAACAATAACACGCCACGTGCGAAATGCTCGTATATTTATTTAGGCAACAGATTGTAACTATAGTAGAAGCAACCAGGTGGAGTATCGTTTATTTTCCTACGCGTATAGTCTATTTGATTGATTAAAATTTTTAGTTGAGGACATAATATATTATGTTGTGCAAATCCAACTATAGCTTTTTGTTATAACTCAAAAATGTAGTCCCCTACAAATTTACTGAGTATCTTTATAGTTATTTTGTATCTACAATTCTAAATGAGACTGAAGAAATGTAAGGTTATTCAAAAGTTGGCTATAGTAGTAAAATAACCGATAAAAAAAATACCAATGGTACAGTTTAACATACAGCAAAAAAGTAAGAGGTAATGTCTAAACCGCAACTTTCTAGTATTAAGAGTTATGAAGGTACCCTAAGTTATAACGAAAATGGCACTTCCTGCAGTTATGAACATAAGACTGGAAGACAACGTTCTAGTATGTCCTTTCAGTATGAAAGCGAGGTCGCGCTGCGCATATCACATACATATATAGTTATAAGGGCTGATTTACCTCTCTGGACCTACTATACTCTTTTATATTGACATTGATAGAAAACCTTTACTAAACTTTAGCTCTACATAATTATTTTTGAGCTTGTTTCCATGCTGTTACCTATTATGCCTGGACTACTACTATACCTAAAGGTACTTGTTTTCACAAGATTCTCTGTTGATTTCATCTGTTGACAAATATTCATCTAACCAACTGTTGATATTTGAGTTAAATTATTTCAAATGTGTCCTAGAAAAACCATTGTTTAGATGCGTTATGGTTAAGATTAATATCAAGAACAGTGCCTAAAAATTTAAACTGAAGAATTCATAACAAGTTAAAAAATGCAATTCATGTATGTTGCAAACGTAACTACAGCTACTTATATGATAAGCCTACCGTTTGGTCTAGTATATACGTACCTTACTTGCAAGTACGCCACAGCGATGAAACAGATTTGCATTCTCAGTAACAGCAAAAAGCAGTATAAATGTGTATATAATAACGAAAGCAGCGTACGCTGTTTTGCCCATTTAGAGAGTATGTATTCACTAAAATGATAATGACAATATGTCAAAACTATTAATTCTCATTAAACCTACTGTGATATCAGCAAACTTATAATCTTAGTCGTTTTGAGTATGACCACGTCGCTTTTGGAAAAAGGGTCGGCGTTTCACCCCCTCTTGTAAGGGGCACCATCAGGACAGAATTTGGAATATGGCACAAACTTAACGCGAAAACACGTGAGAGCTGAATTGAATAGTAAAAGAGAGATAGGCTGCGATTGTGCCTGGCTTTATACAGGCGGTAGTGATGCTTGAACGGAGCAAAGAAGAAATTTTGAGGGTGGGGATAACCGTTGTGTAACTGGATTCCTAATACCGGAGAGATGATAGCCATCTTCGTGCTTCAKGTGTGTATAAATGTGTATATGTGTATAAATCTCAATGGCTTTTTCGAAATTTACGATTGGTGATTGCTGCATCCTTTTTTTAGTGAATCTGCTGGGTTTGTCCCTGGGAGAGTACCCTAGCGTATTCCAAGCGGAGATTTATGCAATCCTGGCACGTACTTATGAGAACCTCAGTAGAGAGTACTCCGGATTGCATATCTACATTTTCTGCGTTAGCCAGGCGGCACTTCAGGCGCTTACCTGTGTTAAAGTGCACTGCGGCCTACTATTGGACTGTCGTAACACATTAATAGAGTTGGCCCAACATAATCGGGTTAATCTGATTTGGGTGTCTGCTCACGCAAGCATTGAAGGCAATCAAAGGGCGAATAGGGCGGCTTCAGCACCTTGTCTCGGACTGCAGACTTCCATTGCTATCCCAGAAAGCAGAGTGAGGGCTGAGATCACAAAGTGACTTGGTCGTCAGTTTTGCTTATATTGGGAAAACGCCACGGAACTGAGACAATCTAGGGCCTTCATCACTGGACCTACGCCTGCTCAGGAACGCAAATGGCTCATAAGCCTAAGTCGTTCTCAATTGCGATTAGTGGTGGTGGTCCTTACGGGACCCTGTCGGCTAAATAAACACCTATATAATATGGGTGTAGCGAAGAGGAGCACCTGTAGGGTCTGCTCAGAAGAGGAGGAAATTCCGATTACTTCCTTAGCAACTGCATCCCACTGGGGGCAAAAGGTTTGGAGAATTTGGCTATCAATTTGTTAAGACAACAAATTCTTAAATGCTGTTATCCCCAGCTTACTTATAAATAGTAGCCTTCAAATATTAGCCTTAATTTACCTATAAAACTGTTTGATAAAAGCCTAGTCCGCAGAAACATCTAAGAGGTTCTTACTAATACATATTGCAGCATACCAGGTCTTCTTATTTGCCTAGTATCAGTAAAAATGTTTCATTTGCCACAGTCAGTTGAAATAACCTAAATATAATTTATGGTAGTGGTACTCCTTGAACATAAAACTGACAGGAAGGAGCTTTGCGTGTCTCTATGCACACATAACGGGGACGGAAACGGCCATGTTGAGGCTTTATTAGTTTGACTGTTCGTAACTGCTATTGTCATCTGCTTAGACGTTAGTACAGTGGCCTTCATAAGTAATGTCGTACGGGACGGTGGCGAAAATAACGATGCGCCCATTTCGCTGCAACCCGATATTCAGTTGCGGACGACGTAGATGTCGCAAAAGAAGAGATACATACTGCTCCTTTCTTTAATCCTCAAGTGGTATACTCAAACAAGTTTAAGATTGTATTGGAGAGGAAGCACGACTGTCTACTTGAATGTAAAGAGTAGACTAAACGGGCTTAGCAGTTATTAAAGCACAAGTTAACTCTTTATATTCTGGTGAAGGAAGCACATTTAGTTTACCCTTTACATGCAATATTAAGTACTAAAGGAAAAAATTTTTGATGTGGCCAGAAAACAACAGTTTTTAATATATATCATATTTTCTGTTCTACCATTCCACCTCCTAAAAATTTTTAAAATCAGCAGGTTATGTTCATGTGATATCTGTCTTCTTTATAAAATAATACATTAATAAAATTGTAGTAAATTCATTTAGTACAGAACAGTACATGTTGCAACCATATATGTAGATGATTTCTCGCATTAAAAAATATTTAGCTTACAGTGTTCATTGCCTTGATAATTTCTATTTTTTTCCAACAAAAACCCATTTAATTTAACTTATTCTAGGGTCTAACTACTAATAAATTAACTGCAATATTTTTATAAGAACTATATAACTTACGTATTTGTTAATTTTACGGCAAATATAAATATAATAAATATAAAACTTCATCAAATTCATTTTCAACGTAAATTGGTTTTTGTTTATAAATACAAGTATACCTCACAAAAAACATTGTCGACCAACTTAGACACTACTACTCTAGGTAAAAGATGTGATAATAATCTAATTTACGCGCAACTTTTAAGCAAAATGTTTCCATAGATTTTGGACGTATTATTCAGCATTGGCGTATCGTCCACAAAAAACGCTCATCATTATTTCATTGCCTCTCTAAATAATGATAATGAGTAACTTATTAATTTTTATAACTATATAATATAATTTTTACTTAAGAAATAATATTGTGTAAGTGTAGATAATTTTTTCTTACATTAAAGAAAAAACGTTTATAACTGAAGATAGAGAGGAAAATTTACAATTTTGAAGTAACGTGGTTTACTGTTAGCTCGACGAATGCAGATAAATATTAATATTTATCAAACATGCAATTAAATTTACAGTTAAACAATTTTATTATGGGAGATGCAACATAAACGCCCTCCACTATATCTCTCGTTCAAGAAAAAGGAAAAAATCCCGATTTTTGGCAGTAAGACGGAAAAAAGAATTCTTGTCCCCGCTATTTTGTAGTGTATATCTTACCTTACCAATATTTTAAAACAAGAAGAAAAAATATTGACAAATAAGAAACTTATAATGACACAATGATTTCTGCTTTTTGGATACAAAGCAAAACAATCTAAGATTTACAACCCTGTTCGGTATTATTTATGGCTTGCAAATTAACAATTCCAAGTAAACAACCGAAAATGCAAATGCAAATGTAGGTGTTGGCCTTTTTCTTTGGTTCAGTCTCGATATTTTTACTTTCACAGTACAGAAATTACTTGATTGTTGTTTTTTAGAAATGTTTAGTAATAGACAATGTTTTTGCGATTATTGAAGTAGATCTAATGGGTAGAAATTTGTGCCTATGGCAAAAACCTAGCTATATGTTTATAGCAAACATCGCAATAAGTTTTTTGATTGACGCCGCCATCAATATTGTTGAAGAATTTAATTTTATTGTCGCAAGATTTTTTGGTGGTAAACAAATTAATTAAAAAAATAAATTAATTAAGCTGTGATATCTCACAGTACCAAAATACTTTATAGTAATTCGCAATAATATGGTGGTTATGGAAAAGTAGAGGTAAGACGACTATATTTATTAAAAAAGACAAAACCGGACAAGAAGAAATCAGTGACAAATGTATTTGCGAAGTAATTTACAAAAGAGTGATGGAAATTATTATGGTGAAAATTGTCATCGCCCGAGCATGAATGAGGAAATATATAAAGAAGTTAATGATTTTATGGACAAATTGGTGAAAACAGATGAAGAAAACACCAGGGATCAAAATGTAACAGGCGAAAACTCCAGAAGCAAAAACTACATATACCTACTGCAAAGATAATAAATATCAATTATTGCGATACCAAATCTATGAATATCCCTACAAGATGGAAAAAGATATGAAGATGTGGCCAGAGAATAAGTGGAGAGAGTTGAAAAGATTAACCGATGTGGGCTGTTCATTGACAAAAACATTTTATTTATGAGCTTCTCCGGATGAAGTGATAGATGACGATGTCGAAATAAATTTTATATTTACAGCATATAAATTAAATATTAGCCCATAAGAAGCAAATATTAAAAAAAAATTCGGGCCATAAGTAGGAGAGGATTTCAATAAACAAAAATCACGATTGGTATTACCTAATTCAGGGTCAGCTAGACTTCCAAATAAAAAAAAACATGCGCACTGAGAGCGTAGAGTACATAAAAAGGAACTACGATTTTTGGTTACAAAAAGCATGTTGGAAATTTTAAGAAAATATTTACTTTCTGAAATTATTGACCCCAGGTTATGTTGCAATATGGCCCTTAGGGGCATAATATGAAAATATTAAATATTTTAAGATTGATATTGAGTTTGACGGGACTTTGCATAGAAAGTTTTGTGGCCATTTGTCAACAGGGGCGTGGGAATATCGGCAAAGACTTGATTTCGGCTAAATCAAATTAATGTTTTCTCATATCGGGCACAGACGGATCCGAATGATTTGAAATCTGTGTGCCGTCAAGTCCCTGTTGGTGATTTTGATACGAAAAAACATTAGCTAATATTAATCGTGTTAGATTAGTGACTGCAATTTTCCGTTCTATATTGTCCGTGTATATAATGTAATGTGATTCTGTAAAAGTACCTCTACATTTTTTTAAATGCAAAAATGTTGGCAAACACTTATTTTGTTGTGTGTAGATCGTGGCATAGTCCTGGTTTCATTTCTTTCCTAAATTATTTGTAATCGTCGCCGGAGATACCGATACCATTTACCTGAAATGCTTGGCCGCGTAGGCTGCTGTTTGGGATTTCATGGTGGGATTTTTGCACTGGTGGTGGAGTGCGCCTGTCGTCATAAACCCATAAATCGACCCTCATTTGCATGCGGTTACTTTGTTTAAAGTTTTACTCACTTCAGGTTCGGGAGAATCTGGCAGGCGAACAAAATTCTGTACATTTCAACACTGTTCATAATGAACGCTCTTAATAAGAAAACAAGAAATAAGTTGCTCGTCATTATAATTTAGAGATGTAATAAGATAAGGATTGAGTGAGACGCAAAAGCTGAATAATCAGTCTAAAGATTGATGGAAAGCTGAATGTGCATTAGTTATTTTTCACATCGTTTATTAATAATAGTATTAATAGCAAGGTTGATAAACAATGTTTTTTGTTATAGTTATAAATAGACTAATTTGCGTTAAAAATTAATTTGATAATTTTTCTAGCAATTATTATGTATATCTGATATTGACTGTAAAATTAACAAATACCTAAACTATATAGCTTCTATTAAAAATATTGTAGTTATTTCGTTAGTAGTTAAAAGCTAAAATATATTTAAATTAAATAGGTTTTTGTTAAAAAAATAGAACTTAGCAACAAGCATTGCTTTTTTACAAAGAGGACAGATATCATAAAAGATGTTCTTACAAATGGAAAATTTTACGCCTTTTATTAAAATTTTGTTTCTCCTTCTTTCTGATTACATTAAAAATTGTATGTATGTAAGGATAAACTAAGCAAGCTTAGCAATCAATAAAGCATAAGTTGTTAAACACACTAGTCTTAAGCTTTCGGAATTTATTTCTATTCCTTCATCAGGATTTAAAGAGTTAACTTGTGCTTTAATAATTGCTAAGCCCGCTTAGTCTACTCTTTACATACAAGTAGACAGTCGCCCTTTCTCTCCAATACAGTTTTAATATTGCATTAAATACTGAAACTTGTTTGAGTATACCACTTGAGGATTAAAGAAAGGAGCAGTATGTATCTCTTCTTTTGCGACATCTACGTCGGCCGCAACTGAATATCGGGTTGCAGCGAAATGGGCGCATCGTTATTTTCGCCACCGTCCCGTACGACATTACTTCTGAAGGCCACTGTACAACCGTGGTGGGAATAAAGTACTTTATTTTAGAGGTGTTACGAAATAGCTTTTCTATGTACCTAGTACGACCTGTTCCAGTTCCAGTTACGTACCTATTCCAAATACCTGTTCCAGTTCCAAGCTGTTCCGGTCTTGTTCATGATGATACTCCGTCGCCTCGAAAACAGGTGCGCGGAACTGGCAGTTCCTACCTATTCCAGTGTAATAGGTCCTGTTCCGACGCAACACCTCTGCGGTAAACTATATCGAGTGTCGACAAGGCAACGTTTAGAATCGGGGCATTCTGTTCATAATTTTGTTATGGACCAGCATTTCAAATAGGTAATCAACAATACATGAAAATTCATTTTCAATTAAAGTTTTCTATTTGTAGCAAATAGCAAACTTAAGATGAATTTAATGTAGCATCGTTTTATCAAAATAGGGAGGTTGTACAAAAAATGTTGTATTATACTTTTGCCAAAAGTGGTTTCATTTTGTTTTGATTCACATTTCTGTACATTACTCATAAAATGAGCAACTATTATTATTACTTTTATACATATTCATAAAGTATGAATAGCTAAAAATTCTAACTGGAATATTTATCAAAAATAAACGGTGATATAGCAAAAGCTGCTCTTTGTACTTGCTGCAAAATAGCAAAATACTTTCAAATAAGTAATCGTAACGTTACTGGAAATTAGAATAACTATATTGCTTTATGCATGCATTTCTACTCTTCAAAAATTCCAAAGGTATATGTTTAATAACAACAAGTATATCGCATCGATGAGAATAGCTAAACGAAACTGGCAGGTCGTACCTGTTCCAGTGTAAAAGGTCCAGTTCCAACGCAACAGTAATAGCTCCAGTTACGTGTTACGCTCGTATTCCAATCGAAAACGCCCGATGGGAGACTGTGGACTCGTAATAGGTACATCAGCTTGTCCGGAACAGGTACGCGGAACTGCCAGCTCGTACCTATTCCACTGTAACAGGTCCAGTTCCAACGTAACACCTCTACTTTATTTCCACCACGGGCAGAACACTTAAAAATATGGTTAGTTGCGCGTCTTGTGATTGTTAATTGACACCAATAAATAAAAATTCAGGAATAACATTCCGAATGTAAGTGTTTTTAATACTAAATTTGTCAGACAGTTAAAAATAATACCATATTTTGTTTACATGAAAATTTAAGGTTATGGTGCAACAAATCGCATGGTATACATAACATTCCGAATGTAAGTGTTTTTAATACTAAATTTGTCAAACAGTTAAAAATAATACCATATTTTGTTTACATGAAAATTTAAGGTTATGGTGCAACAAATCGCATGGTATACATAGGCATAGTCCAATTGACACGCGCAATAACTTGACACAGACCGAGCTTTATTTACTAAAACACCATAATAATGTACCCATCTAGATAATAAGCTTCGGTTTTTCACTGTTCTACCCTGATTGACTAATAATTTTATACAATATTTCGTTGCCACTGCCAAATCGAAAACAGTAGCCGGTCATATGGAATCTCCATTCAGATCCCATTAATCGAATCATATGCTCATTCCAGTCAGTTTTATACCTATGTATGTTTTTTGTATATGATGAAATGTCAATTGCACCATGGTCTTATCAAAGCTTGCTATCGTGCTTTAAATTTAACGTGAGTCTAGTCACAACCTACGCCGTCTAGTAATGCATGGAAGGTCATCATAATAACATATTAACGCTACCGAAAAACCGTACGGGAATGCAAGCTTTTAAAATTTGTGGTGTCCCATTAAAAGTAATTGCAAAAATTGTATTATTAAAAAATAGCTTTGCCTTAAAAACTTAAGTCGACTATTGCGTATAAAGGGCGCAATATTTATTGTATTTGTTTATTTAAGAATATTTATTCTACTATCATTTTAATAGAATATTTTCTTATGTTCTATTTTATTTTTATTATTTTTTAGTTTTTATTTTGTTTTTTCCGATTCCGAATTTATCGTCAAAGACTGTGCTGCTTCACTTGTTTCTCCCCTGTACATTATTTTCAACTTAATTCTTAAAACTTCCATTTTTCCTGACATTTAGAAAACGACTTCCATTTGTCCCATCTTCAAAAAAGGAGATCGATCAGAAATAACCAATTATCGTCCAGTAACAATACTGTGCTGTTTTGCAAAGCAACATTTTCAAATCTCGTTTGTTTCACATTTCACAGCTGAGGCTTTGGACTGCTGCTCACAGGTCGATGTAATTTACACCGACTTTCGCAAAGCATTTGACACTGTCGATCACAACATTCTCTTAAGTAGGTAAGCTCGAAACATTTGAATTCTCTCCCGCTTTACGTCTATTAGTTTCATCCTATCTAAATAACAGACACCAGTTCGTCCGCTATCGTAACTTTAAATCTACCCTATTTGTTGCGACCTCCGGAGTACCTCAAGGATCAACCTTAGCCCCTCTTGTTTTATACTTTTTATCGATGACACTGTTGATATTCTAGAGTTTCAAAAGCTCCTTTACGCCGATGATCTTAAGATTTTCTGCAATGTGACTGTTTAGCCTTACAGCACGATTTAAATGCTGTATCTCAATGGTGATCGTCAAACAAACACTCTTTTAGCATTAACAAATGTGTTTGTATCTCTTAATCTCTTTCCCATATATCATCATTACAGCGTCGATAATGTCACTTTATAACGTGTTCCTCAATTCAAGGATCTTGGTATTATTTATTATTTTGATGAAAAATTTACTTTCAATATCCACATTTCGGAAACAGATAAAGATGCCTTTAAACTACTAGGCTTTATATACAGAAACTGTCGTGACTTTAAGAACGTCAAATCGTTACAATTGTTGTATTACTGTCTAATACGATCAAAATTGGAGTATGCTTGCATAATTTGGTGCCCTGTCTACAGGATTCATAGTGACTTGATTGAAGCTGTTCAAAGGCGCTTTCTGAAATTCTTAGTTTTTATCGTGGACGGAGTTAATCCCGTTAGAGGATTGTACCAATCTGTCCTCCTAGCCAGATTTAACTTGGTTCCTCTTCAAACCCGTCGAGCCGTATTCAGTGTCAAGTTTCTCTGGGAGCTTTGGACTGTCGTTATATTTTATCTAAACTCATGTCCCCCAATTTAACTCTAGACGTGTTCCAACATTCTACTGCAGGACCAGTCGCACCAGTATACTAGCAAGAGCTCTAGTAACAACGATGTGCGACAACTTCAATCTGGTATCTGACTCCTGCGATATTCACTTCGAAAGCATGCCTTCAATTGCTAAGAATTTATATAGAATCTTCGTAAACATCTTGTAACTAATTTGTCATTGTTTTGTTGTTGTTTGGTTCATAAAGCTATGGTTTGTTTGAACTGTTGTCCTGAGCTGGGTCTAAAAATCCTAATCAAGTTGTGGTCCTACGTGCGGTCAAAAAAGAATGTCTCTGGTCTCCCTTCAACAATACGTTATCAGGATAATCTTGTGTCGAATCCAACGGATATTGTTGGAATTTTTGCTGACTTTTTTGGTACCGCTTACGTAAAAAACAGTGATGATGCACAGAGTCAAACTAATCTAAACTTGTGTGGTGATGTGTCCATTGCTGCAACAATGCATTTGTTATCCATTTCGGATGACGACATCATTGCGGCTGCGAAGAAGATGAAGCCAAACTTGACTGCTGGGACGGACAATATACCGTCGTTTATTGTGAAAGATTGTGTTTGCTGTTTTTATCCAAATGTCTGGAAGAGTTCAAAGGTTTTTCCGGTTTTCAAGTCCGGAGATCGAAGTAATGTTGAAAATTATAGACCAGTAGCCATGAGCTCCAATTTCGCCAAAATTTTTGAGTCTATTTTTGCAAAGTATCTATACAACCACATGCACATATTTATAAATGAAGGTCAACACGGTTTTATAAAGGTTAAATCTACTGCAACCAATTTATGTGAGTACACGCAATTGCTTTCTAATAATTTACAAAATCAGTTACAAACTGATGTTATTTATACAGATCTATTAAAAGCTTTTGATGTTGTCGATCATCGCATTTTATTGCAGAAATTATAAAGTTACGGCTTATGTGACTCTTTGATATTGTTTCATAATTCTTTGTTTACAGCACGATTTCAATATGTTGAATATTTAGGTTAATTCAAAGCTATTTCAAACATGTAATGGAGTAGTGCAAGGTTCCAATTTAGGACCACTTTTGTTTTTGTCCTTCTTTAACGATGTTTTTTCTATATTTAAGTCGCACGTATTGGTGTACGCAGATGATTTGAAAATTGTAAGATGCGTAAAATCTATTGAAGATTGTACTGCGATGCAAAATGATCTGGAACAGTTTTCTCTCTGGTGCGCAGAAAACATGATGAATCTAAATATTGTTAAATGTAAGATTTTTTTCTGTAGGATTCAGAATCCGATTGTTTTTCATTACAGTGTTAACGGTACTAAGTTGGAACGTGTATCTCAAATAAAAGATTTGGGAATCACTTTTAATGGTTCTCTCTCATTTAACTTACATATAGAGCAAATGTGTGGTGATGCTATTAGAGCAATGGGGTTTATTAAGCGACAAAGTAGTGACATCAATAATATTTTATTGTTAGTACATTATTGGATCAATTATCTTTCTTAGTGCCAAGAGTGAATTCAAGATCTTGTGTAATATTTTATGTTTGTCCTTCACGGACTAGTCATCATTTTCATTCTCCGATTGTTCGTATGTGTATAATGAAATATGTAGAAGTGTTGATAGTTTTGTATCGCCATTTGAGTATTATTATTATTATTATTATTATTATTATTATTATTATTATTATTATTATTATTATTATTATTATTATTATTATTATTATTATTATTATTATTATTATTATTATTATTATGACCTGACCTGAACGTTGTCAGTTGGAACTGCTTCCTAACGTTTCGCTGGCAAGCTTCTTCAGAGGTCCTTTCATCTCCGGTGCTGGATGTAGTCTACATCCAGCAAAGTTAGGAAGCAATTCCAACCGACGATGGTCTTTAGACACGGATCAGGACAACAGTTCATCACCTGACCGCTAAAGCCTTAACCAATATGGTTTGTTTATTTTTTTGTTACTTTGTACTTTAGGCTTATCTGTATATTACGTGTAATTGGGAGGTATCCTGTTGCAAATTAAAATTTATTCTGAAAAGTTCCCACATAAAAGGTTTAAATTTTGAAATTGACGAGTTTTTTTTGTTCTCCACCCCATCTTCATAGAACCCTTCGGTAGGTTTAAAGGTCAGCATAACAAGTATTATTGCTGTGTTCTCGCCCACCAGTATGGTAATCAAATTATTCAACACGACTCTGTTTTCAGGCAAAAGGTTCTTCCCCGTCACCTTTCTCGGCAGCATCTTCTGSATAGCCGCGTACTCGTACCTGATGGTGTGGTGGGCCAATATGGTGGGCGAAACAGTGAGGATACCGCCCGAAGTGATGGGTCTGACATTTCTGGCGGCCGGAACTTCAATACCCGATCTCATAACTTCCGTCATCGTGGCGCGCAAGGGGTTTGGAGATATGGCCGTTTCCTCATCCGTCGGCAGCAACATTTTTGATGTTACCGTCGGGTAAGTATACACTGTGCATACGGCATTTATCAACGAACTCATAAAAAGTGCATTAATCAATGCGAATAATGACGTTGACTATATTCAATTGCTATTTTTAACTTGGAAATTGAATTTCAATACTGTCACATGACTTACCCAAGTCATTTATTTAAATTTAGTTCTTACTACCTACTTGGAGTAAGTTAATGTTTTTATTTTACATTTAAAATGTACATAAAAATTTAAGCACAGACATTTTTTTTCGATTTTTTCCGGTTCTTTTTTGCCGAGAAAAAAAATGAGAAAGTATGGATTTTTCAATATCCGTTTCAAACGCCTCGATATTCCGCCGCGGAGATGACGTAAAAGGTTCCCATGCTAACGAAAGCGAGAAACACCAATAATAGCTAGTGCTCTGGCGGCATTTCCAGCAATATTTGTTTACATTTTTTGAGCTGCGTGGCGTTGCCAATGTGGGCATATTTTCGCGATACCGTGAGGAATGTACTCGTAAACTGGCATTGTGGCATTGATACTTAGGCATATTTGTGAAAATAACTTAAATCATCCTTCAGTCAGTTTATTCTATAATGAACAGTTCAATATAATAAGCGCATTCACTGGCCTTTTGATGAAATACGAAAGCACTTTAACCATCGAACCTGCTTTAGAACTAATGTTTTTATTATGAGGAATTAAACGACGCTTGAAACTTGATAATGTTTAGTTTGTATACTTTTGTATGACAACGATATGATAAATTTTGAAACTGTCAAGACGATCTCTGGCCGTCGTTAGGAAAAAAAACGGTAAAGTAACGAATAATTCTAACAACTCTAACCATGCGTTTTTGTTTACATAGTTTGGTCAAGCTTTCGAGTTTCGTCAGATTAAGTGGTGGAGCAAGATGTTGTCGAAGTATTTGGGTAGTCTGTTGTTTTTTAATGTCACAATGGCTTACGTTAAGAAGTGTTTTGTTCCGTGTTGTAAGAATACTACTGCTGATGAACAGTTACGGGTTATTCCTATGTTTACATTATAATATTGACGTTGACGGTTATACTTATACCTTCGCCTCTCTCTCTCTCACTCCCATTGCATTACTTGTATTTCTCTGGCTATTTATAAAACTGACAACAGTGAGCACCTAGTTACCTAAGAAGCTGTAACAGTGCGCATGAAAATTAAAATTATCGAGTAATTTTGGAAATATACAAAATTTAAATAGCCAAGATAACCATTTTGAATAATTTTTGTAATTTTAATATCCCCATATTAAACTGTATATTCGATCATTGAAATCTTTGTGTTGCTGACATATAAGCTACTTTTATTTAAGGTCAAGTCTGTTAGCTTCCATTTTAACGTCATATTTTCTTGTGAACTTTATTTTAATAATAATTGTAAGTGATATTCACGATGGCCATATTTTAACCGAAAGCGTTTTACCGATTATAAAACAAAAGTTGATAAAATTGCAGCTGTTTTAATATGCCAGAAAAGCAAGTTATCAATTATCATTTGTTTAGTAAATCACTCCTAATTTGTTGCAACAGTATCCAGCAACCTTTTTTCTTAATCGTATATGCTTTTCAAAAAATTCGTGTAGGTATAGATCTATCAGTGACGAAAGGTCAGGTCAGGTGACGAATGGTCATGTGCACACTGATCGCGATTATCTTTTATTAGAACCGACATACATAACAAAAGAATTAATCTAGTAGTTTCGATGCTATAAATTATACAAGGTTTCTATAAATGATTCATGCATCCAAACGCTTATGGAAATTATTGATTAAATTAATTTGCCGCCTCTCAGGAAAGTGAGGTACACTTGTCATCTGTCGATTTTTGAATTATTTGATATATTTTAATATGAGAAAACGCCTGGAAGTGTGTATTTTCAATATAATTCTGTAGTGTTTTGTGAGATAATTAACTTTGCGGTTGCAGAAAGCTCAAATTTTGAGGTGACATTGATCTGCAACCTTCAGTACTACCGCCGTGCATATTGTAGTTTGGCAACAGTTACAAAAAGGCGGCACAAAGAATTCAGAAATCACGCTGCCCGCGTTGCATGAATCATTTATAGAAGCCCTATACCTACATTGAGCATATTTACGCAAAGGATGATCCAAATTGATAAAAAGAATGTAGCCTTACCAGAAAAATTCGAATGGCAATATAATACGCTGAAGTCTTGTAACTCCGTAAAACATTAGCCACATGTTACATGTCCACATTTAAATAAAGTATTTCAGTATCAGGGCTTTTCTATACTAGCTGTAGGAGAGAGTTTCCTTGAAACGGACAATAATTATTTTTTTAGCTTTAAAATTTTGTTTTGAATAAAAAGACTAAAATTGCATCATTAGATTACGAGCAGGAGGTTTCCGAATTTAATTTCCCATGAAAATCTGGAATAAAAGTTAGTCATAGGAAAAAAAAAACGGTTCAACTTTATTTCGTAAAATGTCCATTTCATGGACTGTTGCCCTTGTTATGGACAGCTACGCCCATGAAGTGGACACTGTCACATGATACATAAAAACAGTTCGGTATCTACGTTCTGTTGTGAAAATAACATTTCAAAAGCACTTCTTACAAAAAAAAATAAGTCTCCTGTTATTCCACATGATTCATGGGCCCACTTATTACACAAACGACACTGAACAAATTCTTCTGCACTTAAACGATATTCACCTTTACAAACTATGCAAGTAGAATCATCGTCTTCCTTATAACTTGTATTTTCTTCATTTTCAGAACCATATTCTTCTTGCTCTAGTTGACTTAAATATTCTACAAGATCTCGTGGAGGTGGAGATTCATCACGGAGAAAAATTTGAGTGTCAGTATCTGAGTCACTAGTGTATTGTTTTTTTTGCAGCCTTTGAAACTTTTTTGTTCTTGACGTCCTTCTTCTTACCTTTCTTTCCTCCTTCTTGCGCCTTCATCAGTTCATCCTTTTCAGGTGTGTCTGTTATAATTGAGCATTTCCCTTTTTTTCGGCTACACGTTTTACCTGTTTTTCGTGGAGGTGCTTTTGGATAGGGTCTTAATATTTCCGGAGAAATTATTCCTAACTCTTTTCGTCCTTCTTTTGTAATAGTTTTGTGTAAAATACCGCTTGTAGAAGGACGGTTGGGATCGGCAGAAGTAGATGGCTGGTCTAAGATATTGTCGTTTTGTGTTAGATCCACTCTTGACTGTAAGACGGTAGGTGAACTACTACTGTCCTGGATTATAGACGTCAGATCAGGTCTGTCAGTTATACTTGAAGGAAGGAAATCATCGTCGTTGAAGATGTTAGAGTTAAATGGGTAAATACCAGTTTTTTTAAAGCTCTTGCAGATATTGCCGATTGTAAATGACTCACTAAAAGCAGGATTAACAAACTCGGCAACCTCGTATATTGTTACAGATTTTCCTGGATTGCCTGTTAGCCAATCATTCATTGCTTGTTTGTACCTTGACTTGAACGGACTATAAATTGCCACATCAAGGGGTTGCATTCAGCCTCCACTGCATCTTGAATTTCTTCATCAGACTTTCTAACTCTTTTGGCCATCACAATCTATAAAAAAGATGTTGAAAATTACTAAAAATTAGCTTCTGAAAACAAAAACAAAATGGGTACATATCATTTTTTCATTTGAAAACATCAATTAATAAAAAATATTTATTATAACTTTTTAAATAAGGTTCTCGGGCTTAGGGTAAAATAAAAGATCACTTATTTACTGCCAACGATTCGCCCAATGCTTGGGCTTCGTCAAGGCTGTAATTTATTGTAAGCACAACAGTAATATTCACAATATTGACTTATCTGTACCTAAATTCGTATATATAATAGTATATAAATACCTATATGTAGGTAAAACGATATTATGAATATTACTGTTGTGCTTACAATAAATTGCAGACTTTACAAAGCCCAAGCACTGGACGAAACGTCGACAGTAAATAAGTGATCTTTTATTTTGCCCTAAACCCGAGAACCTTATCTAAATTAAAAAAGGAGCGCGAGAAATTAAAATGGATTTACTATAACATTTAGGAAGCAATAAATAAATAAATTATTTGCCTACATAAATGAAGAGAGAATAACTATCGCATTTTGCATGGCAAATATCTTAACAACAGACAATAATTTTATATTTTCCTTGAATCGGACATATTGGTGCCCATAAATTGGACGTCCAATTCTTCGGCGCCAAGGTGTCCGGTTCAAGAAATATGTCCCCTTAACACGTAACCTCAAAATACGATTCTTACATATTGTTATACTGATAACATCACATACCTGTCTGATGAGAAACAATCCCGCAATTTTGTATCCAAAGATCGGTTAATAATCGTCACTAGAAAGGGAGTTATTCACTTCGCAAATTCACATAAATATTTACTGTACCGACATCGCATTTTTCAATGCATGTCTCGTCATCATGAAGCGCGCCACTGATCCCGCCTTTGTCCACGAGATGTCGCTTGACAACACATACWTGAGACGTCAGTAGACGATGCTCTATTACTGTCGGGTATAGTAGGAAACTAAGCCGTCCGATTCATTGGCTGTCCAGTTCATAGGAACTCTCCCCTACTTTTGAACAACACTTAATTGCAATTAATTTGGCAAGTGAAGCAACATGCAGAGTTAATTTAATGTCCGGTACCTACAGGCTAAAAGGCTATATTTCTTTTAGCTACCATTTTCGGAACCTGAGGAGATCACACAAACCCCAGTTAACTGCATATACCTTAAATGTTCTTAGGAGTAGAGGAATAAAGGAGTGGTATACCTACCTCTCGGGATATACCAGAGACACAATCAGTCAACACTTTTAATGCTGTGATTTTTCACAAATTTGACAAATTCGCTGATAATCCCGTTTGTATAGCGTTTTTTTTTTCAAATATAACACCAAACCTGCAAAATTGTAAAGAAAATAGCGGAAGTAAGAGTTTAATATTCTTACAAAATATATTTTACAAAACTTCTGTTTCTGTTCTATTGAACAAAAGTATAATGCTACTTGTGATTTTGTACTTTTACCAAACCCTCTGTTAGAAATTTATTTTTAAACTTTTAACAATTTACTTTGCACTAATTAAACCCTTGTTTGTGTGTCCCAGATTTTCGAATCGCACTATATTCAAGAGTCTCTTTTTTTAACGCAACTGTTGCATTAATGAGTCTCCATTGCGCATTTCTGGGCATTTTTTAGTTCCCTTGTGATAAATTAGTTCGGCCCCATGTTCCCAGTGTAATTAATTCGCACTTGCAAAAAATTTTGCTCTCGTCACATAACGCGAAAGCAGCTTTACTGTCGGTGGCAGCTCGTGATGACGTCATAACGGCAAACAAAAGATCTTTGTATTGCGACTGGGCCTAAATACACAAAAGTGTTTGCATCGCATACCCCGTGTGTCCCTACATCGCTAAATGAGTTTGCTAATCTAAGCTAAATGCTTAATGAACAGTTATCCGCTATTTGAATGTCTGTTTTTATAATGAAAAGTACAATTTCGGTGATGTGTGCAGAATTAAAATGTATCGAACCCTACTTGCTCCTACCATTGTGTGAATATTCAGTTAACTATATATTTGTATAACTCATGGTAAAATGAGGAACAAGACCTAGCATGGAACAAGACCAACTAAATTTAATTTAAAATTTATTGAAAAAGTGATTTCACCAGCTTTTTAAACCCCTGTATCGACCATATGTAAACCATATGTAATACAATATACAATTTATATTAAAATAAGATTTAATAAAAAAGCAAACAGCAAAAATGTTTATTTGAAATACGCTAATTCTTTTATTGGCGCATTTTCCACTTCCTTTATGTTGTCCGCACTTTTTTTCCGCCTGATGTCTAATGCCTGTCACACTCATAGCTCGAAAACGTCTCAATGGATCGGGTTCGTTGGACAGGTTTTGGCTAAACGATGATCAACATGTACTTTTTTGCTTCTATGCTTGAAATTAAATACACCTAGACGATATAAGAAAAATGCGATAAAATCTTTCGCTGAAAGGGCTTTTTTAATCTTGTTTCCTTTTGTGGGGGTCACACTTTCTCCCTTCAAAAATCTACAGTAATCATCCAACATGGCTGGATGGACTCCATCGACCTATACGTAGGTAAGGTATTTTCATTGTTCTTATATCTTAATGAAGTCGTTCAACATATACACATCGCTGATTGTAATCATCAGTAACCTAAAAATCTCTCATATGCCGAGTTTCCAAAATATTGTGTGACTTTTACCCAGGTTCGTCCGCCATATTGAATCTGCCATTTTGAAAATCTTATTTCAGTATAGTAGTCAGCGGCATCAAAATTTATTTATACACACTACCTCCTTTTTTTGCTGTATAAATCGGCCAGTCAAAGTTGTTTTGATTCACTTTCGAAGTTTGGCCAGCTTTTTCGATTTTCTACCACTGTGTGTGGTATGTCGCCGCTAATTTACAAAGCTTCCTGCTTTGAAGTAGTTAGATATTTGGCAACAACAAACGAAGACTTAATAAGAGAATAAGTTTAATATTATAAACAATCAGTTTTAGGTTACCTTTATTTAAGGATGCAACTCCTTTTAATGACCCCTCATACAATTTACTGCTTGCCTATATAAAAAGGTCTACCTACTATAGGCTCGTTGAAAAGTAGAGGTATTAGGGCTTTATGAATTTTATATTATTAGAAAGTACTAGCATTGCAAAATCAATGTTACAAAAATCCTGTCAGCCAGTGTTTTTAATTTATTTTCTGCTAATGAATCTCGGCAAAAATTAGTGTATTTTAAGAATTGTGAAAATAAATTAAAAATATAAAATCTGGTACTATTGTAGCTGTTGACTAGCTTAACAAAAAAGGCTATTTTTAAACTAGCGCATGGCGCGAAATTCGAAATTTTGAATAGTACCTTTAGAATATTATTTGTTCCCAAAACTCAAAATAACATTTGAAGCATAAGAGGTTTGTATCAAATGATGAAGCCGTTCAAAAGTAATTTGCAAACCAAAACAACAATTATGTTATGAACATTCTACCAGGTATTGAAAATATTTAGAGGTAATGGTATGGCTAGAAAAGGTCTTAATATCCATGGGTTCGCAAAGTAACAGTTTCGAAGATAAACAAGATTATTCTTTTATAATCTAACGGAGAATTAAGGCACATGCATTTTATGTGTGGTCGTGCTAATGGCATTGCTACCGAAGCGTGAGGTCTTTGTGGTGAAGCTTAACCAATTCTCCAGATTTCTTCAAAACGTATGTTTAGAAAAATCACCAGTTCATTGAGCAAGCAGTGCTATTTATCCGGCAGACCGAGGTCGGTATGTACTCCTAGAGAAAAAGAAAAAATTCTAGCGGCCGAGGTAGAAATCAGTGCTACGTTTTATGTTTAGAGAATTTTCCACGAACAGTTGCTTTGTCCGTACCATGCTGCTGCTGGTTTCTATGTAATTGGGATGCTGGCGACCCCCGCCATCTTGCCAATATTCGTTTTACTGACGAGACCGTGGTTCACATGAAATACGCACGGCATCTGGACATCGCACACGTTTTTCATTAAACATTTGGATGAGTATTGTAGGCAACAGGTTTATTGTTTTATCAAACCAATTAGAGGTGCTAATTATTAAACTTTCTGCAGAACCCAATGGGTAATGTTTTCGATGACATTCTTTTAGACTAAAGACAACAAATATTGTTCCAGCTTGATAATGCTCCAGCTCGTTTTTCGATTGCCGTTAGAGACCACTTATACCAAACTTTTTCACGTAGGTGGGTAGGAAGGGACGGACCTGCAGTCCTATAGATTTCTTTTTTGGGGAACATTAGCCTATGCTACTACTGCAAATATCCTCGAGAAGCWGCCATTGAGGGGGGTTTCAGAAATAGTTTGAATATCCTTCAAAGATGTCATGACTGCTTGAAAATAGGAGGGCGCTTTGACCACTTTATGTAACTTTGTTCTTTGTTTTTGTTAGAAGCTTCTTCCGTTTGTAGATACTTAATGAATAAGTAATAAATTTAAAAAAGAAATTTTCATATCTCCGAAACCGAAACAAAGTAATTTTCATACGCATGTTTACTCAAAGACTTTTCTGTTTGTACATACTATCTGTTTGAATAATTTACACTGTTTTTTAATCAGAACCGCGATGCTCAGGTTTTTTTTATTAAAACATCAAATAAGGCCCAAAAATCATACCGTGCAATACGAGATGCACAATGCACAAGTACTGAGGAAAACGCAGATAACTATAAATGTTTGGCATAAAATTCTCTATAAAAAGATATAGACGACATTTTTCCATTTGCAATTGGTCATCCCTTATAAGCGTCTAATATTTAGGTTCTCGAAAAACACCAAAGCACATGTGTAAAATGCAAATGTTTAATTAAAGGAAAATGACAAATTCCACAAAAAATTCTGGTGACGCAAACAGACTTCAAAGGATTATTTTTGACATGAAAAATTATTTTTACCTAATTAATGTTTACATGTTTTCAACTAACTCAATTTTTAAACTAAAAGAATTAATTATCTGCACTAAATTTTAGTTGAAAAACTGAATAACGGAAAAAATAAAATATTTGTTCTATCATAAACATTTCTTTCAGTCATTTTTCATCACTGAAAATTTGTTCTTCTAATCATGTCTTAAATAAACAAGTTTGCATTTTACAGCTCCGCTTTGGCGTTTTTAGATAATTGCACTGTTTTCCAATGCAAGCATTCGATATGTCTGGAGAATAACACTTGTCGTCCTCGACCGTTTTACCCTTTGCATTTTTCTCCTATGTACAGCTGCATTTGTAAAAAGTTGATGCGGTGTACGATATTTTGGTGGTTTTTATTTTTTTTATAAATGCCCGGGCGTCCTGGTTTCTAACAACTTACACTTCTGTTTCCGAGGTCATTCCCGATTCCACTAGTTTTATCTTTCCACTAATTATTGTAATTTCAGTGCCTATTTTGCCTGGACTATGTTAATTGTGTAAGTTTAATCCGAGATTACGATGAATAACTAGACTTTTGTTTTAAAGTATGCAGCGCTTATGGGGTTATAGGCCATTTAATCACCAATACTCTTTCAGACATATAAATTGTTTTGATATTAACGAAAACGTTTTCATTCCAGATTACCAGTGCCTTGGCTGCTATACGGCATTATATACGGGAAACCCGTAGAAGTGAACTCGGTTGGTATGGTATGTTCCATAACAATATTATTCATGATGCTGCTCTTCGTCATCATGTCCATCGCCTGCTTTCGATGGAAAATGAATAAGGGACTAGGTTTTACTATGTTTTTATTATACTTCGTTTTCGTAGCTGTATCATTGATGTTCGAATATGAAATAATAGTTTGCCCAGTTTAGAATAGGCTTTATTCATGTCAACCCTCACCTTACACAGTGTGTTCGAAAAACCTCCAAGCAACATCGTTGATCTTTTTGTCAAATGCCGAATTATTTTTTATCTTTATACACATACCGTAAAAATCATCCATTAAATACGCAGTAGTTTGGAAAAATTCATTGAAAGCTGTACTTTGGTATGAATCTTAATATTGTAGTTCTACACAAACTGTCGAAAATTTGTTACTGACGCTAAAAATTACTAGGGGTCACAAAAACTGGTTTTCGTAAATACCTTATTAAGGGTCACGTTTACAAAAAAATATATTAATTATCAGTCATTTGTTTTTATTGTTACACTGCACAATATGCTCTACGCATAACGGTTCTGTAAACCCCGCAAAGTATTATAATATTTCTAGAAAATCAATTAAAAAACTGATATGTTTTCTGTAACCACCAACGAGATTAAGATGGAGATTTCCGTCATCAATAAAAGAGGTGGTTCAGTGTGTCATCTAAATCTAAATCCAAGTTACAAAGCCGCTTTTATTTACAAATTTCACTATTAGAAACTAAACTAAAGCAATAGTTGATTTTCAGTTATGTATAACACACTATTTAAAAGGTGGTTTTTGTAATCCGTTGTGTATTATTTTTTTGTACATAAAAGATTCATTTTTGCTGCACAAATAAATATGAAGCTTGTGTAGAATACAGGAATCTACAACCCTCACTACTGTGCGCGCCAGGATAGAAGCCGCACTTTAGGAATGTAACATCGTCCACAATTTGAACGAAGCTGCGCCAACCTGAAACTGCGACCATGAATAAGCTGATCACGTCAATGATTTAAATGTCTGACGATAACGGTCGTCCCCACCACGTCCGCCTTCTTTCCTGGTACGAACGTAATGTACTACCCTCCCCCCCCCCACACACACACACACACACATTTGCACAACGAAAATGAGTCTTACACAAAGCACAACAGGTTCATCAACCCTTGCGATAAATTCTTGCTTTAGTTTACTTTCTAATGATAAAGTTTGAGAGCAAAAGTAATTTTCCCGCTTTGATAGATATTGGACAGATTTAGGTGACGCGCGGGAGTTAAAAATTCCACCTTACCAAAGTTCTGCTTTCTCTGGACCACTAAACTATTGCACCATGCCATTGAAATAAAACAAAGTACAAAAATATCTTTGTTTACTAGTTTTTTTCAAATACACTGTATTTCTTAACCGATAGGTTTGTGGAGGTTTTTTGGGCACAGTGTGAAAAACACTATAGCCAAGTTAGCTGGATTTCTGGTTTTGGGCATTTCATGTATTGTTAACTGTTACACAAGGATTAGATAGTTCCTTTAACATTAATAAAGATGTATTATTTTGATTTGATCCTGTACAAAGGACAGTACGTGCAAGAGAAGCATAATTAAAGACACCAAAACGCCCTGTCACCCCAAAGGTCAAGATTATCTTGCACGTAGGTAATTAAAAAACCGTCCAAAGACGAGTGACTATAAACATTATTTTGACCTCAGTGATAATAGCCTGATAGCGTACCATAGACTGCATGGCCAAATGTTTATTTACCGGGTGAGGAAATATACAATTACTTATTACTTCGATCAATTTTAATAAGAACTGTTTATTTCATTGCTCAAAAATGGAAACGCTTCATGTAAATAAAATATTAGGTAACCCAAAACGCACCCGGTAAGTGGAAAATTGTTAGGGAAATCCAAAAAAGACCTATGAAAAATTCCTACCCAAGCTAGCAAGGTTAAAAGTGTATAGGCACAAAATTTGACTTCCAGTGTTTCATATAAGATGTATAAGCTTCATCCCACCCTCATAGCAATAAAGCATTAGCCATTTTTGATAACGACATTTTAGTTTGTAGCCAAGTTTTGATAAACGTCGTGAGTGGGTTATTCTTTGCTGAGAATGACGAACACAAGATAGGGGAAGAAAAATTACACCTTTCGGAGATCTTGTGTAGAAGCGCAGCGGAACATACATAGGTACTTAAGATACACTGTGTAATTTTAGATGATCCTAGAATAGGCTGTAATTAGAGTTACTACATATATTGTAAATAGTTGTTTGGGCACTGAGGCTTGCATATCGAGCCTTTGTGGAAAGTGCCTACTGTTCCTTTTTGTTACCCGATGTGATATTGCAAAATGAGCAACAATATTTGTTCTCTGTTGACAATGATATTATTTCTGACGCTTACATTTTTATTCATTAAATTCTTAATTGAGAAGATGTACTATAATACGAATACTTGTACCTTATAGTGCACAAATCCTGTGCCTTTTATAATTTTATTCTGTCACGCCGCTTAGCCTTTTCAAATGTCTGGAAATCACCCAACTTTCCTAATCGGTAGTGATGCTACGAGAAACAAGAATTTCGAAAAGAGACGATAAATACTCCCCGAAAAATGAGACGAGACGAGAATTTCTCATGCAAATTACTTGTTGGCTGGGTATAGATTACTAGAGGAGTTAGATTCTTTATTATTACCTATTTATTTATTATTGTTATTATTCCAGTCACAGTTGCGAGAAATAGGACACGTTGGTACTTATTGTTTATATTTTATGAAAAATAAAAAACAAAATCATTTTGGACAAATCGTAAATTAAATGTATTTGCATCATTTTCTCAAACAAATTACAAGTATACCAGGAATGTAAACATAGTATAGTATCTGAGCAGATTCGGCTTTTAAGCGGTTTCTGTTTTCGAATAGTCAACCCTGCCCTTAAAAATAATCGCTCTGAAAGTACACTAGTAGCAGGTATACTCATTAAGTCTTGCCATTTTGGATATGTTTGGGTATACTTTTTCGTGCTGTTTTCACCATGAAAAAATGTTTTCAATTTTGTTGCATCCATATTCCGAAACCCTCTCTCAGTTATCTGAATTTGCCGTTTCAAATAGAGACGTTATGTCAATGATATCAGATGTAGAACGCTCAAAAGTTTCCATGCCTTCATTGCTATCCCATCTACAAGTTTGCTCATTTATCCCCACAAAATAGTTCAAACTTTTCTATAGAATATTTTACCATTTCTCGGCCCCATGTGGTTAATTCGAACGTTTCTTTTGTGCCGTGGATCAAACAACAGTAAATCCGGTTATTTTTAATAACACTTAAATAATTTGTCTGATGCTGCTTGGTATGCTATAATGAGTTGCTGATCTACGTTATTTGCAGCTTCCTTTTCCTTCAACAGAGTTATGGATTTTTCCAGTTTGTCTATATTAAAACAAATAAGTGTAAGGTTTTTCCCCTCGTAATGTGACAGAAAGTGCAAAAAAAATCTCTAAGATTTTGCACACGTTGTCAATAAGGTACCAGTCCTTAGGTGGAATTAAGAATTGCCTTAAATCCTGATGATCTTCAAACAAAGCGTGTGAAGCTATCTTAAGTTGCAGTCCCACTTCAAGCATTTCATACGATACAGCGTTACTTTATCTACCTTCAATTGAACTATGTTAATGTTTACTGCTTCACAGGAAGCTTTCAACTGAAGTTGCCACTGCTCAGAATTCTTAATTTTGATAAATAAGAACCTCAATTTTCCGACTAGTGTTTCTGAAGCTACATCTTCCAAAACATCGTTTTAATCTTCACTTTCACATTCAGTTTCGTTATTTATTATTCGTAAATAAACTTGGTGTTCCCAGAAGCATTATCAACTGTGCTCCCTGTATTTCTTTTCGATTCCGTAACTAATCAGACAGTTGCGAAATAAATTAGCAATAGCTTTTCCGGAGTGTTTTGCATTACTTGGCATAGAGTCTGGAACGAGGGAATTCAAATCCCAGTTGATTTGATAGAAATTAACGTCCAGCCATCGACGGTGAGGAAAATTTTCCAGTCATTACCTTGTAGAATGGACGTTACAGCTTTCTTCTTAATCAAATACTGGGTACCGGCTTTGCTTCTAGTGTTGAACGCTTAGGTAGTTATATCGTTTTGTTCAAATAGCGGAACAGTGTTACCGTATATTAAAAAACACTGAAGGGCAGGTACTTCACCGCTAGCCATTCAATTGATTTCTCTTCAAAATGTCCCTAAATGGCACAAGGGTTTATAAAAAAAATTATTTAGGTGTGTTGGAAAACATAGATGCAGCTATACCTTCACTTCATGCTGACTCAATATGTGAGTTATTTTCTTAATCTTTTTGGTTGCGCTCTGTGGATAAAGATTAAATGATTCTTCTTCGTATTTGGCAACGTTGCTTAAGACCAGTTGTATGTCCTAGTTTGATTTGAAGTACGTACCACTTGTTCGTTACAGTTTTGCACAGTTTGCACTTTGCTTTCTTATCCATCCATTGCCAAAGTCAATGATTTTAAAAAATTTTAATTTTGAACTCTGTGTGTGCTCACTTTCACTTTGTTCTTTTTCTGTTGAGGTGATAGGCTGGGACATGTCACTCCCTACCGCGTATGCTAGATGTAATTAAAACCTGCATTTTAAAAAAAACTTATCAAAATTCTTTGCTGGTTAAGCTGCTACTACACGGCTCCATTGAAAGGAAAAATTCAATATTGATTGCAGCCTCAAAAACAAAACAAATAAATCAGATTGTCAAAATCGTTTTATGAGGCACTTATTCATTAAATCAGTCTAAACGTGTATTTGCCTTTTACGCCGATTGCAGCGGCGCATCGTCAAAAATATACCAGAAATCTTACATGAGAAACGAGACGAGAAATTGTTTCTACCAGACGAGAAGTTATGTGTTTCTAGTCTTGTGCTCTCGAAACTAAATGAAAATTAGTCGATTTCTCGTTCCATCTCATCTCGTGGCATCACTACTAATCGGAATTCACATAAGCAGATGATAATGTGTACAACAATTTCTGAAACTGAAACATGTTAATTAAGCGTCACAAAATTTATGTTTTGAGAGGCGTTTTATATTTATTGCTTACATTATAAAACTTGTGAATTTTTAATAATAATTAGGCTTTGCCTCCATAAAAAAACTGTACATTAAAAACATGTTTAATCCAAATATTTGAAAAGTTTGAGCTGGCTTTCTTTTGTGAGATGTACCTTCTTCGCTTAAATTTAGCTGACCTTTAAAATATACATATCCTCTGTATGCATAGAGATTGTTTCAAACCTACAAATTGTGATTCTTGTTGTCGTGAAGCACCAAATCGGAATGGAATAACGTTTATTACAAAGTAGAATAACTATTAAAACATAGATGAATGTGCTTCGGAAACCATTCTTCTACTCAAGTTTCTATTTATCGAAAGTACCATACATCGATTGTGTATTCTACCATAATAATATATAACCCTGTGTTAACATCTTATAAGCTAAATGATAAAACGTGCAGATGAAAACGTTGAACAAGAACAAGAGATCACACTTGTTTTTGTTCAATGCATCGCCAGAGCATTAGATAACAACAAATTAGTGTGATTGACAATTTTAGGAAATATTAGAAATATCAGATAGCTGGAATAAGTGAAATAAAATATAAAATAATATAATATGGTTTGATTGAGCAAGAAAAAAAGGTAGTTCAGTAACACCTAGGCATATCAATATTTCAAATTTCCGCTTGAAATTGTTAACCTTCTAAACTACTATATTATACACTTATTAGGACTGTAGCAAATATAGTGATCTATCCTAATCAATCTATTGTTATATCTCTATTTATGATATATTCGAGAGATGATTTATTGTTGAAAAATTTTACCCTTTCATTAGTTTTTTACTAATTGGATAAGTATTCCGTTGTAAAGCGCTAGTATTCTTTGTACTATTAAGCGTACAATTTTAAGAACGGTTATATATATTATAACGTTAACAAAAAAAATTAAGTTTTGTCACGTTACGCGAAGCGTAGTAAAACATATTTTTGATTTTGTCTAAGATGAGAAAGAAACGACCACCTGACATACCTACCATTTATAATCATATCGAAACATGTTGGAATGAGATACTGCCCAACCTGTTTAACAGTTGTTTAATGCAGAATGATAAGGAATAGATCAAAATTTTAAGGAATAATTTGTAATTTTGACGCTAAATTTTTCAAGGGACAGGTACTTGTCACAATTTATATACCATTATACAGCACACGAAGAAACTTTATTTATAGTGAATACCTGGTGCACATTTAAGTTATAATTTTAATTTTATGTATCCAGAGCAAGTCACACTGCTACCAAATTGAAAAAAAGATAATTCATATTTTCAGGTTGTGTTCATAAATCTACAATATATTCAACTTATGGCAGCTCAAAAGTTATGCCCAAGAGCTGATGCATTTTTAAACGTATATAGTAGCTGTGTGGAGTTGCTCTAGGTACATTCATACCTATCTACATCAAAGAATGACCTATATGAAATACTTAGTCATTATGTTAACTTTTTTCTTATACCCTGTCCCCAAATACTTATTTAAATTTCAAGTACTTCTAATGAAATATAACGAGACTTGCATTTAAACCCAATATAATAAACTGTAGCGATCTGTTTCCCTTACATTCTTTGCAATGTATGGTGTTCTTGATTCTGTAGTAATATTACTGCTTAAAAACAAAAAAATACTACGTAGCAAATATTTCATTCTTACTGTATGCATCATACAGTATTACTGTTAAAATGAAACAAATACGCACTTGCTGTCATAAATGTCAACATACCATACTCACTTGTATGTCAGCTTTTAGACCAATACTATTTCCATTATTAACTCCGCTACATAAAATAAATCACACCTATTGTTTTCTTTTTAATCGTTCATGAACCATATCAGAATTAATATTGTTAATGATGTATCTTGTAGATTGTTATAGCTAGCAAATTTTTATTGTATAATAGAGAGATGTAATATTGACGCCATTTAATGGTATGTTACTTTTTGCCGACAATATAATATGTACATTGAAAGATCTTTTTTTCTTTCCCCGCAAATACCTTAATTTTCGTTAGATAAAAAGTGTATTGTTGCGACCTTCTCATACATATATAACTATATACACAAGGGCGGCGCAGCGCCAGGCGAGAGGAAACAGTGCGAACCTTGTGTATACATATATAATATGTTATGTAACGTGATAACTGGATATTCGACCTTTTTCTTCTCTTAAATAATACTCTTCATATTACGGACCAAGCTTTCGGTGTGGATTTTATTCTCACCTTCAGGGTTGCTACAAATGGTTGCAATGTATTTTACAGTTTTTTTTTATAAAATTAACTTACAATATCCGGGATTATATTTGACAGTTTCAATTTTAAACTGACAAGTTTGTTTGTTTATTTATCCTCAGATAATCCTCAGCTTTTTTTAAGTTGTTATATTTCAATTTGTTTCTCTACAAAGTTATAAAATTCATTATTACACAATTTTATATAATTCAGAATTAAAAAATACTATACCGATATTATAAAATAGTTTTTTAATATATTTGTTATAATTTAGCAAGCACATATAAATTACACTTATAATTTGTATATCCGTTTTTTGTTTATGTTATTATTACATCTATTAATATTTATCATTTCTAAAATTCTGGCTCAGTATGTAATGGACATGATACGATAATTATCGTTTAATATAAATTACATAAAACAAGAATTTGATGATTTAATACTTATTATTTATCTGATGGTATTGATGAAATAATGCAAGTTTTTAACGACTATGACACACATTAAATTTACTATAGAGGTAGAAAATGATAGATCGGTTCATTTTTTAGATACTAGAGTATATAGAGACGAAAACAACATCATAAAATTAGATTGGTACAGAAAACATATATATACTGGCAGATACTTACATTACTATTCAAATAATTACAACAAAACTAAAATAAATTTTATAATTAATATGAAAAATAGAATGGAAGCGCTATATCATAAAGACTTTAGACACAAAAACATAAAAATTTTTACAATCTTTACTTATATAAAATGCCTCTTCAAAAGCACTGATAACTAAATTACTTTATTGTAACAATTCATGATTACAAAGTGAGAAAGTTAACAAAGCCAATAATATTCAATAAAATGGCGAACGAAAAAAATTTGCAATTTGCCGCATTATAATAATTTAACAGATAAACTAATAAATTTATTAAAAGGTTATAACATTAATATCGCAAAAAAGGAGTACAAAGTTAGTAGGATCGCTATATGCAAAATTGAAAGATAAGATAAAGAAACAAATTGAATTATAACATAACTTATTAAAAAAACCTGATATTTGCTGAACCGTGTAGTTTCGTTTATACGTTTTCATACTAATTTGTATTCATATCTGAGGATAAATAAACAAACAAACTTGTTAGTCTGAAAGTAAGAATTTAGGATGGCAATGCCATCTGTCAGCATTACACTGACATGATGACAAAGCCACCTAGCTGCCTTAACGGGTACTACTTCCTAAAGGAAGTGACCTGTAGCCTGACAAATTGGCATGCAACTGCATACTTCAATTTGACAGCAGGCTCCCACGACACTTTTTGCTAGCGGGCAAAAACCAGCGACCCAGCGTCCTGCTGTAAAAGGGGAGTTTGTCGTATATAAAAAAATGTAAAAATCGCCTTCACCATAAAACTATACAAACCAATGCCACTGCATAGATATATATAGGTATAGTATCACTGCCATGAATTATATTTAAGGTACGTATTTTTTAAATAGCGTTTATTTCGGAATTCACTTGAAAAGTGTCTAGAATCAAGAATTTGAAAAAGCCCTACAGCATCTCATTTTTAGTAGTTATCGATTATCAAACCTTATTTTATATATCTTTTAGGATCAGTCTACGTGTTTTGCAGTGTTGGGTGCCATTCCATTTTGAAGCTGTTATGCCTGATTATAAATATTCTACATTAAGGATAAAAACAACATTGGTGAAATTGGCACATACTACAAATTAATGACTTCACACCACTACGCAACCTTAGGAACTATTTTGCGCGGCAATTGTTCCGTTTTGCAAATAAAGTTAATTTGCACCTAGGTAATGCGGATAACTCCACTTACGATACCGAACAAACGATTCTGTAGCCGGCAAATTCAAGCTTTTATGGATTGCCTATAAGTGGCGCCCCATGCCAAATGTATAATTTCTGAACAAGTTAAACACAAATATGACACAAATTCCTATTTACTGGGTCGTTTACCTCGACGTTTTTGGATTTTATTTCCATTTCAAATTATAAAACTACAAATACCAACCATTCAGTATATCGTCATAAGTTTACAATTACCGTATAATAACAATGCTTATCGTAATAGGTATAACAATTACAAAGCTATGTACATATGAACTATCGCACATTTATTGGTTTGTTTTCTCTAAGCGACCTTAAATTTCTCCAAGTGGAATGTTAAACAATGAATTTAGCAAGACTTAAACTATGATAAAGCTCAAAAACACTTTAAAAGTAAATAAAACTTGTGAAAGAGTACTTAATTTAAAAAATTGAACACCTAACATTATCCATGTTGTAACTGCTCAGAGCATATTGAACGTTTATATTGCATATTCCCATGGCACGTCCTCCTATTGCATGATACTTAAAATGTATTTCACTCTGAATAAGATGATAAAAAAAGAGAAAAAAAAATGTAAAAATCTTACACTTGCAAATTGCCGCTATCTACCGGTGTGACTTAGAACCTCTATCAAACGAGACCATTTTTGTCGCATGACGACAGATGGCAAAGATCGTTATCCTTTAAAGTACAGTATCCATAGTTCAATTGACCACTACGAATTCGGTACTTTGTTGTTTGTCAGGTGTCAGTGTCACGTGTCACTGTCATCAGTGTCAGTGTCAGCAGGTGTCAGATGGCTGACTTGTCAGTGAGGTTAAGTTATGATGTATTTGTGATAAATATGAATTTTCTCACATTAACAATTAGCCAGTAATTCGAAAGGAAACCTGCAAATACACTCAATGTCCGTTAAAGAAGCAATATTAAAAGTACACACCCCACATGTTAACTTACAGCTGAAGAGTGTTTAGTAAACCGAGATGTCCACCAATTTGGAAGTAGACCCTGGTTCTGCTCCAGAAAGCATGTTAGTTGCCACAGAGTCTTGTGAAAACTTAGAACACATGACATCTAGTTTGGAAGAAATTAAAAGTTCTAATTCCAAAGAGAACAAAGCTCAAAATGAAACGATTGAAAACTCACAAGCCTTGGATAATCTCGATGAAGTTACTGGCAATGTAGAAGTGAATGTGCAAGAGGACGATTTCATAAATAGCACAGAGTGGCTGTCAAGGAAGAAGCATATTTTTGTGCTGAGTAGTGCAGGCAAACCTATTTATTCTCGATATGGAAATGAAGACAAATTAGCTTGGTTATTTGGTGTTATGCAAACTCTAGTCAGTTTTGTCCAGACGACTGATGATACCATAAAAAGTATTCATACAGAAGATACGTTGTTTGTTTTCCTAGTGAAGAAGCCTCTAATACTGGTGGCCGTAAGCAAGACCTGTGAGACTGCAACACAGTTAACATCACAACTAAAGTAAGAAGTGTTTTTTTAAGTAATTATCCAGTTTATATCACATGATTATTGTACAAATTATTATTGAATATATCCAAGTAGTTTTAGGTGAACTCTTTCGGAAATATGGAGGGTTTATTGTTCTATGCAGTCTAACAAAACCTCATAACATTGCCTGGTTTTCACAATTAATTTTTAAATGTCGGGGGTACCACATGCTCTGATCTTTCAACTGCAGAAAACAGAATTTAGTGTACACAGATACTATGCTTCGTTAAATAATGCTAAATGAAAATATTTATTTTCCTGAAACCAACACTTATAATTACTTAGATGTGCTCTTAAAGAGGATATTCTGCACATGTAGAATATCATGTTAATGATATTCATATGCTATTCTAGTGACAGTTATATCCTATGTTGATACTTCATGGGTGATGCCATAAATTAATTCAGAAAGATACCCATTGTAAATGCACCACGTAGCCACAAAACTGTAATGTATACCTTTGTTGACAAATTATTTTAACATTCTTCTACTTAAAATAGCATATTTCACTTATTACTAACAGTAAGAAAATCAAACTCTGCAAATTATTTAAAGATTGCTTTTTGCTATAGCATAGCATTTTTACTTTTTTAAATTTATACAGTTGGTCTACCAGGGGTAAGGAATTTTTTTATTCTAGGTGGTACATCGTTCATTCTCTTTCATTTTCATTAAGCATGTGAAACACGATATGCCTAAAACGTGTTATTTACAAATTATTGTTTTTTATTTGTGGAATTCACCATCTTTTACATCATTTTTGTGATATTTGAGATTTTTTAAATGTTTCTGTCATAAAATTGAAAAAATTAACAAGGTATTATTAAATTTGGTATAAGAAAATATTACAATTTAAATTCAAAAAACATACATATAATCACCATTAATGATAAGTTTCGTCTAAAACTCACTCTTACTACGAGCCCAAACAACTATAGGTTCGGACACTTCATATTTTTGAGAGTAAGTAATTTTTACGATATGTAGAACATATTTTTCAAATTTATATTACTATCATCAAATACAACTATATACAGGTTTACTCTTTGGAAAATACATGAGTAGAAAAACATATTATGTTTAAGAAATTAGTGCTTATTCAACACTATAACAAATTCGTTGTCAACTAAATCTTCGGACAGACCACYTTAATATTGAGTTACATCCCCTTTGGCTTTAATTACTGCCTTTATTCGGTCAGACATTGTATTTAACAGATTTTGACAGTCCCCTGCAGTTATAGATTCCCAGATTTCCGAAATTTTTTGTTTCAAACCTTCAATATTTCTTTGGGGATCCTTTCTTAGCTTTCTTTTCATTATGGCCCAAAGATTCTCTATAGGATTAAGATCCGGGCTACTGGAGGGCCAGTCCAGAACGTTAATAGAGTTGTCTTGAAACCATTGTTTTGTAATTTTCGCGGTATGCGAAGATGCGCCGTCCTGTTGAAAAGTCCATTCGCCATCATCAACTAAAATTTCTACTGATAGGAGTAAATTGGTTCTCAATATATCAATGTATTTTTGGGTGTTCACAGTACCATCTATAAAATGCAAAGATCCAACAGCTTTCGAAGACATACATCCCCAGATCATAACACTAGCAGGAAACTTAACAGTCCGTTTTAAACAGTCTTTGTGGTAAGTTTCAGATTTGTTACGAATCACTCTCTTTCGCATATCACCGACGCATACATCAAATTTTGACTCATCACTAAAAATGATGCTGTTCCATTGTCTTTGTTCATAATTTTGTCTTTGTTTTGCCCATTTTAGTCGATTTTGTTTCTGGCGGATAGTCAGCAGTGGTTTTTTCTTTTGCCTGTTGAATAATTAATATAATTTTACTTTTTGAGTACAAGAGACTTACCTCTTAAACTTACTTTATAAAATTTATAGCCCCGCTTTCTGAGGTATTTACGAGTAGTCTCTGTAGAAGCTCTTTTCTTTATTCTTTCTAACCATATTGCATTTAAATCTCGTAGACTACTCTGGCGATTTTCCTTTGCGATGCTAATTAAAACTCGAACATCTCCGTCATTAATTATCCGTTTTCGTCCAGTGCTTTTTCCAATTGCAACAGAACCACTTGATGAATATTTTTTGATAATGTCAGCAACACTTGACACAGGTAAATCGAGATCTTTTGCGATTTTTCGACCACTCTTACCATCTAGACGCAATTTTACAATAAGATACTCAACGCTTTTCCTCGAGCCATTATTTATTATGCACATAACAAAATTAACTGCAAAACTGACAGAAGCGGTGTCGCATTAATTTCCAATATTATGTTTTGTTTTCATAGCCGCCCTGATTAAAATATCTCATGAATAACATTAGTGTCCGAAGATTTAGTTGACAACGAATTTGTTATAGTGTTGAATAAGCACTAATTTCTTAAACATAATATGTTTTTCTACTCATGCATTTTCCGCAGAGTAAGCATGTATATAGTTGTATTTGAAGATATTAATATCAATTTGAAAAATATGTTTTACATATCGTAAAAATTATTTAATCTGAAAAATATCAAGTGTCCGAACCTATAGTTGTTTGGGCTCGTATAAACACTAGTTGTCTTAATTTTGTGCCTGTAATAACGTCTTGCAAAAAAAAATTGTGATCAACAGTGGTGGTGATTTTTTAAAACTTTTCTCAACTTTATGGATGAAGTAGACGTTTATGAAAATAAAAGTGAAGACATTGGACTCTAGCGTCAAAAATCAACCACAATGTTTCTGTAGTTTGAAGTATCATGAAATTAAATTAATTTTTGGCAGAAATTGATAACAGTTACATTTGCATGTGACTTGAACATGGTAAAAATTATCACAGGAATAATGTTTCATGCATCACTGCATTATTACATATGCTGCTGCACTCAAAAAGAGAAAGTAGATGTTGTAGGGTCTGTACGAAGCTTTTTAAAATATAGAAAGGCAGCAGAAGTTCGAAAAGATATGACAAAGAATTTAAAATTCTTACTGTGAAAAAATATAATTATGATCATAATGATTCTTAAAAGTGCTACCTCCTCCAGAGCTGCATTTAAGATTGGGGGCAGTTATTACAATTTTTAATGTTATCAATAAAGAGTTACTAGAAATATGTGAACGGTGGGTCAAATTCAGCAATGTTAGTCGTGAACTTTACCATGGAAAACCTTTAAGTGCAATTCCTTCCTTAAAAAATTAATTATTTAAGATCTGTTTGAAGTATGTGAAATGTCTAAATAAAGTAATTAAAAGTTGCTTTGAGAAAAACTTGAGAGACAATTTGAGCGATAAAATGAAAGTATTTTAAAATCATCTTTCTGGAATTAGGAATTGTGAGTTTAACCAAACTGAGCTTTGCAGGTTTAGTGAACAGGCAGTGGAGGCAGTTCACTATGATTTAAATGAAACCTGGAAAAATTACAAAGATGTTTGTTATTAATTCAAAATTTACAAACCGATTGTTGCATACAATAGCGCCATATTTAAAATATAATTTGTTTTTTTTGTTTCTTTGATTTTATCTAATTCTCTAATCTAATCCATTGTATACAGTTAATTATGTTCACTTAAAAATATATATGTTTAAAAATAAAATATATTTATTTACTGCCAAAGAATGTTTTAAGTAATTTTCTAATTTTTTTGTAACAAATACTACCMAAGGAACCCAACTAAAAATAGTTCATTGCTGTGCAATTTTTTTAAGATAAAAATTAAATTTGATGGAGTGAGCATGTTACTCCTTATATGGTGAGATAAAAGTTGACTCCCGTATAAATTGTTTTATGTAAGTATTGGTTGATCATATTTTAAATTCAGCAAAACCAAAGCATTTACACAAATTATTTTCACCGATATCGCAGCATCACAATATCATTGTATGTAACACAAACATGTTCAGTGTGTTTTGTTACCTTTTTAATTATTAAATAAGTGTATTTCTTTTGTGGACCAGCCTAACAAATTTAAGTCTTTGTTATAATTATTTATATAGAAATTGTGTAATTTGTCTACTGAAGTTTTATATTTGTAAACGTAATCTTAACATTAGTCACTAGTGCTGGATATTAGGGTTAGATATTGTAGGGCATATTGAAATTCAAACATTTTGACCATAGTATATACCAATATTTAATTAACACTTATTTTACGAATATCCTCTTTGTGATATACATCCTCGACGAGCATAGCAAAATCTTGCTCAAAATTCACATGTGACATAAAGTGGATAACCTTCTTTCTGTGTTGTAAATCATATCCTTATATTGCTTTTCTGTTTTAGCTATGTGTTCAATCAAATTGTGAGTATGCTAACCTTAACCCGATTAAATAAAATCTATGAGAGGAGACAGAACTATGATTTAAGAAGGTTATTGGCCGGAGTAGAACGTCTCATAGACCACTTATTGGATTTCTCTGAATGTGAGCCCGCATTTTCTTTGGGTGCAATTCAGTGCCTTCCATTAGCATCATCTATTCGTGATTCCATAAGTTCCGCAATAGTTCAGTCCTGTCACAAAATAAAGAACCTAGTATTTGCAATTTTACTAGCTCATAACAAATTGATAACACTAGTACGCATGAAAAAATATTACATTCACCCAGCGGATCTTCACCTAATTTTCAATCTTGTACAATCGTCTGAAAGTCTGAAAACAGCAGAAAGTTGGACGCCACTATGTCTACCTCGTTTTGATGGCAGCGGATTTCTTTATGGGCATGTGTCTTACTTAGCTGAAGACTGTCAAGCATGTTTACTGCTTTTGACAGTAGAGGAAGATGCATTTTTCCCATTAAGTGAGGCGAAACAAAAAATTGTCGAGAAGTTGAGGCGTGGGAGTTCACTAGAGGCTATCAATGAGTCTTTGAATCTAAAAAATGAATCTTGTGCTGCTATGGGTTTTAATGACCTGAGGCATTTTCTGTATAAATGCAAGACGACTGTACAATTTCACCAGCCCAGTTTGGAGCCACCATACAATAAAAATCCTGAATATCTGCTAGATTTGTATAAGAGGGCGCATCAGAGATTGCATGGGGCAAAACCAATCAAGCTCTTATTTGAAAGGACTGCACGTGAATCCTTACTCGCATGGAATACCTCTGGATTTGAATTATATGCTGTTTTGGAACCTACCACGGAAACTGCAACTATTATAGCAATCGTGGGTAAATTACTGAATTGGATAAAGAAAAGAGAAGACAAGCTTTTTCATCTTAATGCACCTACATTTTAATACTGGAAGTATTGTTATTTTGTTTTTAATCTTGTATATAATGCATTGTTATTTAATATATTAATTTCACCAATTCAAATGTGTTTATGTTAGAATTATTCTAAGGAGCAGTAAACTCGAATAACAGCACTTTGTTGCAAGATAATAATTGGGATCATTGTTTTTGACAAAGCTGGTCCAAATAATATGTTTTTGAGTAATGCAACTTAAAAAGTAAAAAATTCACTTGCATAACTTTTCTCTTGTCAGCTTTCCCTAAAATAGATTATGTGTATCATATTAATGCAAGTAATATATCTCAATGATTGGACATTTATCCTATTTTTAAGTTGCAAGAATAGTCATTTCTTTAGAAAACTTGTTATTGGTATTGCCAATGGTAATAACTGGTTAACCACAGATTAAACCAGATGGTCAGATTAACATCAAATGCAACGATATTTAATTTTATGTTGGGTACTGATAAAATTATATGAGGTTTATATTTAACAAATTATTTATGCTCACAAGTTTATCAAAATTGACTTCTGGATTTAGTTTTCTTCAATATTAAAAAGTATTCCTTCAAAGTTTAATGAGAGCCATTCCTTGGGTAGAAGTTAACTAATTTTATCAATATTTTGCAGATGGATATCAGATTAGACAAGGTCAATATTTTTTTCGAAATTTTAAAAACAAAGGGGTCTGACATCAAACACTAGAACATTAATTTTCACGTTTTACTGTGCACTGTCACTTTTATTTATAACATCCTGGCTCGGTTTAGACAATTTTAAAAAAGAGAGACTCAAGATGTCATTCAAAATTCTATACTGCTTTCTTTTGTAACAGATACTCGGCAATAACTTAGCAATAATCATTAAAAAGAAATCCTTCTTTTCGAGCCTTCTAAATTGTGGAAAAATCCAACTTTGTCACGGCGCAGCTCACCCAGGGTAAAATTTATGAGCCGTTTGTAAGCAGCCCGAGGGTACACCCATCACTAACAAAGAAAATGAAATGTTGAGGTAAGGAACTATATGTGAAGAAACGTGTTCAAGGTGGCATGAATCGTTGGTTGGTTTTGAGTATGGCAGGTGTCTAGGTAAACCTAGACAAACATAGAGACGAGAGGTCCTTTTTTCCCAAGAGATGAAAACATAATAAGAAAGTAATTTACAAGATAAAGGCTACTCTCTTGCGTGGCTCTCCAACCTCATCTTGGGATGATCACAAGCTAGTTAGCGTTTGATTTGATTAAGTTTTTACAAAGTTCATATGAAGTAAATTTCATATAAAAAATGTGAAGGAATGTGACATAGCATTTGCCGCCAGATTCAGCAGAAGGGGTATAGGTCCTCGTTGTTAACCGATCAGAGTACAGTGTTCGAACTTACTAGAACATTCCATACTGAAGTTATTTAAGGCCTTAAGTATGTTTCAAAGGTCAGTTAAACGTGTCCTCAACTTGCGCTTCCATTGCTTTTCGGAGTTATCTAAATTTGTCTTGAACCTAAATTTTCTATGCTAAAATTAGTCAAAAGTAGCTAGTAAGAGACTGCTTTAAGTTGACAAGTACCATCCGGCATTGTGTATGAATTTCAACCTAAAATATTCCAAGCCTAGAAACTTTGTAGATAACACCTCATTCAAAAAATACAATTTTAGGAATGCAAATTTCTTGCCTCATTATATGTTATTACAGGCCGATTGGTCATTTCTAGATGACAAATAATAATGTGGATTTGGCTTGCTTTTTATCAGCATCTCTATTATATTTTTGATGTCACTGTTTCGTTAATTAAACCATAATGTTTGTTTTCGGTATCCACCTTGGTTTAGTAAGAAACTAATTGATCTTATTTGAGAAAAACTGTATTCGGAATATATCCCATAGATCTGGAGCACCATTTTACTGTAGTGAAAACAAAAGACTACGCTATGTATTTAAGGAACAATCAACAATTTTGTTTTAAAGATACATTAGATCCGTGCAAAGTGACATCAAGGTAAATCCATTTAATTTGTAGTCCTTATTCTTTCATTCAAATTTTATTTATGGTGGATATAAAATCCTGATCTGGTGAATACAAAAATTTGTTCTKGTGGATATAAAATTTTTGTTCTTGATTTTTGTTTCTTGGTAGGTAAAAAATTTTTGTTGTGGTGGATATAAAATTTTTGTTTTGGGGTATATTCTTCTGTACTGTATAAAAAAAAACATTTCTGTATCTTGCCGAAAATTATATATTTAACAACATTAATTATGACACAAATGACAGCCCATATTCAATAATATAGTGTCTGTCCTGAATATGTAGCTGCGAATGATACAGTATTTGTATTGAGTGGGGTGTGCCTAGCTATTCTTTGCATTTCACTATGCACCGTTACACTTTTGAACAAAGCATGGAAATTATTAAAATTTATTACTAAAATCAGGGCTCAGATCGTCCAATGGTCCATGCAGTACGCCCAATTTATGAATTGCTTGACCGTCCAGCATAATCCACATTCATCATCTAGTAAACAAATTTCAAACAACTGGATCAGAGGTCGACCATGCAGCACCAACAAAATGCAAGTTCCCTTGAAAATATTACTGCAGGCTAGGAAAGTGTACAAGAGAACCCACGTTTTGTGCAAAAACTGATAAGGACTTTGGTCGAAAAATAATGTTCAGTAATGGGGTTCATTTTTAGTATATGAATTTAAAGCAACGAAATTCCACGGCAAATTCAACRGGTTCAACTGCATTCTAATAAAGTAACTGTTTGGTGTGCACTTTAGTCGGGCAAAATCTTTTTTTGGGGGCACAATAATGTGGATGGAATGGACCAGGCAAATATATGGTTTCGGCAGGATGGTGCTATGTGCCACACTGCACCCGATACAATGTATTTATTGCATGACAAATTCAAAGGCTTCGTTACATCGCAAGGTGATGACATCAATTGACCACTGGATTATTTTAAATTAATGGAACGGCACAAAATTCAAGGGCCATGGCACACCGTGTGCGTAGATCTGACAGGACCACTTCGAGATCAACTCGTGTTATGCAGGATCGATTCACAAAATGGACCAAATATTATAAGAGCACTGTCTGAATGTGAACATATTATAACTAGACATGCTTGTCCAAGCATTGTCACGATAATGCCATGATATTCTACAGTCACGAATTCAAGAAATTACTGAAAGATTATACCATAATACATCGTCTCACTCCGCCATATATGCCTCAAGCAAACTCTGTGGAAAGGCAAAATAAAGTTGTCAAAACAATGATTGCTCAATAGTATTGGAGTAGTATTCGCAGTGTGACAATCAGATCAGCCAATATATGATTACAACTATAACATAAATAATTAAAACTAATACAGAGTATACTTTTTAATTCATCTTTCCAATCACACACATCTGTTCACATAAATTATCATCTAAATTTAATAAATTTATACATCCGTACAGCAAAATCACTCATATTAATTTAAAAATAAACAAAGTTCAACATAATATGCATTTTCACTGCATAGAGCACTCACTAACAATTTTTAAGGTCCTTGAGGTCTTCTGAAGTACACAATGGCCGCCAACATTCCAGCTAGCGTGGTGATAAGGTAAAGGTCCCAATTCGAGCCCAGTACCTCGTTTAGATCCGTTAGCAAGGACAGTGGACTCTGCAAGAATTTCTTGGAATACACAAAAATCATTGAGAGCAAAACACCAGAATAATTATCATTACTCCTAGAAAGTTTATAGTTAAAAAACGTTTCAGAGAATACCAAACAGGTATAAAAGCGGTAACAAAGCGGCCATCAACCTTTAAAGTTAAACAGCTGATTGGTAATTTGAAACTATGCATTTTTAAAGTTTTCTTAGGTTTACTTAGCAGTAACTGTTTAAAATTTTCCATCATGCTACGAACGAAGCAAGGATTTTACTGTGCTGAATAGTTTGGCTAGTTTCTTAAACTTCCCAAAAGAGTCGAACATTTAATTAAATGAATATCTTATCATTTACTGAAACATTACAAATTTATGAGAATAATTTATTTCTGATGGCCTTGAAATAATATTTAACATTTAATATTGGCGTTTGCAATGGATGTTGAAATGCAACTGACCAGAACAATACAAGTGTGTTCTCTATATTTTGAAGAAAAAATGTTTTTGAATGATTTATACAGAGCAACTGCATGCTGTGCCTCCTACATTTCTGCATTCAAGTAGAACTGTTGCTTCAAATTCAAAGATTCCTGGGAATACTATTACACAAAAAAATATTTTTTTGGAAAGGTCGTTGTCAAACCTCAAAATTCKTCTGACAAAATTTTGTTTGAACTTGTGTCTGACGAATTTTGAGGTTCTCATCTTTGACAAAGATTACAGGCATAATCGAAATGTTAGACTAATAACTTTTTGTCAGTGTTTTAAAGCGACAGCGATCTTTCCAAAAAAATATTATCTTACATTATGGACGCTGAAAGCATTCACCCTCGTATACTATTGCACATATAGCGAAAATTTTTGTTCAACATCAACAAATACAATATAAGTTTTTAAATCTACTGCACTGAAGTTTACTGTATACGTGTTTTTATAATTTTTAGAGCATCTCCAAAGTCACGAACAAATTAATATCTTTCGCTATCAAAAAGCATTTAACCTAAAAAGAATTTAAGGAGCACAACTCCAAGGAAAAGAAAATTACATGACACCATCATCACTCATTCAGCAAGAAAATCAGTGAGACATTATAGTGTTCAAAGAACTGTTTAATAGATTTTTACCACCAAGTAATGTGAAATTAGTGTAAACTCAAATATTATTCTGATAATTATAAAAAAAAATTCCATGCAGTTATACCCTTATAGATTTGTTACAAAAACTTTTACTTTACCTTCAGTAAGAAGATTGCAAAAAAAACAAAAAATGAGTTTTGAAAGTCTTACTCGTGGAATTTCCACTTATGCTTCTATTGTTTCAACCATGTGAAGCAACAGAAACTGCTGAATTTCGCAAGAATTTTCATAAATTATTTGTTTTTTTTAATGTTCTCAGCATAAAGCTAAATTGCATAATTTACCTTTCATTGGCTCAAATTATCAATTAAAATTTCTGAACAGCGTATTTTTATTTTTGCAATCTATAGATATTCCACAGATAGCTTTAAATGTTTTATTTTTTGCAACTTTTGTGGGAAGAATTAAAAAATATAAAACAAAAAATTTTTGGCTGGAACGGACATGCATCACCGAATTAGTAATTTGAAAATGACCGAAGGTTAATGAAACTGGGTATGCAAACCTATGCATAAAAAACGCTGTGTTGCTTCTATGCCTACCAGGCTAATATTCTGTGATGACATATACATATACGAGGCATGTTTTTTAAGTAAGTACCGTTTTGCGATTCCGTCGCCGCAGTGCTACGGTCGGCGTTCCGCGCATGCGCGCTGGTTACCTACAACTCTTGTCTACGCACTGACGCCATTACAGTTTGATTCTTCATTGTATACGTTGTTTACTGAGTGTTTAAGATGCCTCCGACAATCGTGAGTCCCACCGATTGTGAAGTACGGGCTGTTATACGATTTCTTAGTGCTAAAGGCGTAAAACCGATCGATATTCATCGCGAGATCTGTGAAGTTTACGGACAAAACATTATGAGTGATGGAATGGTAAGGAAATGGGTGAGAGCATTTAAAGATGGCCGCACAAATGTGCATGATGAAGAACGGAGTGGGCGTCTTTGGTCGTTAATGAAGATTTGGTGCAGAAAGTGAACGAAAAGATGAGAGAAAACAGACGCTTTACAATTTCATCATTGTGCGACTGCTTGCCTCAATATTCTCGTAGTGTTTTGTATCGCATTGTGACCGAGAACTTCAATTACCGGAAATTGTGTTCACGTTGGGTTCCGAAAATGTTGACGGATTTGCACAAAACCCAACGTTTAGGCAGTGCATTGACTTTCCTTGAGCGGTACCACAATGAAGATGAAGATTTTTTAGACCAAATTGTTACTGGTGACGAAACATGGGTGGCCTACGTCACATCAGAATCGAAGCAACAATCCATGGAATGGCGACATTCAATATCGCCCAAAAAAGTGAAGTTGAAGCAAACAATTTCTGCCCGGAAAATCATGTGCACAGTTTTTTGGGACAGAAAAGGAGTATTGCTAGTGGAGTTTCTGCATCGTAATGAGACAATCAATGCAGCGTCTTATTGTAAAACATTGAACAATCTGCGTCGTGCAATCCAGAACAAAAGACGTGGCAAGTTGAGTAAGGGTATCGTTTTGCTGCATGACAATGCCCGTCCACATGTGGCTAATCGGACCAAAGATCTCATCAAATCTTTTAAATGGGAAACTCTAGATCATCCTCCATACAGCCCTGATCTGGCGCCCAGCGACTACCATTTGTTCCTGCACTTGAAGAAACACCTGGGTGGTCAGCGTCTTCAAGACAATAACGAAGTCGAAACATTTGTGATACAGTGGTTAACAAGTCAGGCGGCAGAATTTTATGAGGAGGGTATTCAAAAATTGGTGCCATGTTATGACAAGTGCCTCAATATTCACGGAAATTATGTAGAAAAGTAGATTAAGGTACAGGCTTTCATGTAAGATAAAAATTATAGCGATATCTTTGCACGTCTTTTTTTAATTCCAAAACGGTACTTACTTAAAAAACATGCCTCGTACTTTGACAACTACCAAAATGAAAAAACTTATTTTTAAATTTCGAATTACTTCCTTACCTCTTGGAACGTCTGCAAACTAAACATTAAATTGAGCTTGAACAATGCAAGTGCCACAGGAACTTTGGCATCAGGACTAGTTTCTGCCGCTAAATCGTAGTGACGTTTGGCTAGGTGCATGTCTTTCGTCATGCCCAATCCCTGTTCGTGCATGTAACCTAAGTTGAACATGGCCTGGGGATTATGTTGCTGCTCAGATGCAAGGCGATAGTGGGATGCAGCTATTTCATAATCTACGGTAGTCCCCAGGCCATAATAATAGTAGTCCCCTAATTTCACCTAAAAAAAAAATAATACTGTTTCATCCCAAAAAATTCCTACAGTGTACATTGTAATTTGCTGATGAAACAAAGGGCACTTTTAATAATAATAAGCATATCATCAGTGTAATATGATAAGCATAATTTCAAAATTATTGATGTCAACCAGGTCAAAATAAGATAAAAATCTATAAGTTTTACTCTAAACCTTTTGTATTGTTTGACATATTATTGCTAGTATAGTTCTTTGAAATAACTAGAATTTTCTTAATTTTCAACTTATTTGACAGGAGTATCACTATTGCATACAGGGTGGGCCAAGTGAAATTATTTCTTTTTTTTCCACTGAAAATACAGAAAACTGTTTTATACAAAGATTGTTTGGATTTTTGAGTACTACTTTCAAAGATGGATAACTTTTAGTTATACCAGAAACACGCAATTACATTGTATTTGAAATAAAATATCCCATTTTTAATTGTAATTTATGAAATTTTTATGCCACTCTATTAACCATTGGATCTAAAATGTATCAATACAGAATGTTTCACATTTCGGTAATTGTTTTAATCTTTATACAGAGCTCTTCTACAGTGGTCAAAAACGTATGTGGGTTAAATGATTTAGTGTGAACTTGAAATTGAAATTCAATTGTTTGAAATAAGTTTTACCTGCGACATAATATCATGCAAGGTAATAATACACATTGTCGACGTTTATGTCATTGTAAACACGTAGCGTTGTCAGCTCTTTTGTTGAGTTTGTTTTGTGGGTTTGGTACCAGTCTAACATTATTTTGTTATTGTTTCTAATGACCATAGTATCTAAAAAAGGTACTACGTCAACTACCCTTTCTACAGTAAATTTTATATGKAGATTAAATGTATTTAAAGTAGTTTGTATTTCATCTATACACTCTGAAGGTATTGCTAAAATATGGTCGTCTATTATTTTTTTATTAAAGTAATGTTAAAAGTTAATTTAGGTATACACATCCAGAAGAATGGACTTTGCTTAGAACCTATAGCACAAGTGAAATTTTGTTTATAAAATTCATATCATTTGTGAAGTAATTGTTTTCTAAAATAAAGCATATCATTTCTAGAAAGTTTTTTCATTTTTTTAAAACAAATTTTAGGCATTGAAAAAGGTCCCGAGTTCAAATCTAGGCAAGGCTGGCAATACTTTTTCATTTCTTCTTATGCCTCTTAACCCATTAAAATATCATCGATGTTAATTATAAACAAATTTCAGGCAATAATTAACTTTCTCTATACATATTGAAAATATTGATCAATCACTGACCAATGTTCACTCAAAACTATGATTACTTCTTTATCATTGTAAAAATATCGCAGAACAATTATTTTGCCATATGTGTCATTGAACTCTGTATATTGGATACTATTGGTCTTAGTAGTAAATTTATTTATTTCCATAAATTTATGGACTCACTGAATTATAAATTTTACGTTTTTTTGCTTGTTCTTTTGTAAGATGTATTTTTTTCAATTGTTTAATAATGTTATTACATATTGTCTGAATTGTACCAGTTGGATCGTTTTTCATAACTACAAAATTATTGGTGTATGATAAAAGATTCATCATTTTTTGTTGGTATTGTTCATTTTCTACAGTTACTCCTACCTTGTCACTGTTTAAGACTACAAGATTTTGGTTGTTTTTAGAAATCTTTCTGTTTCTTTATAGAGAAAGTTTAAAGGACCTTTTACATTTTTATTCTTATATATAATATGTATATCTAGTAATTAAACTAGTTAATTTGGCTCAGTATAAATCTCTATGTTCTGCAGTAAACAAGGTGAGAAGGTTTTCTATATCAGCTACAAATTTTCCTATATGAATGTCTTTGACTGTTTTAAAACAAAACTTTTAAAACACTGTTTTACCATTTTCTGGTATTACAGTGTTAGACAAATCAATGAACTATTTATTTTGAACACTAAATTGTAATTTTTGATTTTGCTTCAGCTTATCAAATTTGCTAATATTCTTAGTTGTTATGGTATAAAATATCTTATTAGATGTTATTTTTTGTCTTGTTTATATTCAATTATATATTGTGCCACAAATTGTTGCAGTCTTGAATTTGTACTTAATTTTAATTTTGACTAATTTGAAAATTTACAAGTTGATTATTTTAAATTTAAACCTTAAATAAAAGTCTGTGATTTTTTTATATATGTTGGTTTCCTTCTCCAAATAGTCTTTAGAGATTCTTCAAACTGTTAGTTATGTGGTTTAGGATTATGCCAAGATTTCTACATTTGCGCCAAAAAAAAACCTTCTATTAGTGAGACTTGCCATCCTTTTATCTAATCTACTCCATTTTTTAATAGGTCAACTGCTTATATTCCATAATAAGATCTTATGTTTTGATAGAAACCCATCTCTGATAATAATTGAAAAGCAGTAGCGGTCGTAGCTGTATATATTTTTTATATATTTCTTGGTTATTCGACCTTGTACTACATTCTTCGGCAGGACTTCTACAATACAATACATTTTTATGTTACCTACTATTTTTAAATACAATGATGTTTACTTACAGGAAATTTGAGATTATATAATTGCTAGATAGTTATTTTAACATTACTTCTTCAAATTATGGAAATTAAATATGGTATTTTATTATAAGGTTCTGTCAAGTATAAATTCAAATTTCAAGAAGATTATTTTAAAATTTTAACTTGTCTGTTTATTTAAATGAAATACAAAATTAAAAGTGATTTTTTTATAAGATTTTTATAAGACAAATACTGTTTTCGTGATTATTAAAAAGTAACAGTTGAACATACTGATAGAATGGAAGTATTGGTTGGCAGTCTTGAAATTTGAATTTAAATTTGGCAGAACCTTATAGCATAAAATATGGTATTTAATTTCCATAACTTGAAAAAGAGTTAATGTTAAAATAACTATCATTCTAKCAATTATATAATCTCAAATGTCCTGTAAGTAAACATCATTGTATTTTAAAATAGTAGGTAACACAAAACTGTATTGTATTGTAGAAGTCCTAACAAAAATCTCAATAAAGATCGAAAGCTTGACATCTGAAAAGAGTATTCTTCAACTGAATTAATACAAGGTCGAATAACCCCAAAATATATAAAAAAATACTAATCTAATTTCTCTTTTAAGTTACTTTACACTTGTCAATTGAGTTCTGTTAAATTAAAATAACTTTAGGATTACCAAAAATGTTTTTAGGTACCAAAGGAATCATTCTATTTGTAAGGTACAGGTTTCTTTCATTTCAAATCTCATAGACTCATATAACAATTGTGGCTTTTGTATGCATGGTATCGTAAAATTAGCTTGCCAAAATATACAGATGTGTTGTGTGATTTTTTTTTTTTATAATTAACTTACCAATGCTGCAGAATAACCTTGAGCGGCAGCTCTGCTCCAGTATACAAGAGCTCTCATCAAAGCTTCCTGTGTTGTGAGCATGGGAACTTCTCCCCTGTCTAACATAAATCCAGCATTGCTCTGGGCAACTTCGTAACCTAGTTCAGATAACAAAGCATATTGGACATAAGCTTCATTCAGTTTTCTTTCCTTATAATCTCCATGGGCCTGAGAAACCGAAAAGGAGAAATACCAGCAGTCACAATATAGGCACGATGAAAACATTAGAGTCACTAAATAAAACCAACAAAATTGTGTGATTTACTGAAGAGAGAAAGTTTTCGAGTACTTCAGACATTAGAGTGACTTCTAAAACTGTATATTACTGTCAAATTTTTAACCTTTACGATTGTCTTATTACTGTGTAAAAGAAATTTTAGCTGCATACCACTTTCTTTTTGTAAATATGTGTTTCAAACCCACTTGTTTCCACTATTATGAATCTGTATGAACTCTTACCTGCATAAGAAGTTCTCCCCATTTTCCACGCTCAGCTACATTTTTAAACAATTCCACAGCAGTAGTGCAAGATCTCATCATCCCAGTACCTTGAGCATGCATTTGTCCAAGATTATAGTAAGCAAGTACGTGACCAGACTGGGATGCAAGTGAAAAATATTTGTTTGCAAGCTTATAGTCTTTCTTTACACCAATTCCACCTGAAATATACAAAATACCAAAAATTCATACAAGTCGCTGAAATTCCAGATATTGTTGGATAAAGTTGTGTAATATGTGGCCACATATACTTGTCATCTGTCAACTTTTGAACTATTTGATAATTTTAATTTGAGAAAACTCATGGGACTGTGTATTTTCAACATATTCTGTAGTGCTTTGTGGGATAATCAACTTTAAGGTTGCAAAAAGCTCACATTCCGGAGCTGTGGGGTGACACAGTTTCATATAACTTTTAGGTTATGTACCATATTTGTGAGGCTGTCGCTACAGCAAGCCTGTTAAATAATTATACTATGATGAACTGAAAGATGTTTTTAGCCTGCCACAATGGTATTGTATCGTCTATTAAGTGATAACAGTTTTGTGTACTTATCGTAGTGCTCCAATATCCAGACATTCCTCCGGGATGATAGTGTACCCCTTTCCTAAAAGCTCGGGAATCTCAATCCTGACGAAGATTGTGGCTAGGATGTCCACGAAGATGACGTCACGTGATGACGTCTCCAGCGACATAGGTAAATATAGGAGACCCGAACGATGACGTTTCAACAATGATGTCAAATTGATGACGTCGTAGACTGCCGTGCCCAGCGGTTACAGTTAAGTAACAGGGACGGGAAAAAGCCTAGGCGTTCAAGCTGTATTAAAGTTGAAAATGATTGGCAGGTAAACAAAATGGAAAATTCCGCCACACAAGGCGATAAAGTCAGTGGATCCTCTAACGGCTAAAATCTCCAGGACTATGACCCAATTGGCGTTGTACCCTCAAAATCTAGACAAGCTGATTTGCGACCACTATTCAAATTTCTAAATTCAACCAGTGTGATTCCACAAACGAGGAGATACATGTCCACCATTCATTCGTTCACCAACCTTTTACACTGCAAATATGCCTATCTCACCTGCTAGCGAGCATCGCCAAAAGAAACGTGCAAAAACGACGCTGGAGGACACAGGTAGGAGCGCCTTCTCTATATTCAATAAATAGAGTACCTTATTATATACAAGCTATTAATTTTACCCTTACAACTACATACGATTCATCAACTAGAACTACCTACTAAATACTGAAATTAGAAAAAACACTGCTAATGTATTGTTTGATCAACAGCAAGCAATAAGCAACTGTTGTTTAGTTTAATAAAACAAATCTAACATAACGTCAATAGCAATGTAAAAATTTTTTCACTTACTGAAGTACATGTTGCCTAGTTGTAGCTGTCCATCAACCCAACCTTGATCGGCGGCCGCTAAAAAATACTTGTGTGCCTTTGCATAGTCCTTTTCCACTCCCCTACCGTACAAATACATCAAACCCAATCCGCTCTGACCTACTGGATTATTCAGATCTGAAGCTTTTTTGAAATATTTAAACGCTGTCTCATTATCTTGCTTAATGTCATCACTACCATCAAGGTATATCTGAAAATTAAAAAACGGAAATAGATATGGTCACAGCAAATGAAATTACAATGGCACCTTGCCTAAATAAGCCATTGCAATGGCATTGCCAGCATTGGCCGCTTGGGTGAAGTAGTAAAGTGCTTTTTGGTAGTCCAAATCTACTCCTCTACCTCCTTGATAGTGCAACTGACCAAGCCCAACCTGAAATGAAAATTTATCATTACTTTACTATTCAACAACAATTAAAACGTATCAGACACCATCAAACTTGCATAAGAGGACATTGTAATAGTCAAACACGATTCAAAATTTTCTACCAGCCTACACTGTATAAGACAAAAGAAATTTGTTGGATATGTTCTCTTCTAGGTGGGTCTGGAATGAAATGATAAATAAACAATGCACTTAACACAACAAGAATACTTTATTAATCATGTTATAAAAACACAAAATAAACAAAATTATTTTGTGTTTGTGTTATACTTACCAAGTGTAGAAGTATGGAACCGGAATTTCTTTATACAGGGTGTCTCTAAATTCGAAGTCATAATTTCTAGTGCATGTTCCTGACGTGAAATTATGACGAAAAGTCTATATAAACATGTGCCTGAAACTGCCTGATTTTTTTGATTTTTTGTATTTTTTAGAAAACGGTTTTCAGAAAGAGCAACAAATAACATACAAAAAAGGGCCTCTTATTGCATTTCGCTAGAACGAACTGTTTTCGAAAAAATCTGAATTTCTACAGGTTGGCGCAAATCGATCAAAAATTAACTTTTTTTTTATTGTGCAAAGAAATTAATGTTTATAAGGCAACAACTTTTTGGAATTAATTGAACTATATCATGACAAATGATCAGACATAAGGATTACTTCCATATCTAAACAGTGGCAGTAATTTGGGGGGGAGGGCAGGGAGTTTTTCTTAATTTTACAACAATGGCTTGTCTTAGCAGTATGAGGAGTAAATTTTTCTTTTTTTTATATTTTTTACTGATCTTTATAATTATTGAAACGGTTTAAAAAATGTGGAAACAATCTTTTTATAAAAAACTTCTTGCCCCCCCCCAATTACAGCCACTTTTTAGATATGGATATAATCCTTATATTTGATAATTTGTCATGATATAGTTCAATTAATTCCAAAAAGTTGTTGCGAAATAAACGTTAATTTCTGTGGAAAATAAAAAACTTCATTTTTAGTCGATTTGCACCAACCTGTAGGAATTCAGATTTTTTCGATTTTCTTGAAAACGGTTCGTTCTAGCGAAATGCAATAACAGGTCTTTTTTGTAACATTCTGCCAAAATTAGTAGTTTCAAAAAACCGTTATCTAAAAATTAAGAAAATATTTTTTATAACTTCAACACTATATCAAAAATAAGGCATTTTCGAACTCATGTTTATATAGACTTTTCGTCATAATTTCATGTCGGGAACACACACTAGAAATTATGACATGGAATTTAGACACATCCTGTAGATGGCACTAGCCGTGTTTAGGGTAATCACTAAATATATTACAGTACCGCATTTCATTGTCCATATTTTTACCCTAAAATGGCGGATGAAACCAAAACTATAGAAATCAAATAGGTTTGATTCCGTCTTTTACATAAACATTTAAATTTCCCGCTGCTATTTTGCACTAAAATGGTGGACTATTGTGGTACTGTAATATATTTAGTGACTGTAGTTTAGGGACCGTAAGACCCCTTCTGTAGCGCTATCATTGCCTCTAACATCTGACGAAGATATTCAATACGCAACAACCCAAGTTCCATATATTGGTATATTTTTCTGTAACCCTAAACATGTTGTGTTGTGTGCATATGAACTACGATTTGCTTATGGCAAACATGCTTTTGGTAAATCACAGTGTTTCGAGTGATTTAAAAATTCAAAAGTGGTGACTGTCACGTGAGAAACGAAGAGTGTGGGAAACCACCGAAAAAGTTGGCAGACAACGAATTGCAAGCCTTATTGGATTAAGATGATACTCAAACTCAACAAGAACTCGCGGATCAATTGAATGTATCGCAGAAAGCCGTCTCCATTTGTTTGAAAACTATGGGAAAGATTAAGAAAGTGGGAAAATGGGTTCCGGATGATCTGAATGAGAAAGCAAGATAATCGAAAAACCACTTGTTAAATGCTACTCAATAGACAAAAAAAAAGTCATTTCTCCATCGGATCGTGTCAGGTGATGAAAAATTGATATATTTTGAAATCCTAAGCATCGTAAACCATGAACAAGCGAACCATCGACATCAACCTCAAGACCAAATCGCGTTGGAAAGGAAGTAATACTCTGTGTTTGATAAGATCAGAAGGGTATTATAATCTATTATGAGCTGCTAAAACCTGGTGAAACTGTTAAAACTGATCACTACCAACAGCAAATAGTTGATTTAAATCAAGCATTACATGAAAAATGACCGGAMTATGGAAAAAGGCAACACATGGTCATTTTGCTCCATGATAATGCCCCATCACACAGCAAAACAGGTCAGGGAAACGATCGCGGCATTCAGTTGAGAAATACTATCCCATGCGGCTTATTCTCCAGACTTGGCACCAACAGATTATCATCTATTCGCATCACTTGGACACGATCTCGCTGAACAGCGCTTCAATTTGTATGAAAATGTATGATTATGGCTCAATAACTGGTTCGCTTCAAAAGAAGTATCCGAGTAAGAAAAGTCAAAGATAGTGTTCTCCACAAGGGCATATATAAAGGTAAGGGTGTCTTAAAGTTGAAAGATCTGGGTACAGCAGAAATTGACGCTCCTCGCAAATGCAAAACCACACGGCAGTACATTTAACGAACTCATCTAAATGAGTGACCTGTCAAAAGTCAAGCTATGTTAGTGAGCAGTGCTTAAGCTTTGACATGGGAGTCATTGGAAAGAAGCTGACGATTGGAGATTTAAAAGCGATTAAAGATTGCTTGCACGATGCTATAGATGAAGGCATAGAAGTTACTGTCACCACATTGGATAGTCAAATGTTGTACGCCATGAATGACATCACTTTGGTTCTTGGAGAAGTTTATCCAGATGCGGGGATAAGATTAATTGAGATAGTCGGAAAACATATTCTATTATTTCCAAGATGTTGCAAATATGATATAAAACAATTTCATTTGCCAATTTGTAAGAAAATTATGCATCGGTACCACGGTAGTAGATAGAGAGGTAAACACATGATGCCATGTGACGCGAGCTGACTGAACTCAAATAGTATGTCTTTTCACTCCAAATTCCTTTATTTATTCGGTTGCCAGTTTCAAGGTTCACTGTTACCTCATTATCGGACCAGGTTACAAAGCATATATATATATATATGGTACTGTTTTCTTGGCGAGGCATTCATAAACTACCGGAGAGGTGAGAAAAATGTATTGATAGCAATGGAGATTATTCTGAATACAATTTTTTTATCCTCTGTAATTGTTACAAAAAAGATTCGGTTTCATACTTCTATACCTATGTATTTAGTAGGAAAAGTTTCTACTCAAGTTCTATTATTGATAAGCTCACCTGTGCTTGCACGTCTCCTTTTTCTGCTAGAAGTTGGTAGTATTCCACCAACTCATTGTCTAATATTCCAGATGTGTATCCATTTTCCAACTCGTCTAGAAGACGAATTCTTTGCACTGCGGTCCCACCACCAAATGATACTCCTTGGCTGACTAAAAAAAATATTAGCACTGTACTAATTCCTTTAATGTTAATATATTATTATTGTGCTTAAATACGAAGACTGTTCAAATTTAAATTATAGTTTGTATTTCCCATCTAAAAAAGGACATGTGGGAAGAAGTAGTAGTAGTATTTATAAAGAAGCAAATCTTTCAAAGGACAGGAACGCACTGAAAATGAACCACATCTTCGAAGTGCGAAAACTGCTACGACTGATGGAAATGCTGACCAGATTGATAAACTTATTTGTCATAGTCGTCGTATCACTACAGAAGATATTGCTTTAACATTAAATATGAATATTGGCCGATGCTAACAGATGAGCAGAAAAACACACAATTACACCCTTTCTTGGCTCGCTATGAACAAGAAAGTGAAGAATTTCTAGATTCCATTGTCACCACAATGACACACACATAAAACCTGGGTGCACAATATAATTTAAATTTGAACAGCCATAGTGAATAACAGCTGACTGTGGTTTTTATTCTAAACTATAATCGAAAATCCTAATAACAATAATTCAGAAAGACTAGATACGTAGTTCAGCAGCTGAGTTGTAATATTCAATAGAAGTAAGAGATGTCTTGAAATATCGTGCTGAATTTAATCGTAGAATATTCTCATCGCCAAATTTTCAGTGGAAGTGGAGTCAAATCAACAAAACACCTTTAGTTATACTATTTGAATTTCACCTTGAGCGCATCAATCCCTTATCTAATTAGTTAAAAAAAATGTGGTATAAATATATTGGGCAATTTCCATTTTTGACATCAAAAAATGTAATATTGGTAACTTTTTAGAAAACTTAAACTCTCATTTCACAATGGAAAAAGGAGAACAAGGAGGTGTTTCGTTTTAAGATGTAAATACTGGTATCAAGAAAGAGTAAGAACGAAATACCGTTTGATCTGTCCAGAAAAAATACAAGTTCCAATAGGTTTATAATCAACATACATTTTCTTTTTTGAACATCTTAGTCAAGAAATTAGTTAATTTTCAAAATCCAAATCCAATTTTGAAAAAGAACTCAAGTATATTAAGAAAGTTGCAGGTCATACTGGCTACCCTGGTTAAACAGTAAAAAATTTACTTAGAAAAAGAGAGCACAAAAAATAGATTTTAAATGCCACCACATTGTCTTTACCAATTACCTTAGAACATAAATTCATCTAAATTTCTTTTGATGTTAGGCTTACCAAAGGATTACAAAGCATCTTCAAACCTTTTTATTTAAAACAGGCATTTGGTGCCAATAATATTATTAAAATCTTTTAGGAAACCCAAAGGATAAAATAGATGAAAACAACAAATCAGACATGTAGAGGCTGTAATCTTAAATCTTGTCTTAAATATATTGGACAGGCCAGGAGTAATAAGAGTTAAATTTAAAACCCTCATTTCAGGTGTGGGAGGTTTGATAAATCAAGTGTTGATGAAAACACGATTCACCCTATAGTATTTGAAAACTTAAAACTAGTATAACCAAAAAAAATTAGTTTAACGAATTTAGATTTAGGTTGATTCTGAGATCCACACTGTTTGAACTAATTAGATAAAAGTTGTACTTAAGCATGAAATTCAAATAGTATAAATAAAGGTTTTTTTGCCAAATACATATTTCAAAAAGTTACCTACTTTAACTTCTTAGAAGCTGAAATACATATTTACACACAACCAATTTGAATCTTGTTTTTAAATCAAAGTACAATAGAACCTCCCCCGGGTTACTTAAAACTTTTAAGTTAATAGCAACTCTGGCACCATCTTTTATTTTGAGTAAAAAATATCACCTTGAAAATGAGAGCATTTTTCACCAATTTTGTATAGATTTTAAAGGAACTTTTTAGCATTACACATTCAAAATTCAACAGTGATGATTGAAGGGGGAGGGAACTTTAGATGTGCACTGTATAGAAGATTACTAGATCCAAAGCTAGACAGGCATTGTTAGCTAAAAAGTTTGTGCTTGTGTTACAAAACTTTCATTGGCACTTAATTTATTTATGGATGATAATGTTTTGCTTATTGATAATCATAGCAATGGCATGTTATATTCTATTCAAGCAACTGCGAGATAAGATGTAACAATATAGATAAGAATAAAATTAATCTAAACTCAAGTTTTATCGCAACGCTAAGTTTATCTGATTTAAGCTGGCAAAATGCAAAGTAATGAAAAAGTTCTCAAATTAAAATGTGGTATTCTGGACTTCCGTTTTAAGTTTATTTAARCATCTCTAGCATTACCTTTATCTGCAACTTGTCTATAGAAATCCAGTGCCTTCTCACAGCTTGGGCTCACAGTAATTCCTGACCAGTACCTGTAACCTAATGCCATTTGCGCCCAAGTGTTGCCACCCAATGCCGCAAATGTATAATGCACCAACGCTTTAGCTTGACTAACGTTCACATTCAATCCTGCAGCATGCAAAAACCCAAGGCCCATATGTCCATCTGGGTTTCCTATTTCAGCTAGACTAGAAAAAATTTCTTTGGCCTCGCCTAAATTCTGGGGGATAGGATTGCCAAACAATTTAGCCCATGCCACCAAAGCTTTGGCTTCATTGTTCCCCTTTTCTGCAGCATCCAACAGTAATGAGTATGCTTTCTTTTTGTCCGGTTTAGTTTTGTTTAACATAGCTGCAGCAGACTCGTAAATTTGTTTTGCCTCTCGTTCCTCTGGGGTTAATTCTTTTTCGACCAAGAAACTTTCTGGTAAGGGTGGTATTTCCTCTTCTTCCTGACCTGATTCATCATTTGGATCTATTAAAGTGTATTTAACAGTGTCCATTTCTTGCACCATTTTCTGTAGCAGTTTAGCCTGTTTTATCATGAACAGGTCCATAGCTTCTGTAAAAGCATCATTAAGATTGATTTCCCCTGTAAAAAATAATCAGGAATACCGTTTACGGAAGTTTATTTGATGTTAGTGGACAAACACATGGTAAGCTTCCGTAGACGTGCCAAAAGCAAAACACAAATATAGGACATTCAAATTAAAGCAAGCACCCACATGACAAGCATAATTTCTTTTGTGCAATGTTGAATAGAATCTCAAAATCTGTCGATGCAAGAACATCTGATCCAGATAAAGTTATTTATAATGAATGAATTAATGCATTTAAAAATATTGAACCCAACCAACCCGAGAGACCTACCTTTCTTCCTCTCTTTTTCTTTAGTTAAGTCAGGTGCGGGGACTACCTTAAGGGCTGTTGCTTCATCATTGTCATCTTCAACACTGGCTACAAACTCGTCCTTTTCATTTTCTGCAGAATCCGTGTTAGATTCATCTTGCTTCTTTGATTCTGGTGGTCCTTCTAACCTCTCTTCGGAAAATTCGCAGCACAACAATGCCAGGAGTACCAGCACGTAAATTTTACCCGGCATATTCGTATTCACGCATTTCCAACAGAGAAAAACGCAAGATTAGAGCTATCACTTACGTGTCCTACAATTGTCATCACGGTGTTTGTCAATAAACACGGTATTAATACAAGCTAATAAGCTGAAGACACGTAGCTCCACTGTTTTACAAATTACATCGCTATTCGCTACTTACAGCAAAACACAATAATTACATTTCTGTGTATTTGCATTAGGGTTAGTGAACTTCAACGATTTTAATTTTAGGAAGTTTTCATTTTGTAAATAAGGTTCACTATTGCTATTTCTTTTGAAATGACAGATTTCGACGTTCTGGAAATTTTGATAAATTGACGTTTAATGACAAGTAACAACTATACATTGACACCGCAGAATGTAGAGAAATAGCTTTTCATGACAACCTGCTCACCGACTGCCAAAACCGTCGCCATTTTTTAGTTCATTTAAAAGCGATAGATGTCGCTATATTAAATATTCCTAAACGGTGATTATAATAATTATAAAACCACTGTAAATTGCTACATGATTGTTATGTGTATATTTCATTCTGAGTAAGATAAAGAAAAATCAAGCATGAAACTGGCATTTATGTTCGTACCTGTGGAAAGTAATTCAGTTTTTTCCTTTGTCGTCCTTTTTAACCATATAAATAATATTGCAACATTTTCAATACTAAAATAGGTATTAAGATAATAGACCGGTTTCGTTTCTTTTTGTTAAAGTTGCTGTTACCCAAAATTAACCCAGTAACCATGACAATACCTTAAATTGAGGTATGTGATTGATTTATCTATATTTTAAAAACAGGGTTGATTTTAGTTTTAAATAGAGAAGAAAAACCACCCCAATATGTTTTCGGATGATCGCTATCACTATAAAAGTAAAAATTTTGATTATCAAAATTTTGTTTAAACTCGTGTCGTCAGACCCTATTTCGARGTTTTCGTCTTTGACAAAGATTACAGGCGTAATAGAAACATCAGATAAATAATTTTTTTTGTCGGGTCAAATTTGAAACATGTTTGTGCGTTAMATACTTTTTMACTCCGAAATTTTTTTTTTTTAATGTCAAAAGTGAATAATATAAAAAAATAAATAAATAATAAAATATACACTTGCTTCCAAAATTCGTAGAAAAAAATTTATCTGAATTATAAACTACTTGAAAACGTGCTGTAAGATTGTTTTTGTTTTTTCAGAATGCTAAAAAAAACTTGAAACAAAGAAATTACAGACGATTTATTTCTCTTTATAACTCATTTTATTTTTATTTAATTTGATAATACAATATGTCACATTTCACCCCAACTGCAATGGATATTTGAGCAATAAAATTGCAGTGGGGCATATGTTATCCGTATGGATAAATATGCTATAATCAGTAAGCATTTTTAATAAATATTGCTTAAATCTTTTTATTTACAACAACTATTACAAAGCTTATCTCTAATTAGTTTGACTACATCTGGTTGCAAGACAGCATCTATTAAATATTTTGTTTCAGAAGTAACTAGATCTGAATTATCGGGACTGTACTGCCCCTCTTTTTTCTGTTCTTCCAAGAAATTTGTTAAATCTTTTTGACTCAGCTTTGGAACAACCGTGATAAAATCAGAATACTTCTTCAGTAGAGTACCTTCGTCTTTTACACTTTTATCACCTTCCTTCCTATTGGTTTTAAATTTCTTAGCGTCCACTCTATGTTTGGATTTTTCCATATAGTCAAAAACTAACTCAGTTGCAGAACTTAATGGATTCTTCTGTAAGTTATACTGTAATACAGAAGATAAGCAATCAATACAAGGGTTGCGAGATACTTACTTTAATACTATGTGGAGTCAAAAGTGAATTGGCTTGTTCAAGAGAAAGATCTTTTAATAACTGTGTCATCAGTAGTTGTGCTATTGATTCTTCTAATCTTTTTGCATCATCTGCTGGCTAAAAAAGAAGTAGAAATCACTAAACATGAAAAACAAAATTATAAACAACTAGTATGTTACTACAAGGACCAAAGTGTTCTCTGGCATTTATTAGCTTACTAGACAGATTTTAATATACACATTTTATTGCAGATGATCAGGGTTTTACACCGAATTTCAAATGTACAAACACTTTCACCCATTAATGTTCTCTTTAAAATTTAACATGTTTTACCTTTTAGTTAAATGGTTTGAGGATTATTGTAGATGATTATATAAATATACTGCCATAAAAAATTTTATCGGGCGGCTCGCAACATTTCTTTACTAACATTCTGAACTCAATTTTAAATATCTCATACCAGTTGTTCCATTGAAAACACACTATTTTAACAACAATTGGTAAAATGAGTTTGTAACTTTTTTCTTTACATATTGTGTTTGGTCATGTGTTACACTCCACCACTGTAACCTTGTAAGGAGTTGATATTTTGGTTCTAAATATCTTTTGGATGTCCGAATTGGTTTTGTAAAAATAAAGTGGGTAATCTTGTTAAAATGTGATATAGGCAACAATTTTACAAGCAAATTTCTTCTAACAACTCAAAAATGAGCAACAGTGAAACGAATAACAATGTCAGCCATCCATCTAGATGGAAAGTGTTTTTTAAAGGCACACATAATGAGAATATGATATATTATTATAATGAAAATAGATTCTGTGGCATTTTGCTTGCATTTACATCAAATTCATGTTGACAAGGCGAAATAACACCACAGCACATTTGGCTTGAACACAGTGACTGAACATTTTCTTACAAAAATTTGATAATTAATTTATCAGTAACATACTTATCAAATTGCATAAAATTAATTAAAAGTCACAAATACTCACATGTGGTAGCCAAGTATTGATGCTTATGGCAGTTTCTAAATTTTCTACATMATGCCACCACCCAAAKGGKAAAAACAAAACTTCTCCTGGATTTAGGGTTAACAGTCGCCCATTACCTATACCTGAAAATTAACTATTAGTATTCTATGTGCGTCTGCATCTACATTGAATAATTATTTCACCTTTTATTTGTTCGTCACTGGGACTAAAAAAGTTTATTTTTGAAAAAATACTTGACTCTTCGTAAGGAACTCTAGTAGGCAATAAATTCTCTTCCGGTGGAAAAATTAACCATTTCTTTCTACAAACTAATTATTTAAGTAATGTGTACAAATTAAATAAATTGATATACCTTCCATACACTTGTGCTATTAAATTACACCCGTATGTGTCCACATGACAAGGTGTATGAGCTCCTTTTGAACCTATCCAAATTGTACTTTGCTTGTAATCATTTTCCGGATATCCAAAATCCTTCCATGTAATATCCTAGAAGTTTTGTTTATTGTACAGAACATCCTGTTTTCTTCCTCCTTTAGTGTTTGATTGCGTTCACAAAAATAAAGTGTTTCAAACATTTAACAAATAAGGAATTTACATATTATATTTCCTATGAATACAATTCTGATCATTTATATAACATCTCATGACAGGCAATAGTGTACTAAGTAATGGACTCATTTTGCTGATCTTCTACAGATTTATGTCACCTTAGGAGCAAAATGCAAAACTGATGTTTGACTTGGGTGAACAATATTATTAACTGTTGGGTTTGTGTACACTTTTGAATCCAAACTTCTGTTAGCTGTTGTTAGAGACCTTTTCATTATTTATGTGTATATAGAGTGCTTTCAGGTATAAATAGAGTGGACATGAGCTTTGTGCTTATTATATATTATATATACAAGAAAAGTTATTATGGTTTTATGGTTTACCTAGTAGTAGTAGAAATTCTAGGAATTGCTGCTGAAAATCAAAGAGCTCTTTCAGAAAAACGACATAATATAATGTAATAAGTATCAAATACAACAAATACTTTTGTTTAGGGCATGCAGAGTTTGTATGGAATGACTAATAGGTGTAGAATTCTTTGTCTTCTGGTTTTTTAATGAAATATTCTATTACTATTTGTATTTTTAGTTCGAAGAAATTAAGTTGGAATTTTATCAGTTCCCAGGTTGCGTTAAGTTCTCGGAGTGTATTCCAAAATAGTTTGTGTTCCCTTGTAGTGTAAAACGAATTCAATAAAAGGGCTTGGAACATATGCGTGTTAAAATTTCATACATTAATTATTTTGTTTCAAGTAAAAAACCGTATTCCACCATTTTGCATGTTGCATGTATCCTCTTGTCTACACACATCTACACTTTTTCCAAATCATCATTTTTAGGAAAACCGTAATATATTTTTTCTCCTACCATAAATCGTGCACTTCACCACTGCACACAATGAAATCGTACAAATAATGACAAAATCACTAACACCTAACAGAACTACGATTCAAATCCGTACAGATACCCAACAGTTAATAATAATGCTGATCCAGGTGAAATGTCAGTTTTGTATGTTGTGCCCTAGGTGACATCACATGCAGTAAATCAACAAAATTCATCTGCTATTTTGCACACCATTGTTTGTTCTCACAACTATACAAATATTTTTTTGTGTTTTAATCTGTTCGTTGTGAAAATGGATATGAAAATTGATAATTTGAAATACCAAAATTTAGTGAAAGACCTCTGTTATAAATGCAGACTTAACATCTCTAGAGGACATGTTTTTCATCTTTAATTAATTGCCATACTCTATTCAACTATCACCTACTATTCTTCTATGCTAAAATATAAATATGCAAAACATAATATAATTACATACATAGTATTAAAATAATATGCTCATTGTGAAGGAAAAAAAATCACATACCTTAATAATTGATTTAATTCTGATATTTTTCCCATCTACTTCATATCCCATGCTGTTTTAAAGATAAAAAATGTATTAAAATGAAATATAATGCATGTAAATTTCTTATATTTTTTTAATTTAAAAACTCTTTTTGATTAAGTCATGACCAACTATGCTTTCCATTAAAAAAGGCAACTATGATCAATATCGCAGAATTCAACATTTCTTTTAAAAGTGATCATGCCACTCTATGTTGCCAAAATAAAAAAATATGTCTTACCACAATCATATTTCTGGTAATTAAACAGAAATAGGCAGTTTTTTATTTTAAGCTATACAGGATGTCCTTGAAATACACGGACATTTGACAAGTGACAGAAAATGCAATTTTATTTATTTAAAGAAACGATTATGTTTTGTTATTCCTGAAGTGCGCTGCGGTAATGTAGACCTCCATTTTTTAATAGAACTTTTAGGCATTTGGATTTTTAGACAAAACAAACAGTTTCACAATCTCCAATCAATTCTAAAGAAAACATGTCTCTTTGATGTTTTCCATAAAATGCCTCTCTAGTTCTTATAAATTGATGTGATTATTCAAAAACAAGGGACTCATTTTTCAAATTAAAAAAAATCAAAAATGTCTTGATTTTGAATTTTAACACCATTTATATCAAAAAAAACATTTTTGATTTTCTTGTTATTTGAAAAGTTTTTAAACCACATTTTCTATCACCTGGCAAGCATTATCGGTTCGGTAGCAATGGAACTGTTATAATTTCACGAAATTATATAGACCAGTTTTTCAATTAAAACATCACTTTTTAGGGACTAGGGAGTCGGTTTGAACCAAACATCAAAGAGACATTGAAATCTTAGTCTTTTGGGGTTAAACCGTGTCTGATTTAGGAATAAGGTCGATGTTTTGCCTGCACTTGTAAGGGGCATCATCAAGACAGGAATAAGGTCCTCTGCTTTTAGAGGTCATTGCCACTCGTCACTCACTGTTCCAGCGTTTATATGTTTGTTTACCTTTTGCGGGCGCCGAGTATGGGCATAACAGACTCGATATAATAGTGAAGTGGCCATCGTTTTGATGTCACGTGAAATTTAAAGGGCCAAATGCAATTTTCAATTAATAATTTTATGCATTTGAAATTTTTTGCAAGTGCTAACTTTTCGTGTGTGAAATAAACTTTATAATGACCATTGAATTTTGCCAGATTTATCCAAAAATACAATTAGTGCAAGTAGCCCATTCTAAAGAAAATATGCCTCTTTGCTAGGACGTATAGGCTTTTGCGGCCAGGGTTTGATTGAAATCTTAGTCTATAAGGTGGACGTTTCGCCCGCATTTGTAAGGGGCATCATCAGGACAGGAATAAGGTGTATGCAATATGGTGCAAACCTGATGCGAGAAACAGGTTCTAACTGAACCAAATCCCAAAGAAGGAAGAGCATGTAAACAATAGATATCGTTTGGGGATGCTTGTATGGCATAGGTGGGAGATTGTGAAGGTGGGGATAGCCGTCGCGTGATTGGGTACCAAATGGAGGAGAGATGAAAACCATCTTCGTGGTTTAGATTATTGGGATATTTGGAAATTTCTATCGCTTCTCGGAATTTTCGGGTTGTGAAAAAAGGGACTTTCGCTAAAACTGATACATTATCAAACAATATATTGTGCCCCGTTTCATGTTGATGTTCAGCTACTGCTGAGTGGGTGAAGAGACCTGATTTAATGTAGCGTTTATGTTCATTAAGCATGGTTTTAATGGATCTACCTGTTTCGCTGATATATATGGCCTTAATGATTGAATTAAGCACATAATATTTTTTTGTGCAACTAGCCCATTGACTGGGCATTGCAAAAACTGTTTTAGTTTTGTGTAACAATCCACACGCCTAAAAGTTCTATTAAAAAACAGGGGTCTGCATTACCTAGTGCACGCCTCCGGTGCTTTAAAAAATTTCAGGTCACTTATTTTTATTTTACCTTATGCCTTTATAATTCCCACCAAATTTGAAGTCGATATCTTTTATAGTTCAGGAATAATTATAAAAAAACTATTTTTTAAGGTTTAGGTTTAATAACCAGTGTATTAAAATCAAAACATTTTTCGGATTGTTTTTATTTGAATTTTTTTCTAAAATCGCATTTTCTATCTATTTAAAAAGTTAAAGTATCTGTTTCTTCTGATTAACTTAAAAGATTATTAAGTGCACAACAACCATATCTTTACAGGGCTACCCAAATGTGAGATACAGTGAGGGTTAACAATAATTATTTACCGCACAATCAACATATAGTGGTGAGAGGAGGCAGATTTAGTGTGCAGGTTATATGTACTTCACCTTATACAAACATTCAGTAATGTATAAAAATAAAACTTCATATTTTGTTTACTTACATGTGAATGAAATGCAGCCCGATTGCAATATCTGTTGTTTCTATGCATCTCACTGTACATAATGAACTGTGATAACAATTTTGAGTCTCTCAGACACGTGCTTGTCACTGACAAGTTTTTAAATTTAATTTACATAATAAAATCAATCACTTTACTAAGGAGTAATCAATGCACTCACCACTAAACTATGGTAGAGTGATTTCATCAGCTTGACTGAACAACACTTTTATTGGGAATAACTTTTATTATATACTACAAATCTTTAATGATTTATTTACATTTACATTAAGTGTGCAAAAAAAATTTAAATTGCCTACAAAATGTGTCGTCATAAGTTTCGTTCTTGTTTCGCCAAGTGAAAGCTTTTTAGTATGATATGAAATCATAAAAATACAAAGATGCTTACTGAACTGTAAGTCAAAAAAATCATGGCTGGCAGCCAAATATTCTTTAACATGTTTCAGTGGTCGGCCAAGTTATAATGTGTCTTTTGTATTCAAACTGTTATGTATATTAGTTTTTGTCAAATATGTATTAAAGATCCCCAGTTCTCTTATAGTTTTGGTAGTTGAACAGTAAAAAAAAAGAGTCTAACTACTAAAAAGTCATTATATTAGTAATCAGACACACACTTTTTTCTTATCTCTTATTTTTTATTTAAGGGTCATACATGTACAAAAAAGAAGAAAGTTACTGATTTTTAGGCATAAAATATATTGGTAAGTAATGAAGTTTTAGTAGGTACCTACTTTAACAACTTTAGTATATTACACTTCCTTTAAGAAAACATTAGGACCTAAAATTAAAATAACTAAATGGAATATACATAAATTGTTGAAAATATTAAGGGCCGGTTGCACAAATGCGGTTCAAAATTGATCCGAGCTTAACCTGCCGTTGCTGCCTGGCCACAATAACAATATATGTGCTATAACAAGACCACAGCTCACCCTTTTAAACCATTTTTCTGCAACCGAGCCTAAGTTTTAAGTTGCATTATTAGCCACTAGAATATTGTACATGTACATGATTTAAACTGGACAGTTATCTAAAGTAGCAGACAACTATAATGAAATCACCCTACTAGAGTAGGTACGTAAATTTTGTCATTGCACATCATCATTATTTTAATATGTTTAGTCTAGGTAGATACATTATTTATATTCTTACCTCTATCACCCCTTTAACATGTGACCAGTCTTGTAAATAAACATAATCACAATATAACCATTCCAAAGGATTTTCATTAACTATGCTAATAAATTCTTCAAAAGTATTAATACTGCTTGGTGTTGTCATTTCCCACTGAGGTTCCTAAATACACAATAATTAATTTAATTAATAACATATACAAAGCCTGTGAACACATGCTTACTTGTGTATGACAATATTTACCACGTCTGTATCTCAAAGGTAAATTTTCTAAATACGTTTTCCAATCATCTAAATTCCAATTTAAAATATTCCATTGAAGGATGTTGCGGAATATTATCGGTTCTGTGGCATATTCTACTAGGCACTTTATATCTTCTGGAGTTGGACAGGTCATCGTGTATATTTTTTCAATACATAATATATAAATTAGACGTTACACAAAAATTCATTTAAACTGCAATAGAACGATATCCATCCCATCAGTAAAAAAATTTTTTTTAGAAAACGATTATTTCGAACTTACAGTTTTTATCACCCTAAGAAAGTCATCTTCGTTTTGCTTAAAAATTAAAATAAAAACGAATTTGGGATATGTGAAAGCTCGATTTTAAGGTTAGTTTAGTAGATATTGTATATAGTAGATTAAATTATGATCTATTTTTAACTACCACTGCTACCGCTACCATCTGCGTGTGCGTCACATACACGGAATTATATTGAAACTGGAAGGACAACCCTTTGTTTAAAATTGAGGCAAATTGAAACTGCGCAGAGGACTGACGTTTACGCGCTTGGGGCATCCACTTATCCTTTCTGGAAACAGTTGCTTCATTATAGCAAATCGGAAGCGAAGACGACCATTACAATTGGTCAAACTAAGAATATTAAAGATGATGCAATCACTTTAATACGGCATCCTCTTATGCTTTCGGGAAACAGTTGCTTTATTATAGCAGATGGGAAGCGAAGACGACCATTAAAGGCCACAATTGGTCAAACTAACTTAATATTAGGGGCGATGCATACACTTTAATATGTCATCCTCTTATGCTTTCTGGAAACAGTTGCTTCATTGTAGCTAGAGACGGGTCGTTATTTTAGTAACGTTATTTTGGAACGTTATTATTTAATAACGGAACGTAACGTTCCCGACTGTGCACGGAACTCGTTATATTTTGGAACGTCATAACAGCGCAACGCAGTCACGCAGCAAGCTGACTCAAGGTCGGAAACGACGTGGTACGAAAAACGGCGACCACGAATAATCTGTACTAGTAAATCCGGCAACGGGCATAACGCGGAACGTGGAACCGCACGAGAAACGTGAAAGGAACTAATGGGAAACACAATCGTTAACGACGATACGTAAAGTAAMGCGTAAATACATCTAGTTTGTTCATCAGCAAGGTTTGTTTAAGTAAATTAGGTTACTTATGCAATTGATGATGACTAAAATGTTAAGAAGTGTTTTTTATAGAAATTGATATAATAATTAATAGGGGTCTAGTAGTCAGGTATTTGATAGCGTCAGTATTTAATTAATCGAATTGATTAACAAAACCCTCAAGTTCTTTATTTATGTATAAAAATAACAAAATATAAACTTAAGTGTAAACAAATACAAAACAGAAAATACTAATCCTTAAAATAAAAAAAAACACCACAGTCGAATATATAGGTACCTATTGGCAAACTAAAAAGCAACTCTCATTGAAATAACAAAAAATCCGTAAATGCAAAGAACTTTAACTTATAAAATTAAGTTCACAGCGAACTTCTAACACAAGAAATAAAATAAGATTACTATGAACTAAATGTAACTGTTTGCACTAACGTATTGTTAACACACTAATTTTTTGTATTGTGTCCTACAAACAAGATCTGATTGTCTGTACCTGAAACTTACGACAAAATGATGAGATGATTAATGTACACACCTCATTCCTGCAAAGACTGTTACTAGGCAACTACTTTAGCGTTACCAGATTATATTATATAACGTTGTATGATAAATATAAACAAATCAAAGTGCAATACAATAGATCTAATTTGTTAAATACCCGCCCTTCTCTTTAACTGTAAAAGATTGAGTACAAAACGGGCACGCAACTGCGCAACACTGTGAAATACATCGTTCCAAAAAATAACGTTATTTTGGAACGTTACATTTCTGGAACGGAACGCTATGGAACGTTCCACACGAGTAACCGTTATTCCCACCTCTAATTGTAGCAGATGGTAAGCGAAGACGATCATTAATAGACACTTGGTCAAACTAGCAATATTAGAGACGATGCATTTACTGTAGTGCGGCATTCTCCTATGCATTCTAGAAAAAGTTGCTTCATTATAGCAGATCGAAAGCGAAGACAACCATTAAAAGGCACAATTGGTCAAACTAGCAATATTAGGTACAACGCATTCACCTTAATAAGGCATCCTCTTACCCACTCTAGATACAGTTGCTTCATTATAGCAGATCGGAAGCGAAGACGACTATTGAAAGAAACAATTGGTCTAACTAGGAATATTAGAGACGACGCATTTCCTTTAATACGGCATTATCCTGTGCATTCTGGAAACAAGTTGCTTCATTACTTATAGCAAATCGAAAGCAAAGACGACCATTAAAAAGCACTATATTGGTCACACTAACAATATTAGAGACAAATCATTCCCTTATGCTTTCTGGAAACAGTTGCCTCATTATAGCAGATCGGAAGCGATGACGACCATTAAACCACAATTTGTAAAACTAGCAATATTAGAGACGATGCCATCACTTTAATTCCGCATCCTCTCATGCATTTTGGAAATAGTTGCTTCATTCTAGCAAATCGGAAGCGAAGACGACCATTAAAAAGCACTATTGGTCGAACTAACAATATTAGAGTCAATGGATTCACTTTAATACGGCATCCTCTTATGCTTTCAGGAAACGGTTGCCTTGTTATAGCAGATTAAAAACGACCATTAAAAGACAATTGGTCAAACTGCAATAGAGACGATGCCGTCACTTTAATACGGCATTATGTTGTGCTTTTTTGAAACAGTAGCTTCATTATAGCAAATCGAAAGCGAAGACGGCATTTAAAAGGTACAATTGCTCAAACTAGCAATATTAGAAACGATACATTCACTATAATACAGCATCCTCTTATGTATTCTGGAGACTGTTGCTCCATTGTAGCAGATCGAAAGCGAAGGCGACCATTAAAAGACACAATTTGTCAAACTAGCAATATTAGAGCGGATGCCATCACTGTAATTCCGCATCATCTTATGCAATCTGGAAACAGTTGCTTCATTATAGCAGATCGGTAACGAAGACGACCATTATAAGACACAATTGGTCAAACTAACAATATTAGAAACGATGCATTCACTTTAATACGGCATTATCTTGTGCATTCTGGTACCAGTTGCTTCGTTATAGCAAATCGGAAGCTATGACGACCTTTAAAAATCACTATTGCTCAAACTAACAATATTAGAGTTTGCTGTAATGAAGCAGCTGTTGTTTCCTGAATGCACAAGAGGATGTCGTATTAAAGTGAATACATTGTCTCTAACATTGCTAGTTTGACCCATTGTGCTTTTTGATAGTCGTCTTTGCTTCCCAGTTTGCTGTAATGAATCAACTGTATCCAGAATGCATAACAGGATGCCGTATTAAAGTGAATGCATTGTCTCTAATATTGCTAGTTTGACTAATTGTGCCTTTTAATGGTCGTCTTKGCTTCTAGTTTGCTGTAATGAMTCAACTGTATCCAGAATGCATAAGAGGATGCCGTGTTAAAGTGAATGTATTGTCTCTAATATTGCTAGTTTTACCGATTGTGCTTTTTAATGGTTGTTTTGCTTCTAGTTTGCTGTAATGAATCAACTGTATCCAGAATGCATTAGAGGATGCAGTATTAAAGTGAATGCATTGTCTCTAATATTGCTAGTTTGTCCAATTGTGCTTTTTAATGGGTGGCTTTGCTTCCAGTTTGCTGTAATGAATCAACTGTATCCAGAATGCATAAGAGGATGCCGTATTAAAGTGAATGCATTGTCTCTGATATTGCACGAATTGTGTCTTTTTAATGGTCGTCTTCGCTTTCGATCTGCTGTAATGAATCAACTGTTTCCAGAATGCATAAGAGGATGCCGTGTTAAAGTGGATGCATTGTCTCTAACATTGCTAGTTTGACTAATTGTACCTTTTAATGGTTGTTTTTGCTTCCAGTTTGCTGCAATGAATCAACTGTATATAGAATGCGTAAGAGGATGTCGTATTAAAGTGAATGCATCGCTTCTAATATTGCTAATTTGACCAATTGTGCCTTTTAATAACTGCTATATTTAAGCAACTGTTTCCAGAATRCATAAGAGGATGCTGTATTAATGTGAATGCATCGTCTTTAATATTGTTAGTTTAATGGTTGTCTTTGCTTCACATTTGCAATAATGATGCAACTGTTTCCAGAATGCATAAGAGGATGCCGTAATTAAGTGAAAACATTGTCTCTAATATTGCTAGTTTGACCAATTGCGTCTTTTCTATGGTCGTCTTGGCTTCCAGTTTGCTGTAATAAATCAACTGTTTCCAGAATGCATAAGAGGATGCCGTATTAAAGGGAATGCATTGTCTCTAATGTTGCTAGTTTGACCAATTATCCCTTTTAATGGTCGTCATTGCTTCCAGTTTGCTGTAATGAATCAACTGTTTTCAGAATGCATAAGAGGATGCTGAATTAAAGTGAATGCTTCGTTTCTAATATTGCTGGTTTGACCAATTGTGTCTTTTTAGCGGTCGTTTTCGCTTTCGATCTGCTATAATTAAGCACCTGTTTCCAGAATGCATAAGAGGATGCCGTATTAAAGTGAATACATCGTCTCTAATATTGCTAGTTTGAGCAATTGTGCCTTTTAATGGTTGTCTTCGCTAATAATTCTTTTTAGGCCATAAGGTGGTCCATCAGCCATCGTTCTAGTATTGTGTTTTGTGGTCGCAGGTAATTTGTTGCTTGTAGGTCTTACGAACAAATGGAACAAATTCGAGCTTCTCCTTTTCTCTGTTTCTCTCTGGTTTAATTTCACCAAAATGACATGCGTCATATGTCAACTCGTGGAAAAATCAATCAATATGGCCCCGTTTGTTTTGTAGTAATTTTCGTTCTTTATTTGACGCTTTCTGTAGCAAAATATGTTAACTGGAAAAAGAGTTATGAACCGTTTTGTTGGTGTGTAAACTATCACACACTTATTTGTTCTTCAATTGATTTCGGACATAAAGCAACTAAAGGCATCTAAAGGTAAGTAACAGGTGACATATTTTTGCGTAATTAGTAATTATTACCTCGTTTAAATTCCATTTCGTCAAGGCCTCGACTACTAAAATTGATAAATTATTAATTCACATCTTAGGACCGCTTTTTGTAAAAGTGTTGTTTTTCAGATTAGCTCAATGTCGAACATAATTCCTCCACTTTTGAGTACTACACCACCACCTATGGATCCTGATCCAGGTGAAGAAGAAGAAGATGACGAATTTGGTGATTTCAGAACAGCTGTTGACCTTTCATTCAATTGTGATGGACTATCGCTACCGCCCACTCCTGATCATGCACCAAAAGCTGATAGCAACGGACCCAAAGATTCTTTGGATATTAACAGCAATAACGATAATGAAACTCACGTTGAGCAAGTGTTAGAGAAAGATTTTCAAGATAAGCKGAAAATTGTTCTGGAAGGTTGTAGTGTACCATGTAAATTGATTACTGTTGTAAATAATATAGAAACACAAATAGAAAGTCTGAATGTTGTAAATATTGAGAGAGATATGAGTGACAACCTTAACTCACCTACAGCAAGTGTTAGTGAACCATATTGTAATGGTACAGAAATTGTGGATGACACTAGTGAGATTAGCGATTCATTCAGTGAAATACATCACAAAAGAGCTATTGACAGTAATCATGTAAATTTAACTGAAAAGAGTTCTTCATCAGTGGGTAGTGTGCAAAGTGCAGATGAAGAAAATAATGTTCAGGAAGGTCAATTTAATTACTTTATAGATGTTCCAAATGAATCGAAGATTAACATAGGAGATTTTGAAGTGTGCTGTGCTCAAGATCTGGATAATAATTCTGAAAAGCTTGGTAGTGCTGACTGTACTGGTGATCTACAGCATTTGGTCAAAGGTGAATCAGTTGGACTTGATATTGATGATTCAAAAGGTGAGCATAAAATTGATGCAGGATCTTAAATGTAATATAGAATTAGAAATTATAATTTTATATTCATAAGTAAAATATGTGTCTAATAACAAACTGATGTAATGGAAGTAATGTTTGTCCCTTTATGTCAAATTTAGCGACTTGGGTATATGTTTATAGATGTACATTGTCTCAGAATGCAAGAAAAGCTCAAATTTAAATGAAATTGCATTTAAATTACTTAATCTATTAAGTTAAAAATTTTCTTTATTTTATTATATTACCACAAATCATCAATTGTAATAGGGAGATTTTGTAGTATTACGTTAAAATACGGTATCTCTTAAAGTCAAGTGATCAAAATACTAAACTTTCTAATGTCATCGGCTTTCGCATGTCAGTTTTGTTTGGTTAGATGTTGAAGTTGTGTTCGTCACATTTGAAATTGGTAGATAGAAAAATAGACAACATTTCAAAAGATAGCCATTTCTCCACCAACGCTCCTAATTCATATCCATCATTATGAGCTTCTTGTTTATTTCTTGCACAATTTTACTATATACAGCCAAAATAACACAAAATAGGCTTTTTAGAACACATGACTTTCGAAGTGGCTGCCGGGGAGCACCTGTCAAGACGATGCAACTTCTAACGTGCTGTCATAGAAACCTCATTACTTAATGCCAACGTCAGTCACCAGAGCTTTTCTTATTATACCATCGTCTAATTCCAAAATATCACATCTACTCACTGCCAAAGTCGCACTACACTGGACACATTGTGTTAAAGCTCTGAGTAAGCATTTCTGAGATGCAGATATTTTAACACATTTTGACTATAAAAAAAACACATTTTACTAGTTTTTGTATGTCATGTCATTTCAGTTTAGAATCCAAAATGTTACCCAAGTATTTTAATTATTCAACGGCTGTAATGGAAGAACCACCAAATTAGTGGTGATAGGCTTAGCCTATTTTGGCACATACCCCTCATATACAACACACAAAACTTTTTCGCCTTTATCTACCTCTGTGGATAGTTACATTCAAGTGTCACTATTCGTTAATATTACCTATGTTTGCAAAAAAGCCAGCTCTTTCACCTTTTGTCACACAGTGACAACTGCTTTTAGCAATCGTTCCGCAATCATAAAGAAGTGCAGTAATTTCTTCGCTGCTGCTTAATTACCAATTAGTTTTTCTGTTGAAAGTGGAAGCAATTTTACAGTCATGATATTCAATTTAATAACGTGTTAAATCTTCTGTCAGTACCGTCTTTCTAAAAATATTTTCCTTGATTTGCTTGGAGCATTCAAAATGTTGGGATGTCTAAAGTTTTGTTGTTGTACCAATAAAACAACTGAATCTATATTAAAGATGGGAATTAACAAAGACCTATTAATTTCTGTTTTCAAGAAGGCACTCCTTCATGTCATGTTTGTAAGAAATTTGTTCTACTTGATTGTACCAAGTATCCCCACATATCAACATATGAAACAAAATTTAACTCACGTTTGAATTATTGCAGGATTGGAAAATCAGGAAAAACATTCTGATGGTGTATGTATCAATAATGATTGTGCAACAAGTTTAGAACAGTATGATACAGATTGTTTTGGAGATTTTGAAGATCATATAAAAGAAGAAAACATGCCTGATTTAGCAGATGCTGAGGTCAGAGCAGAATCCGATATACAATCTCCTAATGCAGTGGCATATAGTAAAAGTGAAAAACATTTTGAAGAGGATGACTTTGGATGTTTTAGCAACTTCGTATACAATGAAAGTAGTCCAAGTGTCCCACTTGAAGAACCTAAAGGCATACATTTAGAACCTGCTGGAATTGATAAAACTAAAAGGGTATCTGCTGAGGATGATTTTGCAGATTTTGAAGATTTTCGAGAAGCAAATGTCCAAGAACAGAGTCAAGTTGATGTCAAATCTGTTGAAGGTGCGAGGACTGATTTTGAAAAATTCGAGGCTGATTTTTCCGATAATCAAGCAAATTATTCAAGAAATGACGAAGATGATTTCGGTGACTTTGAAGATTATACTTTGTCAGATGCTGCACAAACTCAGAGACCAGATAAAAATCAGCAAGACTTTGAATTTGGCAGTTTTGACAATTGGCCAACTAGTCAGACACCAGAAGAAAGTACCACAACAAATTACATTGAAGTCATCAAAAAAATATTTCCTGAAGTTGCGTTAGAAACAGAGAATTGTACTGTAATTGATTTTTTGGAAGAGAATTCTATTTTTGAAGAACTCAAGGATATTACTGAAACTAGTGCACTGAAATTTCAGTGGGTACAGTCTGTTAGTCAAAAGATGCTCTTACAGGCATTGAATATTGATACAAGAAATATTGTAAGTAATCCTATGTGGTGTAGGTTAAGTAATGATATTGGATTTTATCAATCACTTTATTTGAATAAATTGCATAATGAATCCCAACTCATATTCTTAGAATAATATATAATCTAAATACATAATTGGTTTCGCTTTAAGTTTCAGTCAGTTTTATGTGTGGCGGGAATAAAGTTTGGTGTGCCAAGTAGGTGACAGTTTTTGTGGGTCTACTGCATGTAATATCACAAAATGCAAATTTGATGTTTATTATTGTTAACTGTTGGGTTTCTGTGCGGTTTTGAGTCGGAATTCTGTTGGCAGGCAGCGCCTTAGGCATCATTTGTGTGATACAAAATGTGTGTAGTAACACAAAGTTTTGGAGCGCTCTTCAAGAATTTGCCGCAGCCTGAAGACGCAATTCCAGCAGAATTTCTTCCAGCTAAATTGTGATTTATCGAATAGATTGTGATTTTTATTTTTAAATAATATTCCTTAAAATTGCATAAAATACTTTTATTGATCTTGCCTACAATTGGATAATATCAAAATGAGTTTGTTTACAAAATTCTGAACTAGTAGTCATCCTGTACATAAGTTCTGCAAGCACTAAACAAAAGTATTTTTTTTTGTACCTCACACACTACATGACAACTAATTTAGCTGTTTTTCAAGATTATTTATTAAGAAAAGTGGATGCAATATATACGGACATTTAAAAAACTTTTGATAAAGCCTCCCTTGAGTTGTTGTGTCAGAAGCTGGAGGCACTAGGTATTTCTGGGAATTATTTGAACTGGATCAATTCCTATTTATTAAATAGGCATCAGTTTGTGTTAATCAATGATGTGTGTTCGCAGGAAGTGTGAGTTCTTTCGGGCAACCCACAAGGATCTCATGTAGGACCTATACTGTTTTTGTTATTCATAAATGATATTTCTAGTTGTTTTAAATTTAGTAAATATTTGTTGTATGCAGATGAWTTGAAGTTCTATGCTGTGGTTGGTAGTAGTGAAGATTGTGTTAAGCTACAGAAAAATTTAAATAATCTAAACTGTTATTGTAAGGAAAATTTTTTCAATTTAAATGTTAGTAAGTGTAAAGTCTTGAGTTATCATCACAAGTGTACACCAATTATTTATGAATGATGTCAGTTTAAATTTAGTTTTGTCCATTTCCGATTTAGGTGTAATCTTTGATCTTTCATTGTCATTTAAAGAGCATATTGACAAAGTCGTGATGAAGTGTTTTAGGCTATTGCGTTTTTTAAGTAGATGCAGTGAGCATATTTATGATATTAGAGCTTTTAAATAATTGTATTAATTGGCAGTGCCCTTGAATATAACTGTATATTTTGGAATCCTTTGTACGAGATTTAGGCATTACTTTATTGGAATCTAGAAGAAGATTTTTGAGTGCAGTATTTTTGTTCAAAATGGTTAACAACTTAATTCACTGCCCTTTTGTAAAATTTTTATTTGTACCCATACATTAGATTCTTGTGTATGTCTGTTTATAAATTTCTATTCGATAAATCACAACTTAGTTGGAAGAAATTCAAACGGAATTGCGTCCTCAGGCTACAACAAGTTTTTGGAGAAAGCTTGAAATGATTGTGTTACATTAATTGTACTATAGCTGTGCACTATGCCACTGCACACGTTGGTATCACACAAATGGTACCTAAGGCACTACCTGCTAACAGAATTAACAATAATGTTCCTCGATGACATTTTTCCGACCAAGGCGCACTAGATCCATAAAAGCTGTCACCTGCTTGGCATAGTTTTATGTAAATAACGAAATTTATGTTTTTCTATTTTTTTTAGTTGTATGGTCCTGGTTGGAATCCATCAATGCCAAAATTTGCTGCTAATATGAGTTTAAATCCTTTGGAGCCTTTGAAACCAGAGGTAGTAAATCCGTCCAGTTCTAGTCATCAAAATGAGACTGTGCCAAGTTCTAATAGTGATGTTCCTTCTGTTAATTTCGATTGGGGCAGCTCAGGACTCGTAAACCCCCTAGATTGTAAGTATTTTAATCATGTTTTTTAATTTAGCACTCTATTGAAGCTTAAGGGCATAAGCGTTTAACTTGAGTAATCTCCATTATCGAAGTGTAAAGTGGTATTTGTGTTTGCCATTGCGATAATAATACTGTTACTGACAATAATCCCTTGTTTTCATGCTGCTTACAAATTGCGGATTCCTAAAATTCCCTTCACTTATTGCAAAAGTTTCCCATACAATGTTGCTAGATATTGAACAAATAGTGGCATCCTTTGACACCCAAGACAACCCTAACACACTTTTAGATAGCTTATGGAGTGATTGGCTAGATTGTAAGTACCTGTACATGTTTTGCATGAGATTATGATGTAGTCGATGTTAAGTTAAAGATTATTTTTGCTAAAGCTATGATACTCTGTGAAATATTGACCCATTTGTATGAAAGAAACTTTCTTCTCAAACTTGTGCACATTTGCCGCCAAAAAATGCATCTAGTCTGTAGAAGAACTGTTGAGAAATAATCACAGGGTTGTTTGGTATTCTACAAGTTTTMCACTTTAATATTATAATCTGAGAGCTTTTTGGCTGTTTCCAAGGTACTAATCTACTCTTTACAGTATTTTCATATATTCAGCATTTGAAAAATGATTCATTTTACTAAAAAAGTGTTTATTGCGTTTACTGACTATCGATTAGTATTTGAATAGTAATGGCGTTTTTTAAAAATGTAATGGATGCTGAAAGCATTCACCCTTGTATCTGCGTTTTTGTTTATACTGTATGTTTACTGTTGTTTCTATAATATATCTTGATTCTAAAAGATATTGACTTTTGATTTGTTGTAGCTGTACAGTCTGAATCTTCAGAAAAACCAGCTTCATCAATCTTGGATGTGGATTTTGATTTCATGGTGGATAAGAAAGAAGATGTAATTAACCCCACACTACCATCAAAATATTCTCCAAATCTGCAAAGATCACCAGTGAAAGATCAACATGTTGTGTCAGATTCATTCAATGAGTTGCCAAAAGAAAGCAGTTCAAAAATATCGGGTTCAAAACATCAAAGCACAGTATTGTCTAGAAGTGATTTTGATCATATGTTTACACAGGTAATGATGCCTTTACGGGAAACACATATTTCCAATGATGCTAGTGACGATGTCAGACCAGATGTCTTAACTGGCATTAAGGACAGTATCAGTGACAATAATTTGAAATCCATTACGAGTGAAACTACACATGCTGGATGTGAAGTTAATGAAGAAGAGGATGAATTTGATGATTTTCAGATGGTGATGCCTGAAAAATTGCACGAAAATGTAGCCATCTCTTCAAAAACTGAAGTCAAATTGGACATCTTAACACCTCTTGAACCAGTAAAACTTGAACCACTTAAACCAACAGTTGTTCCCAATTCAACTGGAAATATTCCCTCTAAGATTGAGTGGCCTGATCCAGGACTCAGTGAAGATGATTTAAAACGTTTTGAATTAACCTATACAAAGGCAGATACTCCAAAAGAACAACCTAAAAAGGAATCACCAAAAAGGGAAGTGCAGAAAAAGGATTCACAAGACGAGGACGACTGGACAGATTTTGTTTGTAATCCACAGCCTGCCACACAAAATCTGCAGTTGTCCGTGCTAAACCTAAATCATATTCAACCTGTCAAGCCACCGGTACCAGTAGTTACCCCTCAAGGTTTAGTCCAGACGAGGATACCATCTAACGGTTATGTTCCTCCTAGACTTCAACCACTTGCACCACATTTTAGCCCACAAAAATCAAAACCCAATGATGGTTATCAATTTTCTACAATAAGTAACCAGTTTTCTAAAGAATTCTTTGGCAGTGTCAATCCCAACATACAAACAAACAACCACTTTATTACAAACAACTTTGTGGTTAACCATCCGAGTCCCATAAGTTTCAGCGAAGTTCCCACGAAAGAAGATAAAAAGGACCTGAACAATGATGACGATGACTGGACCGATTTTATTTCAAGTCAGCCAACTTCGCAGCCTGTGCAACAACAAATTTGGCCGTTCCCTCCAAATATCATCACTAACCCAGCACACTTTGAACACAGGAGCAGTGATATGCTGAATAGAAACAGTGCAAAAAGTACAGTGGCTAGTATAGCTTCTTTACCAGATTTAGATTTCGTGATTAAAAACCGGACTATGAACGGAAAGAAATGACCCAAGGAACATGTAATGCTGTGACGTGACAGCATTATGCTTTATAAGGAAGTTTAGGGAAGTAGGCTGTTGAAATGTTAGTTTCTGAAAGAAGCAACTGTTAGTGTATTTGAGGACAGCATTATTAGTAGCCGATGGTTAGTAGACAGGCATGAATAGAGGGGTTGCTTGTAAAAAAAATGTGTAAATGACTTCTAGTAAGCCAAAAATCAGTTAATGGTTGTGCCTTCATGAAGTTTGGCCAAAGTGCAATGTAACAATTTCTCCAACTTTTATTCCATTTCCTCTTTGTCTTTATTAGCACAACCAACATACTAACAATAATTTTATTTAATTTCAGTATTTAATGCTAGTATATTAATTTATTAAGGCATATTCTTAACACTGTCATAGGTTATTTAATTGTCTTAAACAATAAAAAAATGTGATTTTAGGTTGTACTTAATATGAAGACTCGTTTTCAACGGTTGTTATTGCTTTATTCCGTTAAGGGATCACATTTTTGTGATAAGTTGTATTGTTGGTATTATTGTATTCCTACACGATGTATCTACTCCATTCCATTGATGTATATCTGTAAATAATTGTATAGCATAAATTAAAGTATTAATATATTTTATGACTTTGTTTGAAATAACAGATCAGTTTGGCAACAGGGATGAGGTATGAGATCAGAAGAAAATTTATTTGACAAGTGTCAAACTTCTTGAAGAATGATTGGGAACTTATATAAAAATTATCTTGTGCAGTCTGATTTTTATGATTAACAAAATTAATGAGTGGTCTTTTCAAAAATGAAGGAGCCGGGCATTGGTAAGATTATTTTCATTGTATCATTTGTAAAATTTTGGTGTTAATTTATTCAATTCATCACTGAATACGCTGCATTAGTGTGTAGATGTCGGCCATGTTACGGAGGTACATTGTGGTCCTGGATCCAAACAAACGAAGTTGTCATACCTTGCATAAGGAAACTCAGTACTATGTACGAGCCCTAACAACTAAATATTGGGACGATTGCAATTTTGACCGTAAACATCGCTCAGTTTTAAAAGGGCGTTCCGTGCGTTGATGCTGAGTAGAATTCTAGCTTTAACATGTATTCAGTCAACTCTTAGGATATTTTTCAAAAGCTAACTTTATTTTTCACTGACGCAATAACACAATCCTGGCATAACGTGCAATTTCTGCTGACAACTAAATATTGGGACGGCTATGGTAAAACAAATGATACACGCGGTGTGTTTGTTGGATACTGTCAGTGATAATTGTTGGTGACGAGCAGTCGTCGTTATTGCGTCAAAAATGGTGAGAGGTGTGCCAATTGTCAAAAAAGTTCGGGAAATTATTATTTCCATGTACTGCAAGGGGTTGTCGATACAAAAAATAGCAACGGAGCTGAACTTAAGTAAATCATCAGTGGGAAACGTTACCAAATACTATGCCGACAGAGGCACTTTAGAAATCAAAGGCAAAAGTCCGGGTAGACCTTCTGTGGTAAAGCCGCGGGACCAACGAAAACTGGTCAAAATTTGCAAAGGTGGACGTCGCAGCACGTTACGAGAAATCACCGCTTGTTGGAATAACGAAACAAATTTAAATTTGTCAAGAGAATGTTGCCGTCGATGGATACATCATTCGGGGTTGAGCTTTTACAAAGTAAGCACAAAATATGATACTTGTACTGCAAAGCTAGGTACAAGTTTAATTATTTACATGGTTTTAGGCAAAAGAAAAACCTTTATTAACTGCGGAACAGAAGAAGCGTCGCTTAATATGGGCAAAGTCGAAAGTGACATGGACTTATAATGACTGGAAAAAAGTTATCTTCAGCGATGAGTCCAAATTTGATGTCTGCGTTGGTGACAGTCGTAAACGTGTGATCAGGGCAAAAAATGAGGCATTCCATAAGGATTGTTTGAAGCGAACAGTCAAGTTTGCCAAGGGGCAGATGGTTTGGGGTTGCATGTCCGCTGAAGGTGTCGGGCAGTTAATGTTTATAGAGGGGATCGTAAATGCAACGAAGTACCAATCAATTTTGCAAGATTGTTTACTTCCCAGTCTTGAAGTCCTCTGTCCTGAAGGACAGTGTATTTTTCAACAAGATGGTGCGTCCAGTCACACAGCCCGCACCACTAAGGCATGGTTTGGAACCAACAACATTAACGTCTTATCTTGGCCAGCAAATAGCCCCGATTTGAATGTTATCGAAGCCGTATGGCATGAAATGAAGAGACATTTGCGCAATCATCCACAACGGACAATCGCGGACTTACGACAAGAAATTCAGCGAATATGGGATGCTCTATCGCCTGAATTCTGCAAGAAATTAGTGGAAAGTATGCCCGCCAGAATTCGCGCGGTGATCAAGGCCAAAGGGGATGTCACCACCTACTAGTTTTTATGAACGTCCCAATATTTAGTTGTCAGCAGAAATTACACATTGTGTCAATATTGTATCATTTTTGCAATCAAAAATAAAGTTGGCTTTTGATAAATATGCTTAGAGTTGACGGAATACTTGGTAAAGTTATCGAATTCTACTCAGCTGCAACGCACGGCACGCCTTTTTAAAACCGAGCGATGTATTTAGTCAAAATTGCAATCGTCCCAATATTTAGTTGTTAGGGCTCGTATGTTTAGTAGCTTATACACCTTCACTTTAGTTAGCACTTAGCAAGCGTTACAAAATAATATGTGTGTAGATCATTACAATTTATACATTGTGCCAGAAAATGCCAGTGGTGCTGGGCCCTAGTTATTCTCATAACAGTGAGGAGAAATGTAAACTTTATGACATCGCAATAGATTACAACTAAATGTAATTTTGGCTTATAAATTACTCAAACATACACAGTAATCATTTAAAATATTTTTTTTTATTATAATTTTGCTCTTACACACTGTATGGCAACCCGGTTTGTTTGGATCCGGAACCTTGATGTACCTTAGTAAAATAACCAACACCTATGTCAGCACTAATATAGCATATTAAATCTGTTGCTGATGGGTCTGTTCAGAATTTTGTACATCAGTTTTAACTGCTTATTACATAATACAGTGATTCTCAACCGTGCAATTAAACTGAATAAAATTTAAATAACTAACTACCTAGTTTAGGGAAAAAAATGTACCTAACTGAGTGATGAGAATAGGCGTGTGAATTACGAAATTTTATATGGTGAATTCTAGCAGAATCGTTTGACGTAAAAAATGTAAAAATTTATTTGTTACACTGAATTGCTGATATCTAATAATAATAATTACAATTTGAAAACCTTTGTTCATTGAATAGAGACGGCTTTTTGTATAAAGGAACCAGCCCCAAAAATGAGATATTGAATAATAAAGGTTAAAGTTTTGACAATGATAAAAAAATCGGTTAATTTTTATTCCTAATTCAAGTGATAATACTCTTGGGCTTTAAATATGTGTACAAAATATTATATTAACAAATTGTAACATAAGATTATTTTACCTTAATTTTTGAATTTTTGTGGGTTGGTTCCTTTTTGCAAAATACAAATTAGTATATTACGGTGAAAGAAATTTTATTACCTAATGGTTAGGTAAAAAATACATGTAGAGGGTGTTCCACATTGTGTGGGCAAAAATAATACCATTTTACAGTATAACTTTTTACTCAGTGGTATATCTTTTTTTGAAATAACGCTCGCTTACTGAGATATTGACTCTTAAACATGGGGGAACAGAAACGGTTGTTCAAAAATATCTCTTAAACAGGTTGATATAATTTCATCAAATTTTGGCTGTTATTATTGAGGGGGGATCAGTAATGATGCACACATTTTTTTAATAAATGTTTTGGGGGGCCGGGAGGGTGCCAACACCCCACATTTTAACCCTTAATTTTAAAACGGTTAAGTATCTTTTTCAGAAATATGTGTTTTATTAATCCTTGGGCCTTGTAAACAAAAAAAGATACTCTGTTCATGCGGCTAAAGTTGACCCTTTCCGAGAAAATTGCAGTTGAATGCTATTTCACTGCACAACTAAATCATTTTTTTATCAAATTGGCTGTGATAATCAATAAAACTGTGATAGTTGTCACCGTTACATTTACATTTTGCTAAAACTACATTATTCTGAAATAATAATGGAATATTCATATAAATGAGTATGCTGGCATATTATTATTTCAGATTTTTTGTCAAAATGTGTCAATGTAACAATTTGATAAAAAAATGATTTAGTAAAGCAGTAAAAATGTGAATCTTATCATTCAACTGCAATTGCACAAAGAATATCTTTTTTTGTTTACTAGGCCCAAAAAACATACATTTAAGAAAAAATACTTAACTATTTTAAAATGTGGGGGGTTGGCCACCCAAAACATTTATTTAAAAAATGAGCACATTGTTTTAAGGGCTTCCACCAAAATTTGATGAAATTATATCAACCGGTCTACGAGATATTTTTAAAAAACTGTTTCTGTTCCCCCATGTTTGACTGAATATATCAGTAAGGGAGCGTTATTTAAAAAAAAATTATACTGTAAAATAGTATTATTTTTGGAGCAGTTTTCAGATTATGAGAGGTTGCCCGCATAATGTGGGACACCTTGTATATTTTTCAAAATCAGCCAGGAAAATCCATCCACATCATCAATGATAACTGTGCCAGTAATATTTATATAAAAGTGCTTGCTATCGTTGGGAATTAAATGCTCACGGAATTTATGTTTTTTATTTTTGTATTAGACATTTTTTTTGCTTTGCACCACATTGATGTTAGTAAATCCTTAAATAATGCAGGACGGCCCAACTGCTTTTTTCTAATATCTCTCTCAGCAAATGAGTTGTGTTCGAAACTTGTTCTTGAAAAAATTGAAAATGGGTATTGTTTATCGAGCAATATCTCGTGCTTTTAACCAGCTAACCTTTGCATTCTCAACATCGACTTTTCTATTTACTATTTGTTTCTCTAGCAGTTCCATAAAATTAATTAGGTTGCATTCTTGTTACTTGGAATTTGTTTTTTGGTGCTTGAACCAGAAGCCTAAACTGTACAGCTAAATCTGTCTATTATAAAATAATATACATGTAGCTAACCTGGGTAGTGGTAGTGTTTTTTCAAATGGAATGTTAAACACTTTCATTGTTTCACCTGTCACACATATTGCAGGTATCTTTTTTTAATGGTTTAAATCTTAAATTTAATGAGAAATATATATCTATGATATATGACTGGAAACTAACAGCAATTTCTGTTTCCTGTTTATACTTTCTGTACATCAAAAACAAAGTCATTTATGGGGGTAAAAACTGTGCATCAGAACATTGATTTCTATGATAGTGACTTCTGTATTTAGGAATACCATTTATTTTATCACTTCTTGTTCTCGTTTTTCATCTATTTTATTTTTCCCTCTTTTGTCTGTTACACTGTCAGACCTTAGCTTCGCTAATGCTAATTTCACCCTTTTTGTGGAGATACAGATCGAGAATTCTGACAAAAGTTTCATGGCGTAATAAAACCCCATCAATTTCATAAATTCTAGAATATGTTTTTGGTTTTCTTTTTTAGTCATCTTTTTTTACCAGAGCACCTTTGTAGGCTCTTTGGGCATCGTAACTACCCAGCTTCCAGAACTTTTTAAAACACTGTTATCTTTGCATCAAATATATTCTGTATAGCACTTTCTCAAACAAGAACACTAAAATGCTTGGTCCAATTTTTTAGTTTCTATTCTGTTTCGCTTATAATGACAATGATGTTTGCATTCCTAGCACTTTTATTTTCTGTTCGTGATAAACTTACATTTCCTTTTTCTTCCTTTTTTTTTTCTTAACTTACAGCTGGCATGATTTTAAGGTCATTGTTATTATGGTTATCATTAGTTTCACTGTCTTCTTGCTCTAATGAACTGCTATTTGCTGCAGCATAAGTTACAACAAACTCAGGATCCTTATCAGAATCATATTCATTGTCATAGTTTTTTAGGCCACTAACATTATTTGAATTTTCTTCGGATACCTAAAAAAATCTGAAATATTAACCTATAATCATATACAAACGTTTACTATGTTATTTACCTGATTAATACTTGGGCAATAACAGTAAAACAGTATTTTATGATCCTACTTTGAAACTTTTATTTTTGGCAAAGCCAAATGCCATCATTTCAACTGCTAAGCGATATTTAAGAACATTTAAACATAACATAGTTAGTTACAGAGTTGTGTGGTGTGGGAAAAAATTTGTTTATATTATATTTTTGACTTTACTATTGCGAAAAGGGAGTTATTTAAGGGCTGGAGATCCATATTTAGCAGATGGTTTCAATTGTGTTTCATGTCAACAACCTCTAAGCGGTCCAAGTTGGTATTTGTTGACGGTTTGATGTTCCTGAATATATCAAATTTTTGACCTGTTTCAACACATTGCAGATTTTTATTCATTTCTACTGTTTACGTGATACATATATTATGTTCTTTGAATCTAATGTTTGCATTACGTTTTGTTTTTGGGCAGTTACAGCATTTAATTTAATAAATTCCAGTTTAACATGTCTTCTTTATCCAGGGTGTTGCCTAATAAGTTTCTTAATGTGCAGTTGTTACCATGCAAAAGCAAGATTTATATTAAATTTAGAAAATAAACTACGTATGAAATTTACCTTCTATTGAAGGATGGTATGGTTTTAGTGTTTTAATTTAGTCATACTTATTAAGCTAGCAAAGAAAGCTTCTAGGTGGTTGAAATGCTAGAATTTGACTATCAAAAATAAAAGTTTGGAAGTAGGATCATGAACAAGTGTTTTACTATTATTATTTTATATCTTCTAAAAAACTCTACTAATCATAATTAATGCTTAGACCTTCGTTTTCTCTGCTAGTACTTATAGTTTTTGCCATCAAGAGAATATTTTTCCTTCTGGTAGTGTTCATATTTGTTCACGAAAATAACGTGACCACTGTTACATTTCTTGTTAACCAAGGTTCCTGAGATTTTAGGGGATTTTGATTTCACTCAAATTTCGGGGCTTTACAGTTTAATTTAGGGTAATTTAAAAAATTCACCTGGCAGCTCTGACTACAAAACGCAAACGGTTCAAACAAGAAATAGTCAGAATTTGATCATAAACATTGACTAGGTATATTGATTTCACATCACCACATCCAAACTCTCAAATATATAATACATACTTTAGGTAATATTGCCTAAAATCACGTGAATGAAATATGATAGACGAGGCCAGTGCTGTCACGCACAACGTAAATGAAAGTAAAAGCAAAAAGTTGCGAAAATTGAAAATTCTTGCGTGCAATATAGCGAATCTCACTTGTCTACCAAATTTCTAGTACATCTGGCAACCCCGCAATATCCTAACTTTATAACCCGCATTCGCCAGATTTTTTTTTTCGCTATCTCACTTCACACTACAGAAAAGGTGATAAAGCATCTTTGTTGTTCTTTCCTGGACTAGGCGGTCTGGTACCACAATTTCAAAATTGTGGCTACTTTTTAAAAAGATCGCCCTCTAACCAAATATTATCTGACAAAATCCCCTTGTGTCCCTTGTAGTGAACAAATTTAGTTAATTAAATAGTAGTTCACAATTTGATTTGTAGTTTAAACTATGACTTTCATTTTAGTCATATTTTAGTTTAAAACCATGGTTGCTAGGCAACATACCACTGGAGGACACAACCAAACAATAATTCTGTTCTGTCATCACATTAATTTATTACAACAATAATAGCTGATATACATAGGTATACGCCAGAAAACAACTTTATAATATCGAACTAGTTAATACTTTAAATTTCCTCAACCTATCCCTACTGTTTAGTAATTATAATTAGTGGCAATCTAGATGATTCCAAAGTATCCGACTTTAGATGTTTATTTTCACATGACAAATCACTATAAGAAATTAAAACATGTTAAAAGTGTAATTGATAGTGGTCCTCCTAAAGGTTGCGACAATGGGAATCGTAAAAAATCTTCAATGCGAGATGGTCGGCAGTGTACAACACCAAAATATTATGCAATGTAAGTATAAGAAATATAAGTGTGGCGTTCAGCACAAAAATAATTAGCTTAGGTAATCTACAACTGTCATAATTTCAGACATACCACTGTAAAGGTGCATGACTGCTTAACAGATAGCGAAAAAAATGTCACACGTGGTAAGCTTCCCAGTTTTCGTTCTAGTAGTGTACCCCCTAGGCCTCCTACAAGAAGGAATCCTTTAGAAATGACAGATTTGACTCAGGTATCTTTTGTATATATAAAAATTATTATCCATTTCGTTACTTGTTTACCATTTTATTAGAAACCTATTAGGGGACATTCTACAAGTCCAGCACCTGTAAGGAAACGAAAAAAGAATGGCACAAAGAAAGTAAGAAAAAGGAGTCCATCCCTAGATGTAGAAAACAAACAACCACCTGTTGTGGAAGACCGTCACTCCAACACACCTGTGGTAAGTATTATCATAAAGTTAAAGTGAGTCATTACTCTTTAGCTTTCAGCTCTTTATTTCAAGGGTCATATATGGGCCTTGTATTTAGTGGATAACATCATCAGATTAATAACTTTATCCAAATTTTTGTCTTTGGGTAATGGAGGGTACAACTGATTTAAAGTTAACACCAGATGAAATGTTCAATTCCCGCGATATTTCTAATGCTCATAATAATCAATCTAATGGTCAAACTTCTAATTCCTGTATCCAACACAAAAAAAATTATCTTCTAGTAGTGAGTTTTGTTGGCAGCACCTCTTATAAAATAAAAAAATGTTTCATGTCTCATAATTGGTGAATTCAAATTAACTCATTAAATTTCAGTGTCGTTTTTTCTTTAACTGCTTTTTTAACCATATAAATAATATTTCAACATTTTCAATACAAGAATAGTATCTAAATCGTTTTAAATTAAAAGGTGACCTCTTTTGCAGCATGAAATATAACAATGATTGTTATCCTTAGTAGAGTTAGTGTTTCTGAACTTTTTGAACACTATCTAAAATTTGTCTTTTTGCAGGCCCCTAAAGAACCAGTTGTCATGTATGAAAACACACTAGCATTCCTCAATATTAGATCAGAGTCTGCCATAAGTGCCAGTTCTTCTACAAAGTCTGATACTTCAGAGAAAGCTGACACATTGATATCTGATCAGCAGAATTCTGCTAATGGAACAGCAAAGGATAGCTGTATATTTCCAGAGCAGATATCTACATCATGCCGGTCAGGCTGTAATTCAGCATTTGACAAAAAATGTTCTTGCATTAAAGAAGTCTCTGAATCTACTCCCATCTACGTACACTCCCAGAGCACTACAAGATCCAGCCAAAAAAGCAGCAAGACAGTTAGGTAAGATTCTTCATGAATATCCAGCCTTGTTACTATGAATTTCATTAATTGGAGAATAGCAAAAACATTGAGATCTTCTCAATAGACTCTAAAAATAAATAGTTACTGGTGAGTGATGCAGGAGGTGATGGTCCTATAAAATGACAGCCCTGTAAAGACCAATTGCAAACGTTTCATTTTCTCTTTCTAAAAGTATAAAATTAATTGTAGACCTTGGTGCAAAAACTGGCCAAGTCCTAAATCAACATTTGAGAGAGAACAAACACTCGAAATTTTTTCTTTTAAATATATATTTTATTTGTATTGTATTGACCGGTTTTTGCACCAAGGTCTTCCTCAACCAAATGATGCCTCCAAAAATTTTGTATGCATTATTATAGACATAAAGGGCTGGTTTCTCTTTTTGATATTAGTTAAAATTGCTTACTATTTCAAGGAATTCTACCATCTTGGTTGCTTTTGTGCTACTGCACATACGTAGGCATAAAAAATTATTTCTGAAGCTTTCCACTACCGTTTATTTTCATAAAACTAGTGGTGGTACAAAAATATAATAGATCTCACCCAAACATTTGTTTTAAAGTTATCTTGAAATTGTTTCATATTTGTGGTCATTGTATCACTGCAAATGCACTTTCTCCCAATTCCCAGTTCTCACTTTCCTAGCAATATTATTCAATGCCTTTTCTAAGTTCAAAAATGCCAAACAGATACGTTTTTTCTGCCTATCTTTTTGGTCATTTATTTGATCGTGTTTCGTCCCCTTCTGAACCCACTTTAAGCTTCATGCAATTGTGTTTCCAGCTTTTCTTTCATACACTTTTGCTATGACCCTTAACAGTGTAATTTCTTTATAATTTCCACATTCCTTTGTGTCTTCTTTTTTCTATCAGTACAATTATTATCCACATTTTCCAGTCCTCTGGTACAGCTAGTTTATTCCATGTCATATTAAATATTCTTGTTAGCACTCCTGGTCCCATGCTTTTTAAAATTTCTGATCGTACTGAGGACTTTTGCTCTCACTTTTACTAATATGTAGTACTGCTCACCTTGCTTAAGATGGCATTATGTTGTAGTCAATAAATTTCTGTTTGGGGAGTCCCAATAAAGATTAATCTAATCATAGGATCCGAATGAATTTGTCAGAGCAGATGATATTTATTTCTGATAAAATTGTTCATGCCTACAGCCTTTTATTATTTTTTTTTACTTTTTCTTCATTTATAATAATGTCATGTTTCTCATGAAGTCTGTAACTTGTTTTTTTATTTTTCTGTACAATTTGTGTCACCTTTTGGGTGAAGTATTTTTTCTTACTGTTCATTATCTCATTGGTTTCTCTCAGCATTTTGCCGCATTTGTTTCATATGTGACCTGCAATACATCTTTTATTATATCTTAAGTTATTTATACTTCATAAAATATTTGGTCTGTTTTGGTGTTTTGTTCCATTTTTGCTTTGAAACTTTTGGTTACTTACACCAATTCTTACACATTTATTTTCTGCTCTTCCTGCCTTGTATAATTTTCTGTTCTCTTTGCGATATATTGTTTCCATACTTCTTTCTTCTTTGCTGCTTGGTTTTTTATCTCCTGGTTCTACCGCTTCTTTTATCTACTAACATTTTTCTACAGATTGCCCTCATCATATTAATATTTCCTTCAATTTCATCCAGATTAGTTCTATATCATCTTTGTTTTCTTCTGTTTATTATTTTATATTCTTTTTTTCACAAGCTCTATATATTCCTGTCTGTGATTACATTTTATCCAATTTATATACTCTAATTGTCCCTTTTGTTCTTGCTCCCCTCTTTAACTTGTCCGTTAGCCTCATATTATGTTCTTGTTTTAGTTTTTTTCTTGTATGAACCAGAAAAATTTCAATTAACTGATTTGGCATGCTTTTACCAGACACATTTTTTTTTCAATTTTCTATTAACGGATATAGACTGTTTTAAAGTATAAGAGCCTGAACCTTATTACTCACCAATTTATTTTACAGAGTACCTGAACATGAATATTTACAATTTTCTCTAAGAATAACAGAGGATATAATCAGGAATGATTTATACAGTAACAAAGAGATGAGGCGTGTCTTTAATAGTCACATCGAAGCAAATCGGGGTCGACTAGATATGGTAAGTAATGTTAAAGAAAAGACATCCCAATATTTATTTTTCATTTGATTAGGATAAAATGAAAGAACAAATTGAACATTTGTGCCAAGAATTGTCAATTCCCTTGGATGAAAATGGTCCATCCAGTACACCTTCCCGTTTAGTAACAAAAAATAATGATGATTTAGTCAGAGAAGGTTGCGTGTTTGCTGATATGTTCTCCTGCGGGAAAGAGAAAAAAAGTGTATGTAACTGTTGCAGTGAACACTGTGTTTTTGAGCAGTGCATAAAGAATTCACTTAAAGGAATAGTAAAGGAAGCTGTACCCATAAAAAAGGACCCTGTTTGTATCTATTTTCAAGAGAATTGTCCAGTGGCGGAAGCAGCCCTTAGTGAAACTGAAGATGAACGTGTCATAGATGTCAACAGCTTGGCAAGGCTAACTGAGGTTACGGAGCCGAGCTCTTCTACTAGAACAACGGACACAAAGCAGTCAGATACTAATACAACATTCTCAACTTTTAGTCGGAATGAGGTCTTGTCAACTTTAGAACAGACAGATAAGGGTACAACATTCACTATGGCTTCAACTAGAGTTAGGGCGGGTGTGATAACAGCAAAGGGAGTTCAGGTTGATCTTCTGGAACCACTAAGGCAGACTGGTGAAATTGGTGTAAGTAGAAACCTGAGTGTCTTACCATGTAAATTTTTGTTAGTTTTAATCCCTGACTATTTTTAGGTTTTACCTAATTACTTCCACATCCAACGGATGGGAAGTATTGTATCGCAAAAAGAAATTTCAAAAATTTTTATTTGCTCATTCACTTTAAAATAGTCGAAAACGCAAAAAAACAAAATTTGAGCAAAGACAAATTTCTTGTCTGTGTCTGTGGTTTTGTTTGTGGACACAATAACTTTCGAAAGACTTAATATATGAACTTGAAATTTGACAAACATATAGATCTCAACTACCCAAAGCGACCTATTGTATGTGGGGTAAGTAGGGTATCGAGAAGAGAAGAATATATTCAAAAAATGAAAATACCATCAGATGGGAAATAAAATATCGCACAAAAAGTGTCTTAGAAAATTTATCCAAAATTTTGACATTTTCGAAATATTTCCAAAAAACTTATTTTGGACCCTGCTCGTACGATTTTTTTAAAATTTTGGTATTATATAGAAAATCAAATTTTTGATCAGAAAGCACTCTTGTAATTTTTTTGTTAAGTTAATAATTTTCGAGTTATTAGGAAAAAAACGATTTTAAAAATTTATATATTTTTGCTAATATCACGAGGACTGTTTGTCTTAGAAAAAATGTGTAGAGAGAAAAAATGCTCAAAACCTGATTACTAATTATTGTATAGTATAAGAAATAAAAAGGTAAATGTCATTTTGACATTGAAAATTAGATCTACTTAGGAACTAAATAAACAGTTTGCGTGCCCACAAAAGCAGAAGAAATTGCAGGTAGCATACAAGCAGAGGGAAGCTTATTACGGAAAAAAAAGATGAATGAACACTCAAAAAGAACAGAAATTGTTGTGTGACCAAGGGAAAGAGGCTAAGTCTAGAAAAGGCAAAGTTATTCCGAAGAAACAATTTCGGCCCGCTATTAATTGTTGCCGTAAAAGATGCTTCGAAAAAATGAATAAAGAACAGCAAAAGGCGTTTTACGAAAATTTTTATGAATGGTCTAAGGTAGAGCAGAATCAAATTTTGGCTGCAAGAGTAACAATTTCAAACAAAAATAGTGAATGAAAGGTTCGCGGCAAGATAGCTATTGAGCATAACCGACAAGTTAGTGCCCAATATGCTTTGAAATTAAATGGAAGTATCGAAACAGTGTGCAAGACTATGTTCCAATCAGTTTATGGCATAACAAAGTTCAAACTCAATTATTTGGTAGAAAAATTGAAAGAGTCGCCTGTACCGATTACATCTCTCAAAGATCAAAGAGGTTTACATGAGCCCAAAAACAAGAAGATCGAAGAGCGGAAAAGAATGTTGGAGCACATAGAAAAATATCCAAAGTATGAAAGTCATTATTCACAGAGCTCGCTCGCATAGCCACCTAAATATAAAAATGCTGTGTAACGAATATAAAACAGAACATTCAAATCCTGCTTCGTATGACTTATTTCGAGAGGTTTTTAGGTCAACTGCTTACTCATTTAAACAACCACAAGTCGATACATGCAAGACATGTGACTCTTACGTATTGAAAATTAACCAAAGCACTGATCCAAAATAATGAAAAATAATCAGTTGACCATAGAACATAACCAGCACAAGGATATGGCTGATTTAGGATACAAATTAAAAGACACAGACAACAACAAGCAAAAGAAGTTCTAACGATGAGAGTCTTGGTATTCGACTTGCAACAAGTGTTAGACACTCCTTTACTGACGACCAACGTTTCTCTTTATAAACGCCTGTTGTCAACTTGACTATCCATGACTGCACCACAGATGGAGGCAGCACTAGCTGTTACAAGTGGCATGAAGCAAAAAGAGGATCTGAAGAAATTGCTTCCTGCGTCTTAAAAAAACTTGAAAGCCTACCCCAATGTGTGACCCATGTTCTTACTTACTCAGATACATGTAGCAGACATAACAGGAATATCAACGTGGCCAGCATATTTTCATTTTTGTCAGTAAGAGCAGCCACATTACCTTTGTGGATCAGAAGTTCTTGTGGCCAGGGCACACACATCTTGAATGTGATGTAGCTCATGCTCAGATTGAAAGGTCAAAAAAGAATATTGAAATACCCATCATGGTGCCTCGAGACTGAAACCAATTCATCCGAACTGTAAGGGGCAGAAAGCCATTTGAGGTATATCAAATGTCTCAGGAGTCTATATTGTCATTTTCAAAACTTGTTAGGCAGTGGCGTATCCGAGGGGGGGGCAGAGGTGCAATTGCCCCCCCCAGGAACTAAATTAAATTGATAATGGAATAGCAGCTTTTTACATTTAACGGTACAAATTTGTTGCAAACTATTAGTTTGTTGTATAATAAACATTTTTGCAAATTAAATATTAAAATTTGTCACACCTCTTCTGTTTTTTTCTTGTTTGTACTTAACATTTCTATGTCTATGGAGCTTTGCCCCCCCCCAAGACACTTTTCTGGCTACTCCACTGTTGTTAGGGAATATTTAACTCGAAGGAGTACTGAAACGGATGGTAGGAAAGTGAACTAGCTTGAAATTAAATGGATTAGGTATGAGAAAAGCTTCGGACTGTTCCAGTTCTAAACTTCACTGGACGATGAAAATTTCCGGGTACTTGATTTGAGACGATCGAAACGGGGCAAACGGCCCATTCCTTTATTGGCGAAATCTTATGATTGACCACTGCCCATTAATTCCCTAAAGAAAAGGGACCTTCTTAGTCTTCTTTCACTCATTCCTTCAGTGTCACAATTTTTACTTAAATCTGGAAACCAACACCAGAGTACCAGAATTATCAGATCATTCTGAGGAAAGATAATGAAAACTTTCTTGTTTGAATTTGCTGAATTAAAAAGTAAAACGTTTCTTTTTTTTTATTTAAATATCGTTTACTACCTAAGAAATGCCATCATGCGACGCTTAATAATAGTCCAATGATATGGGTATGTACCTATCCATTTACCTTCACTTATAAAAAGTTTCCCACAGAAACACAGAGGAAGAAGGGCCATAAGKCAAGTGAGAAAGAGGGTAAAAAGAAGGTAAATACCGATATGGAGTCMTTCTAAGCAACATTTCAATTTCACCGACGAGACTGAGGGAACCAAAACACGATATTTACAATTTATCGAAATATCTTCTTTATCAAAGGAAATTTTACAATGAACTGCCAGAAGGGAACAAGGTATTTTGTTGGTAACACTCCAACAAGTTTGGCATCTTAATGTAAACAAAATTTGAATTTAGGCGGTAACACAAACTTTGGAAAGTATCTGATAAAAATCAATATTTTTGACATATTGGGTTCTGCCTTAGTACCACAGCTGTATAACAATAATAATTTTCCATTTGCAAGAACATAACAAATAATGCATGTTATATACTGGCAGAAGAGCTACTTTAACATAACAAGTTCTGTTCATCCTGCCCCACCTTTAATCCAATCCAAGATTCTTTAGTTATAATTCTACACAGCTACCTGTTTCGACCATATATGAAATGTTTTTTGAAAAAGTAGCATTTCTAATGAATCTAGTATTATTCTGAAGCGACTTGTATGAAAATGATATGACAAAGTGATAAGTGATTTGATGACCTTTGTGAATGAAGACCCACCATGCAGTATATTTATTATTGGTAGAAAAATATTCCGTTTAAAGTATTAACAAAATCTGTACTTTTACTGTTGTTATGACTAATGCCTATAGACGCAAGCAAAAAGGAATGCTTAGTTAACATCTTGTGCAACAATTTTAGAACAGATTTGCGTTAGATAATGAGAATCTGCTGCAAATTGACTTCCAGATCAAGTTGTCAAAATGAAATTTATGCTTTTATTTCTTATATTATACCATCAATAATGAGGTTTTGAGCATTTTTTTTTCTATGACAAACGGTTCTCGTGATATTAGCAAAAATCCATAAATTTGTAAGATCGTTTTTTTCTAAATAACTCGAAAATTATTAACTAAACAAAACAATTGCAAGAGTGCTTTTCGATCAGAAATTTAATTTTCTATATAATAGCAAAATTAAAAAAAAGTTGTGTAGAGATGGTCCAAAATTCGTTTTTTTTTTAAATATTTCGAAATGTCAAAATTTTGGAAACACTTTTTGTGAGAAATTCTATTTCCTATCGGATGGTATTTTCATATTTGAATATATTAAGTATTTTCTGAGATATTTGGCAAAAACAGTTTTTTTTAATGACCGTTTTTTCTTCTTAACAGTTTGCTGCACCGAAAATTTATAGGGACTAATAATACTCGCAATTATACTACTAATCACATACTAAAAGGAAAAAAATAAATGTTTGCAAAAAGGGTAGTTACCCCACAATTTTAGGGAAGGGGGCCCTATACCCTACTCACCCCAAAAACAACATGTTGCTTTGGGTATTTGAGATTTACATGTTTGCCAAATTTCAAGTTCATATGTTAGGTCTGTCGAAAGTTATCGTGTCCACACACAGACAGACATACAAACACAAAATTTTGCTCAAATTTTGTTTTTGAATGTTTTCGAGCATTTTAAAGCGATTGAGCAAATAAAAATTTTGAAAATTTCTTTCGCGATAAAATAGGTACTTCCCATCCGTTGGATGTGGAAGTAAAATTAAGTACAGAAATACGACTATTCTATATATTTCTTATGTTATGAGGGTAATACTTATTTCACACTAAATTTCAGAAGTATATCAAATAAGAGTGTTAGGAAATAAAAAGTGGTGCTTCTGCAGTCAACGTTTATTAAAAATACACATACAAAGAGATCTAAAAATTAATGAAAACTGTAACTTAGATTCCTTCTTTTTTCTTGCACTTGATATATAAGTATCTCTGTCACTATGCTTATAGTACCATTTAATTCTCATTATAATATAACAAAAACAAAATTTTGAAAGTATTTCTGCTTCATGTTCTTTACAAGGAAACGAAATAGAATCTGTGTTTGAAAACAATTCATTCACTACATTGTCAAAAACAACATTGTGAATATGTTTGGGTGAAATATTTTTTTTAAACTGTGAAATGATCTGATTTGGATGATTTAGCCGTCTTCTGGATTTTAAAATAGTGAGTGTAGATGAAGGACCAGTTGTATCAGAAACATTTGTTCGGTAAAGATAATCCCTACATGTGGAGCATTTCGACGATTTAATTTTTTTTTGCATGTAAAGCCCTATCGGAAAAGTTACTGTTACAGTTTGGCACCACACAATACTTTCCCATTTTTGTTATTTCAAAACTTCATACAAATACCACACCGAATGTATGGTTATGCATGCCACTGGCGAGTGCTTTTACCACTATATTGCATCTCTTACTAGACCTCTCTCTCCCACACATACGGTCATGCGTATACCTCTCTATCTACTACCATGGTTAACATGTAAATATAACAGTTTATTATTTAACAGGATCTACCATCACAGAATGAGACAAGTGAGGAACAAGGTGGTAACATTACCGGTCAGATTCCCTCTGTTTCATTTCCTTTTGAAGCTGACAAACAAAATTCTAAGGTTACTGAGACATCAAGTTTATATTGTCTATCTGATTGTAGTATATAATTTTTAGGAAGAAAAACAAGTGTCTTCTGGTCATGCTGATGCAGACACAGAGAGGGAGATAAAAGCGATTTATCCAGCCCAACCGCACGAATTTAGAAAAACTTTCAGTGAATTTCAGTCGGTCAGAATCTTAAACTCACAAACTCCTCAAACTTCCACGCCAAGAGTAGATAATGAGTATATATTGATCCCTGGACCAATATACGTACCTAAGTCTTCCATAACTTTCGGCTCAGATCTAGAGAAATCTAGCAGTTATGTCCAACCAACAACTGTTTACAGTGAGCTACATAATAAGGCTGATAACATTAAACATTATACGAGCACACATAGTTCATACCACAAGGAAGTCGATAATATGCCTGTTGATGAATTGGAGAAAATTGAATCAAGATTATTTAGGTAAGCATGTGATATTTAAAACTATGTATACTGTATCGGTAAAGTAAAACAAAAGTTTTAAATAATGGTTATTTGCAAAAACTGGAAAAGACAATGAAACAGGTAACTTAAGATTTAAAAAGAGCCATAAGCATTTTTTGTGTCATTCGAGCGCTTATTATCTAAAGCAGAGGTCGGCAACCTTTTGAGTCGGAAGAATCAAAAATTACAATTTACAAGATTTCAAAGTTTTTAAAGAGCCACAATTTTTTTCCTTCCTGACAATAAATAGTACTTGCATAAATAAAGTTTTTTGATAAAAAAACGTCTATTTATTCATATATAACAACACTTCAGTAAGAAATAATTGAGCAAACAAATTCAGTGGGAGTGATTGCTTTGCATGGTTATTCTAGTAGAAAATCTAAACTTTACTAAACAATATAACATACTTAAAAATAAAAAAAAAACAATAACACATTTGGGCAAACAAATTTAATGGGAACGTTGGCTTTGCATGGTTTTACAAAGTTTGGATAAATTTGGCTCATAACTTGTTGTTTTAAGTTACAAAAATGACTCTGAATTTTCATTTCTTAGTTGGCTTCTTACTTTACTTTTAATTATATTCATGCAAGAGAACACTTGCTCGCACGAATTTGTCAATCTGAAGATAGTCAGCACTCTAAATGCCAACTTCTTCACCTCACTCTAGCAATCTGGAAGACTATTTCSKGCGTCGAATATAAGTGCCTTAACTCGTGTCATTTCTTTTAAAGCTGTCCACTTTTGTTGCATTATGTACACACATTTTTGGGCCTCCAAGTCTTCCAACTAGTTTTTCAACTCTAAATTTTCCACTCCACAAAGCTTTACTTTTTAAACCGATAAATTGCATTTCTAGAGTTACAGTATCAATTCCAAATAGCTCAATGTGGATTTCGTTACTATTTGTGTTAAGAGGATTTACTGTGAATGCTACAGTGGTTTTGAGTTGTTCAAATGTCATCAAATTCATTTTTAATTTTTTTTCTAACTGTGCTGAAGAAATTCGTGTCAACAGTTGCATTGGTTTTATTGCGATATTGCTTTAGAAATTGAAAATGAAGTAATTTACCGTTCTGAATATCTTCTGCAAAAAAAATAATTTTTCTTGAAAACAAACCAATTCTACCAAAACATAAACTGGGTTTCCCTTTCCTTGCAGTTTTAGATTCAGCTCATTTAATTTCGGTGTGATATCCACCATAAAGTAAAATTTTTGCAACCATTTGGCATTCTCTAATTCAGGGTGATTAATGCCTTTTTCATTGAGGAATGTATTTATTTCGTTCAAGCACAAAGCAAAATGTTTCAACACCTTACCTTTGGAAAGCCATCGAACTTTATTGTGAAGAAGGAGATCGGAATACTGTATCTCTGTTTTGTTTAAGATTTCTTTAAACTGACGAAGATAGAGTGCTTTTGACAAGATGCTGTTAACAATCTTGATTACCAAATTCATGACCTCCACTATTTCGGCCGGAAATACGATTTTTAAATGTTTTTTATAATAAAATAAATAATATTTGCTTCACATCCAAAGAGTCGCATGTGGCCGCAGGTTGCTGACCCCATGATCTAAGGAATTCAACCTTTGTCATTTGGCATAAAACAACAATTAAAATGGACTCAATTGGAAAAATTATTAATTAACACATGCAATGTTCAAAGTGTAATCACTCAATTATCAATCCATGTGACACCTCAAAAAAATTGTTTGAGGAATTAACGTTGGGTTAAACCTGCTGCCACATTGTGTTCTATCTAACTTCAGTAAGCACTTGTTGAATATTTGGAATTAAGGAAGACAGTTCCAAAAATAACGTCAACTAGTTTCAATAGACAAAAAGTTATCATTCCAGTGAAACCAAAGGAATTCGGATTCTACAGGTGCCAAAATCTACAAATGATAACTTTTTAACTATTAATACCAATCAAATTTTTGCTGCTTTTTAGAATTGTTGATGTTCAACAAGTGCTTAGTCTAGTCTGAAGTAATGGCAAGGTTAGCAAAAACCGTCTTAGTAAAAACAAAACATTGCAATCAAAAGCTGACTTTGTAAAAATCTGGCATTGACAGTAACGCTTCTGAAGCATAATATTTACAGTTACATTTATTTCAAACGAGTAATTTACATCTGTGATCTGCATGTTTAATTAAAATAGTAAAATAGTAAAAAACTGTAATCCTGTATTAAATGTAAACAAAACAATTTTCTGTAATCTGAGATTTGCATATTAAACAAACAATAAACTGTAATTTACCTTTATTTTATTTTGCCACATCTATCTATACATAATTTTTATGCATCTTATATTTATATTTTCGTCAAATCGAATATTGATTAATGTTTTCYCGAATCACTCTGGTAAGGCTCTGTATCTTTGTAGAACTCTAGCTCAGACCTATTCACTTGCTTCCTTACAGCAACTTCTTTTAATGTCCCTAGATTTAATTTCTTGTCTATTCTTATTTGGAAGGATCAAACTAAACTTTAAATTTATTGTAAAAGTTTAGTCATCATATTCCACAATACAAGTTCTTCAATTATCAAAACTTGCTCCAGCAAATAACCATTTTTTAAACAAAATTTTTCAAGTTGTCTCTTTCTAGGCATTGAGTAGTTGTGTAGATTCTTTACAGCCTAATCTACTYCTTTCTTTCCATCAGAAAATAAAATTGTAGAATATTCGTCCAAGACTGCAGAAATAACATAAAGTAATTAAATTTAAAGCAGTTGATTCATTATTGATAAAAATTTGTTTTCCTGAAAAATGTCTAAATAAATTAATACAGTAATATCAGTTTTTACTGGTCAGATGWTTCTGTTTGAGTTCTTGYACAATACTTTTCCAGGGAACCCCCAAAAATCTTTGGCTACTGTAGGAGTTTCACGGATGGCGAACCAGCTCAAATATTCAGTAGGCGGTGTCCTCATGATTGTAATACATCTGATTATGATGAAACACCACAAAAGGATAATGTAGTTCATTGTGGTGGATTGTCAAAAAAACCTGATGAATCCACGCCTACTAGTCAACAAGTGGATATCGTCAATCAAGCAGATGTTTCTTCAGGACAGGAAACTGACTTGATAGATAACTTAATGAAGAATGAAGTGAATCCCTCTTTTCAAGCATGTGAAGAGACAATGACCGATGCTGCTACTCTGCTGTTAGGAGATGAATACAAGCTGGGACCATCAGAAGTGCTTGAATCGGCCCTTCCATATCCGATTTCTTTGTTTTTTCCATCAATGGCAACACAGACCAGCTCGCAAGATTTTCTTGGTTCAGTAACGGTAAGGACTGGTTTTGCATGTTTTAGGTGGTTTTATTAGGTGGATTCAATTTTGTTTTAAGATTATTAAGTTTCAGTAAAATTTTCCTGTTAGGTTTTTTCTTCATTAGGCTTTTCTCTACTTCTATTTGTGTTTTGTCTTTGGAAGTATTTCAGTTTAATTAAAAGAATTATTATATAATTAAAAGAAAAGATTCATTGCATAATGCACCAATTGTACAGTTTATGGGCTTAAAAAAATTTCTTGTTTGAAGTAGACACTCGCCTACACAACACATTTTGCCTATATTCAACTTACCAAACATAAGTACTTATCTTCATTACCTTATTCTGCAGATATATAGTATATTCTTTCATACGTCTGTCATGTTAGCTGTCGCTTATGTGTCAGCAACATGTCATAAAATTAATGTAAAGAAGCAAGACAGATAATTCAGTCATTAGTTTGGTATTTTATCATAATTTTTGTGTTACTTCACTCTCTAAATGTATTTTGTCTTTAGTAGAATTTAAAATTTTATCTAAATTATTATATGTACTATCAACAACTAAAATATTGTGTTTTCTAAGCATCCTCTCTAATTTTTCTGAAAGGCCTGTACATAAGGCAAACTCAACTTCAATTTACTTTGTCCTGGCTGAGAATTTACTTGATTTGTATGAGCACTTTTATTAAAAACCGACCAAATATTCTTATTGCTATAACCATTTCTCACTAGCGCTGATTTAAGATGATATATTTCTTCTTCTAAAGAACTTTCGTCTGATATCCTTTGTGCTCTAACAAATAACGTCCTTATAAGACTATTCTTTTGAGAGGGAGGGTGGTGAGATGTGGCATGTAAATATCTGTCTGTGTGTGTTGGTTTTCTGTAAACCTTGTGTCCTAACTGCCCAGTAAATGCTATAAGTTTATTCCTTAAACTACTGGTTGGTAAACTGATTAAAAATAGCATTTACAAAAAGATTAATTATTTTAAAACATAATTCACCCCATAATCAGCCACTGATCTCACTTTTGTAAAAATTTTTGCCATTGTTTCAAAATGTTTTTTTATAATGGTGAAGTTTGCTAAGAATTCTTCGCCGTAGTTCTTTTTTTTTGCTTCCCATCCTTGGTCGTATACCTTTTGTTTTAGTAGGGCCCAGAGCCGCTTCTAGCGGGGGGCAATTTCGTGCCCCGCACGAAGGCGCCTCAAGCGAAAGGCGCCAGAAAGCCAAATTTTTACCAACTTTTTTTGGTAATTTCTTTATTTTTGGGAATTATACGTATTCACTCGTTCCAGATGTTAACGGTTATTCTTTTTTTAATAGTTACTGCGCAGCGCCCTCTTTGATCTACTAGTTTAAGTATAAATCTTTCCTAACCACCAAAATGTGCGCGGTGCTTCGGCGCTACGCATTTTCAGTTGTGAGTCACACGACCGCACACGACTGCGCTCGACAGTTTTTTTGAAATAATTTATCGAATATTTGCTCATGTTCTGCCAATTCCTGTAGATGATGTAGTGCACCTAATAAATAGTATAAAAGGTAGGGAAATTCTCAAATAGCAAATTAAGTACTTAAACCATATTTGTGTATTAATTAGGTTCGATTTACGTTTGCATAGTTGGAATTACTAAATTCACAATAGCAGGATAATTTTTGTGAATGAAAAATGTCTGATCGTAAAAAGAAAAAACCGTCGGGATATGAATATAGAAAAAGAAGAGCTCTACGTGAAGTTGAGCGCGAAAAAATGAAAGGCGTTTTAGATTCATTTTTTAAACCTACCGAACAGAATATGCCGTCAACTTCCACATCAGTGACGGTCGCAGACACTTTGCTAGTGTCAGAAAAAATGGATTTAACCGAAGAAGTAGTGTCAGTAGACTCTTACAAGGATGTTACCAACGTTTCATCAAGCGATCCAAGCCCAGGAACATCATGTTTTCTTGGGCTACCGGGAATAACCACGATTTCTGGTGATGATGATGCCAGCGTCAGTAGTGCCGGTAGTGTTAATTCTTATTCTGAACAATGTTCCAATGTCTCTAATGATTTTCTTAATGAACCTTCTAAGTGGCCTTTCCCATTGACGCAAAAAGATATCGATTTTTTGGTTTTACACTATACGATTCCCAAAATTAATTTTATACGATTCCCAAAATTAATTTTACAGAAAAGTTTCTTCAAGATACAAGTGGTAGGAGCTTTTCTAATAGCTATTTTAGACGTCGTTTAAAAAATGGTGAAGAAATTATTCGGGATTGGCTTATGTACTCTCATGAGACAGACAGCGTATTTTGCTTTTGTTGCAAAATTTTTAGTCCTAACCTTAATATTAAATTGACTGACGTGGTTCACGGTTTTAACGATTGGAGGCATTTATCAGATAGTTTGGTAAAACATGAAAAGTCTGTAAACCACTTGTCTTCTTTTAAAAAATGGTTAGAACTCAAAGCAAGTCTTCAAAATAAAACTATCATCGACAGCACCCAACAAATGCTATTTGATTTGGAACAACGACACTGGTGTGCTGTTATTGAAAGGCTTATAGCAATCATTCAGTACCTTGCAACTTGTTGTTTACCGCTGCGTGGTTCCTCAAAAGTTCTTTATGAACCAAATAATGGTAATTTTTTCAAAGCTGTTGAGATGGTAGCGAAATTCGATCCAACGTTGTCAGAACATTTAAGAAGAATTAATGTTACAAAGGCCGATAATAAAAGAATGCCTCATTATTTGGGGGACACATTTCAAAATGAAATAATCGAATTAATGTCAAATAAGATTAAAAGTCATATTATTGGCAAAGTAAAAAAGAACAAGTATTTTTCGATTATTGTGGACAGTACACCAGATATCAGTCATAAGGAGCAAGTAACTATTGTTATCCGATTTGTAGATACTGAAAAAGTTACAATAGAAGAGCATTTTGTAGGTTTCTATGAAATTTTTGATACTACCGGACAAGGCTTTTTTGATGTTGTGTGTCATGCAATAAAAGAACTGGGGCTAGATGTTGCAGACTTGAGAGGCCAAGGATACGATAACGGGGCCAACATGAGAGGCAAAAACATTGGTCTACAGAAAAAAATTATTCAGAAAGCCTTTTTCGTACCGTGTGCGGCCCATTCTCTCAACTTAGTTGTAAATGATGCAGCCAAAGTAACTTGTCAAACGATCAGTTTCTTTAGTTTGATACAAGAACTATTTGTTTTCTTTTCGGGTTCAGTGTATAGATGGGATATTTTAAAAAAATATGTTAAAAACGTAGTACTCAAATCAGTCAGTGAGGCTAGGTGGGAGAGCCGAGTAAATGCAATAAAACCGCTACGATTCAATTTCAAAGAAATTACCGATGCGTTGTCACACATAGAAAACGACATGTTACGAGATCTTACTTCCAGGCATCAAGCGAATACTTTGTTGAACAAAATAAAATCTTTTGAATTTTTGTTGTCCGTTGTAGTGTGGTACGATATAATTTCTAAGATAAATGTAGCTAGCAAGTTACTGCAAACTAAAGATTTTGATCTGCAAGCAGGTGTAGAAGCATTGCAAAATGTGTTGTCCTACATCAAAGGTTTGCGCAATGACCAAAGTTTCGATGCCTTTTATCAGACGGCATCGGGCATATCAGAACAATTAGAAATTGACGTAAGTTTTCCATGTGTACGGCATAAACGAGTTAAGCGTCAGTTTTCTTATGAAACTGCAGATGAAACGACAGATGACCCAAAAGCAAATATTAAAACAAAATTTTTTTTTCGTTATTTTAGACGTTGCCACAGTATCGATAGAGGAGAGGTTTATGTTATTAAATGAACAGTATAACAACTATAGCTTTTTATATAATATCCAATTATTTGACGAAAACACATTGCAAAAATCTGTTAATGATTTATATTTAAAATTCAAAACCGATGAAGATTGTGATTTTGATCCGATTGATTTAAAAAATGAGCTGTTAACTTTGAAACCCTTTTTAAAAAAAAGAGTCCACTAAAACTCCTCTCGAAATTTTGTGCTACATTTTTCAAAATTAACTACTGAGTTTATTTCCAAATGTTGCAATTGTGATTAGATTATTTTTAACGTTACCACTGACAGTAGCTTCTGGAGAGCGCAGTTTTTCAAAGCTCAAAATTATTAAAAATTATTTGCGGTCAAGCATGAAACAAGACCGTTTATCCGGTCATTGCGATAGAGCATTCCATCGCGGAGAAGATTAATTATAGCGATACTATTTCAGAATTTTCTTATAAAAAAGTTCGGAAAGTGCAGTTTTCTTAGTTATTGGTTTTTATTTCTTCATTATTTTATGTTGTGTAGTTATGTTTGTTAATTCTTTAATAATTTGTAGTTTATTTTTTATGTAATCAACCATTATTTCTTCATTATTTTATAGAAATGTTTGTTAATTTTTTATTATTTATATTTTATTTTTTATGTTACTTTGTTTAACTATTTGTTTATTTTTTTATAACAGTACCTAAATAGTAAGTGTTTTGTTTTATTTTAAATCGGGGCGCCAAAAATTCTCTTGCACGAAGGAGTCTCATTAGCCAGAAGCGGCACTGGTAGGGCCCAAAATCTCTCATTCAGTCTCAATTGAAGAACATTAGGAACATAATCTACACACAAAAATATATTTTATATGCTCTTATGAAGTCTCAATTGTTTGAATGAATGAAATTTTTTGATGAAGGGAACTAGTGTTTTTCAAATGCATCCATTGGCATACACAGTTTGATTGCTACTTGTCCTTGAAGGCACTGTACTTGTATGGAGTTGACCTTCCCTTTGAACTGAATGCTAAACATACCAAAACCTTCTCTGAAAGTTGCCATGATCCTGCTGTATCACTACCATCTAGTGTGAAGTAAGACTCATCGTCGATGATAACAAAATTATCATCAGAAGGTTTCAAATGAGTTTCACTCAATATTTGCTCTTCTAACTGCTTTTGGCTATATTTGGGTGCAGATTTTCGTTTTCTAAGAGTCAAGTTTTTTACTTTAAGAATATTTCTCACATATGAATGTGATACTTTAAATTTTCGACCTAATTTTCTTAATGACTGTGCGACCTTACCAACAGCTTCTGACTCCAACTTCTTTTTTCCGTTTTCAATCATTTTTTAAGGTTTTTTTCCACTTCTCAGCACTCTACCCAGCAATTTTCTCTCAGATAGGTACTCTTCTAATATCGTACACTGTTGTGGGATCCTCATTTCACAAAAATGTTTTACAGTGAAACATTTTCCTTGTAAACTATGTTCCATGTAAAATTCGCCAATGACTCAATGTCGATCACTTTCCTTTAACTGATTCAAACTGACAGGAGAAATGTCTCAACCTTTAAACTGTAATGACAGGTTTTCAGAGCCGATTATGTTTTAATAAAAAAAACATAAAAACGATATGTACGGATTTTTTGTTTACACACTCTTATAATAAAAAAAACTGTTAAACTATGTCTTCGATGTTTAAAACTTTGAAAATTAAATCACGAAGAGTTTATTTCAAAGCAAGTAATGAAGGACTTTGGCTAATGCAAAATCTACTTACTTACATTTGAAACTGTTCTTTTGAATTTTGCCCAAAGAATACAATGTGTTTATTACTTAATATAGTATAATATATACAATTAATAGATTAACAGTTATCATTATTTCTGAATTTAAATAAAATATATAATTTTAGTAGCAGTGATCATCAGAAATAATAGCCAAGGAATGGCAACAATAGCATTGTTGTCAAATTTTGCAAAGCTTTTTGAATGCGTGTTATCTATTTATGCACATGTTAGTACTCAAATAATTCAGAAACAACATGGATTTATTGGACGGCGTTCCACTGTAACAAATTTGTGTGAATTTACGCAGTTCGTATCCTCAGCCTTGGACAATCGTTTGCAGGTGGACGCCATTTATACGGATCTAACGAAAGTGTTCGATAGAGTGCACCACTGTGTATTGTTGAAGAAATTACWACGTATTGGTTTCTGTAATAAATTTCTAATGTTAATGAAGTCAATGATTGTTGGCAGGGAGCAGTTTGTTGAGTATGGGGGTTTTAAATCGGAGGTATTTTGTGCTAAAAGTGGAGTTGCACAAGGTTCCAATCTAGGTCCGTTACTATTTATTATTTTTTATAATGACGTAAAGGATATGAAAGATTGTAAGGTATTTATATATGCAGACGATTTGAAAATAGTACATATTATCGATTAACAAACCTCCTAGAACAAAAACTGGGGGAAAGAGTACACATCAAGAAAGTTAGTACAATAAGCATCAGGGAAGATGGCAGTGCTGTAACATTGGCTGAGATGGAAACATGGGAAGACAAGCAGATCGTGATGAGAAATAAAAATAAAATGAAGAACACACATATATATATTGAGCACGACCAAACACTAGTAGAAAGAAGAATAACGGTAGAAATAAGAAAAATAGCTAGGAATGAAAGAATGAAGGGACACGCAGTAAAGATCGGATACAAGAAAATATCAATACAGGGAGAAAACTACCGATGGAGTAAAAACGAAGATGCATTGGTGGCAGATACAAAAAACTAAGAAAAATTATAGGACGGATGCTCACAGATGACGGACAGGCAAGGAATAAGGTTATGATTAAGGACCTGAAAAACACAGAACAAGAATAAAATATATTACAGAATAGCGACATGGAATATAAGAGGCATAAACAGCAAGGAGGAAGAACTGATTGAAGAAATCAAACAAGCTAAAATAGGAATATTGGCGATCACGGAAACAAAAAAGAAAGGACAAGGAATACAAGATGTGCAGGAAAACTACATTCTCTTGTATAGCGGAGTAGAACACGAAAAGAGAGCGAAAGCAGGAGTAGGAATTATGATGGATAAGGATATATACAAAAAAGTGACAAACTGGGACTACATATCAGAAAGATTGATGACAATAGATGTCGAAACGAAACCCACACATAAAATAAAAATCATAGTCGTATATTGCCCAAATGAAGACGATACAAAAGAAAATAAAGATATATTCTGGGAAACCCTCACAGACATTAAAGAAAGTACAGCAAACACAACTTTAATATTGGGGGACTTCAACGCACGAGTGGAAACAAAGGACTATATATCAGAACACGTGCTAGGCTCCTATGGTGAAAAACATAAAAACGGCAATGGAAGAAGACTAACAGAATTCTGCAAAGAAAATGACATGATAGTAGCGAACACATTTTTTAAACATAAAGATATACATACTTATACAAGAGAACTACCAAGCCGAAATGAAAGATCAGTATTAGACTACATACTCATAAACAAGACAGACAGGACATTGATTGATGATGTTAAAGCAAGAAGAGGTCCAGAGATATACAGTGACCATTATATGGTGGTTGCAAAAATAAATAAGAAATTATACATACCAAACAAAAACGAAATAAAAAACGTAGAACACAAAAAACAATATAAAACCATCAAAATCTATAAACTACGGGACGCAGAAACGAGGGGAATTTGTAGACAGAAAGTATCGGAAGAAATACGGAGTATGGGTAGCAATGTGGAATTCAACGAAATGGACGTGGAAGACGCCTGGGCGTTATATAAGAATATAATGTTCAAAGCAGCAGAAGAGGCATGTGGAGTAACAACACAAGGCATGGGCAAACATACCGTATGGTGGAACGAGGAAATAAAATCCCAAATAAAGACTAAAAAGCAAATGTGGAAACAATATTTACAAACTAGAGACACGGAACATTACGAACTGTATAAAAGTGAAAGAAAAAAGGTGAAACAGATGGTATTAAACCAAAAAGAAAACACTTGGAAAGATTTGGCACAAAACTGGAAAGAAACAGTAAAGAAAACAGAAAATTGTTTTTTAAAGTCATGAAGGAATTGAGAACTGAGAAAGTATACAATAAACAACAGATTAGAAACAAAGAAGGAAAAATATTGATACAAGAACAAGAAGTAGCACAAAGATGGGAAGAATATTTTTGAGAGTTATACAACCAGACACAAAGGGCTGATAAAAAGACGAGGTAACAGAAGAAGAAAATGAAGAACAAGACCAGCAAGATATAACAATAAATGAAATAAAAGAAGCAGTCAAAAAAATTAAACTAGGAAAATCTGCAGGACATGATAAAATTACACCAGAAATGATCAAATACTCAGGGGAAGAAGGATACAATATACTACAACTGGTGTATAATAAGATATGGTAGACAGGAAAGGTACCAAAAGACTAGGATCTAGTATATGGGTATGACTACCCATATACAAAAAAGGCGACAAAAGGAACTGCAACAACTATAGAGGCATTACTCTGCTGAGTGTGGCAGCAAAGACATATGAGAGGGTTTTGGATACCAGACTTAGAAGCATCATAGAACCACAACTAGAAGAATCACAGAGCGGTTTTAGAAAAGGATACAGCATACAAGATCACATATTCACCATTAAACAAATTATTGAAAAACACATAAACAAACTATACAGAGACAGGCCTGGTATTCATAGATTTAGAGAAGGCATTTGACCGAATACAGAGAGACGTAGTATGGAAGAGACTAAAAAGACGAGGGGTCAACAATAGACTGAGATTATCGATAGCCAGCATGTACCACAATACAAGAAATTATGTGAGACTGAGCCACACTCACACAGAAGAATTTCCAGTGAATGATGGCCTACGACAAGGAGGTGTTCTAAGTCCTACGCTGTTTATTACCGTGATGGATGATATTATAAAAGAGACAAAATCCCAAACAAAACCAATAACTGTCGGATATAAAAACCTACAACCAATAACGATATCGGAGTGCGCATTCGCCGACGACGTAGTGATATGTGGCAAGTCGGAGAAAGAAATTCAACACAATTTAAATATATGGTACAATGCTCTAAAGACTAGAAACATGAAAATCAACATAGAGAAGACAAAACATATGGTTGTAGGATACAAAGAAGAGGACAGGAACTTAACAATAAATGATACAGAAATTGAAAGAACAAACATATTTAAATACCTTGGAGTACTCATCGAGAGAACGGGAAATGACGAGACAGAAATAGGAAACAGAATCGACAAAACAGCAAAATTGTTCTACTCCCTAAACAGTAATTTCTTACAGAGAAGAGAGGTGTCAAAGAAAACCAAAATGGTAATATATAAAGTAATATATACGCCAATTTTGATGTTCGGATCTGAAACCTGGGTACTAACAAGAGGACAACGAAGTAGGGTACAAGCAGCGGAAATGAGATACCTTTGCAAAGTAAAAGGTATCACAAGAAGAGACCGAATACGAAATGAGATAGTGAGAGAAGAACTTGAAATACAGGCAATCAGTACAAAGATAGAAGAACAACAATTAGGATGGTTTGGACATTTGGTACGAATGGACAATGAGAGGCCGGTCAAACAGGTATGGGAAGCCAGAGCTTTGCAAAGGAGAAGGAGAGGAAGACCAAGGGAAACATGAGACACCATGGTCAGCAAGATCTTGGAAAGGAGGGGAACGACATTCACAGAGGCGAGAAACCTAGCTAGAAACAGGAAAGAGTGGCGAAGGTTTATTAAGGAGGACTAGAAGAAAGAGACATTACACCCTTACACCCTTAGGGGTAGAAAGGGTTATGATTATGTATATATACATATTATTGATTCCTATGAAAATTGCCTTGAGTTACAAAATAACATTGATGTATTAAATTCATGGTGTCATTATAATCGTCTCGATTTGAATACTAAAAAATGTAGGAAACTTACCTTTGCTAGAAAATCTAATTTAATTAATTTTTATTATAACATAAATGGTGTTGTGATTGAATCCTGTGACCAAGTTACGGATCTAGGCGTAGTTATGGACAGTGGTTTGACTTTTACTCCCCATATAATGTTTGTAACTAGTACAGCTTTAAAGACCTTAGGCTTCATATTTAGAAACACAAAAGAATTTACTAGTGTACCATGTCTTAAAATGTTATTCTATGCACTTGTGAGGTCCAGATTGAATACTGCTGCCTTATTTGGAGTCCTTATTATCAATTCTATATAAATATGTTAGAAAACGTTTTAAGAAAGTTTGCAAAGTATCTGTATTTCAAAATATTTCATAGGTATCCCAATAAGCATTGTGACCAGAGTGATCTTCTCTTTAATGTGAAAGAAAATAGCTTACTATGTAGAAGGAATGTTTTTTGCGTTGTTTTTCTTAAAAAACTTTTGTCTGGTGAGCTTTCTAGCACTTATCTCTTGGACCACATTAATATTACTGTACCAAGAATAAACAACAGAAGTTCTTCTACATTTTATTATTCATCCCCAAATACTTTGCATCATTTTAACTCACCTCTTTTTTAATGTTTTAAATTATATAATAGCCTTAATGGCTTAGAACTGGATATCTTCTTTCACAAATTTCACTCTAAATCAGTAAAGGTCAAGCTTCTTCGATGTTTTTCTCCCTAACTTCTTGATTTCTTAATTTCTTCATTTTCTCATATGTTAAATTCTAATTGTATTTTTTGTTGCTTTCTATACTATTCTTATTTGTATTATTGTATTATCTTTTTTTACTGGCTGTCCATTATAGACATTGTAGTCTGATTGGGAATAAATCATTATTAAAACTGATTCGCTGCAAAAACGTACAAATAATGGGTACATCAATAAAATGATAAAATAATTGGTAGATGTAATTAAATAACTCTTCCTCTGTTTTGTACAATTTTAAAATGTTCATTAGTATAAGACATTGTATTGCAGGCTTGTTATTACTATTAGTGTGAAATATGTAATATGAGAATCCAACATGTCGAAGATTATAATAGTTCCAGTTTTGTAGAGGCACTAAATTTATTAAAGAATCAAAAAGTCATAAACACATGTGTCTTTGGGTAAGCTTCAATCTCATTTTTAATGTTCTACTGATTATCTTCTGCAGCCTGCTTCATCAAATAAATCAAAAATGGAAGCAGAGATAATTCAATCAAAACCACCAATTGCAAGACCAAGAAGATCTATTTCTGAAGCGTCAGAAGGAAAGCATACTGTGCGAAGCCGACGATTATCCGCAAAGGAAACTGTGGCTGGGGAGTCTTCCTCATCTATAGCTACAAGTGTATTCCAACTTCCAAAAGAAGTAAGATAAATTATGCAAAAAAACCAACGTCTTCTCTACTTTATTAGACAAATATTAATCGGACAAAGGGCTTTTGGCCTTAAATGGCCATCTTCAGTGCCCGGTACATATGTTATAAAAATTACAAACTATAGGGAAACAACAGAAATTAATTTTTGATAGAAGTCAAAAAATGAAATATTTTATGCCTGTGCATTGCAAACTTGCAGAAAGTGATCAACTTATAGTTATTGAATGAACAAACTAAATGCAAAATTTTAATTTCATTTAAAACACTTTGATCATTTCAAATTTTGGAAATCTCTAAAATTTCTCAAAGTTTAATTTTGGTAATTTGTTACAAAACTATAAAACTGGAGGTGTGCTTAATAAATAATAAATGGTTGGCCAAGGATTAAATTGCTGTAACTACATCAGAGTTATTTTTCAAAATGTTTGAGGTGTTCCGTAGCTCTAACCCAATGGGGATATTTCCCCAGTCTGTTCCAAATAAATTGCAGCACAATCATTGCAAGAAAAACTGTATATACGAGAAAGATTACAGGCTTGATTATTTTTGTTATGGGCTAACTGGAATCGTAAGTTACTTATGGTTGAAAGGTAGATGAATTTATAAATATTTATTTAAACTGGACCAATAAACCTAAGTGAATGCCATTTTTTCTTTTTGATCTGAAGCAATGGCATTAAAAGAAAGCTTACTAACCTTTGTTATGTATTTAAGATATAATTTTTCTACTAAATAATTTAGAAAGTTGTTGTTAAAAGCAATTTGTAAAATACTGCAAAGTACTTTTCCAAAAGCCATATAGGAAAAGGTATTTTAAAAAATCTATTAAATAAAGAATGAAAGGCAGCTAATATATGTTGGTAAGGATGGAAAGAGTTATAGGGAATACTATTATTTGTATACGTTGGTTTTCTAAAAATGTCGAAAGAAAAGTGTGAATATGATTCATGTTTAATTAACAAATCTAGGAAAGAGATATTGTTGTTAATCTTTTTCATAACTGATATTTATATGAATGAAAATAAAAATTAATAAAACAAAGAAAATTAATTAGATTCACTTGTTTTCTTTTAAAAAGCACTAAATATTCTAGTTTATCTAAAGATACCTACTTTATGTCTAATGTTCATTTTGGTTTCAGTATGTAAATGATATTTTGAGCCTTTTTAAAGGAAAACATGTGGATGTCATTAATTTTCTTTCTTGTATTAATTCATTAGATCCATCTATAAATTCGTGTTATGAAAAAGAGATTAACAACAGCATCTCTTGTCTAGATTTTTATCTTCGTAATTTTTAGAAAACCAATGTGTGCAGATCATATTATTTCCTATAATATTTCATTCTTTATTTAATAGACCTGAAATACCTATTTTCTGTGTCTTTTGAAAAAATTGGCGTTATTTTATAAATGGTTTATAACTATAACCTTCCAACTTAATAGAAAAACTATATCTTAAACATTTAACAAAATTTAGGTTTTCTTTTAATAAAATGCATGTCTATGCTGTGCTGTCTACACCTCAACCAACTGCAGATAGATCTTTCGCTATCATTACAGCTCATCAGTGCAGTTTAGGTCTAGTGTAGACAGCACAGCATAGAACTGGTTTTGCTTATATACCAAAGCAATGGTATGATGAAAGTAAGAATTTAGGATGGCATTGCTAACCTAAATTCTGATTTTCTTTTAATAGTTTTTTTTCAGGTCAAAAAGAAGAAAATGGTATTTACTTAGGTTTTTTGGTCCAGTTTCAGTAATATAAGTTGTTTTCATTTTTTGACTTCTATCAAATATCAATTACTGTTGTTACCCCTTAGTTTGTAATTTTTATAACATTTGTACCAGGTACTGAAGATAGTCATTTAAGGGTGAAAGCACTTTGCCTGTTTAATGTTTGTCTAACAAAGTGGAGAAGACACTGGATTTTTACATAATTTATCTTATATTAAAACTCCACATATCTGGATCAGCTCACAATTCCAAAAGAAGCAGTTGTGGAAGAGCCTACAACACATTCCATAGGACAGCAATCTCCAGAAGTCTCTGTGAAAGGCTCCTTAACAGAACCTCTAGGGAAGGTGGAGGAACATGTCCCTGAAGTGAAGAATGAAAAGAAAGTGGTTCGTCCTCTTGAAATGAAGAATGAAAAAGAGGTTTCAAAGGACAGTAGTTCACAAATGGACTCTATGATCCAGGAAACAGAGGAAAAAGATGTTTTGGCCCTTTTGGATGATGAACCTATGGAACTATCTATGTCAGCAAGTCAGGAAATTGAAGTTGAAAAAGCCGTCGCTGATGTGGACAGGTATATAATTGTTGATATATTGGACTGAATATGCTGAAAACAAAAATTATAAATTAGCAAAAGTTTCAATGTGAATACAACAAAGAGTTATCTTTTAGAAACACAGTACACCTGACAAAAATGCAGGACAGTGAAATATAGATTATTGTCATTAGCTGTTTCACAATAAGTTTTTCTAAAATATTCATGGAAACTGTGGTTTAAAATGATTTGTAAATCATTTAATAAAATACTGCACATTCTTGCGAACAAAGAGACTGGATAATAGCTCATTATTACTTCTTTCAGATTATGTACCTATATTTTAAAATAATTTTAAACCATGAAGTTGAATAGCATGTACAACTCTTGTACATAAAGTACCTTTTGTTTAAATATTTAAACTGCAATGAACTTTACCAGCTCCTTGGAACACTGTGTATACAAAAGTTACCTGGATTGATTTATTCAGGTTCTGAAAGGACTATAATTTTTTTAATTATGTAATTGCATTTTAATGAAGAAATAGTGTGGTTTTTACGTACTGCACTATCATGAACTAAGTTGAAGCAAGTTTTTTTGCCTGTAGATTAACATTTAAGTGGAAATAGTTTGATATGAGTTCATTTTAAATGTAAATTTGTTCTTCTGAAACAGAAGTATTCTTACAGTTTTATATACCTAATACGAGGGTATATTGATACGCATCTGTCCAACAGTGTTTTTAAGTAATTAATTACAATTACATGAAAAAGTAATTGAGTTACTTTCATTGTAATAATTGAATCAGTAATTAATTACTTGTTTTACAATTTTAATTCGTTTGTGATTGAATTACCCATTTTGTTACAATTACGTTTTAAAAATTATTACATTTGACAGAACTATTTTTAATATTTTCAATCTGTGGAAAGCTTAAATTCGATTACAAAGCAGTAGGCAGGTTGATATTGAAAAGACCATTTCCACAAGCAAAACTATTTTACATAAAATTCGTTACAGTGCTTTTAAAAACTTAATTAATGTGTATTAGTGTAAGTAGATCCACTAGATCTTCTGATGATGAAAAACATGTTTGCGCCAAGAATTTGAATGTACCGTACCGTACAAGATGGAATTTACATTTTCACTGTTTCAACTATCCTCACTTAAAAAAAAACAGTTGGATTCGATTTGCACTGTAATTAAAACAACTAAACTAAATCGGCTAAATTAGATTTTTTGTAAGAATATTTTATAATTATGAAACCATAAGGTACCGTTATCGATACTCTTCAGGAAAAGCTAGCTGGAATACGCTTTGCCAACTAATTTTTAATTAATCCAAAGGTAATGAACCAAAAATTGAAGATTTGAAATTTTGTACCGAGCACTGGGATTCAATTATAACAAATAGTAATAATGATTTTCACACATTTTAGATTTCAAGGACTTGTTCCTTAATCCTTACCTGATTTAAAATTAACTGGATTCATTCTGAAAAAGATAAACGATATTATGTCGAAGTTAGAGAACTCGTTATGAGTTAAGTCCAAGAACACAAGGCTAAAACCTTCAAGTAATAATAACCAAAGTCCTTGTGACTCATCTCTACAATATATTTTATCAAATTCTTGATTATATGGATATTTCACAGCTGGATGTCAGCGAAAATGCTTCACATATAGAATTTTTAGCTTATGTGAAAATAAAAAGAGACTATCTTGCAATATTTAAGATTTAAAAAATATATAATGTCATATTACCTCCATTCGCTCCCGTTGAATAAATGTTTAGTTACGGTGTTTGAAACTTTGACGCAACAGTTGGTCAGATGAACAGTTTGAAAAACTATTGTTTTTAAGACATAAGAACTACAGTAATAAAATTAATAAGTAATATAAATTAGATTATTGGTTACCAGTTAGAGTTGTAAGAAAGCATATAAAAATAATTAGCATACTTAGTCCTGACTCAATTAAATGTAAGTTTTTAAGTTTTGTTTTATGTAATAAAAATTATAGTTTATTGTCAAAACAACTAGGCATGAGCGAGGATATAAGTAACACATTATTGTTTTAAAAGAGAAGATGTAATTGATTATTTGAAATTACTTCGAAGCATGTAATTGTAATTGTAATTAATAACACATTATGTGAAGTAATTKTAACATCACTGCTGGCCAACCATATAATATGCTACAATATTTTAAAACAAAATTTAATTTAATCAACATAATCTTTTTTGTGACATACATTTAGCAGAAAGTTCGTAAACTAATACTAAACCCTTGGAAAAAAAAATATTTTTCTTGGCCTGCAAACCAGTCCTCAACATCACATATGACTTCATTATTTGTTGAAAATCTTTTACCTTTCAAATGTTTTTCAAGATTTGGGAATAAATAATAGTCTGACGGTGCTAAATTGGGAGAATAGGTTGAGTGATCAAACAATTTTATCAATCTTTTGCAATGCAATCAATGACTTGTGGGCAGGGCTGTTATCTTGCAAGTAGAGCACACCTTTGGCAAGTTTTCTACTTTATTCTTGCAGAATTCTTTCACATAAATTTGCTAACTCACTCTAACATGCTCCATGACAGTTCTGTCTTGTTCCAAAAAAAATCTATTCTGAATTATCACATCTTTATCAGCAAACTGGTGCAAGAACCTTGCCTGCTGAGTTTTGCATACAGTACATTTTGGGTCGTGGAGACCCAGAATGCTTTAACTGTTTCGATTGTACTTTAGTCTCTGGGTCATGGTCATGGATCCATAGTGACAATGGCATCCAAAAAGTTTCAGGAATCTTCAATACGACAGAACGTTTCTTTCGACATTGTCATTCGAACACGCTTCTGATCACCATTCTCAAGTATTTCACAATCCATTTGGCTGAAACATTTCTTATTCCACAATCGTGGTGAACAATATGAAACACACGTCTTAGGAAATGTGTGTGAGCCCAATTCGGTGACCTTGTATTATACAGATATCATCAATATTTTGGAGTGGTCACAAAAATAATTGCTCTTCCTGAAAAGTGTTTATCTTTGATATCTGATCTTCCTCCTTTAAATTCCGCAACATAGTTTTTAATAGTGGTATATGGAGGACACTGATCACCTATGGTTTCCACCATATCACCAAAAGTAAATACTTAATAACTCACTGAAACATGTTTTTATCACAATTTAGCTTTTTCTCAGAAATGCAGTTTTCAAAAATTCACAGTTTTACCACAATTGAACTTTTGGATGCCAAACTTTGATAGCTTATTTATCAAACATAATTGTTTTACCGTAGCAACCAAATTCAATTTTGTTCACTGAAAAGTGTTCAGGCCAACTAGACATCAATATGTCCTCATAATCATGTGTTATCTTACATTTGATCACAAGTTTTGCTTGTTGTTTTCAAAGTAATCTGTTTTAGATACAGGGGTGTTGAAATGAAACTTCATTAAAAATAATTAAAACAAAAAAAAACACAAAAGGCACCATGTGATTATTCATGATTCAGGTAAGACAACAAGCAAGGCTTCAAAGTTCACCGAAAGCAACTGAACCATTTTTATTTTCAGGTTTCGACAAGCAGATATTGGAATCGCTGCATCGGCACGTAAAAGTTCATTAAAGATCCTAGCAAGTTACATAGAAGAAAATCCACCACCCAAAGGTAACTTCAATTATTGTACATTTACATACAGGGTGTTTCTTTAATATTGCGAGACATTAATTTGTATGACTGTTTCCTTATCAAAATATGTTTATTTCAACTTATTTAGAAAACCTCTTCTATGAAATTACACATACATAGTTGTCATTGTGTACATTTTTTTGCACGAATGCTTCTAATAGTAGGTATGTGGGTCGAGTTCAAGGGCTTGTAAACTAGGAGGAATGATTTGGGTTTTGATTCAATATTTCTCTTATGCTAGGTGCAAAGGAGGCTTTGAAAAGTTTTACTTCTTTTAGTATTTTTGAAAGACGAAGAACTACCTACCAACAAATAATAATAAGCGGTCCATTCGTTGGAAAGCATACGATCAAAAAACAATTTTCCAAAAACTGTTAGCCATCATATTAGATGAGATATAGTATACATTTTGGTTTTAAATTTTTTTTCAACTTTTCATCACGAGAAAAATCTAAAAAAATTCACATAATTACACGTATATGATTTTTTTGAAAATTTTTTGAGAAAATTTATATTAAAAAAAATTTTCAAAGCTTTTCAATTTTTTTTGCGTGATTAACCATAAGTACTGTATTAATCAGTTAGAGAGCTAAAATATAATATAATAATAATGAAAAAATTCAATATCTGTGCTTATAAAATAACAGGTCCTGACTGACTAACTGACTGATTCACCATCGCCGAGCGTAGACTTTTTTAATTAGACACATAATATTTGACCAGTAGGGTCTCTTCATAATGCGAACACTTACTATAAGGAAGGATTTTTGGAAATTCTAGCCTAAGGGGTGAAATAGGGATGAAGGTTTGTACGGAAGTCTATCATTTGTGAACCTAGAAGCATTAAACATTATTTTATTTTAGGCTTTTAATTAGAAATAAATAAACACTTGTTCCAGAGTTTTTTTTTAATTCCTCCCTTAAAGGGGTGAAACAAGTGATAAAAATTTGTATGAGAATTCTGTCATTTTTTAAACTTATTTCAAAGCATGATACATTATTATTTGTCTCTAATTAGAAAACAAAAGTACACATTCCAACATTTTTATAAAAATTCCGCCTTTGAGGGGATGAAATAAGGGATAATTTTTTAAAAGTTTAATTATTTACGAAGTAATTAACATTTAACTATTTCAGAAATTCCACCCTTAAAGGCAGAGAAAAGAGGGATGAAAATTCGTGTGTGATTTCCGTTATTTTCAAACTAATAAGAATGAGTAAACATGAACTTTTATATCTAGGCCTTTGACGAGAAAGTAACATGTGTATGTACTGTTTCACTGTTTTTGGAAATACCTGCCCTGAGGGGGTGAAAGGGGATAAGTATGGGCATTTCATTATTTACGAAGTAATATTTAGACAAATACACTTTTAGTTAAAAGCTGAAATACATACAAATTTTGGTTAGAAATTACACCCTTATTTGATGTCTAGCCTTTTCAAAATCGTTTTATTTCGATATTTGATATTTGGAGTATATGATCTTCTATACAAGCAAAGTCGCAGGCAACAGCTAGTACTATACAGGGTGATTCAGGAGGAAGTGACAATATTTTGGGAAATGGTAATATTCACCATTCTGAACAAAAAAAAACTGGTATCAACTTATACCTAAAGCGCTCCGTTTCAGAGATACAACTCTTAGAAGTTGTAATTAAACAACCACTTTTTCTGAAATATCTAAGTAATCTAGAAATATTCAAATTTGAAACTCCGGAAATCATCTTAGCTGTAAAAGGGCCTGATTTTAGACACATTTTCATTTTTTTACATTCACTGAGGGGTAGAAAACTTAAGGGTAGTTACTCTTTTCTTCTCAATAACTTTTCATTCCTTAGTGGTTTCATGGTTCTGACCTAATTTTTGAAATCTATCATTCTTCTTGCATAAAAAAGTTTTTTTTTGTATGTCGATAAGATTAACCGTTTTCGAAATAAACGACATTTTATTCGAACATGCTTAAACAAAAATGGGATATTCGAATCACATCAGCAAGGCTATGACAAATGAAACAAATAATATTACTATCACAATTAAATAAAAATTTTTAAGATTCCAGTTTAGTTAATATTGTTAACGGTTATTGCAAATATAAAGCTTTATTTTTTCATGTGATGTTCTGCACAAGGAAATTTGAATTTTGATAGAATGCATGCAAGAGCATTTCTTGCGGACAATCAATGATCGATTTTAATTTTAAATAGGTAAATACTAATTTCTGAAACAGCCTTTAGGAATTATTAAAAACGTTGGAGCAAGTTCTTTTGTTTTTAATCAATAATCCAATTAATAACATTTGATGCTTTAAAATTAACTTAAAAAGTGATAGACGTCCTATATAAACTTTCATCCTCCATTTCACTCCTTAAAGGAGAGATTTTAAAAAACGATGGACCACATGTTTCTAAAATCTAAATAATAACGTTTCATATTTCTATCTGACAAAACTACCATACAAATTCTCGTACCTGTTTCACCTCTTTAAGGGTGAAATTTCCAAAAACGTTGGAATAAATGTCTATTTATTTTTAATCAAAGACCTAAAAATAAAATAATAGTTCATACTTCTAGCTTCTAAAATAACAGACCTCCATACAAACTTTCATCTCCTATTTTACCCTCTTATGGGTATTCTACCCTTCCTTAGTGGGTGTTTGCATTATGAAAGGACCCTGCTGGCTAAAAAAAGCAATGTAAACTGGTCCATTTTCTCAAAGTCGGATATATGTAGTAATGTTACTTCTACAAGAATCAGTCAGTCAGATCCCTCAAATTTCAAAATCTGAAAAAAATCACAACAATAACTCTCTAACTGAATATACATGTCCCTACTACCGCTTACAGCATTATTTCTCCCACTGCAAGAAAACAGAGATAACTGGCTTTGTACACTCAATTAGAAAGTTTCGGTCCTGCAGCACGAGCCTGTCCGTATGAATCAAACGCAGTGGAGTTTTTTGTGACTGTACCGCGCTAACAGTTGGCAATTAGCGGGTGGTAGTGGTAGTGGTGGGTGAACGCAAATTGGGTATTATCACTTTTTTTGAAAATTACGCAAAATGAATCTTGAAGTGCATATATATCGTACGCCATGTTAAAAAAAAAGAAAAAAAATATTTGTAGGTAGAGAATTCCAGGTCTGAAATTCAAATCTTAGGAGTCACCGCCAAAACGCTTCTATCCAAGGTGACGTCAAGTGTCACGTAAACATTACCGAGGAGCGTGCTGTTTAATGGTGTAGTATCATTCTTGTATTGGAAAAGCTTTTGTGTGGTGTTTATTGAAAGGACGGTGTAAGAGGTCGCACCAAAAAGTGATTTGTGTAGTTTTACAAGCATCTATTACTAAGGAAAACAAAACAAGTGTTGTTTTGTACATGGTTATAAAAGTACTTCAGTCAGTACAGCTAACAAAATTTTTGTAACCGTTCCTCGAGATTATCAAAGTATGAAAAAATTGTTTAAGACCCCTAGACGTGATATGCCGAAATCGCAATGTTTGTGTTTCTGTTGTGAAGATCATCTTAATTCTTACTGTAAGTTTTATTATTCTTTTTGGCGTTATAAGTATTTACCATTCAGTTTCCATTTTGTTATAGCTTGAAGGGGATGTGAAAAATTATATGCGTTTTAAGTTGATAAAGGGAAACATTATAATAAAGAACGACGTTGTTTCCCATATATTCGACTGTTAGCCAGACCGGAAACGAGCCGCAAGAGCCCCGAAAATAAATGGCAATTTATATTTATTCTGAATTCTAAAATAAATGTCAAGTTTAGGGTACATTTTTGATTCTTACATTTTTATGTTTACAAATAGTATGTTTCCAACAACCCACTGTGATCAAATTATCAATGCTACTTTTAATTTGATAAAAAGTTCACTTATGCTGTTGCTTTTGCTTTTACGTTCCTCATCTCCGCCGCGTTGAACTGCTCGTCGATGTACTAATTCCATAACAATGAAGTCATAACTCATAAGTATTTCACTTTTTCTTGGCGTATTTAAATTCGCTTGTCGCAAAATGAACGCAAACAACAAACTGATAAATTGACGGGCAGAGCCTGACGCGTGGGTCGCTGACCCCAGATGTAAACAAGCGGCCATTTACGAGACACCTAACGTCACGGCCAATATGTTCGCGTTTTGGCGGTCCCTTTAAATATTCAAATTTTTAATATTAAAAGTACACCTTACGATTAATTTTTTCGAATTTATAAGCTGTCACAGCTGTTTTGTGGATTAGATGCTACTTATTAATATGCAATTTAATAATATATAAATACATGGCAAATACCCAATTAGGAGAATTCCATGTAATACTATACAGGATTTAATATAATTCTCGTAATAATTACATAAACACCACAAAATATTGCAAACAGGTAGATAAAGAATAAAACTGGGGAGAGTACTGTTTAAAAATTAAAAACGGTGCTTCCATTCATCGTAAACAGCATGTAAAGTTGGGCATATTTCTCATATTATCCATTTTAAGTAGATTATGATTATAATAAAGCTGTCATTTAAAAATCGTTTCAGTAGGCCCTGCAATTTAAACCCTTGCCTTTACAATGAGTCAAAGATATAAGCAAAAAATTAAAAACTTTCACTTCATCTGTACGATGACAGCTTGTTTTCGGATCAACGTCCGCACCCTTCTTAATGTAGCCATCACTGTAAACATAACCATTATAACTCATAGAAGCAACCAAAAGTTCTCATAGCAGTCAGTTGTGATATGAATTCAACTGAAATTGTAATGTCAGGTTAACAACTAAAGACTGCTCAAATAGGCACATGATGAGAGCACTACAATGCGGCATATCACAAATGTGAGGACATATTTTAGAACCCTCCCCCCCTTCTTACCTGTACTTCTAGCTAAAGAAAAACAGTTTTTTTTTAATATGAATATGATTTGTCAAGGAATTGTTCCTTAGAATTTTTCTCAATATAGTGCAAGAATCCTGCTCAACAATAAATAAAACTAATACATAGTTCATTTTAGTAGTGGTAGAAGAACAAGAAGAACCTCCTAAAACAACTCGAAGGGTTTCTCTTCCTAATTACATCTATCAGGAAGAAGAAATGAAGCAAGTGCAAGATGATAAAGCACTAGAAGATGAAAGGGATTTCATAATCAGAAGTCAAAAGGCTTTACCAAGAGTTGCAGCTAATATACCCGAGGACGGGTCATCAAGCATTTGCTGCTCATTAAAGAAATTTAGAAAGAAAAAGGAGAAAAAGAACGAGAATACCGAGCATGCAGCAACAAATGATATCATTAGAAATAAATTGATGAATATGGAAACGCTTGATTCAACACGAAAAAGTATTAGATTTGAAACTAAGAGTGACTTGTTACAGGATCATATTGTTGATGAATATGATAGTCCATTTGTCCAGACCATGGGTTCTCTTACCAGGTAAGCAGAAATTTAGCATTACAGTTACACATAAACTGTTATTCTTTTTAAATAGTAGTATCATTTCTTTTTACTTGGTACTTTTATTGAACAGCAAAATAATAAAATTAGTCTGGTAAGCAGAATTGGACTGATTGCACCATTTATTAAGAAGTAGTTTTTGTAATCGATTATAATTCTCAATTATTTTAAATACTACACCTTGTATTTTTTTACTTATCTGAATAGTGATTCAATTGCAATTCAAAAAATAGAGCACACTGCATTTTACTTAAGTTCGCTCTGAATTACAAAGCCTTTTATGTTTCTACCTGCGAGTTTAAAACACATTTTTAGAGAATGTTTTGGTCGGTTGGCTAATTTTGCTTGAAGTATAAGTTGAATTTTCAATTTAATTGGCAATGCAGTTTGAAAATTATGAAAAATGAGATATATGATGTATTACATACAAACCTAAGAAAATAGGGAAGCAGTAAGTAACTTATATTATGAGCGATATCCAGATGGGCGATAGTCTCAACGATATTTTTCTGTGATTGCCATATAACCTGTTATGTTATTAAGCCTGTCAATATCGGAGTAATTCCCATACAAAAAAAAATTACATTCTTGTGAGCAAACAAAACAAAAAAATACATATGTTTATCTTTTTTATTCCAGAAAGTGTGGTTGAATTACAATTTTAGTTACATGAACATGTGAAAAACAATTATGATTAAAATTATATGAAAAATGTAATCAAATATGAAATTCATTTACAAGTAATTAATTACTTGTCCAGCTTTGCTAGTAAATATATTACAAGTTGAAAATCCTAAAATAAATCCTAAACCTTTTATGTCAATTTTGACCCTGTTATGATTCCACGTGTTTTAATTTAAGTTTGTTCACATGCTGTTCAAATGCATTATAACGCTGTCATGTTTGTTAGATTTTGTGGGTTTTGGTTCCAATATTTCAGGCCACAATTATACTATTCAAATTTCGACCTTTATTTCAATCTATTGTTTTCTATACACAAGGATAATAGGTATAAATATAATGTAAATATTAGTTTTAAAACATAATATGTTTTAATATTATTATATACCATACATAAATAATGTACATATTACAMAAAATTTTGAAATACTGTACCATAGCTTTAATGCCCAGTATTTGTGGCCACAATATGTTGGTATGTTAGTAGGTTTTAAAGGTTTAGTTTTATAGGTTCATATGTATCTGTGGGTCAGTTTTATTTGATATTATGGTTTATGTTACTGAGGTTTGGTATGTCTATTAGGTTGTTTTTTGTATTTGTATCATATCCAAGATTAATCTGATCTGTGATTTTTTCTAGCTAATATTTTTGTATGGTCAAAATTGAATTAGTGGTTATTTTGTTTTTTGTGTTTTTTTTTTGTAGTTTTATTATTGTTTTATATGTACAAAGTGTGCAGTAAAAATAAGCCATAATAAACCAGAATGATTTTGGTCGCTACCAAGTTAGTGCCTTATAAAGTTGTTTTGTTGTAATTAATTTTTTTCGGCTACTCTTTTGTTTTTCGTCATTTTTTAAAATTTGACTAGTGTGCTCATTTTCTTAAAATCTATAGATTTACTTTGAAAAAGGTGTACTTGTCATGTGTCACAAAATGAGCCGTTTCAGAAAAAGATAGATTTATCCCTGCACGTTAAACAAAATCTAATTATCATAAACTACTCCTAATCTAGTAAGCTGATGTCATTAATTGGTAGTCTAATCCACATTAATTAAAATTAACCCAACACAAAAAAGTAAAATCTTATTAAGTAACAGAAGAAAATACAATTTGAAGAACAATAATAATAATAACAAACAGTAGTCTCCACTTGAGGTAACTTACACCCCAGGGTGGGCTCGTCGTCTTTATTTTATAGATAGTTGTTTTGTTTTATTATTGTTATTTTATATTTTTTGTGTTACAGTTTTAAAACATGTTATTTTTAGTACAGTCGTTAAAATAATTGGGACTTGGAATATTAGAACCAAAACTAACACCATAAAAAAACCGCTGCAAATTGAATCAACACTTCCACATGAAATTGTCAAAATGACATTTACGCTTGTATTTCTTATAATAATGAGGTTTTGAGCATTTTTGTACAACAAACGGTTCTTGTAATATTAGCAAAAATCAATAAATTTTTAAATAGTTTGTTTTTTCCAAATAACTCGAAAATTATTAACTTAATAAAAAAATTGCAAAAGCGCTTTTTGATCAGAAATTTGATTTCTATATAATAGCAAAATTTTAAAAAAATCCAGTTTTTTGGAAATATTTCGAAAATGTCAATATTTTGGAGAAAAAATTTAAAACACTTTTTGTGAGAAATTTTGATTTCCTTCCTGATGGTATTTTCACTTTTTGAATATATTAAGTATTTTCGGAGATGTTTAGGAAAAATCGTTTTTTTAAAATGACGGTTTTTGCTAATACCTTCTAAACTGTTTGCTGCACAGTAAAATTTATATTAACGAATAATACTCACAATTATACTACTAATCATATACCAAAAAAAATTGCTAAAAGGATAGTTACCCCTCAATTTCACCCCCTTCTCCATACCCTACTTACCCCAAAAATAACAGGTCCTTTGGGTAGTTAAGATTTATATATTCCAAATTTCAAGTGTATAATAAAAAATAGAATTGAAAAACTAGAAATGAAAATACAAGACAATGAACAGGAAGAAAAAAAATTTAACATAACCATGATGGGAATTCCAGAACAGAAAGGAAGTACCGAAGAAATAGTGCAGTCAGTGTTTGAAGGAATGAACTTGCAAATAGAAAAAGAAGATGTATTGGAATGTTTCCGAGTATCAAAGAAGGAAAATGCCCCAATAGTAATTAAATTTAAAAAAATTGAAACTAAAAAAATTGTATTTAAGAAATTAAAATCCATTAAATCCATAAAACTGGATGAATGCCAACTGGAAGGTGGAAATAGGCCGATATATATAAATGACGACCTAACACGTGAAAATCAAGAACTCTACAAAAAAGCGAGAAAAATAAAAAAAGAGAAAAACTACAAAGCAATTTACTGCACAGATGGAAAGCTGTTTCTTCGAAAACAAGAGAATAGCAATCCTATAAGAATAAAAAGGGAAGAAGATCTATATTAAAGTATGTATTAAGTAGTGTAAATTGTAAATAAATTAGAAACAGAGCTTGTACAAAAAATTCGGATTAATATTGTATATATGAATATAAGAAGTATGAGAAATAAGATGGACGAGATAGAAAGCATATTAAAAAGTATGGAGAAACCAGTACATATTTTGATTTTGACGGAGACCTGGCTGTATGCTGATGAGATGGAATTTTATAATATAAATAACTTTTCAGCAATACATGTATGTAGAGATGGAAGAGGAGGTGGAATAGCAGTATATATAAATAGTGAACTAAGTTACCAAGAAGTTGAATCAACATTTATGAAAAATCACTGTGAAATGTTAACAGTAAATATAGGAAAGGATAATTGTATGTTGGTTGTAATATATAGACCGCCTTCAGCGGATATAGCAGGTTTTTTGCAAGAACTGGACCGGGTAATGGAGTGGATAGGAAACAAAAACTGTGCAGTCATAGGAGATATAAACATAGATCTCCTGGAAGAGATAAATTATGTGCAGGAATACCTAGATGTAATAAGTATGAATTTCTTTGAGATACAGAATCAGATACACATAGAGCAAGCAACAAGGATAGGAACAAAGATGTCAATAATAGATCATGTAATTACTAACAATGAGTTAAAATGCAAAATCGTAGTGGAAGATGTTAGCATCTCGGACCACAGACTCCTAAAAATTGAAGCTGAATTGCATGCAAAGGGATTAAAAAAAGATATAACTAAAAAATACATGGTAGATTACCGCGATTTCAGGTATCTAATTACGAAAAATATTGATACCTGTGAATTTGATTTTAAAAAGTTAATAGACACAATAGTGGAATGGAAGAAACAAAGCACAATAGAAAAGGTCTACCGGACGGCAGGAATTGTACATTGGATCACGCCAAACTATTTAAAAAAAGCGAAAGAGAGGGATCATCTATACAAGCGCTATAAAAATAACCCTACAGTGATAACATGGAATAACTACAAACTTGCACGAAATGCAGTAAATAATTTAAGAATGGCATTAAAGAAAAAATGGACATATGAAAAAATCAACAAAGCCGGTTCTGATACAAGGAAGCTGTGGACCGTGTTTAATCAATTATTGCAGAGGAAAGTAATAACTAATAAGGCCACAGTGAGTCAATTAAGGGAAGGTGGAAAAGATATAGAGGACAGTCAAGACATTGCAGAAGTTTTCAATAAATACTTTACAGAAATCGGACAAAAAGTGGCAAATAAAATAAACACTATAGTACAAGGACAAGTAACACACTATATGGAAGAAAATCACGCACCATCCATTTTTTTATGGCCCACAGACAGTGGGGAAATTCTAAAAGCAATAAATAGCATCAAAAACAATAGTTCTCCAGGAGATGATGGAATAACAAAAAAAGACTTATTAGAAATATACGATCTACTTGAACCCTATTTGACTCAAATGTGCAATAAAGTGTTAACTAATGGAAATTTTCCAGAAGTTTTAAAAAAAGGAAGGATAACAGCAATACATAAAAAGGGGCCAAGAGATAAAGTTAGTAATTATCAACCAATTACTCTGCTAAGTATATTCAGTAAAATTTTAGAAAAAATAATAAAAACTAGATTAGTAAAGCACATAAAAAGTAATTTTGGTTTTGACCCCTACCAGTATGGCTTCCAGGAGGGAACCAGTACACAGTGTGTGGCAACAGATCTAACAGAACTTATAGCAAGTAAACTGGATGAAAATAAAATAATTGCAGTAGTTTTTATAGACCTTCAAAAGGCATTTGACACAGTGAATTTGGATGCCCTGTTAGATAAATTATATGGAATGGGAATTCGTGGAGTTGCGTATGATCTGCTTAAGTCGTATCTGTTTGGCAGATGCTTCTACACTGTGATAAATGGAAAACAAAGTACTATCGCAAGAATGAACATTGGAGTTCCCCAAGGATCAGTGCTCGGGCCAATTCTATATCTGTTGTATGTCCATTCTTTGAAGTTTGCCGATCTCCAGGCAAGATATTTCATGTATGCTGATGATACTACATTGGTATACTCAGGGAAAACAGAGAAGGATCTACAACAGCAAGCAAATGAAGATCTGGTGCATTTTTGTGGGTGGTTGCGTCACAATAAACTTGCAGTTAATGAAACTAAATCTAAATATATGATAATAAAAAATAAAAATAAACTATGTGATAAAGTTCGCCTCTATATGAACGGTGTGAGTTTAGTGCAAGTGAAGAACTGTAATTATGTGGGTCTACATATTGACGAACAACTAAAATGGAGTTCTCATGTTGATTATATATGTAAAAAGCTTGCACCTGTCATAGGTGCTGTAAAAAGACTTTCGAATTTACTATCGGAAAAATGTAAAAGAATTATTTATAATAGTTACATCTGCTGTCATTTGAGATATATGTTACTGTGTTGGGGAAACGCCCCTAAATATTTGTTAAGTAGGGTACAAAGGGTACAAAATAAGGCAGTAAAAAATCTTTTTAATCTGAGTCACTTTACTCATGCCGATGTTTTATATAGCATAACAAATATCTGTAATCTAAACACTACATTAAAAGTGGAACAAGCAAAATACATATATAATATTACTAAAAATGCGATTAAAAGTAATATAGAGCTAGAAGTAAACCAACATATCTACAACACACGAAAAATGAACTATATAAAAACTAGGCTAAGAAGAACAAAAACCACACAGGATACACCACTTTATAGGGCAGTACAACAATATAACATGCTCCCAGATGATTTAAGAAATATAGGAAATAAAAAAAAATTTGTAGTAGAAGTAAGAAAATTTATAACTGAAAAATAATTAGTGCGTAATAAGGTATTTAGTAAATTGCAAATATTATTATAGATATCTTGACATATTATAAAAAAAAAAAAAATTATTTTCGATTCAGAAAAATTATAGCTAGGATATAATTATATTGTTTTATATATTATTAGTACATAATGAAGTTTTAGTAAATTATTGGAAATTATGTTGTTTTTTCTCATAAGCTAAAGAGAGGTTTATATGTTTTATTTGTATGTAAATGTTTATAAGCAAGATTTACTTTAGATTAGGAGAGTTAATTTACTGTGAGCTACACCATTATTTATTTGTTCTGCGGTCACTCACCCATCAGAATTGTTTTCTGCTTTTTTGTGACCTGTATTATTATTATTTTTGTTAATCTTTATATAAATAAATAAAAAAAAATATGTTGTCTTTCAAAACTTATCGTAACCACACACAGACAAGAAATTTTTTTTGCTCAAATTTTGTTTTTGGACGTTTAATAATAAAACTATTTGAAAATTTTTTTTGGTCATAATCTACATAACTCCCCCATGAATAATTTGTATATTTATATATATCTTAAAAAGGTGATGCTAGAATAGAACATCGTGACAGTATTGATAATACAGATCTAGCTTGCAATTTTCATAATGTACAACATTTATAATACGGCCCTATTCATATGGAACTTTCTTAATACTTTAGGTCTTTTTTATTCTTTGGAACTGCCAGTGAATAATTAATGGTTCATTTCAGTGATTTAACTCTACAAGCATTTCCTATACCTATACCAACACAGCCAGTACTGGACGACATACCTTCCACACTTCATAGTCATTATGCAATGCCTGACGAGCACGAACACCTTCAGAAAATGGCTAAGAAACCAGTGCAGGTGCAAAAGGAGTCTCTTAATGAAATGCAGATGCTTAAAAAATCCATTATGGAGAACAAACACATGGAACAGGAAGATCTGCTATCTTTAACGGTGTCAAAAGGAAGTGTAAAACGACCAAGTGATTTTTGATAAGCATTTATAAGTACAAGATTAAAATATTCTTACAAAAATACATGGGAAGTAAGATTGTATAAATAAATACAAAAATATTTTCTGCCATTAATGGGTTATTTATTAAAGCACCAATAATTACTTAAATAGTAAAAATGTAAAACAAACATATTCTAACATCTAATAATGTTCAAGATTTTTTTTGTGTGCTGCAGCTCACAAGCACTTCACAAAATATTTTTCAATTCGTTTCACATTCGTGCTTATGTATTACAGGTCAATATAACACTTTATTGTGAGACATTTTAATAACAATAGAACATTTCTCTTTAAATTAAATCACATTTTGTTAACAGTCTCTTATCACATTGTATAGCAATCTGAAACATCTTTAGTTATTATGAAATTTAAAAGTTCCGTTTTGCTCTTTACTACACGAGTACATAATATATAGCAATAAAATTATATTATCTATGAGAATTTAAATTACAATTCCATTTAAATTTGCTACAAAAAACTGATGAAAGCTGTTTCATTATTTTAAAATTAAATGTATACCAACACCAAACAATATGAACCAAAATGGTATTAAATAGTAGAATGATTTGCACTTCGTTTCTATCAGATGGCTTCTGTTACTTTCAGTAAGTGACATATATTTCATGCCATTGCTTTTGTGTTAAACAATATTAAAATTTTGGTAGTGACATCTTATAATAATTCTGTACCTACTTTAAAAATTTGTCAAGAAGCTAATTAGTCAGAGATACTGTTGCTACGGACGAGCACAAAGAAGGTAGTCAAGTCCAAAATTAACCCAGAAGTGATGTTCATGCCTTTTCCTTCGTTACATCCTGGCACATAGCCATGATCAAATTGCCGGCTACACCTACATGTTTATTGGGTGACAGATCTAAAAAAAAAAGACATCAAATTAACAAATGAGAAGTGTGCCATGACTTTTTGACATCTGATATTAGAAATAAAAAAATCAGCAAAATGTTACTGAAAGTTCTGACCTTAACAGGAGAAGAGAATGAAGTAGACGTGGAACCAACAGATAAAATTCAGCAGATCAAGGAAAAATTAGAGGAGAAGGTGGGAATACCAGTTCCACAACAGAGACTTATATTTCAAGGCAAGCAACTGAGGGATGAGAAAACTATAAGTAGTTATAAGCTGCAAGGAGGTACAGTGTTGCATTTGGTTGTTGCATTAAGAGGAGGATTAAACTGCCGGCATTTGCACACAATAACTAAAGAATTTGAGCTTAAATATGACAAATGCACATGATTGAAATAAAGTAACATTTTGCTTGAATGTTGTTTATAGTAGCATTACAGTTTATGGTGGACAACTACTAAAATATCAAAGCAATTTAAAAAATATGTAATCAAGAAAATTTGTCATTACATTCCTTATTGCAGAGTGTAGATAGCATGATACAATACTTAATTTAAACTTGTATCCGTTCCAGTACTCTATTTTTAGATGCCGCAAAACAGGATTTCGTAAACCAAATTCTTGCCAGGGGCGGGGTCTCAAATGCGGAAAATACAAGTATATGATTTAAATAAACAATCTATATTTAATTTGTCAGCATCTAATACACAGTTTTAGTATAAAAAAGAATGCAGAATAAGTATAAAAAAGCTATATTGTACACTATTGAGCCAGAAATTCCAGGAGTAATATTTATACTCGAGACAAATTAAACAAATGCTTCACGCGAGTGATATGTTATCATGCTTCAGCAAGAAAATTATGTGTATATACATGGTTATTTTCAATTAACGTACATTTTTAATGTTCATTCGCCTTACAAATGCATAAGCTATGTAACAAATTTTCGCATACAAAATAATACCAGATTAATTAGTCCGACTGAACTACACAAATAAGGAACTTAAGCAGTTATACAACAAGCACTGGTACAATGTTCAGTCACCAAACAACTTTTTCCCCAATTCCATTAGTCTATGGTTTCGACATACTTTGAGCGCATCCGCTTTTTTCAATACTTCTGTTACACTGTTGTTTGCATCGACAAGGTGGCACAGGAAATCTTCAAATGCTGATTTGACATTAGGTTGCAATGATCCCACTTTAACCTTCTTTAAAAGTTCTACTATACCTTCTGCCCAACCACTTTCAATAGCAAATTCTGAAATCCACGGAATTTGTGCCAATACACCTGACATGGTTTGCATGCCCAAGAACCATAATTCCATAAGCTCCATCCAATGTTCCTTGTATGCCATGGCAACAACTAAAGCTGTGGGATCACTAGATTCGTCTACAGTGTAGGCATCCCAGAGAAACCTAATTGTGGCTTGAATGTACCGGCAGATTGAAAAATCATTTTTCTTTACCCTTTTAGATTGTTGCTTTAGTAACAACAAGCCCAGGACAGCTAGATTTCCATGTAACACTAGGTTTTCGGGTATATTTTTTAATTCCGGTAAATTTTCGAAAACAAACTTCATTAGGTTATTGAAAAGTGTTGAGTCTTCCACAAGTTTGGCTTCTAAAACCGTAAGATTCATGAATATATTACATGTGCTAATCATAGCAGCACGTGAATCTTTCTGGTCTTCCAAAATTTCTGGTGACAATTCTTGTGGAGGCTGGTTTAATACTTTCAACCGTTCAGATCTTGGTACCGGTGGACGCTTATAATGTACAATGGTCCAGTGGAACTGTATTACTTCAAAAAGTACTTCATCTTCCTTGCACTTCAAAAGAATTTTACGTGCTTCATCTTCAACTGTTAAATGGCACATGGCAGGCAACATGATCCGCAAAACATCTACATTGCTCAGTGGATCTTGTTGGTCTGTTTCCATTGCAGTACCTGCTTTCTCTGCAATTTTGCGTGCTTTGTAAGCATTGAAGGTTTCATTAGCTAAGCTAAGCAAATAGGGAAGAAGCTGGTAAACTTGAGGGCGCATAGCTGATGTTTCTTGGGCCAACCAGGCAACTAGAACGCGGACTGTGGCACAAACAAATATTTTTTCACCTGTTGGAAGCTTATCTTTGTTCTTATCTGCTTGTATTTTGCTAAGTAGGCTGATGATGGCAGAGAACGCTCCTTTCAAGCCTGTATAGAGGGTCTGCTTCTCTTTTTGGTCCAGTTCTAACTGGTCCGTAGAAATATAGCTTATCGATACTTCTAAGATCAAGTAACACGCTGTGATTAATTCTGCCTGGGAGTAAGCTTGCTGCAAACTTTTTCCTTCCAGCTGCATGCGCACTTCAATAGCAGCAAGTTGAATCAGCAGAAGGAAGAACTGCTTGCCCTTTTCCTCATCTGCAAGTATCCATTCGACACTCAAAAGCTCAAGAGCTGTTGATGCAAGAATGATGGCAGGATTTCGTTGTTGTTTTCCTATCTTGCTGGTCAAAATATCACTCAAACCTTTGTATATGCTTTGAGGCCAACTCTCATTGGCAGCGGTATCCGCTACTGCTCTTCGTGGGCAATTATAAAGCAAAGCATGCAGAATTGAGCATAATTCAAACTTCCGCTCATCATGGTCTGTCTCAAAGTCAAGTGCGATCTTGTTCACTAGTGTATGAAAGGGCTTAGGGTTCTTTGCATCCCAAGCAGTGGCTCCAAAGCGATTTACAAGTGTAACCAAAATGTTTAGGGCTTCATCAGTTTGGAAACTTTGTTGTGAGTAAATTTCTGACATCTTTGCTATTGCCCCCATTTCAAATAGAGCTTTTTGGCCAGGTTCATATGCTGCGATGCTTTTAAGGCACCCATAAGCTTCTCCCACGATTATCAAGTTGTCATCATAATCACTGGCATCTGCTTGCTGTACGATGTCTAGAAACACTGGGATATTTGCAAGCATCTCTGGGTGAGTCGCTAATTCTGGTTCATTGCAGAAGCATGTTAATATCGACAGTGCTACAGACTTGTAAATGGCTGGTGGACAATCAACGGGCACGTCGGTGGTCAACAGCAGTCGCTTAAGAAACTTGAACCCAATAGCTTCGAAGATAGCTTTCTTCGCAAACGTGTTGCAATCTTTTCCCTTGACTAATTTCGTTACCATGAAAAGTGCAGCGAACTTTTCTGTATCGCTGGTGGCATTTTGCAAAATTGCAATGCATTTTTTAACGGCGTCGGAGATTTGCCCAGACATCGTTTTATCGACACTAACTACAGTTTATAATGAACACATTCGCAACTTTAAACTGTTTTCGAACTTTGTCGTTTCGCTCGTTTAGCAACGTTCACACAACGGTGCTGCCTCTGAACTACTGACGATGTGACCCGCGTGTTAGTAATTATATTTAGAAGCGTTGCGCTCCTTTCTATATTAGGCAGTATCTTATGTTCGATTCTATTCGTGTTTAATTATAGCACTCCAGTCACTGACTTGCAGGAATATTTATATTTCAAAAACAGGAGTCTAACCTACCTCCTCGACATAAGTGACAGCGATAGCTACAAATTGACAACAATAGTTAATATGAACTACTCTACATCCCGGTGCTGCCATGTTACGCTGCAAAGTTTCAGGAGATTTACCACCTGAAATTCGATTGATGTAAAAAAAGATATACCAAATCAAGCTCGCTACGCTACAAAATTATTTAGCATTATACATGGAGTTCTATTTTTTCAGGCATTACCAAACTATACTAAAATATATATACAGTGTGATTTAATTTCGGTTATCTACATGGCGATCTCATAAACGGTAAAAGATAGAAAGAAGGTTCAATGGGGACAAAGTTGCTAATTTTTAAGCCATTTCAAAATCATAAAAGAAATCAGATCTATCTGATGCACTTTTTGAGATATTCCAAACAAATTGAAATTTTATATTTTTGTTTTTTGCTTAAGGTACTTTTTTACAAGCTAATAGTTAGTGCTAACAGTAATTTAGTACGATGTTTCGTCTGCTATATCAAGCATAAACTTTAATTTTTCTTACGGACCTTGGTCCCCATATTGAAAAGGGGTACTGCTGGATAAAGATTTTTTTCAGATTAATTTGCGATATATCATACTTAGTAATTATTTTTACAAATTAATGCAAAAATACTAAAAACTCTTAAAATGATAAAACATAATCAATCTTGTAGTCCTTGAAAACAATTGCCACAATTTTGAGCACATATACCCCAAAATCTAGATATACATGCTTGCCTATCATATCAAATTATATTAAAGAGAGTAAAAAGAAATGTTATTTACTGTTCTGTGATAAATACAACACCAACAACCTGTTGCATCTCTTGGGGATATTTTGAAAAACTTAAATTATAAGTTTTTCAATACGCATCGCAGAGAGACACTTTTTATAAGCTATGTTTTGGTGTTAGCAGTAATTTAGTACGTTTCGGCAGTGAGTGATCATCGTCAAGTTTGTTTTTTCTTATATGCTGTATTGCAAAATAACTCTGTTCGCAAATAAAATTTCTGAGCAAAACGATGTATCTCACTTAGTGTTCTATTTACAAATAAGTGCAAAAAATTAATTAAAACTGTAAAAATGCAACAAATCAAGTAAGGCTTGAAAAATGGCAAGATGTTTGCCGATAGAGAGCGTCAAGATATTGTGAACATAATCAATCGCAATGCTGAACAAAACTCTCTTTGAAATTCAACAGAAATTTAACTTTGTATGGAAGGTTTACAAAATGGTGCTGAAAAGTAGAATGAAAAATTGATGTTCTCAGGGTCGGTTGCACAAACATGGGTCTTTTAATCCGAATTTAATATGCGGTATAGTTGCCTAGCAATGGCATGAATCCCGCATTCTGACTGGAGTTGCTGTAACAATGACCACGGATTAAACTCGGATCAAATTTGATCCATGTTTGTGCAACCGGGCCTCAGAGATGGAAAAAGGACCATTAATAGAAACTTAAAGAAATGCCTGCGTTTATGTTTCTGGGCAATTGGTGGTTTATTTGAACATCTTATTAGTGTTCATACTATTTAAAGTTAGTTACCAGGTGCGACATCTAGGTAAGAAAATTCCTGTTTGAATATAATTTGTATTACTTGATTTGTTGTACTTTTATAGTTTTAATTTTTGCACTTATTCGTGAATAGAACACAAATGTGATACGTTAATGCATKGAATAATGTCACTTTTCAATACAGCACTCATAAGAAAAAAAAAAGTTGATGATGATCACACACTGCCAAAACGTCATACTAAATTACTGCTATCACACTGTTTTAAGAATGCACAACATAAACCTACATACAACCTTATACTTAAAAAGGTAAGTTAAAAGAGCTCTTCATGCTCTATCTAAAAGTGAAAACTGGAATTTTCTATTTTTTTTATTTTTAGAGAGATTTGGCGTTTTCGCGTGCTGGATGTCAAACATTACAAAAAACCTCAAATATGTTAATGAGTGGCCCTTATTTATGACCAAGAACTTCATAAGTGTAAAAAATACAGGATGTGCCATAAAAAATAAGTATGATAACTCCTCGGATAACTCCTAGAGAAAATGGGATTCTGTGTATAATGCAAATTATCTTTTACATTACCAAAAATAATGTGTATTCAGAAAATAAGTTCAGGAAACAACTTTTTTAGAACATTGAAGAATTGCAAACTGAAGAGCTTAAATTTCATGAACGATGTATTAATCCATAGGTCTACGAGAAATCGGTAGGTATGGCAGCGTTGCTACAACAATTGGCTGTCAGTGCTGGCACAAAATCAGCTGATTCAACATAAACGAGACAAATCGAAAATACTTAAGAATTTTATATAAATGAAAGTAATCAGCGAATAATACTATTAGATATTATAGACACAATTATATGAATATTGACATACCTTAAAGAAGTAATTTTTAAGAGGATTTTTCACTCCTTTTCAGATAAAATGTTAATCGCATATTACATGACATTTTCACTAATTCACTCTATTTTACATTAGGTATTGAATGTATGTGAAAGGTGTTAACTCTTCAGCGCTGTGCACACTTTGCGCCTTTCTATCATACAATCTACGTCATTCCTTTTTCTATTGTAGGTATAGGTACCCCTACTAATTATTCGTCATCACACACGTCTTTGCAGCCTACTCTGTGTCTGTCATGCGAATCCGACGTCATTTTTATTCATTCTTATCTGTTTATACAATAATATTCTGTAGGTGTATGGTATAATGATTAGAATCTATCACGTTCTGTCTTATATAGCATGCACATAGTAAAAGGCAGTTTGCTAATGCTAGCCAATCATTCAATATTCAATACAATGCCATGAAAGGCTTAGGTTGTTAGGTTGATTTAGGTACATAGTATTTATATTTACAAAATACGTGTGCCATCTAGCATATCATTGTTCCGTGGTTCTTTTATTAATCTAAAAAAATCATTCCGCCGATAAATATTACGAAATAAATTCATATTTTTATTTGTAGTGTTTTTATCTTTTATTTTGATGTACCTGTACAAATAACACAAATCATCAAATTTTCCGCCCGAAATAATAATTAAGTACTGGGTGCACATCGAATGAGGCCACATTGTTGAAGCGTTTAGAGTATAACTAACTTTTCGCGATAAAAAAATGCAAGGTACTTTCCTAATTCTGTGCTAAAGTGCAATATATATGTATCTATAGAAACTGGAGCTCGTATGAGAATAATGTGATTATGGAAATTTAAATCTAGTAGTGGTAGTGATGTGTGTTCCTCTGTTTATGATTTATGAAAGCGTTCTATAGATGGGTCTGATACCTATAGTTATATAGTTTGCAGTTCTTAAGATAAACGATCAAATAATGGATAGGTAAACAATCCAAAAATACTCTGTATGTCATGTCTAAATATTGCTTCATGCTACAAATAAAAATGCTTTTTAATAGCCAAAACGTTTTGTTTTTGTGTAGGTTCCTATTCATCTACCTTCCCAGTTATCTTTATTTTTATTGCCTGTTCATTTATCAGCAACGCCAATTTGAAGTGTGTTCGGCTTTAGGCGGATAAGATATTTTGCAAAAAGTTTATGCGTAACTATCAACGTCTAATTTAGTAATATCATATTATCGAGTATGCTCAAAGGTAATATTAATCTAGATAAATACCACCACGTCAGCTATTTTGCATCGATTTTCTTTAACGTGTAAGACCCCTTCCTTGCCTGGGGTCCTCGGTTGGCCGGAATGAAACACACCGTTTACTTTTTCCACATTTAATTTTTAAGAAGTAACACACGCACAGCTCAATCGCATACATACATCGCCATCTTCCTACTTCTAACTTCATACACTACAAGTTACCAACACACAACACTCTAGGGGGAACAGGGATACCAACTAATATTTTAAATTCAAACATTTCATTTACAGCTCGTCCATCCTGACATATGGTCGACCCGACCATAGTTATAGTTCAAGATGCTCGATTCACAATCAAATAAACAAAAATACACAAACTACTGAACATTTTACATAAGCGAAAATAAAACAATTAATTATCTGACCACTTTCTTAGCCTAGATGACTCGAAAGTACCTTCAAATGGTATCTGTGTAATTTGGAAACCATCAATATCACTTATTACATATCTATCATTAGGTAGTACTTTTTTCACAACATATGGTCCTTTATATTTAGGTATGAGCTTTTTATTGTAACCTGGAGTCACCTCCGTGTTTGTAATAACTACATAATCACCTTCGTTATACTTTGTAGGAGATTTGTGTGCTTGATTATAGTACTTTTCATTATACTTTTGTGATTTGGAAATCATTTCAGACGCTTTTGCCCTAACATCTTCAATTGGTTCTAATTGTTCTTCAAATACCTCAACTAAATAATCTCTCAGACTGTCATTTACCTCACCTCTCTGATTTACTCCAAATAGAAGTTTACTTGGTGTTGTTCCGATACTTTTATTGATAGTATTATTAAGTGCATATTCTACCTGCGATAAATGTTTGTCCCACTGATCTGTTTCTTCACAAAATTTTGCCAACATAGGAGTTATGACTCGGTTTACCCTCTCGGCTTGACCATTCGCACGAGGAGTACCAGTAGCAATAAGAACATGCTGAATGTTACATTCATTCATAAACTCTTTAAAGTACTGTGAAGTAAAAGCTGTACCTCTATCTGAAACTACTCTTAAAGGTGTACTGTAAGTATTGAAATAAGTTGACATATGCTTAACAACCTCTTTACTGCCTGTGGATTTACATGGATAGAGCTTTACAAATTTTGTGAACGCGTCTACAATCAGAAATATGTATTTTGCATTTTTTGGACATTTTTCTAGTGGTCCATAATGATCGATGTGTATAGTATTGAAAGGTTTAGTTCCTTTTGGAATACTGTGCAACTCGCCTTCAACTTTACCACTGTTCGGTGAGTACATGATACATTTTAGGCAATTATTAATGTAATCTTTGACTTTTCTTTTCATTTCAGGAAACCAATAAGTTCTACGGATCAACTCTACAGTCTTGTCAATGCCAACATGCCCTACATTATCATGGTAAGTACTCATAACAGTATTTTCCATAATATTAGGTATATAGAATAGTAACTTATCTTTCTCTTTTCTGTAAACTAATCCATTTCGCATCTCAAACAGTTTATGTTCTGACTTCTCTAAAAGGTCCCTAATCTTCCCAATTTCAACATCTGCATCTTGTTTTATAGCTAATACTTGATCAAACGTGTTGTCCTCCAAAATCAAAATACTGTTTACTCTGCTAAGGCAATCAACATGTTTCATTCTGTCGTTTCCTCTATGTTCAATTTGGTACTCATAGTTCTGCAAAAACATGACCCATCGCATTACCCGTGGTACTGTGTCTTTTTTACTCATAGCTAATTTGACACTGTTACAATCGGTTACAATTTTGAATGGTATACCCTTTAAATAAACATCAAACCTTTTCACTGCATATATTATGCTTAGAAACTCTAACTCGTGCTCACATTCACTGGTTCGCTTGCTAAAGTAACTTACCGGATGAAATTTTGAATCGCTTTGTTTTTGTAATAGAATCGCTCCAAAACCTAAAGTGCTTGCGTCACAATGTAATTCCGTTTCACTATGAGGAGAATATATACTGAGAATAGGTTGAGCAACTAGCTTTTGCTTTATAGTTTCAAAGGCAACTAATTCTTGTTCCTCAAATTTGAACTGTTGATTTTTCCGTATCAAATTATACAAAGGCTTTGCTATAACTGAGAAGTTTGGCAAGAATCTTCTGAAATAACTTGCAAGACCTAAAAAACTATGGACTTGTTTATTGTTTTTCGGGATAGGAAAATGTTCAATTGCTTTTACATTCGCCGGATTAGGCCTGATACCAAACTCGTTTACTACATACCCCAAATATTCAATTTCATTTTCTAAGAAAACGCATTTGTCTAACCTCAATTCCAACAGGTTTTTAACAAGTGTATCGAACACAGCAGTCAATATCTTAAGATTTTCCTGAATAGTTTCTGTAGCAATTAGGATATCATCCATATAAATTAATATCTGTTTTGCGTCTAAAAATTTTTTGAACACCTCGTATATAAATCTAGTAAAAACTGCAGGACTGTTGCAAAATCCAAACGGTAATTTCACGAATTCATATTGACCTTGAGGTGTAACAAAGGAAAGGTATTTTGTACACTCTTGTCTTACTCGAACATGATAAAATGCATCTTTTAAATCTAACTTTGTAAACCACTTTTTACCTTTTAATTGGTCCAGTTGATCATCGATTAATGGAATTGGAAACCTATCTTTAACAACAAACTTGTTCAGCTCACGAAAGTCTACACACATTCTACTCTTACCATTTTTCTTTTTTACAAGTACTATCGGAGAACAATAGGGTGAATGACTTTTCTTGATAACATTTTTTTCTAGCAAATCATCAATAATTTCTTTTACTTCTGCTTTCTCTGTATAGGACAATCTACGTGGCTTGTGTGAAAAAGAACATTCTTTTGAAACTGTGATTTCAGTATAAAATTTGGTTTCTGGTTCGTCTTTTCTTTCAGGCTTAACATAATATTTATCAAACACATGATGTAACTCAATTTTTGTCTGACCGTCTACATTTTTGCCTACACTTAACTCTTGCTCTTCGTTAGTTTGTAAAATACTAATACTTAATACTTCTGTTTCAGCACTATTTGTACTATTTGAGCATACGGGTTTTATAACAGCTACATCTGTTTGGAACTCTATGCTTATCAAAGGATTGGTTATGAAATCTCTGCCTAACAGACAATCAGCAAACATAGTATCATCATCAACAATATGAAAGTTAATTATAAACTGTACATGATCTAGTGTAAATTCATAGCAGTAGATGCCTAAAGTATTAAGCTTTGTTTTATTAATGCCTGTAAACACATCACCTCTGTTTACGTACGGTTTACGCAGCTCTAACGGCACCTTTTTCGACTTGATCAAAGAAATTCCACTTCCTGTGTCTATCATGGCTTGGATGACCTCTTCTTGGCCATCGCCTGGTATCTTGATTGGAGTGTAATAAGCTGGAGGTATGACCTGTCCTGTTTCCACCGTCATTGTAGTGCTGTCGGCTGGTACAACGCTCCTTTGCTGTCCTGACTGTCTCTCTTTTCGGTTTGGACAATCCACCTTCCTATGCCCTTGTTGACCGCATCCAAAGCAAGCTCCAATTCTTCTTGGTTTCTGGCATTCAGAAGCGAAGTGGCCCTGGGCGTCACAATTAAAACATTTAACAATTGTACTTCCCATCTTTCTATCTGTTGCTCCGTTACTTGCCGTATTTCTCTGTAAACCACCTCGTCCTGAAAATCTGGGTGTATATGAAGTGTTTTGGTTCCGAATCCCTCTTTCTTGCATGCTCAGTGAATTCATAACTTCTAAAAGCGTACTTAAGTTGTTGAATCCTCGTATTCGGGCTTGAGATTGTAATGTCGGGTTGTCAAAACCATCGATCAGGTAAGAAATAAGTTCTGGTTCTTCCATTCCCAGCCTATTTCCCAAAATAATCTTCTCATGATAATAGCTTGCGAAAGTTTCATTATGTCTCCATTTGCGACTATCAAATTTTCTCATCAGCGAAATCTTGTCTTCTCTACAACTAAACATTGTCACCAAATTGTACTTTAGTTCAGCATATTTCAAAGTAGCATATACTGGCTTCGAATGATACCAATTTAATGCAGCATCTTTCAGCTTCTGCACCACAATCAGTACCATTACTTCATCCGTTAAATCGTAGGTGCTTTTAACCATATCAGCTCTTGAAAACCATGTGTCTACGTTTTCGTCACTTCCACCATGAAAATTTGGTAAAAGAGCAGCTATTTCAGCATTGCTTATCTGCTTCTTGTTACCTTGTCCTTGTCCTTCACCAACAGTGCGCTGATTCGCTATTCGCACTGCCGCCGCTAATATTTCTTCAACCGTTACCGCTCGCAACGAGTTATTCAAACTTCCCGCGCCTTGCTCGGAATTTTCATTTTCTGCTCCGTTACCAGCAACAGCTCCCTCTGTGCCAGCAATTAAACTCACAACACTTTCAGCTCCATCTCTCTCGTCTCCGCTGGACGACATGATGTGACCTTCGTCTCAGAACGGAAATGAAAAACGATGTTTTACACAATGGCCGTTTTTTGCACTGCAACGCTGGAACCCACTATGAATACCCCGTATTCACACTTCGGCCTTCGTGGACGCCACCCTGGTGTACCACTGCTGCCTCGCCTTGGTTCCTCACCCTTACTGTACCCCGTACAGCAAGCTTTGATGCCTTTGGTGCTTCTTTTCCAACCTACGTTTCACACACGTGCCTGGCGCATTTACTCAACGCCGTCCGATGTGCCCTGTGCTGTCTACCGTGTACGTCCACAGTCTACCCCGTGTAGTACGTCGACAGTCTACCCCGTGTAGTACGTCGACAGTCTACCCCACACCTGAAGCTGTAAGACCCCTTCCTTGCCTGGGGTCCTCGGTTGGCCGGAATGAAACACACCGTTTACTTTTTCCACATTTAATTTTTAAGAAGTAACACACGCACAGCTCAATCGCATACATACATCGCCATCTTCCTACTTCTAACTTCATACACTACAAGTTACCAACACACAACACTCTAGGGGGAACAGGGATACCAACTAATATTTTAAATTCAAACATTTCATTTACAAACGAAATGTTAGTGGCATGCGTGACTTGTAATACCTATAGTTTGCGTGTACAATTTACCTATACAAAATCAAACGCTACATTTAAATCCATCATGAATACCCCTACCTATATAAATAATAATGTTACTGGCGCTGGTCGTTGGCGGTACTTGTCAAGAGCAGCGTTGCCATATTTGATAACTTTTGGAGATATAACTATAATTCAGGGCTCACGTGTCACGTTATTCATCAAGCACACTTCAGTTTTGTTTAATTTATGGTTTACGCTGGATGATGCAAATAAAACAAACTCATAAATGTTTCTGATATATCATGTTATCACTGTTTGCCTTCAGACGCCTTCAGTCTTCCTTCTCGTTAATTTTAATTCTTGTGTCGTTGTCATGGCAACCTTGGCTAAAACGTCAAGAGTGACGTCAATTTCAGTATGCAATTCATAGAGGTGGGAATAACGGTTACTCGTGTGGAACGTTCCATAGCGTTCCGTTCCAGAAATGTAACGTTCCAAAATAACGTTATTTTTTGGAACGATGTATTTCACAGTGTTGCGCAGTTGCGTGCCCGTTTTGTACTCAATCTTTTACAGTTAAAGAGAAGGGCGGGTATTTAACAAATTAGATCTATTGTATTGCACTTTGATTTGTTTATATTTATCATACAATGTTATAAAATATAATCTGGTAACGCTAAAGTAACGTCTTTGCAGGAATGAGGTGTGTACATTAATCATCTCATCATTTTGTCGTAAGTTTCAGGTACAGAAAATCAGATCTTGTTTGTAGGACACAATACAAAAAAAATAAGTTTGTTAACAATAAGTTAGTGCAAACATTTACATTTAGTTCATAGTAATCTTATTTTATTTCTTGTGTTAGAAGTTCGCTGTGATCTAAATTTTATAAGTTAAAGTTCTTCGCATTTACGGATTTTTTGTTATTTCAATGAGAGTTGCTTTTTCGTTTGCCAATAGGTACCTATATATTCGACTGTTTTTTTTTTATTTTAAGGATTTGTATTTTCTGTACGCTATCAAATACCTTACTACTAGACTCCTATTAATTATTATATCAATTTCTATAAAAAAACACTTCTTAACTTTTTAGTCATCATCAATTGCATAAGTAACCTAATTTACTAAAAAAAACCTTGCAGCTGAACAAACTAGATTTATTTACGCGTTACTTTACGTATCGTCGTTAACGATTGTGCTTCCCATTAGTTCCTTTCATGTTTCTCGTGCGGTTCCACGTTCCACGTTCCGCGTTATGCCCGGTGCCGGATTTACTAGTACAGATTATTCGTGGTCGCCGTTTTTCGTACCACGTCGTTTCCGATCTTGAGTCAGCTTGCTGCGTGACTGCGTTGCGCTACTATGTCGTTCCAAAATATAACGAGTTCCGTGCACAGTCGGGAACGTTACGTTCCGTTATTAAATAATAACGTTCCAAAATAACGTTACTAAAATAACGACCCGTCTCTAGCAATTCAATTGGCTAATGGTAGTTGTTTGTTAATTGTTATACATTATACACACTAATGTTTTATACAATAAACAGTGTATTTTTATTATGTGTGGTAATGATAAGGCATGAAGAATGAAGACCATTTTCCTTTCAGTCACATGAATCAAATACACCAACAGACTTTGTGAGTCTGCTACGTTATTGAATCTAACCTGTACGAAATGTATTGATTAAGTAAACAAATAAATTTTTGCTAAATTTTGAACTAGCAGCACATGAAGAAATAATGCAGAAACAGGGACAAAATGGTGCTGAGTACAGAATGGTCACAAGTGGAAGTAATAGATTTGATTAACGACGGTTCTGGCTTGGGATTTGGTATAGTTGGTGGTAGAAGTACAGGAGTTGTTATAAAATCCATCCTTCCTGGGGGTATAGCTGACAAAGATAGGCGTCTGCAAAGCGGGGATCACATTCTGCAGATTGGTGAAGTCAATTTATGCGGGTTAGCTGCTGATCAAGTAGCGACTGTACTGCGACAAGCAGGATCTGAAGTGAGTCTTTTGGTATTTGCTGGAGGCTTGTTCCAATGAATTTTAGTTTAAAGTGTATTGGTTTTTAAAGCAATTCTTTGTAGTTAATATTATACACATGTTCAGCCTTTGAAACCAAATACTAACAGGATATACCGGAGGGTATCTCACTTCTAGTGCTATATATGGGAATCTTGTAGGCAGTAAGAGATAAAAGGTCAAAGGGGTGCATAGTTGCATATTTTTGTGGTCTTTCTAGTTTTTAGGTAATAAAAAAAAATTGTAAAATGCTGTTTCTGCTTCTATTTTCACAATCAAGGTATCAAAAAACAGAAAGGATATTCTGAAAGCCCTTTTTATGATCTACACATTGGTTTTTGCAAAAACATTAATAAAAATTTCAGCCAGTAGCTGTCATCAATTTTGTTTTTCTCATGGATGCCATATTAGAAAACTACACTGTTAGATGAAGAAATTTTTTTTGACTAAAATGATATACCAATAATTGTTTTCTCTAGAAATAAGAGCAAAAATGTATAAAAACTGTTACAATAGGAATACATAGTAAGGTCTAGTTGTTGAAAACAAAGCAAAAAGGTACGCGGTTAATCCAGCAAAAAAGAGTCGCTTTTCTGCTGAAGATGGTAGCTTAGCTGTCGAAATATTTTATTGTGGTTAGGGTTTTTTCTATATCATTTATATCAAGAGCAGTTTTATAAGCTGTTTTAAATAATAATAAAGTTTCCATGTTTTGATGGTAATCTGAAGAAGAATCCATTACTTCTAGCTCGAAGTAGATTGATAATTATTTTTCCATGAGAGAAGTGTGTTTAAACAAAAGTATTTTTTTATGTCATATCAAATTATATTGTGATAAACTACTTATGTGCAGCCCTTCATAAGTATGTTGCATTATCTGGATAATACCATCTTTTTCATTGTATAACTAAAGTACTTCATAGATACAATTTGAATGTTGTATCCAAAATTATAGTTAGATTGAATTAGATTGTTCCAAGATGATAAACTATGATATCAATTCACAATATGTAATTATTTCTTCAGAGTTTGAATGCAGATGATATTTTTTTCATTGACTGTATTTCTTCATTGAGGGATGTTAAACCACTCTTCTTCTACTGCAACAATAAGCTCTGGGATCGAGTTTGGGGTATGAAGTCTAGCTCGAGTTCTTCGTTTTAGCTCATCCCATAAATGTTCGATCGGATTTAGGTCAGGACTATATGCTGGCCACTCCATAACCCGAAAACCGACTTCTGCAATTTAATCTTGCACGATTCTTGCGGTGTGCGGCCTTGCATTGTCATGCATAAAGGTAAATTCGTCTCCAATGTAGTCGACGTAAGGTACCACATGAATTGCTAAAATCTCCTCTATATATCTTGCAGCCGTTAAACCTCTTCTTCCGTGAACACGGTCGCCCCTACGAATGAACTCAGGGTCGGTTCGTGCTCCTATAGAAATTGCACCCCAGATCATACAGGAACCACCTCCATAAGCACTCCGCTCTTCAAAGCAGCAATCTGCAAATCGCTCTCTTGGTCTTCGGTACACGTCCAATTCAGATGATCCCGTGCAAAACGCAGACGTGCTTACTGATGAGCTGGAGTAAGTTTTGGACCAATCGCAGGTGTTTTAGGGGTCAGGTTATTTTCCTGCAGTCTTCGTCTTACTGTCCACTGATTAATAGCCACTCCTCGCACTTCACGGAGCTGTCGTTGCACTTGAACGGCATTAAGGTGACGATTTCTTAATGTTGTTGACACAATAAAGCGGTCATCACGAACGGTTGTAAATCGCCTTCTGCCTGTTCCAGGTCGCCTATGAAAGGATCCTGTCTCCTCATAACGTGTGCACACTCTTCGAACAGCTGCGCGTGTTATATCCAATTGTCTAGCAACAGCTCGCTGACTAAGTCCATTTTCGATTAAAGCAATAACTTGGGCGGCTTTTTGTGGTGTAGTATGCATTAAACTAACACACTTAAACACTATTGAGATTATGAAAAACGAATGAATATGCAAATTTCAGTTGCAAACGCAATATTTTAATATTTGACAAATTTGTTATTTTCGTTACAATCACCACATAAACACGTTTCATTTGTTTACCGGTTGCTACGCATATAAACGATAAGCCTTCTTGATAAATTTATACTCACATTAAAGCATATTAAATTGTCTTTCAAACAGCATATTTCTTTTTTTGATCTGATGAATAATTTAAAAAAAATATATAGTTAAAGTCAAATTTTACAGTGGGCCGATTTCTATGCACGCAAGTTTAATAATTATTCATATAAATATAACAAAAAACTGACGTCATAATGGAAGCAAACAGACTTGACCTCAAACAAAAAGTAGCCCTCATGTTGACAGCACATAGATTTCAATCGAATAAACTGTTTACTATGATGCAACTAAAATTACAAAAATCATTCAAAATTATTAAATTTTGGTCATTTATAATTTTTTATATTTCAAAAGTTTCAAAACAATTTAATTTTGAAGATTTGGTGCAAATGTATAATAAATTTAAATTGTTTAAGGTAGCCGTGTGTTTGTGTAATAATAAATGGTTAGTAAATAATTAATTTGTTGTAACAATATTAGTATTTTTTTTTATTTTTCAAATTGTTTCAGATGTTCAGTTCCCCTAAATAAAAGGGATCTTCCAGTTTGTCTGATGTAAACAGAAAAATGATTTAAATGATTTTCTCATATTTATAAACTCTCTACATTCTTCTATAAATTTCAGTTATGAAACAGAAGTTAATAATCAAATTTCCTTTTCAGATTTATTAATTTTATGTGGAAAATTTCTCATCACTTATCTTTTGACATTTTTAGAAAAGCAACATGCACAGACAATATTATTTCTTATTTTTTTTCACCCTTATAGATACAAATTAATTGTTTTTCATACTCTTTTTACTGACTTTCTAAAATTCCTATTTCATTAGATGCTTTTGACAATGAACTTGGTGTAATTCTTCAAATTGCTTTCAATAACAGTTTTCCAGGTAATTTAATACAAACATTGTGTTTTAAATATTGGATAAAATATATACATCATTTATAAGAAGGAAGTTAAAGACGAAATTCATTCGGGAATATACAGTTTTTCTTATAATGATTTCAGTTTTGTCTATATCGGACCACCAGAAGATCCTTTTTAATTAGAGAAGCTGAACATCTTAAACAATTTGAAAAATATACTGATACTGTTACAATAAATTCGTTATTTGCTAACCATTTATTATTACACAAACGTACTGCTACCTTAAACAATTTAAGTTGTTACACATCTGTAACAAATCTTCAAAATTAAATTATTTAGAAATTTTGAAATTATTTTTGTATTTCTAGTTGTCCCACATTAAACTGTGTATGCGATCATTGAAATATTTGTGTTGTAGATATGTAGGTTCTTTTTTGTTTGAGGTCAAGTCTGTTTGTTTTTATTTTGACATTAGATTTTCATGTGAAATTTATTTGAAAAATTATTGTAAATAAATGGTGCTGACGATGGCTACATTTTAGCCGAAATCGATTTATCTATTATTAAATAAAATGGATAAACTTTGAGCAGTTTAATATACAAGAAAAGAAATAATGAATCATTTTTAATTGCAGGGAGGCATGAAAACTATATTTTGAATATGTGGATTTTTTTTCACGAAAATTGAATCCATAAAAGATTTTAGTGATTTTGGGGAACTTTTCTTTAACTTTACCTTCCGTCAATCTATCACTTATGATGACATTATTAAGTGTTGTTGCACAGCCTTGATATTAGTTTATTATAAATTTTAGAATTTGTAATATATGATTTATCTTTCAACTAGTTTGTATTTTCAGGTTAGAATGGTGGTAGCTCGTCCAGTTGAGCCATCATCTGCAGATTTTCAGAATGTAACAAGCACAGCACCAATTGTTCCTACAAAATTGCTCACCGATCCTCTAGAGTTGGAGAAAATCCTTTCCCGTAATGGTATTTGCACAACGTACGCCATAAATGGCATACAGTATGAAAACGAAGAAATAACTCAGCTAGAATATGAAACGTCCAATGAACACTGCTTTACTTTAACGGACCTAAAAGTTATTAGTCAAAACAATATCAATGCGATATCGCCAGTTAGTGGAACTCAGCTTGTGTTATCTCCTTTAACGATAGAATGTGCCGTCCCAGAGACTGAAAGGTTCACTGTTGAACTGACAAAAAATGAATGCGGTTTGGGCATTACCATAGCTGGATATGTATGCGAAAGAGAAGATTTAAGTGGTATTTTTGTGAAAAGCTTGAATGAAGGCAGTGAAGCTTATAAATGTGGTAAAATAAACTTGAATGATCGAATAGTAGAGGTGGATGGAGAGTCCCTGCAAGACTTTAGTAATTATAAGGCTGTCGAGAAGCTCAAGCAAACTGGAGATGTTGTTAGGTTGACTTTGGAGAGGTATTTGCATGGACCAAAGTATGAACAGCTGCAGGAGGCTCTAGCCTATCATGATAAAAAAGATTTAAGTCCTCCGTCTCCTTCAGTAACTACATTGAGTTGGATTCCGATAGATACTGAGGTATTGTTCTTGTGCATTTTGTTTCTTTAGCACATTTATTTGGTAAACATAAAACACAATTCATTTTCCATGTAAATAAATTAACACATTGCAGCCCAGTTGACCATCATTTTGGCATACATCAGATAATACCATGAAAACCTGTATTGTTATTTTTTAAAAGGTTTTCTAGAGACTTCACAAATCCATTTCTAGTTTTTAATATACGAGGGAAAGTTAAAAAGTTTCCAGTATGGTAGTGGAAGACTCTTTTTTAAATTCATAAATGTCTGCATTTTTTCTATGCAGTGTGTCTTTAGTTCAATGCACTTTGCTCACCATTATGCAGCCACAAAATTCTTCAAGTTTTTGAAACTGAAATGGATGTTAAACAATTCATATGAGATCTGGCAACTTAATTCCAAGACAACTACAATTAAAGGAAACAAAAAATTTAAAATTTCCATTTCTATGAACACACATGTTGCAATGCTGTAAAAGCATACAAATCACTCAGAAGTTACATTCCTCACAAAAGAGTCTATCAGGATTAGTTCTGGTGGTTAGGGTGGGTGACTTAAACAATGTTGCATTTTATGAGCAAAGACCTCACAGTTAATACAGAATGAGCAGGCATTATATCTGCCTTATCATTAATATTCAAACTGTCTGCCATTATTCAGTGAGTAGGGGAACAATTCTTTTCCGCAACTTCATTAACATTGTATTGAAATCTGCATTTTGAGTGGTTAATGTACCTATTCCAGTGTCTTTGAAACATCTAAACCATTCACAGTAGTACAACCTAAGGTGTCATCACCATAAAATATGACCCCTTTAATTTTTTTTAGTGATTTTTACTAATTTATGACAAAAGTTTATATTAATTCTTTGTTCCATGACAACTGACAAAGGATTTGCAAAAAAGCATCTGGCAAAGAAGCTTACAGGATTTTCATTCTTATTAGTCAGCTCTTGGTAAAATTGTAAGCTAAAGCATGCTGCTTTGATATATGAATAATATTTAACTTTTTAAAGTTGCAACATTAGTTTGGGTAATAAATTATCAATCCTCTTACTTCATATCTCCTAATTTTCTCAATGCCGAAGCTCCTTTATTCTGATGAAAGATTTTTTTCTTCTGCAATCCGGGATCTTTCTAGCAGATACACTAGACTTTACCTTTTTTGGTGCAGAGGTAAAATCAGTTGGATTTTTTTTTTGAGWTCCAAACATTAACTCTGTCATCCTCTTTGCCTACAGACTTAGCTATCATACTTCTTCATTTGTTGATTGTCCAGAACCATATTCTGCACGTTTTCAATATTTTTATCTGTGGTTGTAGTTTTTTACCATCCTTCATATGCATTATCTTTAAGAAATGTACAATCACATTTAAACATAGTCGTCCATTACTTACCTCGTAACTGAAAAAAAGGTGCCTACTTCTGTTGATGATATTCCAAATATCCATTTTAATAGAACACAATGGAACACACTATATTACTTTTATAATGTAACTCCATTTAATGGAGGTAAGATCATTGAAAAAGGTGATACGTTTTTCTCAAAATCCAAAATGATGCCACAGTCGCTACCAACTCGGAAATTTTAAATAGTAACTGGGATGATGCCAGATTTGCCAGTTTATTCTTTCCTTGAAATTTATGTCTATCAATTTTTAATAAGTTTTACTTTCGAATGATCACCATTTTGCGAATGATAAAATATATGTGTTTCTTAGTTTGGTGTACTCTATTTTTACCATTCTTTTACACTAAAGTTAAAGGATACATCGTGATATATGTTTTATTTAATGTATAATAATATAATCTTGCAAAACAAAGTGGTTAATTAACTTTGTTTGTGTTCCTAGTAAAAAACTGTGATGTTGATTATTCTGGATCGAAAAAAATTTGTCAGCTGTAAACGAGAAAAGGGACAAAATTTATCGAAACTGTGAATAAAAAACATTGACTGCACAGACTTTGTGAAAGGACACACTATATAGAAAATCACAAGATGCTGTATTTTATACAGGGTGATTTTTAAGTTGATCTTTTCAAAGGCTATTGGGCAATTTGTGATTTGTTTATCATTATTGTCAAGCAATTGCCTATTAGTTGTCCTTTGAAATTGTGTTAAATTATTGCCAAACAATGGGATATGTTAATGAAAATATGGCTAACACATTATCGCGCTTATACGGGAAACATTATGTTATGAGTCCGTTCTTCAGCCTCATGTTTTTTTCATCTAGTGCATACAGCCAGAGAAACTGGTGACTCTGGGGAACATCATGGAAGTTATGCTGGTAGACCCGGACCATGTGAAAATGTGCAAAATGAAGAAGAAATTTAATGTCTTATTACAGAAAACTTAACAAGAAGTATTTGGGAAATTACACGACAGGTCAAAGTAAGCCCAACAAAAGTTTGTCCAACAGTTCACGAAAATCAATTGCATCCCTTTTACGTCCAATAGTTCATTTCTATAAAAGGCTATTACAAACTACAACCATTTTAACTGTAGACGAGGGAATATGTATCTGAAATGATTAACTTCCGAAATATGTATGTTTGTCTGTTGAAAATCCACATGCTATTAGTACAAATTTTCAAAACCGATTTCATTGTCTAGGTAGGTCTCATGAACGATATCCTTATAGGATTACATATTTTATCAGATCATTTAACGGGCGAACATTTAAACTTTTTACAAAATTTGTCAATTCTTTTAAATATTAGGGAAAACATGTGGTTTTGCAAGATGGAGCACTTACCCATTTCAGAAGGAAAGTACAGTTGTTTTGAGACGACACTTTTTCAGATAAATGGATTTTCCAAAATGGTCCAGTAGCATTGTGCCCAAGGTCACCAGACTTCACTCCCAAGTGATTTCTTTTTGTGGTGTTATATCAAATCTTTAAAAAATCAAAGTTAGACGGCTGTCTTGTTTATTAATTATTATTTAGCGGGATAGCAGCTGTTAAGGGCTAATAGGGCTGCTTTTTAGGTTACCAAGCTTTCGAAATATTTTTGTCTTCAGGGTCTGCAAAATTCTTTTATAATATAAGATACCAGAACACTTATCACAGTTACTTACATATAAGGTTGCAGTTGTTATATAGACTACGTCAAAATTGAGTATTTTGTTAGTATATAAATTTCATCGATGAAAACCAAAAAAGAAGTTATAAAATATTATGACAGGTTTATGTCACGTCTAAATAAACTAACAATAAGTACAGATTATTTTGTCAAAATATTTAAAACTTATAATGGCTAGTGTTACTATAGGTTACCCCTTTTCTCCATCTTGATTAAGTGTGTTTTAAAATTCATTGTATTGTCTCGTTTGATAGTTTCAACTATTTCAAAAAACTCTTCTCTTCTTCTTAGACTCTGACATAGAGTGATCTGCCTTTGTTACCCTCATGTACCTTCTCACAATCCATGCAAGGAATCTCATATACAAGAAAAGGTCTTTCAGTTTTGTGAATTGTTTTCTTTGAGTAAATTAGAAATATAAAATGGGTTTAATGTCTTTAATCTCTCTGTTTAGTAATGTCTCTTAGTTCCTACTAAGACCCTCAATATCCATATAAGCGAAAGTATTTTATATTTTTGGTTTGGTTCTTATCAATTTCATTCATTGTGATTGTACCATTGCTTTGTCTGATGTTTAGAGGCATTTGAAACAACAACTGCGATAGTAGTTTTTTTGGATAGGAATTTTCAGCTAGGATGTTTCCTTATATTGTTATGTTTTAAAAAGGGATAACAGATACTTGTGATTCTGTTTTTTTGGTCCAAAAACTATCCTTGTGGACATATAATGAAATGAATTAAAGTTCAAATAACTCCCTGACGACATAAAATTAATCCAACATTATTCCATCACTAGTAGTACGTATTACTCTGGTATCTAGGAAGGGTATGCTATTATTAGTATTTTCTTATTCCATAGTGAATAGTATATAAGGGTTGTAAGCATTAAACATACGAAGTATTTCATCATTTTTATCCACTAGTATTGCTAATATTAAGTCATCTACATATTTCTTTTTCTTTAAGAAATATGTTTGTTTGTAGTAGATGTTATTGCCTTCTGGCATCTTATATTGTAAAAGAATTTTATGTCCTGAAGAAGAAATAAAATATTTCGAAAGTTGGCAATCTAAAAAGACTACTGTCTACTTTGGTAGATAAGGGGAGGAATTGATTGCATGTATAAGAGAGGCTGCAACAAAAATTAAAGGCAAACGAGTTTCAATACTTTGTGAACGATGTGTAGAAGTGAATGGTGATCATTTTCAACATATTATTTGTCATAATCAGTTCTGTTTCGCTGTTAAATAAATTTAGTTTTTATTACAAACTTTAGCACTGTATCTCTGTTAGTTTTGATATTTACTTTAAAAGGAAAAAATCAACTTAAAAATCACCCTGTATGTAATAACTGTTTTGTTTTTCAAAAATTGTTACTTCATCTGAGTAAAGAACTCATTTTTGCATTAGGGATTGTCTTTTGCATTTTAAGATCTGGCGCTTAATAGCATCAAAAAATCTTTTTTACAACAGATTTATCCAACTTTTGAAATTTCACAGGTACAAATCGAACAAGAGAACGAGTCTGAAACTAGTGTAACCAGTGAAGTATATGAGCCGAACCCTGAGACAAAAGAGATATTTATAGAAGAAGACTTCAAATCAAACCCAGATGATGATTTGGAAACGGCAATCAAACAAAAGTGGGAAAATATAGTTGGAGATGATGCAGAAATAGTTGTGGCGAACCTAACAAAGCTGAAAGGACTAGGAATTAGCCTGGAAGGCACAGTTGATGTGGAAGGTGGTGTGGAACTGCGTCCTCATCACTACATTCGTTCTATACTACCTGAAGGTCCCGTTGGACAAAACGGTAAATTGTGTTCGGGCGATGAACTTCTAGAAGTTAATGGGCAGAAGTTACTGGGTATTAAGCATGTCGAAGTTGTCAAAATTTTAAAGGAACTTCCAAGCACAGTACGTCTGGTTTGTGCGAGAAAAAATGAGGAGAATAGAGTGATAAATACCTCTCAGGATAGGGAGGCATTCGARGCAAGAAACATTCTAGGTGGAAGTCTTAAGAATTTATTACCCCAGCCAGAGCAGAGGTTGCTGAAGGCACTGAGTGATACCAGTATCAATACTACAAGGTAATAATATATACGAGGCATATTTTTTAAGTAAGTACCGTTTTGCGATTCCGCCGCCGCAGCGCTATGGTCGGCGTTCCGCGCATGCGCGCTGGTTACCTACATCTCTTGTCTACCCACTGACTCCATTACAGTTCGATTCTTCATCGTATGCGTTGTTTACTGAGTGTTTAAGATGCCTCCGACAATCGTGAGTACCGCCGATTGTGAAGTAGGGGCTGTTATACGATTTCTTAGTGCTAAAGGCGTAAAACCGATCGATATTCATCGTGAGATCTGTGAAGTTAACGGACAAAACATTATGAGTGATGGAATGGTAAGGAAATGGGTGAGAGCATTTAAAGAGCATAAAAGGTGAGAGAAAACAGACGCTTTACAATTTCATCATTGTGCGACTGCTTTCCTCAATATTCTCATAGTGTTTTGTATCGCATTGTTGGGTTCCGAAAATGTTGACGGATTTGCACAAAACCCAACGTTTAGGCAGTGCATTGACTTTCCTTGAGCGGTACCACAATGAAGGTGAAGATTTTTTAGACCAAATTGTTACTGGTGACGAAACATGGGTGGCCTATGTCACACCAGAATCGAAACAACAATCCATGGAATGGCGACATTCATCATCACCCAAAAAAGTGAAGTTTAAGCAAACAATTTCTGCCCGGAAAATCATGTGCACAGTTTTTTGGGACAGAAAAGGAGTATTGCTACTGGAGTTTCTGCCTCGTAATGAGACAATCAATGCAGCGTCTTATTGTAAGACTGAACAATCTGCGTCGTGCAATCCAGAACAAAAGACGTGGCAAGTTGATTAAGGGTATCGTTTTGCTGCATGACAATGCCCGTCCACATGTGGCTAATCGGATCAAAGATCTCATCAAATCTTTTAAATGGGAAACTCTAGATCATCCTCCATACAGCCCTGATCTGGCGCCCAGCGACTACCATTTGTTCCTGCACTTGAAGAAACACCTGGGTGGTCAGCGTCTTCAAGACGATAACGAAGTCGAAACATTTGTGATACAGTGGTTAACAACTCAGGCGGCAGAATTTTATGAGGAGGGTATTCAAAAACTGGTGCCACGTTATGACAAGTGCCTCAATATTCACGGAAATTATGTAGAAAAGTAGATTAAGGTACAGGTTTCCATGTAAGATAAAATTATTGCGATATCTTTGCATGTCTTTTTTTAATTCCAAAACGGTACTTACTTAAAAAACATGCCTCGTAAATGCTGTTTTACTTAAAAGTTACCAGACTGCTTTTATGACTGCATGACATGCCATGAGATTTTTGTTTCTGTCCCTTTCTCTCTAAAGTCTTTAACTCAGACTATATTTAGTATGTCTTTTTTTGTTTAAAGAAATGTATATAGTGTGTAAATTTAAAGTATGACATTATTGAATATTTTTTTAATGGCTGTCCTGCCTTTTATTTACTCTTTTAGAGTGCATATTGTTGCTTTCGATGTCTACCTCATGGTAGTGTTTGTTGCCATCACTACACTGTAGTGTACAAATTTACATTAAATTTGTGGGACAACTTCTCTTCGGTTATTTTCACTTTGCAATAAGCCCGGCGTTGAAAATGGAGAACATCGACCTGCCTGTCAAATTAAGCGGGATGCCCAGTAGGAGCCATAAAAGGGGCTAGATTTTACTAAACTAATTTATAACGCTTCCATAAACCCTGCATAATTCATTGCTTACTTTATTTGGAACAGAACTATTTACCTACATTTGTAAAAACAATATTCAATTAATGAAACTACAAGACTAAAGTAAAATTGGTTTTTAATTCGCCTATAAAGATACATAAACAACAATTAGTATAATAGCATATTATAAACAATAAAAAATAAGTGCAATTCTAATACTTAAACGCTACCTACAACAAAATTTATATATTACTATATATATTTTTTTTTAACAAAATTATAGATAGGTACATATTGGCGTGGTAAAAGTTAATTCAGTTTCAAAACAGTAATTTAAATGTAATGATTAATTTACATAACTTAAACCTAAACAAAAACGTTTCTTAGGGGCATATTTCTGTTTGCGAGAATCCACAAATTCTGGTAGCATACATTTTTTTTTATGAAAAATTGATAATTTATTTTCGATTTTGCTATGCCAAGATTTGTTGTCACGTTTAATACATATGTTCGGTCCGTTTTATTATTTCCCATCCAAACTATCAGAATGCATTCATCTCTTCCCGTGATGTGCAATTGTCCCTGAATCTGGTAATACCAGTCATATTTTCGATCTATAATGTACGAATTATTTTCTCCCTTTTTCCAAAATGTAATCTTTTTGGTATCAATTGCTTGGTCGATAGACACCCTCAATTTGAAAGCAGTGTCCTTACACTTACACTTAATTTCTACTATTATTTTTGTACCTATACACCATCCGATTAAGCTCCCAAGAAATTTAAAAATGGGTTAATAAAAAGACCGCACATTTGAATTAACATACCTCCTTATTTTCAAATTTTCTTTTAGCTATGTTTTCAAACTTTTTCCCGTGTGCGACCGACGGGACATCTAAATTATGCGAATATTTTGCAAAATTTGATGTTGTCAGTAATTTCCTTCGTTCCTCAAACCATTTATTGTTTAAATTTTGAAAACAGGGTTCTTCCTCTATCTTTCTTTCGTTGAGCTGTTTAATTTTTCCAGAAAATGTGATTCTGATTTTGGTACATGTGGTCGTTGAGGTCTGGTTTTTGACAGTTTTTGCCATACTTACCATTTTTAGTATTATTTCTAACTTCACGACTATTAGAACTAAATTTTGTATATTTCTTTCTAAGCAACTTCTGGCATTTTACTTTGTTTAATCATCTTAACTCAACACAGCGAATTATCTTTCCAGTTTTAGTTTGCATACAAAATTTCCAAAAAGTAATACTAAAATAAGACACAATCTCAAAAATGTAGATACATTGACCACAATGTGGAAACTAAATTCAACTAATTCCAATATCCCTTTCAGTCTGAATTTTATATTATTTCATATTATGTATCTAGACAACCGCAGACAATGCGGATGTTTGCATTCCTCACAAAAACAGTAAAGCATTTCAGGTGATTAAGTCCTATAAGGAGGGTTTAGGACTTCCACCTACTGCCTTGCGGTTTAAGCATTATAAATCAGCCTGATCAAGTAAATTTCACATTTCATAAAGTTGTGACACTCTAACATTGTTATAAATATAGACATCAAATGTTAGTTTTCAACAACTGCAACAGAAAAGTAATATCTATCATTTTATAGGGAGAAAAATAATCTTTCTAATGGTAAACATATTTCACGTCTGTTTTTTTTTATTTACTTTCTAAGGTACAACTGCATAATTTTGTATGAATAACGCCATAAGCAAGATAGGTAGCTATTCGCCTTAAGGAATTAAATACTGCAATCTAGTTTTTACTTAAATTTGTTGGTAGAAGTCATTCCACCAGGCGTCGTGCTCAAACTTTGGGCCTGAGCTGTCGTTCGTTACAGTGCATTTTAAGAAGTGAGTTAAAGTTCATTCAGAGAAAATTATGATCATGCAAAAGCTCAATAAACGTGATTTAGATTTTTGAAGAATAAGCTGTAGCGAAAGTGATGGAAAATTTTGAGGAAAGACTTTTGGAGTGCATCTACGAGGAATTGGGTACTTGGCGGCATTCAGGAACGCAACATAATAAAATTTATTTGTAAAATCGCTAGTGTTATTTTCATTTTAAATCCGACCATCCTTTTTGTTGTACCCAATATTTGTAAATATTGGATTTTCCATGTTATTCAAGATGGTTCAAATTGGATGGAACATATCACACTAATATTTCAAAACAAATACATAAAAGCATTGTCATGCAAAGTGACTTGATGTACGTCTGAATTTTGCATTCGCTGTCTGAAAGTGCAACACTATTCCATTAATTTTTTTATTGCAGCACTGCTACAGTAACAGATGAGACCAGTCTCCAAAAAGCCAAGTCCCGTTCATTAGAGGTGACTAATGTAGCAATGTGGTCAGACGAAGTTGAGTATATTGAATTAAGAAAAGGTGACAGAGGCCTTGGATTTTCAATCTTGGACTACCAGGATCCTTTAAATGCAAAAGCCACTGTCATAGTTATTCGCAGCTTGGTGCCTAACGGAGTGGCTGAATTAGATGGCAGGTTAACACCTGGTGACCGCTTGATTTCTGTTAATAATAAAGATATTAAAAATGCTACCCTGGATCAAGCGGTGCAAGCCTTGAAAGGGACATTGCAGGGAATAGTAAGGCTGGGCATAGCGAAACCGTTGCCCAGTTCAAGGGTAAGTGAGTCAAGGAGCAGTCAAACAAACGGATCCTAATTTTAAGTTTAGTGATATGGTAGTTAAACTAAGTCATTCCTCAATACATTTGCTTGCAAGTGTAAATAAAACCGGATGTGTTCTGTGTGGATTTAAGTGTATGCGAACAAATTTTATATTCGGAGTACTCTTTTCATTTATTTAGATTTTTATTTACAAGCGGGCTGATATTTTCTATATTTTCTTCTGGATAATTTTTAGCAGCTTCTCATTGAGCAGGTAATCTTCGTTGTTCACAATCTTGGCTGTGGAATAATTAGGTTATGATTTAAAAATACTTATAGCAGTTGTTCCCATGGTGGAATTCTATGGAAGAAGTTAAAGAATTCTAACTTATGGGCCAGTTCCTATTAGGCATTCCAACGAACTGTCAAACAAAATCCAACATGGCCGTTGTGGGCAACGCAGAGAACTAAAGTGGGGAGAACGCTCATGGATCTGCGCGAATGCTAGTAAACAAGGGGGCTGCCATATTGTCCACGAGAACGTCAAACTTTTGGCGCTTACTTTAAATAATGACATCTTGTGCAACAGTTTCACTTAAAAATAAGGTAAATGTGAACCAATTTGATGTAGCAGTGTTGAAATACTAAAATCAGTTTGACATGTTCTTGGAATGTTCTATAAATATCAATTACATGGCTAATTTAATACGGTGAATGTATCTCTTCAATCAACTGTCATCACTTACATAGCACATAAACAAAGCTCCCAGACCGGCGTTGCCACATGTTATTTTACGCTTGAAGCATTGTTTTGTTTACATTGCGTGGCCCGTGGCGTTAGCTATTGTGATAGTGTGCTCTGCTTGTACGACTTATGTATTTGTTTTATTTGGTAGTTTCATTAATTTTAGTTATGAGTTGTATAGTTAAAGAGTGTACATCGAAGAAACGATCGAAGTCGCAAGATGTCTCCCTGACTAAGTACTATTATAATCCTTAATAAATTTTTTGCAGTAATTATTTGTTATAATAACTGTATATTTTTAAATAATATCTAGTACCATTTACACTGCAAAATAAGTTTACTTAGTTGTCATAATGTGCGTAAGGGAGTTCAGCGTTTGGTGTAATTTTTTAGTGTTAAAGAGTATTTTAAAGTGTTACTGTGTATGTTCGAGTAGCTTACACCACTTCGCTTTACTTAGCAAGTATTACAAACCGAAATTACATTTAGATACAATGTATTGTTGAAAAGCTGGACATACACTAAGTACGTGTGTGGAGCATTACAATTTACAAGTTTTACCAGAAAATGGTAATGGGTTGGGTCCCTGGATGTTTCCGTTATAATGAGAGAGAAACGTGTAATATTTACAGCACTTCTTTTAGGTTGTTTTTAAACAATAAATTGCAACTAAATCTAATTTTGGGGTATAATACTAAATTATACGAAGGAACGTAAACCACTAAAAATACACAGTAACACTCAATGTTCAGAGCAAAATTATAGTATAATACAATATTTTGAAGTGTTGCTGTGTATGTTTGAATGGTTTACATACCTTTGTATTATTCATTAAGTATTACAAACCGAAATTACATTAAGTTGCAATCTATTGTTGAAAGACAATCTAAAATAAGTGCTTAAAGTTTATACGTTTCTCTCTCATTATAACAAGAACATCCAGGGACCTAGCACGTTACCATCTTCTGGTACACCATGTAAATTGTAATGCTCTACACAGGCACTTATTGTAGGTCACATTGTACATTTTAACACTAAAAAATTGCACCAAACACGGAACTCCCTTATGCACGTTATGACAACTTAGTTTGTTTTGATCCAGGATCTAAACTAAATGTAATTTCGGTTTGTAATACTTGTGAAGCAAAGCGAAGGAATGTAAGCTACTTAAATAAGCACAGTAACACTTCTAAATATTCTTTTAGTCACAAAATTGCACCTAACACTGAGGTCTGTTATGCACGTTATGACAACTCGGTTTGTCAGGATCCAGGACTTTGACGTACCGCAGAAAAATGGCCGTCATTATGTCAGCATTATTATAGCGTATGTCATTAGAGTAAACAGCCTTATGATTGAAAAGTGCCACGCTTTGTTTTTTTTGTAAAGTTGCGAGTTCCTTTTGTCCTTATTTTAAGATATTATTAGTGTTTGTTAAAAAATGCGGTCTCTTCTAGTAACACCAAGTACTCTCCTAAGATATCTCCATTGCTTGTACTTTACTTTTCTGCCTTTTCGTCATTACCCATGCTTCGCTTCCAAAAGTCAATATTGGGCAGAATATTGTTTTATAAACAGTCATTTTTGCATTCTTACTCACTTCTTTTCTGTTGATGAAGGGTTTGCTTAGTGCATGGTACAAATTGGCTGCTGCKGATACTCGCTCGGTTATTKCTGCTTCCTCCTTMCCTTTTTCATTTATTGTTACTCCTAGATATATGAAATGTTGTACTTGTTCCAGTTGTGTATCATCTAAATGTACATTCACTTTCTTATCCTTCCTGGAGATGACCATTATTTTTGTCTTTTCCTTGTTCACTTTCATCTTGTATTCTTTGAGCACTTCATTCCAGCAGTCCAAATTTTTCTGTAATTCCTTCTCACTTGCTCCGAATATAGCAAGGTCGTCAGCAAAAGCGCACTCTGTGATGGTCACAGGTATATTAATAAAAGTGTAATATACTTGCAATCCAAAAACTTTCCTTGACAAAATATGCGTGATCTGCCTATATTTCACATCACACGGTGCACACAACATGATTTTTTTGAGAAGTTATTCTTTGTAATACAGACTTCAATGTAGTTTTGGTATGATTATTAATCAAATAGTCAAACCGTTTAAAGTTTCAAAGTGACTCAGAAAGTCTTAAAACGGCATGGTTTCATAACATTGCATTGTTATTCGCTGCTGAGGAGTCTGATCCAGAAATCGCAACGGATGACCAACACATATTTGTCACTTTGATGGGAAAACAGTTTCACCCATTTCTTCCAAAGACTGAGCGATTATCGACCTTATGTGTTGCTTCAATTTGTTGCACTTTTTCACCGTGCAGCCAGTATGCATTGCTCATTTATTTAGAAAGAGTAAGATATCTATGGTTTGCCCACTGCCGCCATATTGGGTCACGAGGTTTGGAATGCCTAATTCTCTGTATCAAAGTTGATAAAAGTTAAAATCAACCTAGTAACCATGACAACACCATAAATAAAGGTAGGTGATTGGTTTAGAATTTAATTACAGATTTGATATTAGTTCAGAATGGAGACTAGGATGGGCCCTATGATAATAGGCATATGATCTGGATTGATCTAAAATGATGTATTTACTGTTTCTGCATTCTTTTTGTACGGGATCAGCTTCCCCCACTTTACAATTCACTGATCTAAAATATATTTGTTGACCCCGCTATTTGTAAGGTCGTTAACATCATTTGTGATCAGTATTCCAAATTAAATTAAATTGTTATGGTTATTATTGAATTATACTAAGTTTTGTTTAAATTTTTGTAATATACACAATATCCGCATCTAGATAGGTCTCGAACCTGAAATCCATGATTTTTGTTTCAAATATATAGGGTCCGCCACCTAAAACTCCCCAGGCTCGTATTTTCTTTATTTTTTTTACCTTCAACCTTAAGTTATATGTCAAATTGTAGGTCTTTTTAAACTCTTTAAAGATAGCTTGGTGAGTGTTCAAAACAAATTTTTGCAGTTTATCATATTTTGTATTTAAAGTTAATTTTTGTAAATATTTTTTAACCTTACCTCATATAATAAATATTGCTTCAAAGTTGAATGCCGACTTTTGTCTTCTTCAATTTGTGTCATTACCATGTATGCATAATTTTTACTCCTTCTTAGTGAAAAACAAGAAACACTAGTCGCCGCCATATTCTTTAAATAGGGTTGTTCAGAATATTTAAGTGTTAGTTTAGTAGTTTATTACGGTACAAATTGTGCCTACGTACCCATCGCTGCATACAAAACCTTTAAAATATCAAGTAACTTTTAAATAAATMAAGCACAAAGTTCGTTCTAAAGAGAGAGAGGCYAGGAAATGAAACCCTGTGACAAGGCTAGTACGCGATGTAGAAAACTAAACTAGCCTCAACGCAGGGTTTTGCTTTCTAGCCTCTCTCTCTTTAGAACGAACTTTGTACTTTATATATTTAAAAGTTACTCAAAATTTTGGGATTTTGTATGCAGCGATGGGTATGTAGGCATAATTTGTACCATTATAAGCTACTAAACTAACACTTAAAAAATTGTGAAKGCCCCTATAACAACACGGCGGCGACTAGTTTTTCTTGTTTTTCACTAAGAAGGAGTAAAAATTATGCATACATGGTAATGACACAAATTGAAGAAGACTAAAATCGGCATTAAACTATGAAGCAATATTTATTATACGGGGTAAGGTTAAAAAATATTTACAAAAATTATCTTTATTTCAAAAATATCACAATCCGCAAAAAAAAATTTGAACCCTCACTATGCTATTTTTAAAGAGTTCAAAAAGACATACAATTTGAAATATAACTCAAGGTTGTACCTAAAAGAACAAAGAAAATATGGACCCTGTATACAATGACATACATTAGTGGAATTCATTCTAGACACTTTCCAGTGTATACTTTAAGTTTCGTATTTATCCAAATTATTTGAAGTATAATCCTTTTCAGTTATTACTCAAATCTCATAGTGATTAAATTATTTAATATATAATCATTTATCTTTAATATTATAATTATTATTTTCTATTATACTTATCTACTTATTGGACGTTTTTTATATAAAAAAATCAGTAAAAAACTGTTTTACTTTTAATGCGCAGTAAAAAAATACAACTTCAAACACACTAAAGGAACTACAAAAAAGATTAATATTTTGTGGGATATCTTTTGTGTTTTAAAACAGCTTTGCCTCTCTTCCTGGGTGGCCAATCCACACATTTCTAAGTATTCAAAGCCATTTTACTTATTATTCATACTTTAACATTTAGAAACTTTACTATAAGGTCCTCAATTCTTCTTCAATTCATATTAAAATTTTAAAACATTTACAATCTAAATCATGTGAAAATATTAGGTACAAACACTATAAATAAAAAATATCGCAGTATCTCTGTAACGCTGCAGAATATACATGTTCTGCACAAATACAAAATAAAAGCTATTTTTATTCAAAGTGTCCAGAATTAATTCCACTAGTGTATTATGCTTTTGCCTTGAGCAGTTTTTAATCGGTCTGATTCTATATATTACATTTGTGTACCAGTCGAATGCACCTTTTGTAGTAAGTTTGATCAAAGAAATTCAATGACTAACTTTTTGCTTTGTATTTTGTGCCACTTTTATTATTTTGTATGTGTTTTTTTTTAAAGTCGGTGTTATGTAGCCCATATTGGATGAGAGAAAGGGATTTTATAGAATAATAAAGTCTCTGCAGTTATTGAAAGAATCAAAATTGGGTGGAATTCAATCACTCATTATGGATAAATCTGTAGGTACACCAATTCAAAAGTGTTAACAAACTGACCTTCCGCTAGTAGTAGGGGAACAAAATATGAAGCAAAAGGTTACTGATTTGCTTTTTATGCTGGTGGGTGTACTTTCTGACATAGAGATTTGAAAAAACCATATTCCAGTTATTCTAGCCAAATTTTCTGGAAGTTTAAGTATATTATTCCGTTGAGTACTATATATAACCTGCTTGTAAGTATTTTTTGTGATGATGAAATTTCTCTTTAACATGAGACAACTAAATTGAAAATATACATAACTTATATATTTAATATATGTAAATTTAACACTGTACAAATGTATATGCAACAGAAGGTTGGTGATATCACGCAGATAGTGAATTAGTAATAAATAAGCTTCAGACTGTCACTTGCGATTTATTGTCGATTATAAAATTCACCACTATTATATGATGATGATGAGTGACTCTTCATTTTAGGTTTAACTATGTTTGCATGGTAATCTAATGCTAATTTCTGTGTTTTCCATACCCATCTATACTTTGCGTTTATTAGAAAATCAATTAACCCAACATTTTTGAGTAAAATCAATGGGATTGCAAATGAGAATGTTTATTGTGTTAACTGTTACTTCTCAATTATTGMTCTGTGATGTTACCATTTTTAGTATGTAGTGGTTAATGTTATCAAAAAAGTGAAACTCAATTCAAACTTGTGGGTATATCCCACAAACGGCATAATATAAGAATGTAGGGTTACATGGGTTGTAGTTTGTAAAGAATGTTTATTTTTCCAAAGACTATATACATAACTTAGAACAAAATGATTGAATTTTAATTTCATATTGTCTCAAAATATGGCAATTGAAATAAGTTTGTGAGGTTAAATAATCAAAATAAAAACTCAGGCTGAAGATAATTGGCGACTAATAATAAGTATGTTTAATATCTTTAGTTACCTAAAAAAAAACTTCTGATGCTCTCTTAGGTTTGATGAAAAACAAACTAAATTTGTAGTATACAATCAGAAATGGCCTTCTAGAATATTGTAGTTAATATGTGAATGCATTTATAAGAAATGCTTGTATGATACGCTTTTGGGGCACAACTTACTGTAAGTCAATATCAGTAGCATATCATGTATAGGTGCTTCATGTTATGCATCTGTTGGAAAATGTAAACAATTTTCGATGGATGTTATATTTTCGGATTGAACAAATGTCACTCTTGTAATAATTGGCCTTGCTTAGAGCTAATTCATGTAGGTATTGAATGTTAAAGATATTATAGATATGATATGAATGGTATCCTATTTTATGCTATGTACTATTATCTAGTTTATGACAATATTTTTAACCGTTCCGCACAAGCTCATTGCTTATGTAAATATTTCAGGTATGAACATGTCTTTCAGCAGTGTTTTAACAAGATGATCTCAAATGTTCTAGTCTTCTATGTAAGGGTTGTCTTATTTCATAATGCAGTTGCAGGTCAATTTAAGGCCGATATTTGAGAAATATTTTGGCAATAATGTCGATGTAGTGTGAACAGTACATTCAACATTTGTTTAGAACTGAATGTATTATCACAATAGTATTATGTTGATGGATGTTAAATGAAATAAATATTTCACAAGCACTTAAATTGTTGTATTTTCTTTATTTTTGTTGAATTTATCCTTATATGTCATGATATATCTTTTTAGTCATAGTTAGTACAAGTATTTGTTTTACAATTTGGCGATAGCTCACAGAAATTGGGAATTTCCCATAATCCTGCCTACCTTTCTTTTATAGCGGTCATCCGGTTTAAGCGGCAAGTTTGCTTTGATGGTATTCGGACAATGACAGTAGTAAAGGGTTTGGAAATATCCCAACCCTCATTTAAATAATGCTTGAAAGGTTATAAATATGTTTAGCGTTAAAATATTCCAGTTAGTTGTTGTATTGAATTCGAATAACACGCCTCTTTTACGATTCCGCTGCCCTTTGCCGGCATACAATGTTCAGTTTTGTAAAGTTTGTGTATTGTAGCTAATAAATAATTAAAAATACTACGTGTCTTTGTATGGAAACTTCGTCTACATCCAAAAATAAACAATTAAAGAAGCTGGCAGTTCAGTGTATCACATCAACGAGAAAACAACTTTCAATTGATGTTGTTAATAACACACATTTTTTAAATTAAAAACCTGTATATTTCTTAAAACTATATCTTTACATTTAATTTCTTATAAATATTTGCTACAATAGTAGGAGTTTCATGCCAACATTCGATAATTGTACTATAAGGGTTATACTAAATTACTGATACAACAACATGCTGTGATAAGTTTGTGTTCACTGCAGGAATTAGCATGCAAAAAGCTACAGTCGGCAAACTGACACTGATATGGCAGACGATCTGAAAAAAGAAAATAATTTTATTGTAGGTAGGCCGCTGATGTTTACATTTAATTGAATAACATATTTAACTTTCATGGATATCAAGTTACAACTTACTATCCACAATTCCCAATAAGTAACACTAAACTAATTGGTGATAAAATAGCTGATGTCTGTATCTACATGATTTTCTGTGACGATTAAAAAAAATAATGTTATAGAAACCCCAGTTAATAATATTGTTGAAGTGGCTGTTCTTGGTCGTCCTTTAAACGGATAACAGACAATCTGTGAGAAAAATTGTTTATTATACTGTCAAAAACTGTAAGTTTTATCCAAACAAGATAAAGCTTTTACAACAATTAAAAATCTCACTAAGCGTTTCGGATGACCCAGGTTAACTTTACAATATTTTTTTCTCTAATAAAAATGTGTTTATGTTGAATGGTGAAGTTAACAGGCATAATTATTGTCAATGTTGGAGTAATACAACCCACATATTTTCAATGAGTCACACCGATACGCCTCAAAAATTGCATTTTTCTTTTTTTTAAGGCAGTTTGACTGGTGATAGACCTTATTGATCCCTTAATCATCCAAGCACTGGAAGAAGACATAAATCATTAAAAGAACAGCTTCATCAACATGATTAATTTCTCCCAATTATCATTTGTATGAGTATGTGGTTTCTTGGATATTCGTTTTCCCGGCCAATGGATAGACTGTAGAGGTTTCACCAGATGGTCAGCTGGGTCACCTGAATTAACCGTTTTGGATTTCTTTTTTTGGGGCCACATGAAATCTAAGAACCGGTTTCTCTTCTCTTTGTTAAAGTTGATGTTAGCTAAAATTAACCCTGTAATCATTACAATACCTTGAATTCAAGTGTGTGATTGGTTTAGATTTTGAATACAGAGTTGATTTTAGCTTAAAATAGTGAAGAGAAACGGACCCTAAATCTCTGCAAGTTGCAAAAGTCAAACAAGCTTTTGAAAATTGATTGTACTATCATATGGGAACTGGAGATGGACATGTTGAGCACTACATTCATTGAACTGTTTCATAACAATTTTTGTTTCGCCTCATAGTAAGCTAGACAGTAATGAATTAATAAACATCTGCTTTGGTCAATTCATAGATGGCACTGAGAGCATTGCCTCTTTTAAACATCAATTTAGGCAGTGTTATCAACAATAGGTCTTTCATATTTGAAAAAAGCATTGTTGCTGTTACCTAGACAAAAACAACTTTAAAGTTTTGTGTCACTTGACCCCTCTTATTAAAATTTTTCAGGGTGTGACTGGGTGTTAAAAGGATGCAGAAATTTCAGAATTTTCCAAACTTGAAAAATATCAGAGATACCTTTGACCAGGATTCGAACCCGGAACCCTTTGATTACTAGTCAAACGTCCTAACCACTGCACTCCAAAAGCCCTATTCAAATTCGACTGCTATCCTCCGCATTTGGAGCCGAATTGCTCGTTGTTCAGTATTTTTGAGCTTCTGAGCAGAACTCGCTGCTGTGGCCAGATAATTATCGCCTGAATGCATTTTTCAATTAACATAATAGACAGTTATCAGGTTAACAAGCCAACTTATGTTATGAAAAAGTATTGCCAGTTTTTACCGGGATTCGAACCTGGGACCTTTTGATTACTAGTCAAACATGCTAACTACTGCACTACCAAATTTCCTGGGTTCGAATCTCAGTCAAAGCTGGTAATACTTTTTCATAACATATATTGGCCACTATCTATGTACTCTTACGTTCATTTAAAAATGCACTTGGGCGATAATTATCTTTGATTATAAAAACTTACTTTTAGTAGAAAAAATACTTTCATTATCACATTAGATGCTAAAATTGGGAAAAATTCTGCTCACTCAAATGGCCAAATTTTACATTAAAATGAGCCTTAAGAAATAGAAAATTGTGATTAAATAGTTGTGTGAAATCGTTTTTAACTCTGTATTTTCACAATTTTTGAAAATAGCGCGAAGAGCAAGTAAACATGGTCTTAAATGCATATGACATACTCTGGACATTTAATTTGATGTAATTACTTAAAAAGTAACATTATTTTTAAAACTGAAAAATTCCCGCGTAAAACAGCCTCTTGTGGTTGCGTAATCGCATGACGTCATTTACGATATTAATGTGTTTAATTTCCACAGTGGTATTTTCAGGTCAGGGCTAATATAGATTATAATCAGTCCTAATAGTTTCAAAATGGAACGAACATCTCAACACATTGTAAAATAGATACAAAAGAGGCCCAGTCTGATGCTAAAAAAGATCTGACTAGACTGTCAAAAATTAAAAATTATATGCATCACGTGTTTAAAATAGTTTTGGGTTTATATATTTTGAAAATGAACATTAGTAAATATGTAACAAGTATATAGTACACTTGTTTATATACAAGCATATTGTATAGTTTTGTAAAACAGTCAAAAATCAAATATTTGGCATTTCATCTTTTTTGTTGTTTACTACTGTAACTTTTTTCTATTTGTGACTAAAAAGTAAAGACAACAGTGATAAGTATGAAATATAGTATAGGTACACTTTATATTCTAAAAAGATAATGTTATATTCTGCATTCTTACCAAATGGATTATTTGAGTTGTGGCAACAGCAGGAATCGTGAAACAACTTCTCGCTGCAATAACTGTACACGGAGGAATCGCACAGTGGACACTGTCTTCTAGTATCGTACAACCATCCCCTTTTGTAATCTCCAAAGGGCCAAAACTGCTTCAGCCGATCGTGCAAGCCCTTGAACGGATCTTCATGCACATTATCGAAAAAATTGCTGTTCTCTACGCCTATTTCCTCTAGCGGGTTTTTGTGATGCTGGTAAACATGATAAGGAAAGATCCTTGGGCGTTCACGTCCAAAAGACGGGCATTGTTCTCGTTAACTCCTATTTCTTCCAGAGGATCGACGTGGCGGGCTTCTGCAGCATTTATTTCGTGCGCTAAAAATGAAATATTAAGGTTTAGTAGTATGGTGGATGGTGGTAACGCCTTTCGTGACAGAGCTTTGATTTGACCGGAATTGAACTTTGACCGCTTAATGCGTATTTGAACTTTGATTCGACCGGTAGTGAACTTTGACCGTTTAATGCGTATTTCCCAGTAATAGTCGATTTTTTCCAGAGTTATAGAATCGTGCTATTTCGATGTTTGCATGACATTCATATAATCATGATATGAAAAATGACAAGTTTGATTTGAAAGCATAAATATATTGGTTGCTCAAATATATGTTGCACTGAGCACGCTGCTTTGATTCTTATGGCCGATTTTCGTATTATTTCATTGTATAGACTACATCATATATAATAGGTATGTAGATACAAAGTGCTAACCCGTAACTTGAGAAATTCGGTACTTACACATCAGAGGCAGGCTTTTTTGTATAAATGCTCGTACATGTTGATTAGTTCTTCAAACATAGGTCTTTTTCGTTTAAAAAATATAATAAATACAAAACAATTCACCTTAATATCTACTCTAACAAATTAATGCTCAAAAGGTCGTCCATTGCTATTTGGCAATACCGTTAACGCAAATTAAAACTCGCCTTGAACATTTCTGATTACTTCAGGGTAAATTTATTAGTCTACACTTTCAAAATCTTGCCGTGTCTTCCTCATATACCATAGTGCGCGCCAGGAAAGAAGTAGCTCTTTACTTTAGCAATCTAACATCGTCCACAATTAGAGTTGGGTCGTTCATGACCAAGTCGTTCAAATTGAACGACTCATGCCATGATTCGCTTGATTCGTCTCACMGCTAAKGAATCAGCGTCCTTCGTGCGTCGGTCATGGTTGACGGTTGGCTGGCTGACTACTGTGTACTGTTACAGGACACAGGCTGCAGCTGTCAGCTGTCTTTAAGCAGGTCTAACAAATCGGTATAACTTGTTCTCGGCAATGATTCTTGAACGACTTGAATGATCGAAATCTATGCGATTGATTGAACGATTTGAAGTGAATGGAATGTCCCAGCTCTAGTGACTGACGTTGGCATTAAGGTGCCCCTGGTAGTCACGTGTTCTAAAAAGCCTAATTAGGCTTTCGGAGCGACTGCCAGGGGGCAAATGTCAAACCGATGCAGCTTCTAGCGCGCTGTCATAGAAACCCCATTACTTAATGCCAACGTCAGTCACTAGAGCTGGGACATTCGATTCAATTCAAATCATTCAATCAATCGCGTAGATTAGGATCATTCAAGTCGTACATGAATCATCACTAAGAACGAGTTACGAGTTGTTTGGACCTGCTTAAAGACATATGGATCGTGAATTGAAAGTGACAGCGGTGTCTCCTGTCTCGCCACAGCATATAAATATGCTGTCATGATGTGTTCTCGTCGTATGCTGTCGTCAGCCGTTAACCATGTACGACGCACGAACGACGCTGATTCATTAGCTGTGAGCCAAATCAAGGTATAAGTCACTCAATTTGAACGAATTGGTCATGAAGGACCCAACTCTATCAGCCACGTGTCCGTTTCCAGGGTTTCGCAGGCGCATCCCATGCGTGCGCTTTTTGCCCCCTGGACGCCATATTGGATGACGTAATCTTAAAAAGCCTAATTAGGCTTTTTAGAACACGTGACTTTTAAGCGACTGCCAGGGGGCAAATTTCAAAACGATGCAGCTTCTAGCGCGCTGTCATAGAAACCCCATTACTTAATGCCAACGTCAGTCGCTAGAGCTGGGACATTCGATTAAATTCAAATCGTTCAATCAATCGCGCAGATTCGGATCATTCAAGTCGTTCATAAGGATCGTGTATTGAAAGTGACAGCGGTGTCTCCTGTCTCGCCACAGCATATAAATATGCTGTCATGCTGTTTTCTCGTCGTGTGCTGTCATCAGCCGTTAACCATGTACGACGTACGAACGACGCTGATTCATTAGCTGTGAGCCAAATCAAGGCATGAGTCATTCAATTTGAACGACTTGGTCATGAAGTTCCCAACTCTATCAGCCACGCGTCTGTTTCCAGGGTTTCGCAGGCGCGTCCCATGCGTGCGCTTTTTGCCCCCTGGACGCCATATTGGATTACGTAGGGGAAAGTTGGGTATTGGCGCTCACGGTGTAATGCCGCTCAGGTCTCTTGGGAGGCATCGAGGAAAATATTTGTGAAAGTCATGTTACTGACATCTAGCGGTGAGCCTACTAAACTGCCTGAGCGGTTTAGGGCGGCATGGTCCACTCAGCTCTTGAGTTACGGCAGATTTAGTTTTATTCGCATTTTTCAAGTAAGTTTTTGCCGTATGTATCTCGCAGTAACGACATTGTAACAACGTAGATGATGTTATTTCTATTTTGTGCGCAAAACTACATTTTTTTGCGGTCATTTTGGTGTATAAACATTCTAACCTATGTAACCTCTTCTACCGTTGTGAACATCAAACTTGCGACTTTGCCTGACGGGGTATTAACGCTCACAGTGAGCGCGAATACCCCAAACTGGGCGCCTTTACCCCAACAGCTTTTTTTAAATACATTTTTCTCTTGTTATCAGAATGCCTCGTGTAAAACCACGTACAACGCAAAAAGGATCTTGGAGCTTAGATTCAATGCAAAAAGCCATGGCGGCTGTAGAGAAAAAAAGACTTGGGGTTAGGGAGGCTAGTCGTTATTACAATGTCCCCTACAGTTCATTACGAGACAGACTGAAAACAGGTGTATGCAAGTTACCACGGTTTGGAAGGAAGACGATCATCCCACCAAATGATGAAAATGAATTAGCTGAGCGCATTATTAAACTACATATCTAAATTATTCTTTGGAATAACAACATTTGGTCTCCGGCGAGTTGCCTTCCAATTTGTGACTGAAAGTGGAATTCCAAATTATTTCAGTAAAGAAAAGAAATTGGCTGGCAAAGACTAGCTCTATGGTTTTTTAAGAAGACATCCTGAAATATCTTTGCGCAAGCCTGAACCAACCAGCATCTATCGGATAACAGCTTTCAATAAAACAGAGGTTGAATGTTTTTTTGGACTCCTGGAGCAGCTGATGGTAAAATTTCATTTCCCCCCGGAAAAGATATACAATTTATGCACAAAAAGGGCAAAAACAAGTAGGTGCAGCAACCAGTTGGTAACGTGGAAAAACAGTGACGGTTTGTTGTTCCATGAATGCTGCAGGTGGATACATTCCACCCACGTTGATTTATCCTCGTAAACGCATGGCCCCAGCTTTAGGAAAAAACGGAATACCAGGCTCCATAATGGAGTGCTCACAAAGTGGATGGATCAATGAAGATATTTTTCTCGTTTGGTTAAAACTCTTTGTCAAACATACAGGAACAAACGCTGAAAATCCAACTCTTCTTATATTAGACAATCACGAAAGCCACTCCAGTTTGCAAAGCTACGAATATTGTCGCAAAAATGGCGTGCATCTATTGTCAATTCCTCCCCATACGTCGCACCGCTTGCAACCCCTTGATATCAGCTTTTTTGGCCCGTTAAAGAAGGCATATGATCGGGAATGCGACATCTTTATGAAAACGCACAATTACGAAAAGATTAGCCACTATGAGGTTGCTGAATTGCTACGGAATGCATATGTTCGAGTTGCAACTATTGAAAAGGCAATAAAAGGCTTTGAAGCTGCAGGAATATCACCATTGAATCCAGCGGTTTTTGTTGATGATGATTTCTTGCCTGCAGATTTACTTGCACCTACTGCAAATCCAACTAACAATACCACTCCTAGAGAGAGAATTCCGGTACATCGAACACCATCTCCCGAAGAGAGGGTGCACTTAGACAAACTCCCCGTCCACACAACACCTCCAACAGAAAATTGGTCGTCTGATGATGACATTCCTTTGGCACAGTCGGTAAATAAGTCTGCAGATGCTAGCACAAGACCCATCCTAAATTTGTCTTTTGAGGACTTACTGCCTTTGCCAACTAAYACTGTTGCCAAAAAATCGGTAAAAAAAATCGCGAAAAGAAGCACGCAGAAATTCTGACCTTCACGCCGTTAAAGAAAAAATTGGAAGAAAACGAAGAGAAGAGATTGAAGAAGAAGACTAAGGCTGAACAGAAAGAGTTTCCGAAAAAAACTGTTGAGATGAATAAAAACAAGAAAAAAACAAAAAACAGAGTGTCAACTCCTGTAACAGTTGGTGATCCAAGTACCGAACATTGCCTAGTATGCGGTGAATTTGGAAAAGACAAGGAGTTGTGGATTCAGTGCCATATGTGTGAAGAGTGGGCTCATGCAGAATGCACCGATGGTCAGTCTGGGTCCTCAGGATACATTTGTGACGAGTGTCGGTTTCAAAATACTCATTGAAAATAAATGTTATTGTTGAGCGCTAATACCCCTACCAGGGGTGAAATGGCGCCCACTGCATATTTTTATACAAAGAGAGTTTACGTTCCTTTACATTAAGTTTTCTAAGAATTTATATTTTTTTATGTTAAAACTACCAATAAAGATTATTGCCACAAACCCAGGTTTTTCGTAAATTATTATTTATGTCAGAAAATTAGTAGTCTTCTTAAGTGAGCGCCAATACCCAACTTTCCCCTAATCTTAAAAAGCCTAATTACGACTTATTAGGTTAGGTTTGTTAGATCGGTGATTTGCTAGCAACGGCAGACATTTTGAGGATCATTGATACTTTTTCTGTTATAGTAAATGTAATATTGTTATGTTATTTTGTATTGTTAGTTTATTGTTGACTGTTTTGTATCGTTTAATTTTTAATAATAGTATAGGTAGGTAGTTTATTGATCAAAACATAGTGCGTCTTGTGCATAACTAAATTGAATAGCTTCTCATTAACAACAAAAATACTTAATACAAGAACAGGTCAGGGACACTCCGAGAATGACGAGTTACGAGTATTAACTACGTGTGTTTTGTCTATGGAGGTACGGTAAGCAAATGTGATATTAGTAGAAACAATGTGTATAATATTGGATGAAAGTTGCTATTCGATAAGGGAACTGCATTACTTAGAAATAAGTACCTAACCGTCAGCTATTTTCAGTAAGAGTTTGGTATTATATTTTGTTATATTGGACACGCTAGAGAAAAGTTGTAATTTACGAGTAAACGAGTCCTTTTGTAATAACGTAATTTTACTTTATGAAAAAAATTGCCGAACCAAAGTGACTGATTAGCATTTTTTTACTATAACAAAGAAAACCAAGAAAGATATATACTCCAGGTTTTTTATCTTGCTTGATTAATGAGCTACAACAGCTAACAATACAGTCTATAGGGTTGCAAACGAATCAACGCATGAGTCGTTCAATTTGAACGACCCAGCTCTATCAGCCATGAGTCAGTACATTTTGTTTCTCCATGGTTTCCTGTGCGCGCACTGGGTGCCCCTCGGAAGCCATATTGGACGACATAATCCTAAGAAGCCTAATTTAGTATAAGTATTCGAATAATCAAGGAATAATCACAAGAAACGAGCAACTAACCATATTTTTATGGTTGTATCGGTTGTACCCTTTGAATAACAAGTTTAAATTGTTGGATGAAAATCAAAATTTAGGTTTCGAATGAAACGTGTAGTACTACCACTTTGCTGGAGAAATTTAGTGATCTAATAAACAACAGTTTAGGTAATAACATATGCACGTATTGTGTTGCTTTGTGAACTTCACAAAGGCTTTCGACAGCACAAATCACAGTACTCTTTTAAAATGTTTGGATGTTATAGGCATCAGAGGTAAATTAGCCTTGTGTATAAAAGAGTACTTAAAGAATACAGACAACTGACGGTAAAAATAGATAGCATTTGTAGCAGGAACGTTGAAATTACACGTGGAGTACCGTAGGGCAGCATACTGGGCCCTATACTTTATTTAATTTATGTAAATGATATTCGTAATTTTTGTAAACTGTAAATACTTCTTATATGCCCATGATACTGTCATTCTATCAACAGAAAAGTAAAGTTATGCATATATGTAAGATCCCCTCACAAAAAATACATTTAGTCCAAACATTATTTTCTACTGTGTAGATTGCCTTGATCGGAATATTGGTGGAGACGGTTGCAATTGCTCTGATCAGTTAGACTGCGTTAATGAACAGAAGTATCTTGGTTTGATAATCGATAAAAACTATCTATGGGATGCGAATTATCAGCTGTAAACTGTACAATCTACGTTTGTTTGTTCCAAAAAATACTCTAAAAACGATATACATTTCTTTATTTGAATCGGTGCTATCCTATGGTGTAACCATCTGGGGTCACGCCTCTTCTTACCTTATTCAAAGAGTATTTCGTATACACAGTACAGGGCGCTTAAGAATGTGATGTGTACGGCAAACAATGAGGTTGATGTCTTTTAAGAAAGTAAAGTACTCTCCGTTAAAAAGTTCTTCCTATATAGAACTTATAAATAACCAAGAAATATTCAAGAATCTTCCACAAGTTGAACATAGTTACAGCACTCGAAGCGCGACTGATGGAAAACTAATCATTAATTAGGCACTTTTACTGGACGACCGAGCTCGGTTTAAGATGCACATGCCTCGTGAAGAATATATATTTTTACAATAATTCTTAATGTTTTATTGAAAATGTCTTTTGACTACTATATCAATAATTAAGCTTGTTGTTACAGTAACACACCTACGACTTTTACAAATGACTTGTTTAAAAATTTATTCTATTATTCTGTTATAGGGTCAGTACCCTGTGACCTTTGATGATTAAATTATTGAGTGGGTATTGTAAGTTAGCGCGAGGTTCTCCAAGCAACTGGACTGATATATAACGAACGCTTATTTTACTCGCGTTTAGATAGTATAAGGCAGTGTTATTCTTTTGAAGTTTGTCTTACTATTACACCATTTGTTAAAAATATATATTCGTTTAGTTTATACTTTTTAAATGGTGTAATATAAATATAATGGACTGTGTTAGCACTAGTACACTGTTAGCTCAGCAATCAGTGTCAGTTTTTTCTAGTTATTATAACTGTTGTTTTGTTGTTTGTTTTCAGTTGGTTTTACCGTATTTTTAGGTATATTATTAAGTATAGAAACTGCTGGTTTTAATGCTCAATAAGATTAAAATTACGAGTGCAAACCAGCCTACAAGCAGCGTTCTATTCGACTTGACAATAATAGTAAACATAAACATTAAATATATGTTTGTACTGGATTTATTGAAAACTAAACAATATATTAGGCACGGCAAATACCTAATACCAAAGTAGTTTTTGATGCTGTTGTATAATTAAGAACCCTAATAGTTGATAATTCTTTACCTTCCTTACGATAAATATAACACTTATATTACTTCATGTCGATTTCACTATTTTATAGTTTGAAATTGAATGCCGAAAAGCTTCGTCTTTTCAAGTATAATTTTTTGTAAGACAGTGCAGATGGTTTATTCGATATTCTAAACCACGGATCGTTCTTTTTTCTTTTACGAATAGAAATAGAACAGTATGTTTAATCTAAGTATATCAGCGGTGTCCATCGCTTTGAATATTGAATTGAAATAAAAATGTATCCAGAAAATATTTTTAGGTATCCAGGGTGTCACATTTTCTCTTGAAGCTAAACAACTTAACTTGCGATTTATTGTGCGACATTTAGGCATTATCCTTTACTTTTAACTTTTTTTTTAATTTGACATTTGCAGCGTTTTCGAAACAAAAAAACATAGGCAAATGGTTTGACCGACGTAATTCATAAAGAAACGCTTTTTAATCTTTGGCGATTTTTTTTGTGGGAGCTTATCAATGTGTATTTAACGCCACAAGACACCATGGAGGATAATCAGAGCATTCTAGCGGTATATCAGTTTTATTAGGATATTCCATGACTTTACGTAAAAAATTATATACCTAGAGGCAAAACAAACGTACACACAGTTTCATAAATTTAACTACTATCTGTTTGCATTTTATTATAATAACATAATAATATGATGGCCATAGCTAATGTCAAATAAAGTTAGAATAATTACCAACACCGTTTCGTTTGTTACTAAAATAGGTATTTATGTAATGCAAAATGACAGAAAATGCGAACATCTCCAAAATTATGAGACACACATCTATACTTAATAAGTGCACAAAGTAAAGTCGTAAAATATTGCTTATTACAGTGCAAAAGTTATATACCATTCTATTAAAAAAACTTTATATTAAATTTAAGGACCAAGAGTTTGTTTTTCTAGTTTATTTCGATATCTTACAGTGTCTTGTGCTTATAGCGGGTAGCAATAATAATTTTAAGTTTCTGGGTACGTTTTGCGAAAACCTTGCATTTGCAACGTTTGGCAGTTTTTTTGTCAGGTTTTTCAAAAAAATTAAAGTTAAATTTAAATTACGCAAAAATGACGCCAATAAATTACTTATCACGTTAATAGTCACATTTCACATTTACGTTCAATAAGAAATGCAAAAGTATTACAATATACAAGGCGTTCAGTTAAAAAAACTAAAGTTGAGTAGCTTTCAGAGCAAATGGGTTATCCTGTTATAGACACGAAACCGTGAAACTTTACCCAAAAACCTTTAAAAAAATCTAAACTGGATATTAAGACAGCTAGGGACCGTAGATTCTTTACACTCTGTATATTTTATATTTATTACATTTTCTGAGGTTTGCATGCAGGCACTTTACACTGTATGACAGTGTATTCGTTTTAAAAGCTTTTGCTTTTGGCAACGCTTACAATCCCCATCGTCGATATTTAGATACGTTTAAACATGTGGCAAAGTTCATGTTTTTATAATAATTATCCAAACTTTTGAACTTATGCTAAGTCTCACTGTTTTGAAATAATAAACTAAGCCCATGAATATTATAGATAACTATCGATTGCACTATAATCGTAAATATCTTATTCGTTTATACAATTGCTACTTACCTTCTAATGAAGCTCTGGTAGTAATMAGCGTAATAAAAAACGCGAAACGTAGATCTTTCACGTGGGTCATCGCGTGTGTTGTKGCTAAAAGGCAAGTGATGGACTGTGCAGTTGATATTCAAAAAAGACGAACCTAGCCTGTCTTTACAGTTATCCGTTCTTGGTTTATGCAATGTTGTTACGGTACAGGCTCTAAAAACATCTTGACAATGGTGATGAGCCAGTTCATCGCCTCTTGTTTGATTGAAAATTTCGTATAAATAGATATTTTATCGATAGAGCGAAACGTATTTTATCTTAATACATTACTAAATTGCTTTTAATTTCCTGGATGGAAGAATGTTTATTTGCGGTTGATGTTTACAGAAAAAACAAATTAAAATAGAACGTATAGCTTTTTAATTCTTGGTAGAAGTTTTTTCCTATTGTTTAGTACAGCAAAAAATTTCACTTTCTTATTATTAAAAACTCATGGGGAGTAGCATAGCCAGGTATCCCGGTTTTCTTTGAGAACTATTACAATAATATCACATTTTATTTAWTCCAAAMTACATAGAATCAAAAGACTACGCGTCATTACTTTAGGGTTGTTGTTTAAATACAATATAAACAATTCGAACGCAGTCATAAATTAAACAATAAGTTTCATAGTTAAGTTACCTAATAACTACCTGCTAAMMAATGACAAAATAAAATAGTGTGGTAACAAATTCGCTTGATACAGGAACTAAATCTTAAAAAAATTAAATAATACTCTTCTKTTTTTCGATTTTATKGGAGAAATTTGGTAATGACATCGTCAAAATTTATGTATTTATTGCATTCTTATGCTCCGTCACTGATGTTTGATATCGGGTAACTTTTATAATATTTTCAAAGTACTAAAAGATCTTTCAGTATTTGCACTAGTTACCGGAAAGGCAAAATAGTAAAAAGCCGTATACATTCCCTTAAAATAATTTTCTATAACTCCATATTTTTGTGTAGTTACTAAAAAAGTCATATTAAGACAATTTCAGAAAATGTATCATTTTGCACATAGGTTTATATAAAAAACAGAAAGAAATTATGCCTATTTTTTATGAAGCTCTTTGAGTATTCATCAGTTTTTGTTTCGTCAGTTTCTGGCATAATGCGTGGTTGCATAAAATTAAAACTATTTTTTAAAGTTTTCATCCACATCTAGAAGCTTTATCCAATAATTAGCCGTCTTTATACGTGTAGCTGCAAACGCTTTTCAAGAGTTAATAATTAAAATTTTACCCATTTAAAAATTACAGTTGCCTCATAAAGCTCAATACATTGTTTTTTTAAACTTCGGATTCTAAATTATAATAAGCTAGATTGATTTCATTTTTAACTTTGAAGAGAAATATTGTAGTAAATATGAACTCTTTTGACAAAATTAAGTTTTTATGTTAAGAGCCTTAAAATATTAAAAAGAAAGCGTTATTGAAAGAAAAAGAGACTGCATACTATGTAGGACTGACTCATTCACTTCACGATAATTTGTGAACTAGATGATAGAAGATCCAGTCGCTTTATACTTACCTTGGAAAATGAATAGTTGTTCTGAAGCTCAGTAAAAGACGAATTTATCTCACGTCAACCAGAAACACCTCCAATAATAACTAAATTAAAATAATGACTGGCACAACTCAGCAAATTCAGGGTTAGTCAAAAGTATGGAATAACCGGTTCATTTCCGTATATGAACTTTATAGCAAAATGACCTCAACAAAAGCGTTTCTGCTAATTGTTTGTTATTTCTTAGCCTACTTTTTGTTTTTGTATTTTAAAGTATTTCCATGGGATTTATATAATGGCAGCCAGTTATGCTGTATTTCTTGAATTATTTGTCTGATCTTCTTGCAAATTTTGTTGGTTTTCTTTGTATACCTGACTTTTAAAACACCACAGGAAAAATACAATGGATTTAAATTAAACGACCTAGCATATCATTAATTTGGTTTCTCGACGTCATGAGCCACCTATCTGGAAAGATGCTATGCAGATATAGGCGAACTTTAACTTCAAAGTTTAAAAGCGGCGAAGCGCCGTCTTGTTGATACGAGGACATAGCGGTTTTTTATTTTTCGTCGATATTCATCCGGAAATGTACGGTGTCGGATAAAATATGATAATGCAGCTGGTGCAGGCAGATATCTACTGTTACATTTCCATTTATGAAGTATCGACCTATAATGTGTTACCCAATAATACCAGCCACACATTCTGTTTCTGAGGATACTGTGTTGAGGGTAACTATGTGGAGTTGATAAAAGAAAAGGCAGGCTGAAGGTACCCGTACACGTCACTATCCGTGAACGCATCTTCTCGTGTGTGCATCTAGCCGGTGGCGCCATCGCACGGATATGAAAGAAGAGGGTGTATTTAAAGAACATACCGCCCACCAAAATTATCACAAAGTAATCTTCAGTAATAAAACTAATTCGTGTTACACGAAGAAACAATACCTACTAAACTAAAATGGACATATATACAAACATAATAATACAATGATGTCGCGATTGACTGGACATTGACTGTTGTTATCTACTGCTACGGCAAAGGATATAACTTTACTAATGGCCGTTTAAATTAACTATATAAAGAATAAACATCGGAGCCATTATAAAGTTGCCTAAATTTGCCTGACATTCATTGTAACGGACTTGTTCTCATCTTTTAACAAATATAAGATCATTGGGATCGGAACTTAAGTTACATAATGGTCGAGAATTCTATTACGCCTCTATCTGATCAGCTACAGTAATTAATTCCTCATAGTTGAGGATTTGAGTCCCAACAACCCGTGGTTAATGAGCCTTCATAGACTTAATGCTCGCCCCCAAAAGCCTCCAAAGTGAGGGGCAGAGGAAGTATTAAATGGCAATGAATATATTCGGATTCCGTAGTCGATTTCATGTATTCATTTCATACGCTGGGCTGCAACAAAATTGCTTCCACGATCAGAATAAAAGTGGAAGCAACGTCCGCATCGACCGACAAAACACTGTAATACTGCCAGAAATGTTTCAGTGGAAACATCTGACTTTATTTCTATTGTCTTCTTGGCAAAGCACACAAATAAGCAAATATATGCCTTTTGGATTTTGACACCGCGACGTTGAGATAAAAGAATAGTGTAAGGTCCACCATAATCCATGCCAATATGGTGTAAGATAAGGCTTTGCCTGACTTATCCGAGAAGAGGGCAAAGGAGCCTTAGCTGGTTGGTAGGTGCGTGGATTCGTCAGAAAACAATGATAACAGCGATTTATGACTTACGAATTAAGAGACGAGCACCCAGAATCCAAATTTTCTGTTCGAGCAAATATAAGGTGGTATTCATACTTGGATGCATAAACCTATTATGGATGTCGAAAACAATTAACTCGAACAACCGATGCCGTTGAGGCAACAGGGCTGGGTGTTATGAAGTCACACTCCTACATCCGAGTCAATGAAAGAAGCCAATTCTAGCAAGGAATTAATTAGAGCTGCTTTCGTCCGAAGTTGGTGAATAAGATCTGCAAACTGAATTCGCTGCACTTCCCTTATGGGGAGAAACAATGCATTTCTCAGTTCGATTTCAATAGGAGCATGAGAAATTTCCAGCGAAGCGCAGTTGTAAACTGTTAAACAATAATAGGTAAGTTGAATTTTCCAAAGAGACGAAGATCGATCCAATATATAAACAAAACTGGAAATGGATTTTTGCGTTAAGAAAGTAATATTCCTCTCTTCATCTTTCATTCAGCCACGTGGAGTGGCAAGCCAAGCGGGGCCCACTTACCAAAGCAGGCATAACGAGAGTTCACCATCMAGGAAGAGCTCTCAAGAGGAAGGATTTGCAAAATTATCTTTCGATTGGATGTAATGCCAATATTGTGGTGAAACATGCGACTGAATATAACTTCCACGGTTAGCAACAATCTATGCAAGTGCAACAGTAGAGTCACACCAAGTAAAAATTTGATCAATCCTTAAAACCGCTAATATGAGTTAGTAACAAAGTCGATAAGATTGGCCAATCCTACGTCTTCACATAATTCTAATCCTGGAATTGACAACCTTTTTAATTGGGAAATTTTAGATTTAACGATGACAAGGGAAACTGAATTGTTGCCAGAACTATCAACAAATCGTAAGTAAACCACTTCGTCACATCCTAGCACGGAGGCGTCACAAAAACCATATAATTTATATGAAACATAGCAAGGATTCTTAACGACTCTAATCGTCGCAGAGTTTGTTTGTATCGTATCCACTGGGAGCAATGGCATCTGGAGGTTGGCTGTCCCAATCTAACCCTAGCGACTGTACCTACTCCAAATCCAAGAGGATCGTAAATCTTTGTTACTAAACTTGACGATCATTGTAGTCCTAAAACTTTGATTATATAACTGTTCTTGTCTCCAAATGCAGTAGGATCTACCTGACAATCTTCAGATAGTAAATCAGTTTTATTACTATATAATTTACTTACGGAGCTGTAAACATCCTGAATTTAAAGCTGCTATCACTTGAGTCTTAATTTCTTTTACCTCCTCTATATCATCTACGCCTGAAACAATGTTACCAACTCCTTTTCACCTTGTTCTACGAGTTCCAGTGCACGACAAATTGCTAAATACGGCAATGAGGAAACGCCGTAAGTCACATTATTAAATTAGAATGTACTTATGTTTGAATCTAGCGAAAAGATACATGATCTGTTGATATTTTCGATAAGACTCATCGATGCGGATTTGCCTATATATTTGCCATATATCAGAAGTAAAAACAATATGTGTAATCGAAAACGTAATAAATTTTCACAAGATTATTTTGTAGCTTTGGGCCAATATGTAAACTGGCATTTAAACACATTACATTTCCTACCCTTGTCGAAGCATCGAATACTACTCGAATTTTGAAAGGATTCCGTAAAATACAATGACGAGAAATGAAATATGGCCGCTCATCAATAGGCATGTTCTTACGAAGGGACATTTAAGCAGAATTTAAATCATCGCTCATTATTTCAGTAAACAATTGTTGAACCTGACGTCTAGCTAGTCGACGTTCAAGAGCAAGGAGTCAATTTCCAGAGATTGTGGATATGATAAAACACTTTCATCAACTTTAAATGGCAATGTCACACTAAGTCTTCCCGAAGTAAACATGAACAATTCAAGCTGAACCACGATTTATTTTATTTGAACACGTTCAGGAGGTACCGAAGGTTCAGTTGGTACTTCTTCAACCTGCCAAAGTGTGTATCATTTAAATCTTTAAGTGATCGATTGTTTATACGAAAAGCGATTGAACAACAGATGGAGGCTTATTGTCCATAGCACCTAATAACAACCATCCGAACACAAAATTAATTGCCGCTGCTCCACCTTGAATGCAAGAAAAGATGTCGATACAAACGAGCAAATCGACTGATCCCGAAATATTCCAAGAGAGGTCGGCTAATTTAAAACTGGCAAAGGCTTGATAACAAATGGAATTGAGAGCGAAGGCGTTTACTTTGAAGGTTACATCCTCATTTTCGCAAGGACGGATCGTAACAAGACACTCAGGCGATGGCTCAGAAAGTATCTGATCTAAACCAAATATGGCAAAAAAAGGAATACGTTTTCTTTAGTTCAGACTACGGATAACTCTACTTAAAAGGATAAGATCTTTTCCTCTGTCATACTACAAAAATGATCCTCTTAGATAGAGGTTCCAAATCTCACGGTAGATGACGGCAACTTACAAGTATAAGATTTCGAATTTTTTTGCTCTTTTTTAACATCTTATTACTTAGAGTGAAACACATAATAATGATCACGCAATTGAAAGATGCGACATAAGAATATGTAATATAAACTTTCAATATGCTCTGAACAGTTACAACACGGAATAGGTTAGGTGCTCTATTTTTAAAATTAAGTCTTGTTTCACAAGTTTCATTTAAGTAGGTACATTTTAGGTGTTTTTGGATTGATCGTAGTTTGAGTTTCGTTAAATTCATTGTTTAACATTCGAATTGGCGAAACAGGTCGCTTAGAGCAGAAAAACAAATAAATGTGCTGTTAGTAGCTTCTTAATTTTTATAATACAAAAAGCATTGTTATCGTACGGTAATTTTATATTTACTACGATAAACTCGGATAAACTGAATGGTTGGTATATTTGTAGTTTTACAACTTGAAATGAAAATATAACTTAACGTTTACCCGGCAAAAAGAAATTGCGTCATATTGTGCTTAACTTATGCAAAAATTATGCACTTAACGTGGGACGCCACCTATCGGCAAGCTGTAAAAGCTTGATTTCACCGGCAAAAACAGTTAAACTACCGAATCGTTTGTTCGGTATCCTTATAGTAGAGTTATCCCTAATTCAGACTTTACATTACAGGTTATTTATTCTCGTTTCGGATACATGCGCAGTTCTCGGCTATATCGAGCTGCTCCTTTTTTCTAAATGCATTGTATAGCTCATGTATATCTAGTTCATCCTCACTTTCACCATATTACACCAGAAGCTCAATTGCCGAAAGTTTCAGCTGTATCTTCTTAAGAAGTAGTAAAAACGTAATAGTCGTTCTAAGATTAATGACGATAACGCCTCTTGGAAGCGCATCTTGTTCTCGAAGTCGGTATAGATGTTTTCCATAAACTGCCGAAGGCTGAACATGTGTTGGACTGTTGTCGTGTTCAGTAGTTCGACAAGATAATGTTTGCAACATCTTATGATGCTTCGCCATTGATTTGTAGCGACTGAAAACAGCAACGTAATACATTTCACTGAGTTGAATGTTTTAGAAATGAGCCTTTAAATCTACTGAGTGGCTAATTTCTTATTAAGCGTTTCATGCAAACTGTCATTATTTTTCTGTTAGTGTCCTAAGTCAGCTAAAATCTTTTCAGTATCAATATTATTAATATTTACTATTAATAATTTTCTGATGTAGTTTACTGTTCTTATAATATGATCGTTCCAGGAACGGCGGAAGTATTTGCGGCGTCTTCTTTGTCCTCTTCATGACGTGGCAAGGGTGAAAATTTGACCTTTTTTCTTGCTTTTGTTTCTTTTATCTTTGTTTTTTCCTGCATGATGGGAATCCTACAATAAATGAACAATCAGCAATTGCTAAGGGTTTACATTAATTTGCCCTAACTGAAGTGATTCTAAATTTTGAATAGACATAATATAGAATGAAAAATAAAACTTATTTTCTGTTATATTATTGTTAGCACGGTTAATATAAAATAGCTAAAATTGTTTAAAAATTAACCAAGGTATTTTTCAGTATATTGTGTTCGATGCCTAATATTAGAAGAAACAATTGATCCAATTATTCGTCAGCATAATCAGGATAGTGAAATAAATTAGTCTTTGTGTACTTTGGTTTATTACGTAACCTACATATTTACAATGGGGAACAAAAACAATAAAGTTAAGCATAATACTCTGCTGCTGTTAATCACGCATCCAGATGATTTGTCCTTCCCTGAAAATATAAAAAGTACCTATAACATGTTTTTATTTACACAAAAATATTTGTTTTTAAGTTAGGGTTATAAGAAATATTTTGTAAATCGGAACAAAATTTTTACTGTTTTTAGGAACACTAATATGTAATAAAATCCGTAGATTTATAGAGCATCGCAATTGCCATTTTCACTCGGAAAAGAGCGGGAAATATGAATTGTTTTAGAACAGGTATATTTTGACATAGAAGATTAATGTGCGAATTTTCTTTACATTCATTTATTGAGCTTTATTTTAGGAGGAATATCCTTCTAACAACTTTCGTTCATCTTTCCCCAATTAATTTGAAAATGGCACTACCCTTTTCACGGCACTTGTATGTTAAAATGCTTTCTGTCGTGATGATAATTTAGAGTTTTATCAGATATAGAAGATATAGAATTTAAAGATGTTGGAAAGTACTTATTCCAGTACCCATGCAGAATTTTCTTTTTATAAAATAATAATCGAGTAACACAAGCAAATACGTTGCCCAAAATCGTAGTCGTATCCTCCAGAATCTTATAGCCGTCTACATGTGGATGTGAAGACCTGGAGAGAGCTAAGAAAAGGTAACCCTAAAGAAAGGCGCTTCTGGTACTCCAGGTTGAAGGTTGAAGGGTTTGGTTTATGTTATAGCAGCATTAGCAGTCCGTTACTTGTAAAACCTATTGCTGTCCGTCATCTCACTACCAGGTTTTGGAGTGCAGACCGTGCTATTTGGCGATTAAATGAATACAATGTAACCAATGGAAATTTAAGAGCTGAAGCAATGGATATAGACAGTGGTTTAGCAGCGGTAATTGGAAATACTGCAATTAATTGTGATTGTATGCCTTATATAACCAGTAAAATGTATTTTTGGGGTATTAAACCTTGGATTTTAATATCTAGTACTGGTACAATTGACATCATAAAAATTGAATATTTCTGTTTAGCGCATGATATATTAGTTTTTGCTGTTTAAAGTATACAATCTCAGATTTCTGTAAGTAGTATAAGAATTTATTTATTAAGACATTAATTTTAAGCTGTATCTTGTAGTAAGCCCTGAAGATGTATTAAATAAATACAAAAGTTTGACATAAAAAAAAGAGTGCACTAATTTCTGCTCCAAGGTCGAATTACCCAAAATATGTTTACTAGTTTCACAAGTAACGACCGTTACTTCCCAAATGAAGCTCTCGGGTTCAGTAATATTTTTCTGAGTACCCCATTGCGCAGAACATGCAGTCAACATTATTATTCACCTGGAAATTTTTTACAACCTGTTCATTATGAGTTAGAGATCAGAGCAGTAATAAGACTACATATTTGTGATGAATTTAAGCTATTTGGTCGACATTAAAAAAAGTAAAGCAAATTAATTTAGAAACGTTTATAAATGTGAATGAATTCGGCAAATCCTACGGGGCTGAAAATTTTATAGCAATCACTGACGAATTATATTAGAACCTCCAGCAACATCATACCAATACAAGAGTGGGTTATAGACTTGTTTAAAAATATCACTGAAAGCCTGTCAAATGAAAAAAAGAATAATATACAGGATGTTTCACGAATGATAATGACCCTGACGAAATTAAAAATGCAACCCAAAATACATTTGCAGAGGTAACATTGATAATTGTTCATCGTCTTAAAAAATATAAAACGTAGAGAGCTGTATAAATTCGTGAATTTTGACATAAACTTCAATCATTTGCTTTAAGTAAATTCGGTATTGTAAAACAAATTTTATCTTTGAAAAAGGTTTATTCAATAACATTAATGTAATAAATGCTCAAAATGTCACCCTCCGCTGTTTTCACAAGCTTGAATTCGTGCCCAAAACGATCTTTTACCATGCATTAACATTTCTGGAGTTATGGATCTACATGCATCACGTATTTTATTTTCTAAATGTTCTACACCTTCAATTGCTGTTTGGTATACTTGCTCTTTTACCATTCCCCACACAAAAAAATCCAAAGGAGTAAGGTCCGGGCATCTCTGTGACCAAGGATTAATTGAAGCTTCCTATCCATCAGTTAGGCAAAACCAAATCAAGATGATTTCGCACTATTCTATGATAATGCGCAGGTGCCCCATCTTGTTGGAACCATAGATCTTGTCTTACTTGTAAATTTACATTTTGGAGAAGTACCGGTAAATTGTTTCTTAAAAAATTAGATAAGTATTGTTGTTTAAACTACGGCGAAAAAATAAGGCCCAACAATTTGATTCCTCAATATTTCGCACCAGACATTCGTCGAGTATAGTTTGAAAATGTCTTTCTCGAATCTGTTTTGTAATAAGCAATGAACTTGTTTTAAAGTCAAGGAAATTTGGCAATAACTTAAAATGGGCAAAAACAGTAAAAATAGGGTCGTTATGGAAATGTAATAATATAGATATGTCATGTTCAAAAAGAATTAATTGTATTATTAATCTTGTGTATATGTTCGTTTAAATTGAATAAACGCTGTTCACCTGCACCTATCTTTAATAAATGCTCCAGTCGAGAACCACGCTCTGCTACAGAATCCAACGTGAATTTTCTTGCGTATAATAATGCATGTTATGTTTGTTAAGTCCACCATTATTAGAAAATCCTGCTTCATCTGAGAAGCAAATGTTGTCACAAAATCTCACATTCAAATTTTGGTGTTCCCGAAAAAAGTTACAAAAAGCCAGTTTTTTAGGATAATCTGTCTCCTTCAAGGCCTGAACCAATTGCAAGTGATACGGATGAAATTGATTGCCTTTAATTATTCGGTGTGCTGAAGACAGATTAATACCGGTTGCTCTTGAGACTACCCTTTGACTAATATGAGAATTTCCGTCAATCATTTCCAATACTCCAATTTCATTGTCAAGGCCTGTTGCTGTTCTTTCTTTTGACTTTTTCGGTGGTGGCCAGTTTATCCTTAAAGTTAATTCAAGTCTCTTGAAAACTGTATCGGCATGAGCTCTTCAATTTGGAAACCGCTGTCTGTATAAACGGGCAACAGCGGAAGCATTTTTCTTGCATTCACCATAACCCAAAATAGGTTTCACATCAAATGGTGAAATTAAGACACAATTTGCTAACACATCACTGTTTCAATTTTGGGCTATGTTGATATTGAATTTTCTGTTACAGTTTACAGTTTCGTATACTTCTGCTATTCCCAACAATTTACCTTTGCACAACATAATGCATGAACACCCGCTATACCTTCTACTCTAAGTATCTTTATTTTGTTGATAAGATGATGATGATGGTCATGAGAATACGCATAGTGCACCATGTGTTTGATGTTCTCCCACGTAATGGCGGACTTGTTTCTTATTATAGAGATTGACTTTGTATTTGTTCAGACACATATTCGTATTTTATCCGTTTGTAGTTCATCAACTATATCTCCAGAGCTTCAAATTGTTATTTACGCGATCTATGTATATTAAGGTAGTATATATTTATACCTATGCAGCATGGAGGAAAATGATTATTGGCCAATTAGCGAACCACCGTTTAAATAGAGCGTATTTGAAATATAAAATGACATTATTAAAAAACCGTTAATAATTGCAAAAATCTCACCTTTGAATTTACCAGGGAATCTAGAAATGTAACAATATTAAAAACGTTGTGTAGCTTCCAGAAAAAAATGGGACACATTTTCTGGGGACACAATTGAAAGCGGTGAAACTTTTGCAGGAAACTTGTTTATTTAAATTAAATTTTAAGATATACCTTTGCGTATACAAAGAAATTAAGTGCGTAAATATAGTTTCGGAACTGAATATTATGATGCATAGCTCACAGCTGTATAATCAGATAAGTACATAAAAAAATTAGTTATCTGCTGCAGGAATGTACAAAATCAACGAAAGTTGAATAAAAAATGTATAATTTATTGAGGATATGCGAATTTGATGCACAAAATGTATACCTTACATCTTGGTTAATAAAATGTGGGGGATGTGGTAAAATTTGGACAGATTGTGTGAATATATCAAATATGTCCAATACAATATAATCTAAACTGAAATTATACCTCCACAGGGGTGCTTTTGGAAGATTGAAAATGTAGCTAGATAAAACTGTATCGGGCACAACAATTAAGTAAAACTTCTTCAACTACTTCTACAACCGTATGATTTTCGAGGGAGTATGAGCAGTAATTTCCTCACCAATTTGCAATTAATTTACATAATGTAGCTTGTAGCATAATGATACATTATCGTAACTACCTACATGTTGTAATTTAATACGTATTGCATTCAATATAAAAAAATGTTTTATTATACTTACACTTTTGCAAAGCATATTTATGGCAACAACATCTTCTGAGCCTGTCGTATTTCGAGCAATCGCCCACCACTGGTTTGCATTGTGTGGTCCCCCAGTAGCACGTGTGTGGAATGAAAGGAAAAACTTCTGCAAGCAATTATTGTTGTTCTAATTAGTATTTACGATATCGTCGCAATTAACATACACAATCACAATTATGGACGAGGTAATTAGACAAACTTGCTATTTCAAGAAGACAACACTGATTTGTTTTAGGTATAAAACGAAAAACGTCGATTTTTAGAAAGGCACTGTCAAGCTTGTGCAATTTCTATAGTAGGTAATAAATATTTATGTTTGAGTTAAGTGCAATTACTGAATATTTATTATATTTGTGAGGCGGATGCGAATGCATAAAATAAGTACGCATGTATATTTTTATAATCCAATGTTTACATTTGGTTAAAATTGAGCAGTTTTCAGCGTACACAGATTAAAATGCACTGCACTCAAATAGGATCTGACCGCAACGTTCATATTATAAGCTTAATATAAACTTTTCGACAAAAACTGATAGTGCGTTGCAGATATTTCCAAGCCAAGAGGAAGTACACGTTTCTATAGGCCAATTGTCTTAAAAATAACGGAACTACACTTCTTCGGTATTTGCTCTCAAAATGTGAACAGTAGGTTTTTTTAATGCGTAGAAAGTCTATTTAGACGTGGAACACACAAACCAGTTTCAAAGCTTCAAACAAATTTATGCCTCCATTACGAAATACAAGTATCTATAACAAATGCAATTCTTGTAGTAAGTACTGCAATGGGGCAGCCAACATCTTTAAATATAGCTATAGTTACGATTCACTTTGTGTATTAGGATTATAATGCAATTCGTCCTTTAGAGTCACAATTTTGTTGTTCTACCTACTGTTCATGTCACAAACGATTTTGTACAATTTTATGAGTATTGCGTGACAAGAACACATTACGCATGTTACATGGCGCTGCATATAAAGTGCATATCTAGTACAGCAAACGATGTGAGTACTTACGTTTTATTGACTTTTTGATAACAGTAAAGGTTTTTTAATACGTCATCATTCTTAGAAAATGACAAAATCCATACACAGCTTTGCGAAATGAAGTTAATATTGAAATATTGATTACGACTATTTTCTAAGTTAACATAAAACGACCTCAACCTCAAGAGTTTACACCAAAAATAGTAGAAAAACTTAAATATCCAAAAATATCATAATATTTTCGAATAATCGCATTTAAGCTTTTCCCATTCTGATTCCGTTTTATACGTTTATTTCGCAACAATGGCTCTGAGTGCGGCGAAACTTCATAACCACCCTTTCTTTAACAGAATTACATATAAAATGTGAAGGTTGGTTGTTTTTAGATTTGTGAATTACGTAATCAGTATAAAACATTCAATGACATTAATGGACACAGATAAGTCATTACTTTTAACTGTATGATATATTACTCTACATGTACATGCAATTCAGTTCTGTCTTTGAATATCGCAACACACCTGTATATAGTATACGCTACCACGCAGTATTGTAGTGTAGTCAAGAAAATTACTATAACAAAAAGTAAACTTTACTTCAGTTTATCCCAATAGTAACTGATGGATAACTAGATTATGCAAATGATAGCTATGTACGATTGCAGTTAAACTGCACGGGCTTGAAAGCATTTTTCACAATATTTGTACTTTAGGAAGCGTTTCCTAAGGCGGTTGCTATAATAGCTATAGAAAATGTTCAAACGTTTTTTATTCTTTTCGAAATTCACATGGTATAGGTCGTAGTTTTTCTAAACTAACGTGTACCGAGCTATGACATCAAAGTTCGATTTTCTTGTTAAAGATCTCTTAAGTTTTCTCCCATTAAACTATTAATTTCGCTTTTAGTCTTCGAAAACTGCAATATACAGTCTATGCGTCAAATATTAAAACAATTTCTCCTGACATTTTAATAATCTGTGCGTATTTGAGTTTTCGATTGGTACAGAATATAGTCGTATAAGGTATATGTGTAGCTACAATAGGGAGTTTTTACAATAACGTTTAACAAAATGCCGTAAACATTAAAATATTAGAGAGTTTTTGGAATAACGTTTAACGGGATAACTAAACCTTAAAATATTTACTACATGTGCGTAGCATGTGGATCATGTAAACTTTAAGAAATATCGTATTTTAACATAATAGGTACCGCCAAAATTCCCTGATGAGATTTTGCTACATATGTTACTTCTTCCCCTTCCTCCTTTCTCTCCCCCCAATTTATTGGTAACCAATTATAAGTACGTAGGACAGACGAAAAATTTCGAKAATAGACATAAATGTCTTATAAWTCTAWTCTATCTAAATAATCACCTTTACATTCTATACATTCTCTCACACGTTACATTAAAACCACCTGTTAAAACAAACAAAATGTGACACGTGTATAATTTTTGATTATAGGAAACATAAAGGGTTTCTATAAATGATCCATGAAACGCAGGCGGCGTTGATTTCTGAATTCTTTGTGCCGCCTTTTTATAACTGCTGCCTAGCTACAATATGCACGGCGATCACTCAACATCAGTGAGCACCATAGTACTGAAGGTTGCAGATTGCAGATCAAGTTAAAGTCACGGAATTGATGGTTTTCTGAAGATTTTCCTCCAGTTTTTAAGGTTCTATTTTTCTTTCAAAGGTAAAAAATAACAATAATTATTGGTATAGTAGGCTTGTGGTAGCCTCTACAGTCTACACCCTTCCACTGTTGCACTTTGGAAGCTTTGTGTATTGCAGCTAACGTTACTACCAATTAGTTTGTGAATTTTACCATTGTGGCAGGCTAAAAACATCTTTCAGTCCATCATAGTACAATTATTTAATAGGCTTTCGGTAGCTACAATCTCACAAATACGATACATAACCTAAAAGTTATACAAAACTGTGTCAGCCCACAGCTCCTAAATGTAAGCTTCCTGCAACCTTAAAGTTGTTTATTGCACAAAACACTACAGAATATGTTGAAAATATAAACTCCCACGCATTTTCTCACATTAAAATATATTAAATGATTCAACAATTAACAGATGACCAGTATACGTCAAAGCAATTGTTGTGTTCATATTTCTGAGAAGCGGTTAACTGATTTAATCGATAATTTCCATAAGCGCCCTAGATGCATGAATTATTTATTGAAAACCCTGTACAAAAATCACTTGGTGTTAAGTAAGGACTGTTGATCATTAATTTGATACAGTTATACTTTACAAAAAAATAGCATTATAGGAATGTTGTTTTTCGCCACCCACCAATGCATCCACCAAGCAAACTGCTGCATACCTTTAAACGGTTTTCAACATAACGCAACGTGACCTGATTTGGGCTACAAAACATGTTGTTTAGAAGTGCTTGGCGATCCCTAACTGTCGATTGTTGCTTGGTTTTCGGTTTGTAAAGAACATAATGCAGGATTCATCGCCTGTAGTAATGTAGTAGACGTATTTAGAAAGTCCATTGTTAAATTTCCTTAGCATTTCTTTGCAGCATCTTTTTGAGCCGTGGTCATCAGATTATGAGGTACCCAACGTGAACAAAGTTTTCTGACTGCTAATTGTGCATGCAAAATGGAATGGAATCACTCCTTGATTGATCCTAAAGCGAAAGTCAACCACATTTTAATTCTTAAAATCAGCGATATACAGAAGTCTTTGATGAAGCTTCATCCCCAAATACAGAAACTAAACGTTCCGTGCTTTGTTGTCGAGTCAAACCACAACGAATATTGTAGTAAGCGAGAACGTTTAATCGTGATTGCCCAGTTTTTTTCGCGACTCGATTACTTCAAAACATGACAGTGTTTAAACATAATAGGATTTTCACAATTGGACAAATCACCAAACTTCTTACAGATTGCACTATCTCAGAATGTATTTGTTGCTCAGCAGCTTAATCCGAATTACAAAATTCCCGAAATTTTTCGACTGCCCCATGTATTTCTAATTTTGAAACCAAATGTGTAATTTGGTTTCCTTTTCTATAATAAGGTTAAAAAATAGAAAGAACAGATACTAATATACGTAGAAAAAATTTGTTATATCGTGCCAACGACATGTGCCTTGGTTTTTTCGTTATGGCGTCGGATTCCGTTACCGATGAATTCGCGGTTTTTTTTAGCTCATGTGATGGCAAGATGGACTGAATACCAAAACACATGTCACAAACTTGACATCTAATAAGCGTGCCAAAATATTAAGATTAATTATTAGTAGGAACAAATGTTATAAATAAAAATTGGACCAGAATCTTCTKCAATTTTCGTAAATAAACATACGTTAATTTGTATTAATTCTTTTAATCTGATAATAGCTTGCATTAATTTGGAAATAATAGTGGAAAATGAAGCAGTGCAGGTCGGTTAAGAATCTCAGGATGTACTAATATTTTTGTGATTTCTGTTAGCTTCTTATGGCCTAATCCTGATCGGTAGAGTGCAACTAGATTACTTACCATGGTATCTTCTATCACAGCAGCAATGGTCATTTATCAAATCACCACCAAGACAATACTTAATCTCGGCTTCATTACATTCTTGACATCCTGGAGGAGTATTAACTGCAATAAAAGAATGTTGCTTTTATTACAAATATACAGGGTGATTTATAAACGAATGGCAGATCCATGAAATTAGGCTTTTTAGAACACGTGACTTTCAAGTGGCGATCGAAGGGCACCCTTCATAGGAACCCAGTTACTTACCGAACGCTAAAGTCATTAGAGCTAGGATATTCGATTAGATCCAAATCGTTCAATTAATCGCTAGATTCGGATCGTCAAAATCGTTCATGAACCATTACCGAGAACGACTTATCGAGCTGTTAGACCTGCTTAGACAGTTTACTTGGAGTACAGCTTTAATAATCGTTACAAATTACTCAAAATAGGTTGTAAAACACGAGTAAACAAGTCTACAGTCCTACACTTGTTAAACGGCACAAGTCGGTTGTTATTAATTGATTTAGGGTTGTTCTTATGAATCACGAATTGAAAGTAAAAGCAGCCTCTCGCCACGCCACACAAATATGCTGATGTGTTCCCGTTGCGTCTTGTCGTCAACTATGAACGTCGCTGATTCATTAGCTGTGAGCCGAATCAAACGAAGGCAGGAGTCATTCAATTCGAACGACTTGGTCATGAACCACGCCACGACGACTGGGTGCTCATGGAAGCCATATTGGATGACGTAATCCAAAAAGCCTAATGGAGTTTAATTGCATGAACATAGGCCGACTTAACCAAAAGTCTTTAGTTTTTGCGTTGCACTTGACTCGGTCTAGAAGGCACAACAAATTTGCATTCAACAACAACTTTATAAGATGACATCAAAGTTATCTAAGGGTATCAAAGGAGACTTATTTTAAAGAAAACAATGTAAAATAGTGCTCAGAAAAAAAAGAATATAATGAAGGAATAGTTCGATCTCTTGAGGAGAAGTTTAAAATAAAGAATTAAAAAAACTGTATTTAGGTATAAGAAAGGAGAAGTAAGAGGTTTCATCTAAAAACCTTATTTGTGAAAGATAAAGGAGGGCGGCTGACTGCAGACGAGAATGAAATGCTAGGAACAAAGGTTGAGCACTTTAATGAATTAATAAACAGTGATGTACCAACTGAAGGGCAACAAATTGGAAGTTAGCTGAACAATAGGGTGGAGGAAGAACCATCGGACAAGGACGAAATAAGGAGAGTTTTGGGGGACATGATAAATAATAAGAGTCCAGGAAAACTACAGCTGAAATTATTAAGTATGGCGAAGAACATTTATTGCAGAAAGTACATAAACTCATTAGGGGCATCTGTATACAAAAAAAACTACCTGGCGACTGGTCAGAGGCTGTTTTGTGTCCAATTTACAAAAAAGGAGACAAGTAGGAGTGCGAAAACTGCAAAGGCATAGCATTACTTAATATTTGGTACAATACATTGACAATTTGCATTAAAACAGACTAGGGGACAGAATGGGTGATATAGTAGGAGAGTATTAGTGTGGCTTTCGAGGAGGAAGAGGAATTGTAAACCAACTTTATACCTTAAGGGAAATACAAGCCGAAAATTATCAACATCAAAAGCACACCGACATAGTATTTATAGATTTTAAACAAGCATGTGATACAGTCAAACGGCATAAACTGTACGAAGCTTTGGAAGAATTCGAGGTACCTGGCAAGGTAATAAGATTAATGAAAATGACTTTGCAAAACACTGAAAACAGTGTTTAATGGCAAAGTGTCACGAAAGTTTGGAGTTAGAGAAGGTTTAAGATAAGGAGATCCGTGTTCTCCCTTTCTGTTTAATTTAGTGTTGGAAAAGGTGATGAGAAAAGCCAACATAAGTAGCTCGGGTCTAGTGTGACCACAAAAGGCACCAGTGTTTGGTTTTTGCGGATGACATTGCTATATTAACTCGCAGTTCCCAGTGTTAGAACGCTTATTAACAACTGCAAGCGAAATGGGGTTGGAAGTAAACGAAGTTAAAACTAAATACATGAAGTGGAGTGATGAAGAACACACCACATGGGAAGGAAACTAATTGTAATAAGGCTTAGGAGTGGCAAGGTGTACAACTTCGAGGAGGTGAAGCGTTTTGTGTATTTTGGTACAGTGTTAACTAGAGAGCCAGACATAAGTGAAGAAATACGAAAAAGACTGCTTGCGGGTAATATATGTATTACTGCTTTGCGAAATGTGATGTACAATAAATCTTTAAAACCGTGTGTGGATGTTGAAAAAATGTGAACAGACAATGTTGTGCGTGTGGGAAAGAAACGTGCTAAGAAAAGTCTTTCAGGAAAACTGGTGGATGGTATATGGCAGCGAAGGTCGAACTAGAACTTTATAAGGAACCAAGTGTACTGGGTATCGTAAAGGCCCAGCGGTTGAGGCGGTTGGGACACATAATGAGAGTGCCGGAAGAACGAGTGTCAAAAAAGATACTGAAGTCAAATTGGAGGAAAACAACGAGGAGGAAGACCCAGGAAAGGATGGAGTGATTAGGTACAGGGGGAGGCCAGAAAGTACTTGAAGAGTAACAATTGGAAACAAGACACCCAGAACAGGAAATTGTGGAATGCGATAATAGACCAAGCTTTCTAGGCTCGCAGTGCTAATATATGTGTATATATATTTTATATTATATATAGTAGAAGTTAATTACTGCCTCAATTCGGTTTTTATGAACGTGTATAATATTTTAATGGGTTTACAGGCATATGAAGAAATGAAAAAGTATTGCCAGCCTTGACCGAGATTTGAACTCGGGACCTTTTGAACACTGAGCTATCAAGGCCCTATTCAGAATCGCGGTCGAAGCGGCATATATTCATCAAAGTTTACTATGTATTGCTGCTGAAAGCAATCCAGCGCATTTACAACTGAATCGCTCGTCGCTCAGTATTTGCGAGCTTCGGAGCGTAATTCGCTGCGGTGGTCAGATTATGGCGACCAGCAGCTAATTACAACCCAATTATATATTAATTTATACAGTAAAAGTTAATTACTGCCTGAATTCAGTTTTATGAACATGTATGATATATTTAAAGGGTTTACAGGCATATGAAGAAATTAAAAGGTATTGCCATCCTTGATTGAGATTTGAACACGAGTCAAACGCTCTATCCACTGTTCATATATTTTATATGTATATAACGAAAGATAATTATTGCCTGAATTCATGTTTATTCAACATACATGATATTTTTAATGGCTTAACAGGCATTAATATGAATTGCCGGCTTTGACCGTACTATATATTTTGAACCCTTGACATTCTGTATTTTCGTTAATAGATGTAAACTGCGGTACTTAAGTGAGTTTAGCTGCTGCTAATTTACATATATAAATTATACGGGGATAGTATAATTTAATTTAAACTATAGCTCTTACCCTAAATAGAAACGGATTCAACACTATGTCCATACTATTTCCTTTTTCGCACAATGCAGTGAGTTAGTAACAAATATATATCATGACAGAAATATTCCTTACGAATGACATTACTTAATCTAAAATTAACTAATGCTAACGAATTTATATAGCCTCTAAATATACGTTGAATCCAAATATTTGTGGTATGGTTCATTATTAGCTACCTACGCTAATTAAAATACCCACTTAGAGCGATATTCGAGACGACATTGCTACATAGAAACAGGTATAAACGTTATCGATAAAGAAATATACATTTGAGCAATAAAACAAAACAAGTAAACATATATCCTGTAACCCGAGTCGAGTTACTTTGGAAATAATTAGGTTTACAAGTAGCAAGCGATAAAGCAAGCTGCAAGTGTACTTTACGGTTTTATCAATTTGCTTCCTTCTTCCTTCGAATTGATAATAAAAAGACAAATCGGGTAGTACTTATATTGCGTTGATGTTTTGATCTGACAGAGGGTTGCAGGTAGAGTTTGAATTGTATACTGGATATCTATATCCCAAATTTGTTGTTCATTAATTTGAATGAGATGCCATTTATTTTACCTAGCACTAAGTACTGGGATCTTTTACTTCCTGATATTTCTGCATGCAACAAACTTCGTGAAAGTAGAATTAAATGCAAAACATAGCAGACTGTGACAGCTTAAAATGATCTCTGTTTAACCATACCATACGCAAGTATGTAACTGACCGATCGAATTTTGGAACAAGTGCATAATATTTTTTATTGACAATTTTTCTATTTTGTTATAGAAAATCTAACGTTTCTTAGACCTGAATGGAATAAACAAAATACATTACCAAATACAAATTTTGTGAAATGCTTTATATCGTGTGGATCTTAATATTTATGTCGTTGGTAWTGTACTGTGTTTATTTCCTTTAGGCCTGAAAAAAGAAATGAATGGTTTTTTGCATCCCACATCCTCAACAAAAATGTTTTAATTATATCGAAATCGGAAGAAAGAAACATTGTCAGTTTGTTTGATAGGTGTCCTAAGAGCCTAAGATATACATAAATGAATGTTCTGAAAGATATGATTATAATAATTGTGAATGTGAGAGCAGAAGCCCTCAGCGCCATCTAGGCGCTAGTCTACTGTCGCATTCATTGCGAGCTGCTAGAAGCTTATGCATCGCCATCACTAAAAACTAGATTTTACAAATGCGAAAGAGAACAAAGTCGGTAAAAGCAAAATGTTTGTTTGTGTTTTATTTAAATTATGATCATGTTTAACTAATGTTGCTCATATCGTTCAATTAGAAGGATGTCATGTTTTAAATTGTCATAGTTAAATATGATTTTCGTTATAATGGATTCTACTTTATCCAACCCCATATAATGTTTTCACAGTTTGGCAGTATGTTTGATATAAATTTGGGAAATAAGAAAAAGCTGGAAAATTGAAGGAAAAAGTAGTGAGTGACAAAATGCATAAGCAGTAGCCTGTCTCACGCAAAAAGAACATTATTTTCTATTGTTATAAACCTATAGAATATTAACCGCAAATAATAGCCAATTTGTAGCACCCTGTACAAACAAATTATTTCAATATTATTCGAATATTCACGTTTTGTTTGATTTGATCGAATAATTGTTAAAGTTGTGTTTGTAAGGTGTGAAAAATACATATTCTTTTAATTACTGCTACACCTCAATGTGACACCCACAATACCACTCACACGGTGACATTTCAATGTTTAGCGTGAAATATCACACTTACTATCTCATACTCCTTGTTTGTTGCGTAATGACTACTTAAAAACAACAGAAGATAATACCCCATGGAGTTCTTGATTGTTTCTGATGAGCATGACCAATAATTCCGACCCACTTAATTAACCCAGGTCTTACGCAATTTTCTGGATCAAGTAAATATGGTCGAAAACACTTGTAGGGAATTGACTGTAATTAATATAGCAGCTGAAAACCGGTAGGAAGAGCAATTTTCGCGGAGGACTAATTAGAGCAATTTGTGGTAATTAAGCAGACGATGGGTTGATTTCAACTGCATATGAGTTGCGAATACATGCATTCAAATTTTGCGTAGCAGCATACTACAACAAATGTAATGCACAATTTTGTCAAGAGCTAACAATAATTCCTAATTTAAATAATACACCTTTGGTTTCATTTAATTCGCCATTTTCCTACTGAGTTTTAAACATTTTTATCAAATAAAAAATAGAATTAGGTGTTCTGTTCCACTGAATGGATCAGTTTACAATATTTAGGTGTTCTGCTTTCAAACTCAATTGAATATAAATAGGCAAGTCAAATAGGTGAATGAATGAATTCGTTGTCGTTTGAAGGTTTGCGCAAAACAAGATCAGTGCTGTATTACATTATAAAATAAATGAAGATTGCGGGATACACCTTAGATGTTCGAGATATAAATGACGTTCAAGCAAAGGTTGATATAAGGTTAGTATGTATAATAAGGGCAACATCAGGATTCGTAAAATTAAATTTTATTGCTGGATTTAAATTGTAAGTATACTGTAATTAAATTCTAAGTTTCTGCTTAACCAGTAGTGTAGTAAACATAAATCAATCCATATATTTTTTAATTTTTTGATTCTACATAAAATTATAAACGCACATACACATTTTGTGTATTATTGACTTATGTTTAGATCCAAGCGTTTTTAAGATACTTGAACGTGAACAAGAAACGTGCTTCCAGCAAGAGAATTGCCAATCTTAGTATTCATTAGAGATTTTATCTTCATACCTTACAACATGTTAAAAATAATAAAACGATTACTAGGTTTATTGAGTATCCAGAATTCAGCTACAAACATTTACTTTTTTAAAGTATATTCTTTAAATGGGACATCCTGCAATTAAATGCTATCTAAAATGACATACAATTAGCAAGCATTCTCTTTTTTTATTTTTCGAAGTTGTCAGTAGTTAACTTACAAATAAATGCAAGTATTTTATACTATCCAGAAATGCTGGCTTCTACATTTGATGTCCTTTCTTAAGGAAACTTGGTTTTTCTGTGTAAAATATTTTTGGAAGGAGTAAAGGGCCAGATTTATATATCTGTGAATCTTGATGTGGTGAAAATAGCGCTGAAACACTGAAAGTAAAGCAAGAGTTGCGGGAGGTGATTCGCGGGCTTTCGTAGTAGAAAATGGATTGAGGCAGGGACCTACGAGTAAGGGAAGCTCAAATAAAGTAAGTGAATTGCTACATAGCAACAAACATCTGTGGAAGAAAATTGTGAAGAAAGTTATCGGTGAGTAGACCTGTTGGACTGCATTACATAATAAAGGGCCACTTTAAATTTCTAACACCAAAGATTCGCAAATCATTTTCACCAGGGCGTTCCACGTAGGTAAATGTAACGACCGCAAATTGCATTTTTTGTATGGAATACCCTGTGTATTGTCTTATGTTCAGCTCTTTAAACTATTTTCAACCAGAATAGAACAAAGTAGGGCTGCCCTTTTATTTTTCGAGATATTAAGAAAAAAGACGAACAAGACGATACTCGCTCTTATTAAAAAAATATTAGTAGAGATATCGACACGATGTTTGCGGGAAAGTAACATCCCAATTACTTTTGTTTGTTTGATTTTTATACCTGGTGTTCTATGTAAATGTGGCGAACCCAAATTACATTTTTTTATACCAGTCTAAAAGAATTAAAACGGAATATGTGGAAATAAGTCAGTATATGTATTACATTGTCCTCGTTACTAGACATTGGTTTTGGAACATTTCTTGTAACTTTAACTTTTCCGAAACTCAAAAAGTTTGTTTTAATCTTGGTTTTAATTTTCCTGAACAATTTTTTGTTCGTGAGTAGCAAATGGAGATAGCATTCATCTCTAAAACCAATTTGTTTTTTTTATTTTGTAACTAACTATTAATTTGCTACCATCAAGTATTACATACAAATACAATGAATGCATACTAAATCTGTAGAAAGAAAACAATACAAGCCCAGAAAAGGTATAAATGTGAAATTGAAATTCAACTCTGAGTTTGATCAGTAAACTTATAGCTTGTGTGTAATTATACTAAATATTATCCCAGTGTAGACAATATTGTGGCTACCACATTATGGATTTTGAGCACTTGGTGCTAAAATTTATTTTAACTATGACAAGAATCCTGAGTCAAGACATGTGTAAAGTTTAAAGTAGTCACTATTGAAATAAAGTAGAAAAAAGAATAAAGAGACTATGCTGCATATCTCCACATTAAATTGTTTAATAATGGATATCGCTACCTGTATGTGATGTGATCGCCATTCAGATCCGTGTTTTTGGCTTTAAGCCATGTTGCACTATCGCTACACCATTGATCTCGGTCAAAGCGGCTTATTACTTCCACATCCAACGGATGGAAAGTATTGTATCGCGAAAAAATAATTTTCAAAAATTTTTATTTGCCCAATCGCTTTAAAATGGCCGAAAACGCAAAAAAACAAAATTTGAGCAAAAACAAATTTCTTGTCTGTGTGTCTGTGTGTCTGTATGTCTGTGGTAATGTTTGTGGACACGATAACTTTCGAAAGACTTAATATATGAACTTGAATTTTGGTACACGTATAAATCGTGTAGGTATAAGTAGGTTATCGGGAAGGGGGCAAAATTGGGGGGTCACTACCCTTTTTGCAAATTTTTATTTTTTTATATTTTTTTCGTTTTAGTATGTGATTAGTAGTATAACTGCGAGTATTATTAGTTCTTATAAATTTTCGGTACAGCAAACTGTTTAGAAGATATTAGCAAAAAAGCGTCACTTAAAGAAAACGGTTTTTCTTAAATATCTCCGATGCCATCAGATAGGAAATAAAATTTCTCATAAAAAGTGTCTTAGAAAATTTATCCAGAATTTGGACATTTTCGAAATATTTCCAAAAAATCTAATTTGGACCCTGCTCGTACGATTTTTTAAAATTTTGGTATTATATAGAAAATCAAATTTCTTATCAGAAAGCGCTCTTGTAATTTTTTGTTAAGTTAATAATTTTCGAGTTATTTGGAAAAAAACCGATTTTAAAAATGTATATATTTTTGCCAATGTCACGAGGGCTGTTTGTCTTAGAAAAAAATGTGTAGAGAGAAAAATGCTCAAAACCTAATTACTAATCGTAAAGTATAAGAAATAAAAACGTAAATGGCATTTTGACAATTGGATGTGGAAGTATTGATTCAATTTGCAGCGGTTTTTTTCACTTTGCTAGTAAGTTTGTCTGTGCGTAACTGCAAAGTAAATAAAATATAATTTATGTAACAAACAGGCTTGGTTTGTCTTGCAAATAAATGATATTCGCTTTATTAAAGAGGGAGTTTTAGTGCATGGATGCAGCATAGTTCGCATATATGAAAAAAAAATTGAAATGTAATTTGAAGGATATGTACTTTTTTTAAATTATTTGCAAACAGAATGTTTCATGTACAACAAACGATATTGTTTTTGCCTACTTTTTAATAGCAAACTCTATATATTTGCACTAAATAGTTCTTCTTAAAAAATTCTAAGTCAACTTTGTATGCCATCGCATATATTTCACTTCAACTGTTTTTAAAATAATTACAAACAAATGTTAAAAAAGGTTTAGCCTTCGAGGTCTGTTGCAGCCTATTTCATTACGATTTTAAGTTTTCTTTTAAGTCACTGTAATTTCACTGTAATCTGGTATGGATTTACTTATAAGTTTTGCTTTAAACCTGGTCATTTTATACAGAGCGACATCAAATGACGTCTTCTGTAGTTATATGATTTCATCGTCTGTATATTTCAAGAGTTCTTAAATGATACCATATTCAGTACTTACTATTAATACTGCACTCTCAATAGAAAAATATTTAAACGAATCTTATACTCTCCCGAAATATGAACCTCTTTTAACACTTATTTGTGGTTATTTTGAAAATCGTGAACGGTAGGTATGTGTAAAACGTTCGATTTGTTTCGTATTTCGAGTTTTGGATTTTGCGGGTTTTTGGTCTTATCGATTACAAAATTAGAAATAATTTGTTGCAGAAATGACGTTTCGGTTCTTTAAGTTTTAATGGCCGTAAGATAGTGTTTTCGATTTGTACATGGTGGACAGAATATAATAATTTATTCCGGTGAATACATATCTTAAATGTATAATTTTGAAGTTAACTTTAATGGAAATACATAACACTTTAAACCATTAAACCAAAGCCATGTAATGTTTTATTGGAATTTGAAAATATAGAAGTATACAGGGCGTGTATGATTTAGCAGCGTCAGAAATTGAACATAAATTGAGTAAGAAAATAGTATTGTATGTTGTTTTGAAAGTATTCTTTGTAATTAAAAGAAAATAGTAAATATTGCGCGTTATTGTCCCAATTCAAATCATGATTTTTTTTGTAAATATGTTTTTTTTGTTAGTGATTTTGAAGCTTGATACTGAATATGCGATAGCGCAACAGTGTGATTAATGTAGAAGGCACGATAGAAGGTATCAACGTAAGGAGGAAGTCAAACTTTACACTCAGCAAAGCAGTTAAGGATGAAAGATAATTGACTTTTTTCATTGTTCTGATTCCTTTGGCATAGTTGATTCACAACAATACGTGTTTTTTTAACTGCAATGACTTGTAAATACTCTCACTTATGCACTTCAGCGTTGCTGACACGATATACCTCATATTAATACATTGGGAAATCCCTTTATGGAGCTGTAGAAAAGTGTAACGCCGCTACCGTCATTAACTAATCGATTTAAGCGACTATATCGTGAAATCTCCATTCTCAAAGTTGGAAGTCCGGCAAATATAGGCCGGTAGCCAAGGAGGCGCCACACAAACACTTGCCTCTTCTAAGGTCGATAGCTAAGACTGCGTTCTTAGCCTGGGCAGAGGAAATTTCGTGTTCAATCAGGTATTCTTCATACTTAAGTCCTTCCCTGTCCCCACTGTCGATCATAGGAGATCCTCGCACTGAACACAAAAAATAAGTCACGGTGATCCCGAAGACGGTGCACAACATTTTTCATTTTTGCCTTTCGAGCGCGAAAATCCTCGTGATCCGCATTGAACTGTTTTACCTTACTGTACCTTTTTTATCGCGTTCGCTTGCGAAAAACATTGAAAACAACCTTCAGAAGCTAATTTTCCGCGATTATCGACGTTCGGAATTCGAAGTGCCCGCTGATGTGCTTTGTAACAGCGGAACGTCGCGGGCGCCGGTTGATGGGGCACGCAGCTGTCACTGTTCAACGGACATTTCGAAGCCTACTTGACCCGCGGCTACTGCATGACTAATCGCGGGCCACAAGCAAACCAGCAATTGGACGGACGTCTGTTGCGAAAAGTGTTTTCCTATGCGTCGTGGCGACATGCGCCGTGGCGGTCTTATCATTTTTTTATAATTTTTCGTATTATATTTTCCATATTGATAATGGTAGGCCAGGACAATACCTATTTATTTTTTCTAATTATGCTGCCCAACTAGCAATTTATACTTTTATATTAACCAGACAAAACAATTTTTATAAAACAACGGCACTCATCTAAGCATTGTCACAAAGTTTATAGAATGCTTAAAGGCTCATCTTTACAAAACATTTTAGTTTTGTACCGTATTGTATAGTGGCTTTAGTAGGTGTTGTAGCAAAGTTTTAAAAATAGTTACTGAGGTGTTATAAAAATTACTATATAGTAGTTATTAAAATAGTTTTATAGCAATTTATTATAAAACAGCTTTATACATGTTGCCGTATTACTTATTATGCAACAATTCTGTAGCGTTCAGCGACTGCAAACGGATTTTTCAGTGTTACAACTGATTTGGTGGAAAAAGATTTTATTTCTAATGGTTCATTAAAGTGTCCAACCTATTCCTTTTCTATAAAATAAAACATATCCGTAGACCGAGATATATACCGTACGAGATGCTATAAAATGTGCATATAGTGTTGATTTTGTAGCCTCATGGTTATCCTTTACTAAACAAATTTTTCTATGAAATATATACATATATATCTATACAAAATTTTTAAGCGCTTCAAAAGTAGTAAGTATTTCATCAATATTTAAAATTAATACTTGAAAAATATTAATAATTTTTTTAAATCTTTTGTAACCTTAAATATACCTAGACTGCTCAAAAACCTCAATTTATAATCAAATTCCTTTATAAACACAACATCTCTAAATTAGGCTTCTGTACAAAAATAATTTTTAGTTTGCTTTACACAATGGCGACCATACATGCGTTTAATATCGGGACAATAAAATGGTTTCCGTTTTATAAAACACAGTTATCACAGAAGATTAACTATACAACAAAATTGTTTTCTTTTACATGGTCAAATCAAGCCTTAACAAAATAGTTTTATAGATGTTCACAAGATGATAATCCAGTGATGAGTAGCACATTTCTAATTAAAAAAATGACGTGTTCCTACTGGAAAAATTGTTTTATAAAAAGTTGTATCAACGTTTATAAAATGAGTATAAAACGATCCTTTACGCTGTTTCACAATTTTGCTGTAAAAAAGTTCTTAACACTTAACTATATATAACAATTTAATGTATTGAAGTTGAATACTTATAAGGGAAAACCTTATAAAACAAAATAGGTACCAGGGAACAATAATAAAACAACAATAAAGTATATAGGCATTATTATTTGAAAATTATAAAATAGTTTTGCTTATTGGGTGGGGTATTCACAATAAAATAAAGGTAAATAGTTTTTAAGATTTCAAAAGTTATTACTTGTATTCAAAAACTCAAGTCTGAGCTTTGCAGTGATTGGGTACTTACCACGTTTGATATAGCATTAGCATTTGTCCTAACAACAAATAATTAACTGAAACTAACACGTATTTCCGCAGTTCGAGCCGTTTTCTAGAAGGAAATGAAATACCTTTTGCATAAACTTCACGGTTTCTGACATTCTAAAAACAAAAACAAAAATACAGTCAGTTATATCGTAAGGCTCTCGCTGTCATTTTTGGCCTAACGCATTACTATAATTGCTATATAGGTACCTTCGAAACCCACTTTGAACTAGTGACTGACAATGAACCCTTCTCCAGAATTTCCATAAAAAAATACTTCTTCAAAGGATGCTTGCTTTGATACTCATCTTTCTTGTCTGGTTACAAATATTCTGAAAATTAAAAGAAATGGAATGATATAACCAAAATGTTATTTGCCTACATTTGGACAGTCTAAAAGTGCTTCAGTATTACATTATAATATTTCAGTTTACTAAGCGCTAGTCGTCGATAAAGTAACACATAAAATTCAAAATAAGGCCTGTTTACAAAAATTCGATTAAACGCCTAAATAGATGACTTAAGGTTTAAAAAGAGCTTTATTTTGAGACAATTGTAACAGAGAAGCCCATTACTGTGACGAAGATATGACCTCACCAATTTTTTTAAATTATCTAGGAATCCAGCTATCATGTCCTTTGGCATAAAAACAATTAAAATGGGCACAATTAGAAAAATGATTATTTATCAAATGCATCAAACCACGGACGTTCCAAAAAATTACATAGAGAACTATGCAAGCAAATGTTCAAAGTGCGACCAATTTACAATTTGATACACTTATTCGATCAATATGACGCCTCAAAAATACTGTTCAAGGGAGTAATGTCGGTTAAACCTGTTGGTATCATGTTCCTTCCGACTGCAGTAAGCACTTGTTGAATACCTTGAATTAAGGAAGATAGTTCCAAAAATAACAAAAACCTGGAATTGTATCAATCAAGGTTACCATCTGTAGATTCCAGTGAAACTAAAAGAATTCGCAATCTACAGATACTAGAATCTACAGATAATAACTTTCTGTCAATTGATACCAATTGCAATTTTGCTATTTTTTGGAATGGTTGATGTTCAACAAGTGCTTAGTCTATAGTCTCAGGTAATGGCAAGGTTAGCACATCAAACCAAATCTCATATACAGGGTTTCTATAAATGAACATGCCACGCGGGCGGCGTTGATTTCGAATTCTTTGTGCCGCCTTTTTGTAACTGCTGCCAAGCTACAACATGCACGGCGATAGCAAGCGGCGATAGTACTGAAGGTTACAGATCAATGTCACCCCACAGCTCCGAAATGTGAGCTTTCTGCAACCTTAAAGTTAATTATCTCACAAAACACTAAAGAATATGTTGAAAATTCACACTCCCGGGCGTTTTCTCATATTAAAATACATCAAATAATTAAAAAATTGACAGATGACAAGTATACGTCACTGTCCTGAGAGATAATTTCCATAAGCGCCCTGGATGCATGAATCATTTATAGAAACCCTGTATAACCTTTGATGCACAGATTCACAGTTCTCTTAAGCAAGCTTAGAAATCCTGTGCTAAAGACCTAGTGCTTTCTTCTTTATATTCTTTCGTTTAAATGCAGCTAGTTATTTAAGAGCTGTACAAGTATTCTGTACAGTACAGTAATATTCATAATAAACTATCCGCTAAGTTTACATTTGATAGTATCAGTAGTTTTAGGTATGGCTACGTACTTTCGTAAATAAAGAGGCATGTCAAAGGTAACTGAATATCAGTTATTGAAATACACAATCTTTTGATAACAGCAATAAAATTTGAAAGATTTTGAATGAAACTATGGATTTTTTCTACAATAGTTAGCACACAACTATGCTAATTTGGAAATAGAACTGTCAGTCTTATTTATTGTGGGTCTTAGGGGTAGGTAACGTACATTAGGTACAAACTGTATATCTTTGCCGTCAGAAGTAGCTAGAAATGACTTAGTAATTTTGGAATCCATTTTATGTAGAATCAGGTTAATATTTCTTGTCAGTGTTTAAATTACTGATAGCGTTTTTCAGGAAAATGTAATAATTTTATATAGTATTATGACGTAACTAAAAACGAAGAACCCAAATATGTCGACTGGCGTAAAAAAGATGCATTTGAATTATAAATACGAAAATGCAATGCATTGAAATCAAAGCGGTTACATCTTTTTAATTATACTTACCCGTGCGCAAATTTCTTAACAACAGTGTAGATAAAGACTAAAGGATCAACACCATTTTTTTTAAATTTTTGATTCCAATATTAACAGTCTTGCTCGTAATTTCTATTATCGGTACTAATATTTAGATTTCATTGCCTTCTAAACGCCCCTCTGGATTGTATAGTTTGATATTTCGATATAAATATTAGTCACCGAGATTGCAAATAAATTCCTGGAACCTTTTTTTAAGTAGGTAAAGAGATCACGATCGTTTAGTTTGTCCGTTTCTTTGATTTTGTCGTCAGTTTAATGCTTCCGGTTGACAATGGTGGACAACTATGAAAAACTTTTATAGTAGTAGCCGGAAGGGTAGGGTCATCACAAACGCATTGAACAATGCGTCGCTAACAATCGGCGATTCGTTATGTAAGGCAATCAAAGTGAGCTCTACGTGTATGCGTCGCATACAAAAGAAGATGGAAACGTTCTTAGGTCTTGCGGTTGACACTCTCAAACCTACATTCTTAGGCGCTTCGTAATAGTTGGAACGGAGATAAAAGTTTCTTAATGGAGAAATGGGAATGCGAAGAATTTTTTGTGGGACGCACAGATGGTATATCAACTATAAAAAGGGATTTGTTGTAAAAATATCAGAACTTGATTGCCCGTAATGACTTAATGAGTTAAGAAAGTGTTTGTTAAGTGTTGGTCTTACGGTTAAATTGCACCGATAAAATATTTTAATTGTAATAATAAAGTGATTAGTCACTCTTTATATATTGCTTATTCTGGGTGGGTATAGAACCCAATAATTAAAATTGTTCATATATTAAATGCCGCATGTGAGAAATACTTATGTATATAAAGTGTCAGCGGCCTCTAGTTCCTCTTAATATATAATATATAATGTAGTTAAAGAAGTTTGGATAGGATTTGATTATGCAAATTCAGAAAATATATTCTATATATATATATATTAAATTTACCATCTGCAGCGTATATTTTCAACCCAAAATTGGCAAAACAAGTACATTACGTTATTAGGTACAGATAGTTCAGTTTGAACACTTTAAAACAGGTATATACTTGATTTTTTAAACAGAACGGTAGTTATATTTTAGTCAGAAGTAAAATTTGATGATCTTCCGATCTTATTAATATATATTTGGGTTTGCCTGTAGTACCTTTCCAGATATTTGCGATACTCTATTATTTTTAGATGTCAAGAGTCTTTTACTAACAAACTAAGCAGGCCTTGTAATTGTTTTACAGCCATTTGCCATTACAGATTTACAAATGTCATTTTAGTACCATTTTTATATAATAATTAAGTAGTGATGAAGTTGTATAGCTGGTGACTTAGCAAAATAAAAATTATTAACCTGCGAATTAGTTGACATAGTCTTTGTTTTCGCTGAACATCAAGTAAATGATCTTCTGGCGTCCAGTGTGTATGCATAACGTTTTCCTGATTGACGCCACTCTTAAATAAAGGCTTTTAAATCTGTGCCCGAAATATCAGAATACATTTGTTTAATAAATAATAGAATAAGAATCGTCTGTGTATAGAATTAAGGAAAGAAAAAAGAAAAAAATCTATTAAAAACTATTGTAATACGATTTCCAGAAAATTAGTGTTTGTCGATTAGCCCTTGATAATAAGTAGGTCAAAAAGAAGATATTTTTCTGAAGTTTATTGTTGAAGCTACCTTTCATAAAACAGTTACTGTTAAGAGACATAACTATCCTTACTATATACGATGCGTGCTGTGTATAAGTGGTCTTTAAAACTTATAGTCGGGAATTCTAGAAAATTATGTATAAGTCCTTTTTTTAATTAATGTTTAATTTAGAAGTGCTTGAAAATAGCTTTTAATTAGTCGTCGGTTGATATGTCTACAATAGGAAGAACTGGTTCTGCCTATATACCAAATGCTTGGTAGGATGTTAGTAGAAAATTATATGGCGATGCCATCTATCAGCATTACACTGACATGATGACAAAGCCACCTAGATGGCTTAATGGGGAGTATTTCCTGAAGGAAGTGACCTATGTATTCTGCCAAGTTGGCATGCATCTGCATACGTCAACTTGACAGCAGGCCAAGAGTGAGGGATGGAGTCGAAAAGTTTTCTGGTAGTCGATATACGCAATATATAGAAATCTCTTTTTTTCTGCTTGCTTGAATATAACAACGTCGATGATAATTTGCTCATTGCAGTCTTGAGAACCTTTCTTAAATCCTTCTTGTTCTTTTGCGAGGATGTTAGTAGCTTTAATTTGTTGTGAAATGATGAGAGTGATAATGGATCTGATGATTTTATACAAGGTGGAAAGGCACGTTGTTGGTCTATAGTTGGCAGGTTTATTAGTATCCTGGTTTTTCGGTATCTTAAAGGTTTTCCCTGTTCTGTTCTGGTGTATGCATCGTGCAAGTTGTAGATGTACACTTTTGAATTGTTTGTACCAGTAATTCTGTATTCAATCGGGGCCTGCAGCTTTCCATTTGTCCGTTCGGTTGATAGTTTCGGTAACTAGGTCTATTGTCACCGTTATATCTGCTTCGACGTCAACCCCTTCATAACGTCTATACTCGTCTCTAATATATGGATAATCGATTTTGTAAGTTTTTGGTCGTGACCAAAGCTCACTCCAAATCCCTTCCACCTCATTATTTGTTGGCAGCTCTTGAGATTCCGAGTCGTGGTTTTTTGCCTAGGTTATTGTAAGACCTCTTTTCGTTAATTTCAAATGATTAGTTGTCACTTTTTCTTTCGAATGACTTCTGGTATCTTTCTGTCTTGTTGTATATACGAATAGCTTTTGTTTCTGAAGGTCCAGGTATTTGGTAAGCTGTTCTTTTGTCTTATTTTCTGACAGGGTTTTACTAATTTTTTTCGTCAACCTCTTACTTCTGCTTTCATTTAAGTATTGTATATTTATGTATTGTTTTCACTATTCTTATTTTCCATTTTTATTCTGATTTCTTACTTAACGCTGGTTTTGTGGTGTTCACTTGCTGCGGGACTATGAGTGTGGCAAGTATATGAGACAATAATGCACTTGTTCTAATGTAGTATTTGTTTGTATGTACGTAGGTAGGATAGAATTTACACTTTTGATCAATATATGCTCCATTTTACTATAACAAAGTTTGGGTATTGCGGGCTTTAAATTTGTTTCGCTGTCAGTCCATTTTGCAAGATTTGAGTCGAGTGCATCAATTAGTATGTATCGTTTGTTCGCTTCTCTTTGTGATTCTGTGTCTTCGCCGTGTGCGTGTGCCTGTAAAGTTTTTCGCGGTCTGTGTATGCGTTTACCATGCGTTGTTCGTGCGTTCGTGTGCAGAGGGAAGGCGTTCTTGATCATTTTTGGTCAATTGGTTTGCTACCTGTCTTTTTATGTCCTCGATTTCGGGTCTAGAGAGTCGATTGTTTGTTATGATTACCAGATTTTGATCTACCAATCTTCGTTCTGACATTTGTGTAATCTGGGTAAGATTCCAGAAAGTGACGACGCAGTTCGGGGTCTGTTGATCGATAGTGTTTCTAGTCTAGTTGATAATAATACATGACAAGTCAGTTCATCTCAGTTGACCACGTCATGCGTTGTCGGAGTAGTCCTGTTCGGGTGATTGCTGGCTAATTACCAGGCAAAACATCCTCGTGCAGATTTGTTGTTTGCTCGGATCTTGTGGTGCTCTATGCCAGGTTGGCACACTAGACGGTTCCGATCAGGTACGGCCTGATCACCTGAGCCGCCGGTATTGCTCCTTGTAGTTCTCGTAGCAGTATGTTGCACACCAAAGGGGTTATAAGCCTCATTGATGGTTTATTATTATTATTATTATTATTATTATTATTAAGCAGTATTGAATATTCGGAAATTAATTGAAGTGTTCCGAATAATATCAAGAAGTATATCGGCTATCTACACATCGAAGGCTACCAGCGTTACAGACTACGCTATATAAAGAGATTTTCAATTGGTCTTTGACATACAAGGTGCGGCAAAAAATTTCCCTATTTTCAGTGAGTCCGGTGGATGCAATGCGTATTTCATTGATAGACAACGTTCCATTCCTAGTGCGATCTCCGGATTTACGCCCGTGCGACTATTTCTAATAAAAATATCTAAAGCCCCAAGTTTTCAGACATCGTCCTTTACCACACGAGCTTTAAAAAACCCAATTCATCAAAGAATAGCCATTGTACTGCATATTATTCTTGAGAGAGTATCAATATGCGTTTACGACAGTACATTGTCAGCAGTGGGCCTCACCTACATAATATTCTTCTTAAAACAAAGTAAATTAAAACTTCCCTTGTTGTTTTATAACAAAAATCATTGTATCTACAATAGTATCTATCTTTTATTAGTCTCCTAAAATCGGGAATGTTCTTTCGCCGCACACTGTACTATTTATGGTGATCTTTAAGCATACGTAGAATGAAATTACTTTTTTACTCTAAGTAGGATTTATTTGTTCCTGATGACATTAGAAACAACCAAATGGATGATAAAAATATACACATACAGATACTACATAAAGTGCTTTAGAAAAGAATGGCTCATTTAAAACGTAACTATAGTTTTTCGAGTTGTCGATACTAGAGTTTTAACAATATGTATTTTCAAAACAATACTATTACGTGCATTGATACTGTACTGTATCTCATCGTTGGAAAAAATGTGGTCTATGTTTTAAAATAACGTAGACGAAATGTTTAACGTTATTATCGATTTTAATTGATTTGTAAATTTTCGTGTTGCTGAAATTGGAAATCTATCAGAAAAAGTAAGAATAGCAACGAATTAACAGTAACACATACTGTATAAATACAGATTAAAGTTAAAATCTAATGACATCTATGTGATCCTGTCGATCCATCCATCCATCGACTACAGTGTTCCTCGTATCGTGTTTGTTGTACTTAGCATAAATAGTATAATAAGGTGCTATTTACGCACCTTTTTATCGAAGTTAAGGCCACTTGCGCAAATAGAGGTATCAGGTGTACGTGTTATGCAGGTAAAAGTTTTTTTCTTGAATATACTTGCCTGGTTTTATTTTTCAGTGCAGAATAACAAAAGCAGCAAATTTTATACGGTTGGGTAAGTCACCTTGAGATCGAAGGAAAATAATAGATTACTTKATGTTTTCGAAGGATAAGGGATACAGAAGTTCCGTAACGTGTTCTCTTATGTAATGCTCATTAGTTTGATTTTAGAAATCTTGATCTCAAAAATATTTCTTTATATCTAAACAAATTAAATATAAGTAATTCAGTTTGCTGTTAAAATCAACGATATGCCATTATAGTAGAACTGTAATACATGGTACATTGTAATACTTGTTTTGAATGCTAAGAAAAAAGAAAGAAGTGGGTTAAGAGTTCGGATTTAGTTTATCAATTTGCCGTATTACTTAGGTACTTACCTGCTCCCATTTTTTATTATAATTTTATTAAATTATAAAGTACTAAATCATAAGGGTTAGGATGATTTTCGTTTCAGAACTTAATGCGCCCAAAAGAATTATTTGTCAACAAAAATATGTTTAGATACTACTTTCCAAATTAGCATGATTTTGGCCTAATGATTAGTGAAAGTCCGCTTTCCCAGTAAGTATTAAGCAAATCTGGGTCAATTATCATCGTTTGTAAAAAATTACTGCTGATTTACGATGATTTAAATTGACATCTTATTTACCTTCCATCATAAAAGTAGACAACAACTCTACCGCAATCATAAATAATGACGAAGGCCTTTTTCTGATTGTTTTGCGAATGAAACTGCATTGTTTACATTATAAAGTAAACAGTCAATGCTAACAGAATGTCCTCAAATTTCATACGCGTTCAGGTGGAAATTCACATGCATTCAAAAAAGCAAAAAATTGCGGGTCACGGTTCTAATTGGCTCATTTGAGTTTACAATAGTCTTGCTTATTAGACAAATTACGGCTAGAAAAACTGTTTATTGAGGTGACCACGCTTGCGGTACCGTGAATAACATTGACATTATCGGTTACAACAGCAGTGCATCATGTATTCGTAGTCGTCGCAAAGTCCGTGGCCATTCAAGGGACACTGGATGAAGCTGGCACATCTTACGGGAAGTACATCTGAAAAAAATATAACTTGGAAATATTAACACTTTCAATGATATATGTAAAGTATTTTCTTTTATCTTCAGACTCAATATAATAAGGCCGTCATAGTCATTTGCGTGACTAATTCGAGGTTTTCTAGGCTGAAAACGTGCAAATCAGATACTTTCTGGACATACACAAAGTGCAATGTTCAAAGAATGCACTAATTTGTACTAAACATATAATGATTGTTCCTCATTTTCGTTACCTTTGTTAAACACCACAATTGTTTTTTACGATTAATTTCCGTTTTCCATATCTTTCGTTTGCTTTATTAAACTGGGGAGCATAACTCATCCTGAATTTGAAGTTTTTCCTCGTCAAATGCAAACGTAAATTAATGTTACTAACAAGAGGGATAAAAGAAACAAAAATAACAAGAAGTAGACTATTCAGAGTCATTTATTAACAGTTTCTGTAATTTAATAAAATATTTTTTTAATTGGACTGGTGCACAACTATAGTAAATTAATAATGAGTTTGACCTCCATTTTTTTTTATTTGCTCAAAAATTCTAGAATTCATGCTTCCAACCAAATTATTTGATATTCTTGGTTCCAAAATGGCCCAACCTCTTCTAATGAATATTTGAGTCCATTTATGGTGGCATACTGTCGGTTATCCGCATATACTCGTCAAACTAAGATACCCCAAAGGTTTTCAACTGGGTTCATGTCAGGTGAACAAGAGGGGCACCCTAACAATTCGACATTTTGGTTGGCAAACCAAGCCATCGGCTCTTTACTGACATGATTGCTCGTATTATCTTGTTGGAAAATTAAATCTCGTTCGTAATTGTTATTTAAAAAAAGGCTTTAAATTTGTCTCAAGAACTACTACTCTCGACTGTTCATTCGTGTTGATGGGTAAGCCATGATTTTGTAAAGGCACCATATACCATTAACGTACCACCTCCAAAGTTTCGTTTTGAAAAGTATTCAGGTTCTCTCCTCAAATCTCGCCAATAACAATTGAAACCATCTGGATCAACAAGATTATTTTTTTTCATCAGAAAAGATAATCTGAAATTTAAGAAAAAAACAACATGGTTTAATTCGAGGTTTAAATGTAAAGTTTTGGTTTACATTTTCCCAATTTCTATTTATTTTCTTACGAGCAAATTCCAAACGGGCTGTTTTATGGCGAGGAAGAAGTTCTGGACATTTTCTTAGTTTTCGGCGTACAATGTTTTCACTTTTTCAGAACCCCCCTATAGTCCATTTTGAAACATCAAGCCTGCACTCTTGGGCAATTCTTTTTCGACTTCTGAATATGTCGCTCGCTGTAGCAATAATTCTTCTTACAGCTCTGGGCGAAATTTTTTTCTTGGGGCCACCTTTCTTGCTTGTGACACACTGTTCAGGGTTTGCAAATAATTGGCGACAACTTTACGAGACCGGTTAATTGGGTATTCAGTGAAGTAAAAATTACGGAATTCAATATAGTTTCGTTACTAATTGTAACATATGCAAATAGTTCCATATTTTGGTTAGTATAAAAAATGTATTTAAGTACGTGAATATTCAAGTCAAAGTTGAACTATTTTAAAACGCCCTCCACAGGATGTGACGACTTAACTGTAAACGGAAATATGCAACTTGGCAACAGTGTTACTTTGCATTCCTTTGTGTCTGTCAAATCACGGTCTGATGTCGGGCGTCAGACAAGCTGATTGTAGTAAACACACGTGGTTTTCTAAACGTTATCATCTTGTGCCGGTGTTGGATTTGTTTTGTTAGTTTTTGATGATGCTTAATTAACGCAAGAACAACGAACGATAAACAAAAAAACAAACACAACACATAAAAAACGCGTTTACAGATGATTCAGTTCAGCTGTCACTCTACTGTCAGTGGTCAGCTGCATAATATGTTGCTACATACTCCGATTGTTGTTTATCCCTCTCTTTTCAACACGGTACAACCAGATTGTTCACTTATGACGTCACAACGGAATTCCTTAATTTATATTAATTAATATCTCAAGTTCTAGGCAATATTGAAAGAAATTAAAAAAAACACGAGGTCTTATTTCAATTGGATCGTTCGGAATGTATAATAAAAGAAAACGCTGAAATACCCAATTCTTTGAGCAATTTTTCGGCGACTAAAGCCTTCATCAAAAAAAGCAAGATTTTGCATTTTTCCATGTCACTCACATACCTTCCACGAGGCATTTTTAACACAATCGTTACAACACAGTGACAGCTAATAATAACCAAATATAGGTAAACAGGTTTTTGACATTCGATCACAGCCAGCTAAAAGTGTTTTTAAGTGGCGCAAATTTTAGAAATAATTTAATTAAGTTATGGAAATTATTAATAAATTACTTTAAATAGTCCGGTTCCTATTATTTAATTTCTTTTATCCTTCTTGTAAGTTAGTGCCAATTCACAATTAACGTAATACGTAATATGCACGTAATACACTAAAATTATTGAGTTATATGAAATTATTGCAACTGATACATACTCGTTTTTACGTACAGTTATTGTGAACACATTCGTAAACATGCATGAGCTTTATTTTGACGTATTACAGAAATTTGGTTACGTACGTATTACGTATTATGTTAATTGTGAATTGGCACTTTTAATAAATTACATTTACATTTGGTCAAGAAAAACTGATAGTTCAAGGTGGGGCTATAGTTATGCTTCCCAATGTAATTGCCATTTATATAAACTGTAAAATTTAAAGACATTCACAGCCTATGAAAAGCGTAGTATACGGTTTTATTTTGAATTTTCTAATTTTTCTACAATTTACTAAATCCTTGTTCGATTTGTTTGAATTTGCATTGTTAAAAATAATTTTGTGTTTGCAATTTTTTCAACGATACCCAGAAAGACGCCGTTAACCAAAAGGCAACAGTATTTAATAGATTGAATATAAATATTAGAATGTACACGGTTATTTTAATAAAAATAGATGAAGTTATGTAGATCGTGTGCCTGTAGACACACCAGTCTGATAATACTAACAATATCAACCACTAAAAGGTATAGAGTGTTAAAAAATATTCGTTTAAAGCTTACAAAATTTATTTACTTGAATGGTGGAGCTATCGTGAGAAGATTAGTACGGAGCAAAGATTTAGATTTAGAATAATTTTTTATGAACATAAGTTAAACGGGGACCGTTACGTAAATTTATTACAAACACATTTTGAAGAATATTTAGATGGTATTGAAGAGAAGCTACAGACTTTGTTAGCGCAGAATTTGACCACTAGTGGATTGGTAATCCAGGATATGTTTCCTACCAGGTCATCTGATTTCACACCACAAGACTTCTGTGGGGTACAGTACAAATAACGTGTATTCTCTAGCGTTGCAAGACATCCACCATTTGAGAAGCAGATTCTTACATAATCGTTTTGTTTCTTTGACTAGAAATATTCAGTACACATGTACACATCGTATAAAAAATAATGGATGTACATATGTGTAACACAGAATGGATATATTTTTGAACACTTGATTTAATGTTGTGTGTTTTTTTTAGTCGCTTTGCAAACTACGTGTTTAAATTAGTCTATTGTGTTTCTCCATTTGCTATCATACGCCAGTCGATTACGTTATTTTTCCATGAATTACGATTGTCAACGAACCATATATTCCTTGAATATACACTTCGTTTGGTAATGTAGAATTTCTGTTCTATTACTTTTTCAACGTTGTGCTGTCAGTTGCTAGAAACATTTTGTAGAATGTTTCTGCCAAGATTTTTGCTGTTTAAACCAACTGATTAACGTCAACAACTGTTTTTTCTTTAAACTACGATTTTGTGTGCCGGCAGAATTTTTACGACAAACAGCGGATTATGCAGTGCATTGTTTTCTTTTACATTAAAACCAGTATTAAATTAATAATTTATATCAATATCTTACAAACAAATAAAATACAATTATAGTCTTTGTTCGATTTTTTTTTGTTGATAAACCCATATAATATAGAATATTATGTCGGCCAAATGGTTATAACGCGGTTGCGCTACCAACAACAAATGGTTTCAGAACGTTTTCTAAAACAGTTTGCTCAATTTCGCCAATAAAAGTCCAGGTATTAAGCCGGAGAATTGTTTGTGTTTTATCAGCACAAACTTTCGACGTAACGAACCCGAAAGGAAATAGTCGTAGGTATAGCGTTCGTTGTTAAAGTTGTGAGATTCCGACAGCACTTAGTGTCAGCATTGCCGCAGATCACACGACCAGGAAAATGTTTCAACGAACTGAAGGTTCCTCTAGTTGCATAATGAGATGGTGTTATCCTGCTCAACCCACAATTCTTCCGGGTTTCTATCATTTAATTGTGTCCACAAGAAGTTGGATGTGAAGTCGCAATATCGTACTCAATTACAGCTCTGCCAAAGGCATTACGGTGCAATAATTATGTCTTCAGTCCACAATCAGCATCAGTGGTTCTTTATGAGTGGATTGGTTATTAGTGAACAACTCGAGTATTTTTAGTGACTCGAATCAATGAATTGTGCATATTCATCAAATCATTCAGATGAAAATAAGATTCATCATTACACGCGATGTTATTTGCAAAATTGCTATTCGTTGTTTGGTTTTCTATCATTCAGTCGGTGAATTGTATCCGTGGTCTCTATTCAGGATATTTTGAGTTAACGAAACTTAATAGGGGTGACGAAGAAGATCATCGTTGAGCATTCATGGAATCTGCTTATGTTAATGTTTAGTTTTAACGAACGACGACGTATTGATGAACCTGAGTTCTTGAAATTATATCTATGGATGACACTGTTATATAGAACTATAGACTTGGAAGTATTTCTTTACCCACAAGTGAGGATTCATGAAATGGAAAATGTTTACCAAAAATAGTGCGTTTTTTCACTATCGTCCACTCAGTGGCGTAGCCAGAAATGTTTCTTGGGGGAACAAGAAACAAGAAAAAAACCAGAAGAGGTGTGACTTAAATTTTAATGTTTAATTTGCTAAAATGTTTATTGTACAACAAACCAGTAGTTTGCAACAAATTTGTATGTTAAATGTAAAAAAGCTGCTATTCCATTATCAAATTAATTTAGTTCCTGAGGGGGGGCAATTGCCCCTCTGCCCCCCCGTGGCTACGCCACTGCGTCCACTATACCTTCTAAATGGTTATAATGACATTAAGTAATAGTAAAGGGGCGCTCTTATTTAATTTAGCGATTTATGGAAAATAATATAAAAAACTATAGATTACAAATGTAGAATACTATAATAATTAGTATAGTCAAATTAAAAACACATAAAAAAATCGACAAGGGCATTTTTAGCGGGACAGCTTCTATTTAACCGTTTTATTTTTAATGCGTTACGGAGCCAGCTGTGTTTGTTTGTAACTTATGCATTCTAGTTTCCATTTTTAGCATATTAAATATACCAAATGTATTTATTTTTAAACACTACAGAAAATGTATGGAAATTACCGCTTTGAAATATATCCAGTTAATAATATTTAATCAAAGTTATATCTTATGGATAAGCATATTATGCTTTATATATTATTGGTTTAAGGTATAAGGAATTAGTAAATGACCAATCTAATAATTTCGATATATTAAAATGTGTTCTTTAATAATATTTCGTTTATTTTTCAGTTTATAGATCTCAATTTCGGTACGTAAGGCTTCAAAACAAATGTATTAAAATTCTAGTACTATCAAGCGTTTGGGTAATATTTTGTTTACCATAGCTTTATTATAATTTATTATATTACTATTTATTATAATTTATTTTAATTTTAAGTCTTTATCGAACATTTTTATTTTATAGATTGACAAACTAGAATGAACTTAATATGACATTTACAATTTTGATATTAATATAAAATGTACCTTTGAGTTTGTTCCTTTGATATTATTGTGTATTACTACAGAACAACATAAACGTAAAAGACAATTTTTGGAAATGATACATATACAAAAAAAAACCTAAATACATGTGTAAACGACAGGACTGACATACAAGGACTAAGTAATACATACAAGACTATCATTTAAACACACACTCTCACCATCACCATCAGCAAAGGAACACACTCAAAGGTACATTTTATATTAATATCAAAATTGTAAATGTCATTTTAATTTCATACTAGTTTGTCAATCTATAAAATAAAAATATTCGATAAAGACCTAAATTATAGGTCGAAACGTCATATTTATACATAAAAGTGTCTTTAATTTAATAAAAACAGGAGCCAGAACTTACAAATAAGTACATTAAGAATAATTAAGAAGAAAAGGACCCCACAAAATTAACATCAATATCTATATTAAAGGAGATACCTCGCACCCACGGGGAACACCCATTTTGGACGCTACATATAATTTATATAGGGTGTGTCACCTAAGACGGGATGGACTGCAACTGAGCTAATAAGTTTAATGCAGTAGCTAACCATGAAAATCGCGTCTTTTTATCTCTTTTTTACTCTTAGGAATGTTCGGCTTTTCCCAGCACACTACAAATGCAAACATCAAAAAACTTCAAATGTGAAAAAAACGGCGCAAAATAGAACACGTGTCATTAAAAAAGTGTCCTTTAAATTCGTTAATGCAAAAATATTACGAGGTGTACTATTAATACGCCTTGAAAATGGATTATATTATATCCTGTATTATGCAAAATAATTGTATGGCGCAAATAGCTTGATTTGGTACAGCTTTCATTTGAAACGTTTTTTCCAAAATTCTTAGTAGTACTCATTAGTAATTTTTGTTTCCTTTGCGTAGTAATCGTTTTGTTTTCCATACTATTCACAATTAGCTCTATAGAACTTGTTAGACTACTAAAACTATCGGAATATTAAATATTAAAATGAAATTCATAAATGCAGGATTGTGCTTACTATTTTTGTTTATTTACTGTTATTTTACGTAATAATTAATTAAGGATTGCTTACGTGCTTACCAAATAATCTGGCACATCCACAACAGTATCCATGAATTATAGCTGGATCATCGTCACAAAAGTGCTCCGGACACCCTCTGCAAATGGGCCCAATCCCCAAAAACGGAATATGCACTGTGGTAGATTATAATTATTATAAGTTCGATTGATACTTGAAATTTATTGGTGTACTTACATCTCAACGACCTTTTCGGTGGCTGGTGCGGGTGACTGGACACATAAATTAAAAATGAGCATAATACTAGTACAAGTGGGATTGTGGTAAGGCTTCTAAGTGCTACCATATTTGTTTACGTACTTCCTAATTTCGTTAGGACTGCAATATATAACTTAGGTAATCGGTTAAAAAAATTCCAAGGTCTAGAACACATTAAGATATGGGTCGTTGGCATCGCCACCGAAAACTTAGAAAAAATGATCAATTAACGGAAAGGAATTAGAGTTAATGACCCTAAACAGTGGTCAATTACAGGCGGTAATTGTTTCTCGAAACTCGTAAGTATTAAAAATGGAGCTCAGGAGCAAGTTAAGTGTTTCAGTAATAAAATATGCCAATAAATTTAACAATTAACATCTTTCTGGTACTTCAAAATTTCCTCTTCAATGGTTCAACGGAAGCAGACTAGATGGCGCAAGCTGTTCTGAAATGTGGTAAAACAAATTTGAAATCTGACGTTTGTTCAGTTTGTTGATGGTTATGATTAGTTTGGGATAAATATACATCAAATCTTTGTTGCTACAGTGGGAGAACCTGTAAAGAACATTTACCGAAATGGGTTTTTTAACAGTATTAAAGAAAATGAAACAAAAAGAAAAAGAAATGAGGATTTTAATGCTGTAAGTAGAAATCGCTAATTCTAACCTAAATTTAAACACATGAGACAAATATTCCGGTTTCTTTTGTTTTCTTTTTATCAACAGAGGGTTGGATAATGCAGGAAAAACAACGATCTTGAAAAGATTCAATGGTGAAGAAATTGATACAATATCACCCACCTTAGGATTCAATATTAAAACTTTAGAACATCGTGGGTACGTTGCGTAAACCATTGTACGAATATCTTTGTATACTAAGTGCTTTTAGTTTTAAATTGAACATGTGGGACGTAGGAGGGCAAAAGTCCCTACGTTCATATTGGAGAAATTATTTTGAATGTACAGATGGTATCATATGGGTGGTGGACAGTGCCGATAAAAGGAGGCTTGAGGATTGTCGGAACGAATTGCACATATTGCTCCAGGAAGAGGTACATTGATTAGTTATCTTTAGTAGTTACTAGTGCATAGATCGGTGGCCTTTAGAAAATCAAGTGTGATATATTTTAGTCCAAACATTACCCATAGGTATGCAGGTACTTATATATATCTTTAAGTTAATAGATTAATTTTAGTGTGCTAGATTTTAAATTTTTTAAGCGCTGTACAAAGTAGCCTCTAAAAGTTAGAAAAAGGAAACATTTCTTACAAGACTTGAAAATGACAATTGGTAGAACGAATAACACTTAGTGTTAGAAAAAGTTTTACGGGACTTCATGTTTTTTAATGAAGTGTCAGCATAAAATAAACGGATAAGTCTCGAGCAAAGAATATAATTAAGTTAAACTTGAATTGGCATTTCAAATTAAAACTTAGCTATTCATATGTGATCAGATGACCACGCAGAAAGGCATCCATTTGCTTTGTTCATGTGGCGTAATTCAATTTCGTTTAATAGAGTTTATACTGTGAAGGTGTTTTTAATGGTGGTACCTACTTAATCTTATTGTAGGCGGTTTAACAATTTAGTAAAAATTAATGTCTGCTGTGGCATATTTATATTTGGATGGGGCCAGAAAATTAAGAACTCCAGCGGTTTTTTTCTGGCATAAACTGGATCATTTTGTGTAGTGTATTTGAGAATTAAAAAAAAACATCCAACATCCAAAACGAAAAGTATCGTTAACATATCTGGACTAACATAATACATTCTTCATAATTCCATTATTCATTAAACTTTTTCTTCAAAATTCGACAAGAAAATTTCGGCCAAGATTCATCTCTTGGTATAGGTACATCGGACAGTTAGGTAGAGCCAGTAAAAATAGGAACATATTGCAAATATAAGCTCAAATAACGGCACATGTTTTGCTGAGCATTGCATAAGAAATAATCATTGCTTAGATCAAAACATTGTGAAAGAAAAGGTAAAAAACTAAACCTTTTAAATGTTTGTAAATTATAAAAGCACAACCTTAAGAAAACATATAGTAAACACTCAATTAGGAATCTCCACATCCAATACTTTTTTGATATTAACGAAATTATTGAACCTAGGTGAGAGGTTGTTATAACTAAATCTTATAACCTCTATAAGAAAAAGGTATGTGAGTATACTTTTGATGCTCTTTGAAAATTATCGCTTGTGGTCATAACAATCATCAGAGCTCTGTGATAAATCTTGTTAACTAAAGTACATTTAAAACAATCAGCTTATCTCCAAGCTATCTAATTAATTCAAAATGTTTCACAGTTAGTGCACCTTTGAAACCGAAAACATTAATTTATTTTGGTAATTTTATCTATTTGCAGTGTGTTTAGTTTTGTTCAAGGATTTCTTTAACATTGCTGTGCATATGCCTGTGTAATATTACATTCAGCAACCTACTATATTTTGTTGGATACACATCTCCATTAATCAATATCAAAGATGAAACTGTAAGAAATATGTTGCCAATTACCCAGGGAAAAAACAAAGCTAAAATTGTTTGGTTTGATCTGCCATTTTTGGGCAAAAACGTGTTATTTTGTCTCACTCATCAATTGTGATACTGTAAGTTGTTTAGATGCTATAGCATCACAGACATATTGGACTCGGAATGAATAATACTGTGCAGTATAACACTAGTCTTACCTTGAAAATCATTGAAATAATGTAAATTCGACAATATTTTTCTTATTGTTTTTTTTTAAAGAATATATCACCAGACCTAGAACTAAGCAAAGCCAGTTAACATGTAACTACATCTMCTTTATTATTGCACAGATYCAAGCATATCATTAAAAGAGAATGGAAGTAGTAAACAGTTATGGTGATATCGAAGTGAAATGCTTGGTATTTCTGCTTTCAATATGAGTTACTGAAATCATAATTGCAGTTAGCAGTGATTGATTTAGTAAATAACCAAGTAGAAGTTCTTGCAAATTACCCCTTAACAACAAAAAGCTTTTAGTGACAGTGACTAAAAGATTTTCTTGGTTACAGTTTAATAAATTTGCAAACTTTATAAGTTCATTTTGAAGCAGAATAATATAATATTGATTGCAAAACATCAACCAACGTTACAGAACTCTGATTTAGAACATAGGAGCATAAAAATAATGGTTTTAATATATGCATTATTTTTAAAGTATTGTATATTGACAAATAAAACGTAGCAGTCCATTATTTCATCACATGTACTGAGCAGAGAGTTGTATTAAATTTCTTAAACTGATGTTAAGGTGTAGTTTATTACTGGAGGACCATATAAATTAAATATTTATGCACTTACATAATTTTATACAAACTGACCTAGTTCTGATTATATTACCCATTTCCAGGTAATTAGCAAAGGTAAATGTTTTACAATTTTTGTGTAATACCTACATCATTTAAAAATATGAATAATAAAGGTACTTAAAATTTTTATATTGTTATAATTTCTTTATGATAATAATTTTCACAGCCTGAGTTATAGTTCTCGGCATTAATTTTTAATTTTGTTAAAGTTTTAATAGGCTGTTTTTATTCTCTTATTATAATTTTTAGTTTATTAGGTTCATATTTTTAATAACATTCATAACTGTTTTAAATAGGCAGTGACAAGTTTTTTATTGTTTTACCTCATTTTTCTGCTAACATATACTTAATTACTGCAAGAAGTTTGACAAAATCATATGAATATATTAGTTTAATGTAATTGGATATGGATGACCACATTTACCTCTAGATACAATTCTGCCTAGAATGATTAAAAATTAAATTAAATCGTTATGAAACCCTCTGGGCTAGTGCTTAAGAAGTTTAATAAACTGGTTATTTGCTTAAAAGTTTTCCAAGCACATACTTAGTTATGTTTTAGTAGTAATATTAGTTAACACACATTTTTGTGTTTATATATTCAGGTGATCAAATTCATACCTAAAAATCACATAAGATTCTATAGTTGCTTATTGCTTTACCATTATTATGTAGTTCATCTCTCTGACTATCTATAAACTTTATGATAGTCCATGGTCAGGATTGGATTGCACGCCAGTAAAAATTTAGGGTACCATTAGACTATGCACTAATCAGTATCAATCACATACTTTACAAAACATTTATTATTTTAGAGGTTGGCAGGTGCTACACTTTTAATATTTGCTAATAAGCAAGATCTACCAGGTGCCTGTTCTGCTGAGGAATTAAAAGAGGTACGTAATTCATTTGGATACCAAAAGTTTTAAATAAAATAAATAAAATACTTTATTTCCTAGATTCTTGAATTGGAGAAAATAAAAACACATCATTGGCAGATTGTGTGGTGTAGCGCAGTAACTGGTGAAAACTTACTACAAGGGATAGATTGGTTGATAAATGACATAGCTGCTAGAATATTCACCTTAGATTAAAATCTAAAAGTAGTTTACTATGTGATATAATTATATATGTATTTATTGATGCTGTTAATTTGATACTGAATGATAATATATAATTTTAAAAGCCCAACATTCTGAATTTTCGGTATTTTAGGCCATTGCATCTACATCCTGTTCTGCCATGGATATTTCATCTCGAATTGATGCGCCATCACCTTCGTTTTCGTTACCGGCTCCTTCTGGAGCAGGCTGTACTTCTTCAATACCTTCACCTTCAGCTTTTGCCTCATCTGGTACAATCACAGTTTCTTCTGCTCCTTCAACTGGCAAATCTGCCCCCTCTTCTGCTTCTGGGGCATTTTCCTTACCATCTTCAGTGGCCACTGCTCCTTCTTGTTGTTCTTCAGTTCCCTCTGTGGTAGCTTGCTTTCCATCTTCGACACCTTCTGGACCAACTTCACCACCTTCTGGACCAACTTCACCACCTTCTAGAACAACTTCACCTGTTTGCTGAAGCTGTTCTTCGGTAGGTTGTCCTTCTACAGGAGGACCACCATCTTCTACCTGTACAGGTGCAGCTTCTGTATCTTGTGGAGCACCTTCAGGCTTTTGTTCTGCTGGAACTTCAGCAGGTGGAGGTTCTTCTCTTGCACCTAAAAGTGGTAGTCCCTGGTTTTTTAGTATAATGCATATAATATACAATACAAAGTCGATTAGTTTGAATATAGTAATATTCAGACAGCGGTCAAAGACAGCTTGTTTAATTTGCCTGATGTACATGTACACGCGGGATAGTTTCTAAAGCAGGCATTTTTGATCTTGGTATCCAGCATGTTGGGTAACGGTTTTTTTTTAATGATTTGGGTACAATCAAGTGAAAATCACGAAAATATCCTAATATAATGTGCTAGGGCAGTTTTTGTACTTATGTTACAAAAGAAATTATTGTGCAGGCATTTGGCTATGAAAATGGATGTTCATAACTAATGATGCAACAGCAAGTAAGCATATAACATGTATGAAATAAATATGTTATGAGGGCTCTATTTTTCAGCCACCATTTATATAAAAAAATATTTTATTAAAAGTTTAGCACAGTTTTACTGATTTCTCTACAAAATCAGCAATACCACTGAAGTATTTGTTATACATGATACTTTCAGATGCTGTCTTCAAGGAACTGTGCCGCCTACTACTACTCTCGGTTAAGTATATTTTCTGGAGCTTTTCGTTGGTTGCAAAGGGTTATCTGCTTAACCATGAGGGAAGAACAACGATAACAAGGAAGGTTTATTATGAAACATGATGTTGCCTGCGACAAGTGTTTTACTAGTAGAATAAACATAGAGGCATGCTTTCGTTCGGCCAACGTGACGATCTTTTGAAACAATTCAATTGTGAAATTTTCGACCATTCATTGTATACTATGGACTTGGCACACAACTCTTCGTTATCGAAATATACTTGACCGAGTTGGTGGCACAGTTCCTTGAAGAGGGGTCTAAAAGTCTGTGTCATGATATGCCAAATGTTTCAATTGTTTTGGAAATTTTGTAGAAAAACGAGTAAGACTACTCAAATTTTAAATAAATAATTTTATAATCTTATTATTATAATTCATCGGAGGTTGAAAAAACTAGTCTTCATAATTTTATTTGGAACGCCTACTGGCATTTCGAATGTGACATCAACATAATTTTTTTACACAGCAGTCCCAAATATTTAATTCCAGAAATTAAATTAAGTACAAAATATTCAAATTGGGATTGAAAATGAAGAAACCTTATGAGTTTTTTTTGCAAAACAAGAAACAAGCAGTTGTTTATTTGAATTATTAATTAATTAGTAATATACCCAGAATATTGACATTTTATTCATTTCAAGTCAGATGAAGTTTATTTAAGGTGTCCTTGTTGTGGTTAACACTTCTTTACTGTATGGTTCAAAACGGAAACAAAAATTTCATTGCATTTAGCATTTATTAATTAATGAATGAATAAATAAATCCTGTTTTCTGTGTGACGTTAGCAAAGTGCAAATTATAGATCCTACAGGCATATATTATATATACCGAGAAAAGGATGGCTTGCAAAACTACAGAAAAACCAATGACAAAACCAAAACGGAACGAGAAAACTTAACGACAAAATTGATATGGAAAAAACGAAAGTAATACTATTAAAAAAAATACCCCGTGTTTGTAAAGTCATGGTGCACTTTTGACCAATCACAGGAAAGCAACAACAGATAGAAATGTGAAATTTTCACTAAACGGAAGAAGAATTCCAATTTTTTCACACCTATTCAATGCAATTTTATATGGTTTCTATTTGTTGCCCTACACACATAAAAACTAAACGATATGGAAGTTCTTCCCACATACGGTTAAGGACGTCTGTGATTCTCTGTTCTACGTGATTAATGTCATTGATATGTTCCATGTATACATGTTTCTTCACATAACCCAAGAAACAAGAAATAAAAGTCTTAAGGGCGTCACGCGTCAGATGCTGGGATTGTGGTGGGTACAGTTTGACAGAATCTCTGCACCGTTAGGGAATGTATTGTTGTATCCAGAACTCACGCACAATGACGGCATGTTGTTGCGTCATCATCTGCGTGCATACCACGCTACTGGACTACTGAAACTCGGAAGGTTTCCCGTTCCTTTGGTTTCAAGGTTTCACATTTCTACCTTCAATTGTTGCTCTCCTGTTACTGGTGAAAACTGCACCACGAATTTACAAACACATTTATAACAACTGTAATACTATTTATTCAAAGGTCGGAATTTAATTAAAAACTTAAAGCGGCGATTGTGATTTGTCAGTGTTTATCACTAACCACCAAGGATACTGCATTTACTAGGGGTGTTGATAAAGTGGTTAGCCTAATATAGACAGGCTTAAAATTCTTAACTAAAACTTTTTGTTGCTCATCATAATCCCTCCCATTTTGTTTATTCAAGTTTTCAGATTGTATGCAGGCACGGAACGAAAACGGAACGGAAAATTTTTGTCTTAAAAAACAATCCAATTGCTGACAGTGGCATAAGTAAGGAGGGCAGGCATCATGGAGCGTATTGCTCATGCTCATGTTGTGAATCTCCTTACTTTGTAGTTTTTATGTACAGGTAAGTACTATGTGATAGCTCGGTATTAGATTTTTTTCTTACAGGCGTCTAACATCCTTTTTTAAATCTGGCGTTTGTATGGTTTATTGACAACTCTGAGAAGTCAAAATGTACATAATATTGCTATGGGGTTCTCCGACAGGCCTTAAAGGCCTGTTTTGATTATTCTTCTCCATTGTTCTCAGTCCTTTGTTAAATTCCACCAATTCTGTATTCCATGAGCCCGCAAGTCTTCATCCACTTCCTCAAGCTACCTCTTTTCTTGGTCTCCATCTTTTCCGTGTTCCTAAAATTCTTGTCTTCATTACACACTTTGTAATTCTCCCCTCTCTGTACGTGCCCCAACCACCGCCACTGCATTTTTGTCACCACTGTGCAGATATCTTGTTCCATACAGTTGCCTGATATCTTCATTTGTTCTTTGAGTCCATAAATTATGTATCTTTCCCCTGTATATCCTCCGTAGGACTCTTCTTTCCCACCTTACCAGCAATAGACTGTGCTTCCGCCAGTGTCCATGTTTCTGCAGCATATGTTACTGTTGGCCTCAAAACCGTTTGATAAAGCCGTACTTTCGCATGTTGTGACAATCAATTTTGTGTCCTAAGATATGATGGCTTGCCCCATTGCTCGACTTTCCTTTGCCACTCTTGCCTCTATTTCCTTATTCATGCTGCCTGTTTCACTAATCTGCACTCCCAGGTAAGTAAAAGTCCGCACTCTGTCAAACTTGTTGTTTACCATTTTCTAACACTACTGTTATATATGCTTGTTGTAAATTCTTTCTGCCCCCCCCCCCCCCCACATGATCATAAATTTAGACTTTCCCGCATTGATTTTTAAACTCACTCTATTTGCGGCTTCTTCCAATTTTTTCACCACTACTTTCAGGCCTCTTTCTGTTTTAGACGTTAAAGCGATATCATCGGCGTACGCCAGACATTGGTTTGATTGTTCGTGGATTACTCCACCTTTCGGCAGACAATTTGTATCAGCCTTCTTAGCTTGCTAGGAATGTTCACACTTTCATGGCTTACACTATCGTATGCCTGTTTAAAGCATACGGGTACAATGGCAACTTATATTACAGGAAATTGTTCTGTATCTGTCTTAGTGCAAAAATCTGGTCCATTACAGATCCTCCTGAAGCCACTTTGGTATTTCCCTATTATTGCCTCTGTTATGGATTACAGTTTATGCTTTATACAGTGTGACAACAGTTTATAGCATGTGTTCAGCAACTGTAGCCCTTTGCAATTAACACATTCCATCCTATCACCCTTTTTATGGATAGAGACTATTATAGATTTCTTCTACTCCTTTTCTTTTTCTTGTTCCGACACTAGTACCACAAGGCTATATATTCTACTCTGCAACTGTTCACCTCCATATTTAATGGCCTCTATATGGATGCCTGATTCCTTTGGGCTTTTTCCTTTTTTCATGTCCTTGATAATTTTCTTAAATTCCTCCTTCGTGGGACATTTTATTTCTTCATCTTCTTGTCTAATTTCTGTTCTTTCATTTTCTTCTTCATAATCTTCTTTGTCTTCTGTCTTGAACAGGCTCTCAAAATGGTTCTTCCATAACTTTTCTATGGGATTACCAATTATACTGCCATCCTTCTTCTTCAGGCACCTTATTTGTCCGCTATACTTCTCCCTATTTTTTTTAATTTCTTAGTAAAAACTTCGTATTTCTTAGTTTTTGTATCTCTCCTCAATATGCCGCAGTGCCTCCTTCCTTCACTCTAAGCATATTTTTCACCACCTCTCTCTCATATGCATATCTTTCTCTATTTGTTTTTGTATTGTTTTCCAACATTTTTTGTCTCGCCCTAAGATGTAGTTGCAGTGCAGAATCACACTCCTCGTCAAACCATTTATTTGTTTTTTTCTTACTTTTCTTTTCTCCCAGAGCGTCTCCCAGGCCTGAGTTAATTGTGGTTTTCAATTGTTAGACGTATCTTTTATTCTTTTTCCCTACTTTCTTTCTCAGATTATAGGTGGACATACGCTGCCAGCTTAGCAATCACTAAACAATGATCGCTTCCGGCATCTGCTCCCCTGTAGCTTCTTACATCTTTTATGTACCTAATTTTTTCTTTTTTGTCTACAAGATGACCTATTTGGTTAGGTATTCTACCATCAGCTATGTTCCTTTATGAATTTCCTTAGGGTTAAAATATGTGCTCACTATTACTATTTTACTCTCAGTTTCAAATGCTATTATTCACAGCAGTCCATTGTCCAGTGTTTATTGTGTTTCCCGATTGTAGGTGTGCAAATCTATTACTTCTCAACTTTGGCAATAAAGTCTCCTAGTACAAGTTTTAGATCAAGCTTAGGCAATTTCTGGAAAATCTCTCCCAAATGGTATTAGAACACCTATTTTTCTTCCTCTGTTGTTTCCACTGTGGGTGCAAGTACGTTCAGCAGAGTCAGATTTCTGCCTTTGCCCTCAAACCTTATCCAACACATCTTATCTGATATTGCTTCAAACTTTAGCACTTGTTTTCATTTTTGGCCCCACCATAAAACCAGTATTGCCAAACAATATTGTTACTATTGTAAAAAACCCACTCATCCACATATGTGTACTCATTCCCCCTTTGCTTAGTCTCTTGCACTGCTGCCACTTCCGCATGATATCTCTTCAATTCTCGCGACAGAATTTTAAGCGCTCCTTTCTAAGTTCTCCTTACGTTCCATGTAGCTATTGTTTCTTTGTCTCTCTCGTTCCGCTATTCTTAATTTCTTACTCTCCGTTTTTCTTTACTCATGTCTATAATCTCTGCCATTCTCGTCATTCTAAGGCCTCATCTTACATTGCTAATTAGTTTTTTTGTTCTTCCTGTCATATCAGAGCTACAGCACTTGAATCCCTACCTATTTTGAAGCTCTCTCGAATTTTTGGACTTACTTGCAGTTTTCCCTCATCACGTGCTCCACATTCTTTTTAATGTATGACCCACTTATGTTATAATAATAATAATGATAATAATAATAATAATAATAATAATAATAATAATAATAATAATAATAATAATAATAATAATAATAGTAATAGTAATAATAATAATAATAATAATAATAATTTTATTCATAATGCATTAGCTTAGAACATGTCATATTAGGTATGGATATCACAATTCAAAATCGGTACAACTAAAATTGTCAACTACATGATAAAAGGCTTTTCTCACAAGATGACGCCGCACACAACTTTTAAAACGAGTAATGTTTAAGGCTTTCACGTTCAAAGGTAAGTGATTAAATATTTTTAAGCCACTTGTAATGATACTTTTATGTACCAATGCTCTTTTAGTCTGTGGTAAGACGAGATATTTCTGTTCAGCACATCTAGTATTATAAATGTGTTTTACTTCATTGCCACTAATTAGTTCATAATTTAGTTTAAAGAAACACACACATTCGTAAATATACAAACTAGCGAGAGCAAGCATACCGTGCTCACGAAAAACATTTCTGCAAGTTTGTGTCCGTTTTAGGCCAAAAATGGAACGAAGACAGCTCTTCTGCAGGACAAAGATTCTGTCCGCCCTTACTGGTACTCCCCAGAACATGATACCATATCTTATGTTTGAGTGTATATAAGCATAGTATGCGCTAAGAGCCGCAGTTACACCTACAGAGCTTGCCAGGACTCTCAAAACATACTGAAACTTAGAGACTTTTTTTGATAGATAATCAATGTGGGCTTTCCAGTTCAACTGTTCATCAATTATAACACCAAGAAACTTGACACATGCTGCTGGTTCCAGGTTTACACCTTTATAACTGAAAACGTTTGCAGTAACTTTTTGTGTTCCAAATCGAACTAGGTGCGTTTTACTAATGTTAGCTCCTTTTATGACAATATTCAATTTTCGCTTTCCCCTCTCCTGGCCTTTTCTTCTTATCTCAAACACTTTGATTATTTCTTCGGGAAGAGCTCTCTCTGTTTCCCATTGCTTCCGTTCGCTATTCTATTCTTCCTTAACCCTTAAAAATTCGCGCATCTCTTAATTTTTCTTGTTAAACTTCGTTTTCAGCTGTTCACTCGATTAAATTCCAACATTAATCCTTCTTTTAATTCCTCCAGCTTCTTAAAATAGCCTTGATAACTTCTCTAGGTAACTGGCAGATTATTGCTAGGTTTCGAAACATCCTGGTCGCTGGTGTTCGCTTTTGGGGGACTTGCCGTTTTCTTACTTTTCTTGAACGCTAGTATTTGTTCGCTCTCCCACTTTTCAAACTCTTCTGGCAGTTCGCTTCCTCTTTTTCTTTTTAAAAACTTTTACCGTGCTTGAACTCTGTGATCTTTCACGAATTTTTATTTTCTCCTTATTCCACGTTCTTCTCTTTTATGTTGACTCAATTGATTAGCTTGTTACTCTGTAAACTACAGATATTTTAATCCCTGGTGTTGATTGGAGCACTTCACCAAACTTTTTCTTCAGTTTATATTTTCATTTAATCCACTGCCCTACTGTCAAATCCTTTTGGGCTTTTTCTCCACTGGGACACTAATACTATGTGTATATTGTCTTTTCAACAGTGTTCCGCTATTTTTCGCACTTTACAAGTGCTAAAAATAACGTTTTTAACCTCAGACTATAACTAAAATATGTATAACGGCAGTACCGATATATACAGTTCACAGAAAAACAAAAACATCATTACTTGTATGTATTACGAAATAAACGCTCGAATATTTATGTATCATTAGGGGGCAGTCAAGTGTAGTTCTTGATTGAAGTAACTGCGTCTTAAGGTACCGCCAATTCTAGTTTCAAACATTATACTACTTTTGAGATTTCACTATGATGCGGGTGAGAAATGGGGAAGCAAGTATTGCTCGATTTCAGCTTCGCCTAGCAAACATCGCTGTCATAGCTGTTGTTGTGCTAGTATATGATTAAGGCCACTGAATCTTGATGGGTACCGACAACCTTTGGGTCATATATAGTTTCCATATATAGCTTTTGATAATTCAATTTGTTATTGCTGGATTTGACAGCTATGACAGCCATGGATGGCAAAGTTGAAATCCGGCTATACTTATTATCCTATCACACTTTCACCGTAGGAAAAATTATCGTTCTGTTTTTGTGTTGCCGGATCTGACCAATATAATATTCTAGAATAGGCGGTACCAAAGACCTTCTAATGCAGTGTACTGTATAAATTGAGATTCGGATTGACACTTTTAGTTTTCACCTACCCATGAGGGACTGATTTGTTCTAACCGTCGAGGAGCCATCCGTCGGTTGCTTAATAGCTGGCGACGCATTAAACACATCTAGTTGTTTAAAGCTCAAGCAGAATGTTTAGTTGTGAAAGTAGGAACTTTCTGTCATAAGACAACTCTTTCGCGAAAGAATCTTTACTGTGTACTTATTCGTGTCTTAATAAGCTAGCGTTTTCGCGCCAATATCTAGTGATTTAAATTACATTTGCGAGAAGGTCGTAACACGTTACTTAAATTCAAAACTTTTTGATTCTTGTGGCACAAATTTTACGGTTTTAAACAGGGTGCTCCTGCTTTCTTATATTTTTATGGAAGAACCTTATTAGAATACTTGAGTAGCGAAGCTATAACTATGCAGTCAGTTAATAAAAATCAACAGTTTTAACCTTTTTTGCCCTTTTTCCCCTTTTTGCCTTTCTTTTTCTTCTTAGGCTTTGGCGGAGGTAGCTCGACGTCGGGATATCGCTTCTTAAACTCTTCCTTCATAAGAACAAGATCAACCTTTTGCTTTTTGGCCTTAAATTCCCCCATTATGGAGTTTTTCAGATCCTTATCGAATTTTTTGGTGATCTTGAACTTTTTCATCATGGCTTCGAACTCTTCTTTAGTTACATTCTCTTCCGGCAGTTGTAATATAAAGTGGCTTTGTTACAGTGTGCTGATTTAGATTACCAGTTAGCTTAGGTGTTTTTACCCGTAGTCCTTTTTGGCCTTCTTCTTTTTCGGCTTCATCGCCACGAACCTAGCTCGTTCAAAAAGTAGTTTTTTAATGTCGGGACCATATATAGAGTAGTTGCTGAGAATACCTCCGATGTTAATAATTTTTCCTTGTTGTTTGAGCCGATTCCAGATCTGCGTGATATATTATAATTAATCTTTTGGAGCTAAGTATTATACAGTTTCCTTGTGAGAAACAGTTGTTAAAACCTACTTCTTGTTTCATATATTTATTTAAATGTTTTGAAGATATAAAATTTTTAAAAGAATCAGTAGTATGTGTTGTATGTTACGCTATTGGCTATTGCCATTACAATATCCTGTAACAACTGCATTGCTATGTTCTGTGACATGTGTATTGTACAGATTTTGATGAGTAAAAGTTATATAAGGTGTTTCTGTAAGCAGGTCACTTGGAATATCTCGTAAACTATAGCCCATTATGAAATAGGTTTATTTGAATATATGTTGCTAATCTTTAAAAGCAATCTACTGATATTCAGATATTTGGATAAAAACGCTCCGCCCACAAGATATTTAAGTAAAACTGGACATGTAATACTCAAATGTAACGCATTTTAAAGTCTATGGTGCGCTCTAGTGTCGAAGGTAGTACTATTGCAAAGTACGGGGTAACGAAGTTTGGCAATGCTGGCTGGGGAGAGAGAAGAAATAATATAGTTGTTTGGTGTTTATTTTGTGGAGTCCTTCTTTGTTAATTTTTCTTATAATATTTATTTGTAGGTTCTGGCTCCTTATTTTTATAAATTAAAGACACTTTCTTTAATAATATATAGCTTGCTATATAGTGTTTTGGAAAGTTTTTGAAATAAGCGGACTAAAATCTCGATTTTTTGCTGGCTAGTGAATAGGTCGTTTCGTGCCTATCCGTCTGTTTGGTTTTAAAGCATGTATTTAAAAAATATAGGCTAACTACTTTTGTTTCTATAATTTCTTGTACTTGAAAATGCTTTTCAGCGTGTCAGTGTGGGTTTGTCTCCTCCCAGCGAAAATGAATGTTTCTATTAAATAAGTTCTCGGTTATTGAAATGACATTCATTACTCCTTAATATTTTACTCGAAATGATTCGTCTCTTGCATGTCTTCTATAAAAATGTTTCATGCGTAAATCATGTTCTTAAGTGCATTTATAGGGACCGAATCAGCTTTTTCGCAATATATTTCGAGATGTATCCTTCTTTCATGGCATACCATGTCTGTTTGCATCATTGAGGTTTCTTTGCCTCTGACGTTTCTATTTCACACAGTGTCTGTTTTTCCCGTTGCTTGGAGCCGGTTTATTTCATATCACCTTTGCTTTTTCTATTTTCTGTTCTTTTTAAACGCAGTTCCAATTTTCAAAATTACGTTCTATTCGTATACATTTCTAAATACATATTTGCCGCATTGTGCGTAAATAAACAGCATGCCAACGTTTTAGTGGTTTAAGTAATTGTTCTCCATTTCTCAGTTGTTGTAGCTATAAGAAACCTGGATAATCATGCTAGTTCGGTAACATACACAGAGGTGAATTTTCCAGAATTAGTTTTCGTTAAATATCTCGCTGAATAATATAAAAATGTGATGTGTCGATATCTTCGAAAAGAAAAAAATAAGGGATCTGATGATGTCTTCGTTGCATATTACCTGCTGTTGGTCAAAAATCGACTGTTTGTGGTACATATGGAAAATACCAGGCAACCACAGAATTCAATTTTTTTTTAAAAAGTGCTTTGTTATATTAACATTTTTGGTTTATGTTCCCTACGGAACAAATAATCTAATTAAAAGAAACATACCTTTTCGAGTTTTACTTAAGGCTGGGATCCTGGAGAGAAGGACATATTCGAGCAAATGATAGAAAGAGAACAAACTATTTTTACAAAACAACACCACCTAAAAACTACTGATATTTAGAGATAAATGAATGCTTACCTGAATGATAAAAGATACAGTTAAAGCCTAAGGTATTTCTCAAACCAATATTCATAATATTTTTTGCTAAAATAATTGGTAATTGGGAGGTCTACCTTTTAGATTATTTTTAGCCTACACTTTTACGAATTTTGGTTAGTGCACCACTTAGATTGCACATAAAAAATAGTTTACGTGAAAATGTCGATCACGAGCCTTCGAATTAAACCATTTTCAAAGGTATCCGTGCAGTAATTATGGAGTGGTCCTGTTTTGTAAAATAATTGTGGTTCTCTTTCTATCATTATCTAGGATGTATCTTTCCTTTCTCTCCAGGATCCCAGCCTTAAATATCTGGTAGGTATTTTTATCCAAATATCTGAACATTACCAAAAAAGTATTCAATTTGTGTTTAAATAAACCTACTTAATATATTCTCTAGTTTGAGAGATATTTCCAGTGGCCCGCTTACAGCTGACACCCTGTATAATAGTTTAATCTTCATTAATCGAGTCGGAAACTTAAAATCTAACAATTGTGTTTTCACAGTTAACCTTCTACGATAGAACAAAACTAGAGCTAAACTATAATGATGAGCTATAATAATATCGAAATAGATCTATCTGTAGTTGGTTGCGATGCAGGTGCGTAGGTATACATTTACAAAAGTTGTATCTTTCACATCATTTTATGTGTCACATTCAAAAAATTCAGACAATGTCAACAACACTCTATATGCTGTCCTATTTATCTATTTTGTAATATATACATACCGGAATAAAATCCTTTTTGAAGAAGACATTTTCTAGGTCCATTTCTACTAGAGGGTTAGTTGGTTTAGTAATAAAGACTTTAACTAGCATTAACCCTTGTTCAGGTGATATAATATTGTTACCAAGTTTTACAACTAGCAATGATTTGCAGTTTTGTATGCCGTTGCGTATCTGCGTTAGAGCGGGTCCTGTTAGTCTAATACAAAACAGGAAAATTTAGTATCCGTAACATTTCGGAGTTAAGAGTATCAGCCTATTAGCATAGAAAACTTATCTTTACAGATACGAAAGTGAACCTTGACAATAGGCTTGTGCGTAAAGTTCACCATATCTAATTTTGTTTTAGCTTGTCTTGGTTGCATCAATGATTAGTAAAGTGGCACTAAACGTGTGTCTGCTCTTTAAATACAGGTGGTATTTAAGGTTTTAACACCCAAATCCCCCATGCTCATGACCGTAATTGGGTATTACCACTTTTTTTAAAAATTACATAAAATGAATCTTGAAGTGCATATATATCGTACGCCATGTTAAAAAAACAAAAAAAAATATTTGTAGGTAGAGAATTTCAAGTCTTTAATTTGAGTCTTAGGAGTCACCGCCAAAACGCTTCACTCCAAGGTTATTCAACTCGTGACGTCAAGTGTCATGTGTAGTATCATTCTTGTATTGAAAAAGTTTAACGTGGTGTTTATTGAAACACGGTGTAAGAGGTCGCACCAAAAAGTGATTTGTGTAGTTTCACAAGCATCTATTATGTATAGAAAACAAAACAAGTGTTGTTTTGTACATGGTTATAAAAGTACTTCAGTCAGTGCAGCTAACAAAATTTTTGTAACCGTTCCTCGAGATTATTAACGTATGAAAAGTTGTTTAAGGCCCCTAGACGTCATATACCGAAATCGCAAAGTTTGTTTTTCTGTTGAGAAGATCATCTTAATTCTTACTGCAATTTCTATTATTCTTTTTAGGGTTATAAGTGTATACCATTCACTTTCCATTTTGTTATAGCTTGAAGAGGATATGAAAAATTATATACGTTTTAAGTTGATAAAGGGAAATGTTATAATAAATAACGACGTTGTTCCTCAAATATTCGACTGTTAGCCAGACCAGAAACGAACCTCAAGAGCCCCGAAAGTAAATGACAATTTATATTTATTCTGACCTCTAAAATAAGTGTCAAGTTTAAGGTACGTTTTTGATTCTTACATTTTTATGTTTACAAATAGTATGTTTCCAACAACCCCCTGTGATCAAATTATCAATGCTACGTTAATTTGATAAAAAGTTCACTTATGCTGTTGATTTTTCTTTTACGTTCCTCATCTCCGCCGCGTTGAACCTCTCGTCGCTGTACACAAATTCCATAACAATGAACATGCCTTTAGAAGTCATAACTCATATGTATTTCACTTTTTCTTGGCGTATTTTAATTCGGTTGTCACAAAATGAACGCAAACAACAGACTGATAAATTGACGGGCTGAGGCTGACGCGTGGCGCGCTGACACCCGATGTAAACAAGCGGCCATTTACAAGACACCTGACGTCACGGCCAGTATGTTCGCGTTTTGGCGATCCCTTTAAATATTCACATTTTGAATATTAAAAATACACCTTACGATCAATTTTTTCGAATTTATAAGCTGTCACAGCTGTTTTGTGGATTAGATGGTACCTATGAATATGCAATTTAATAAAATATAAATACATGGCATATACCCAATTGATTCGGGGTCACTCAAGTTTGACCTTCAAACATCAAAGGTGCAGGTTATAGTATCGTATCTGTAAAGAAAGGCCCTGCATGTTAATAATAGCAAAGCAGTATCTAATGTTAAATTGTGATTTTCATCAGTGCTCGCTGAAACAGGCGTGGTCTAAGACATTTTCAGTGTAATTGACCTGCTGCATCTGAATTCCAGAGCTCCAAACAGAAATAGGAAGTTGATTGTTTTCAAATAGGGACGTGAGTTGTGGATTCTATTGATTGTGTCATTTGACACTTCGAATACAGATTTATCGGGTCATTTTACACAKAAATGCATGCTTGTGCCTACGAGTACGGACAAACACCCCAATTTAGTTAGGCTGCTCTTCGACTGAAATAAAACTACGACTATTATGTGCGTAAAGAAGTACGAAAGTATAATTACCTGTTGCAGCTGAGATCTAAGAATTCCAATATTTCGGTGGCTTTCATGTATTTCATCAACCATTTTACTGCTAATCTAAGCGAGATTCCATTCCAGGCCAAATTTAACCGTTTTATAGACTTACTGACAGTTAAACCGTGGCATAGCTTCTTCATTCCTGCAATGTAATATTTAGCTGTGTACATCCAATATGTAGTAAATGTTTGAAAGATAAAACACTGCACTTCATCTTTTATTTTACTGTGCACTTGTGCAGTAGAAGAAACAGTCTTGGGAGGATATGTTTACCCAGGAGATCTGAGATCGGCACTAATATAGAGAATGCTGTATTTATTGAAAGTATGAGAGCTTTTATGTAAATGTCTGCATGAACTGAAAGGTACAATAGCTTAAGATGTCTACCGTACTTGCACGGACACAGGGACTACCTTTGAGATGAATAATAGTAATAATAATAATAATAATAATAATAATAATAATAATAATAATAATAATAATAATAATAATAATCATAATAATAATAATAATAATAATAATAATAACAATAATAATAATAATAATAACAACAATAATAAAACAGCAGTCAACCAGTCAACCTAGTTAAGATGTTTAGCAACGACATCAGAATGCAGTTTGGACTGGAATACAGTCACTAAATATATTACACTACCGCAATAGTCCGCCATATTAGGGCAAATTAGCGGCGGGAAATTTAAACGTTTATGCAAAAGATGGAATCAAACCTATATGATTTCAGTGGTTTTGGTTTCATCCGCCATTTTAGGTAAAAAATATGGACAATGAATTGCGGTACTGTAATAGTCGTATATTTAGTGATTATAGACTGAACAAGTGTGCACCACCATCTATCTACAGGCGGGATAAACTTTTTGAGAAGTGGACTGTGGATTTTGGGGCGGCGAGGCAATGAGAGCTCCGGGAGAGTCGTACCTTGGGGTTGACGAACACAACGGAATAGATAACACCAGTGTGAAAAACAGGGTCGTCAAAGAATATTGCAGAAGAACTCGACGAATACTATGCACAGAGCTAAGTAGTAAAAATAAAATAACAGCGGTCCCAGTTATAACTTACACACTCGGAATTATGGATTGGCAGAGATAAGAAATAGAATGTATTGGCCGCGGGCTTTTTGAAAGAGAGAGCGCTTATTAAATATCAATTGCTAGACTCGGAAGATATTTAGTAAATGCGCGAAAAGATCAAAGTCAACGACGTAAAAGAAAGAACCACCGCTGATATCACAGTCGAACACCTTAAGGCACATATGACCAATTAGGCTTTTTAAGATTACGTCATCCAATATGGCGTTCAGGGGGCAAAAAGCGCACGCATGGGACGCGCCTGCGAAACCCTGGAAACGGACGCGTGGCTGATAGAGTTGGGTCCTTCATGACCAAGTCGTTCAAATTGAATGACTCATGCCTTGATTTGGCTTACAGCTAATAAATCAGCGTCGTTCGTGCGTCGTCCATGGTTAACGGCTGACGACAACACACGACGACAAAACAGCATGACAGCATATTTATATGCTGTGGCGAGACAGGAGACACCGCTGTCACTTTCAATTCACGATCCTTGAATGATCCGAATCTACGCGATTGATTGAAGGATTTGAATTGAATCGAATGTCCCAGCTCTAGTGACTGACGTCGGCATTAAGTAATGGGGTTTCTATGACAGCGCGCTAGAAGCTGCATCGTTTTGAAATTTGCCCCTTGGCAGTCGCTCAAAAGTCACGTGTTCTAAAAAGCCTAATACCAAAATGGAGAAGATCAAGGTTAAGCAACTGCACGGACAGTTGATGAGACAGATATTGACAAAAAAACTGCCCTTGCGTGGTTACGAAAGACATGGCTGAAACAAGAGGCTGAGGGCCTGATTATAGATGTACAAGGCCAGGCTCTTAGTACGAGGTAAATATTCAAGCAGCCTATAGACAGTGGATGTTGGCTTTGCAACAGAGCTGAAGAACGCATCAGTCATGTCATGTCAGGATGCTCAGTATTAGCACCCACAGAATATACGAAGAGACACAACAACGTTGCCAGCTACACTGGAATGTGTCTAGATGGATTGTATTGAACGTGTCAGATATGTATTAAGACCACGCCGCATATACGCATAAGGTGTATCCAACTGTGTACGGGCGACACTAATGTGGGATTTTCCTATAATCACAGATAGAGAAATCATCAATAACCTACCAGACATTATCTTACATAACAAAGCCGACAAGATCTGCCGTATTACGCTCGTAGATATCGCTGTACCGGACGACTCCAACGTGTCAAAGAAAAGCAAACCGAAAAAATCACAAAATATAAGGATCTTGAAATTGATGTCAGCAGAATATGGGAAACGAAGACCAGAGTGGTTCCATTTGTGGTGGGAGCTCCAGGTATGACCGTTAAGGGATTCCTAGACCACCTAAACAGAATTCCCGGCAATCGGCAGTTCGTCGCTAAACGAGGTGCAAAAGATAGCCCTCATGGGTACCGCACATATCCTGAGAAAGGTGTTTGTGACTGGAGTTCTTTATATTTTGCTTTAAACAGGATACGTTACATACCGTCGCATAGTTTAAGAGCTTGATAAATTTTCTAATTTTGTTAGAAATTCATCTTTCATGCTTACCTGCAGCCGAGAAAATATTGTTCCATGATAAATCCAAATCTTCTATAATGTCGTTCTCCTCCAAGAGTACTTCTAAAATAGCACAAGTACCGTCTCCTAGATCATTATGGCTTAAATTTAGAATCTCAATTGATACGTTTTCTAGCAGAGCGTCGTGTAAGTTCATCATTCCTTCATCTCCTAGATTATTGAAAGATAGGTCTAGCTCCCTAATACTTTGGGTAGTCATTATGGCTTCGCTTAGTTTTTCAGCACCTGAATCAAATTATTAAGTTTATGGTAGCCACAGTTCTTTGCCAATTAAACCATCTAACAATCAGCGATTTTTAACTTTTTTAAATCAAATTTAGAAAAACAGGCTATTTAAAAAAGTTTGCGAATTTGAGTTGTGCGTTTCCATGCGTACACGAAGTGTATTATTACATTTTTAGATTCGTTGGTAGATATATATCAATACCAAATACGACCTATCGTGCTTCATTTTGGTGGTATTTAACGTTTTTTGCAGCAACATGTTATTTTTGTAACAAAAACCTAAAATGTGTTTTTTTTTAACGCGCAGCTATGCCTGGTTCGGAAGTGATTAGTCCCAAAATACTAATTCTAGGTAATTATATTCACTTATTTATTAATTATATTAATTATATTAAAAACATTTTCTTACTAGAAATTTCTAAAACCTTAATTTGATTTTTGACCACAGCAAAAAATTTCTCTAAAATAGTGAGCTTGATTTGTTACCATGTGGCAATATTAACCATGCCGTTTAGCTTTAAACTTTAAAACGCGAATAAATTGTTTTCTTTTAAATAAAACGGCATGTTATCAATTTTAGAACTGCTAGTAGCAAATTTTGACGATCTTTTGGTTATATTATCTCTGATTTTTTTTTGTGTCAGATCGGTATGATATTTTAAAATGCATGTTTATGCTGTGCTGTCTGCACTGCAACCAACTGCAGATAGATCTATTTCGCTGTCATTACAGCTTATCAGTGCAGTATAGGTCTAGTGCAGACAGCACGGCATAGAATTGATTTTGTCTATATACCAAAGCAATGGTATGATGTAAGTAAGAATTTAGATGGCAATGCCATCTGTCAGTATTACACTGACATGATGACAAAGCCACCTAGCTGCCATAATGGGATGTACTTCCTAAAGGAAGTGACCTGTAGCCTGACAAATTGGCATGCATCTACATACTTCAATTTGACAGCAGGCCCCCACGGCACTTTTTGCTAGCGGGCAAGAACCGACATACATTAAAATGTATGTCTATGCTGTGCTGTCTGCTGACAGATGGCATTGCCATCTAAATTCTTACTTATGGTATGTTATTTGTTACTATAAAATGTTTAATTACAAAATTTTAATTTTTATGATCTGAATCTAAAGCTGCCTTCTGGATATATGGAGTGTTTTACAAACATACGGACAAACTTTCAGGAAATGTAGAGCTCATTTAGCTTACAGTGCAGAAAATTGCAATCGAAGAGAAGCTGCGCGTCTCTATGCACAAAAGTATCTCAATTGGTGTCAACCACATCACATGATATTTGCCTCTATTCTCCGCAGCCTGGGGAATGTGGAACATTGAAGCGTTCTGGAGAAGCTGGTCGCCCAAGAACAGCTCATAGTGTGGAATTGAACAAGAGGTTTTACGCTTTGCGGATGAAGATCAAAGTGTTGCATCATCCACGACAATTTTGCGCGTATTCCATGAACAACTGATATACCGTTTCCATCTATAAGATAGTTTTTGCTAATGGTTTTTGCTTCAGAATTTAACGGAACCGCACTGTTCTGCGATAAGGTATGTTTCACACGCATTGACTATTTTAACAGCAAATGTAGTCACATTTGGCACGGTGTAAATTCTCATGCAGTTGTTTCTACAAGATTCCAGCAACAATTTTGTATTAATTTTTGGGCTGTAAAGTTCTTTTTGAATTATTAGTTGATACTCCTTTAGACATTAGAAGAAATATGTGGCTTCAACACGGAGGGGACTCTCCCCATCTTGGTTTATACGTACGCCAGTATTTACATCAGATATTTCCCAAACAATGGATTGGAAGAATAGGTTCGGTGTCTTGTCCTGCTCTTTTTCCACACTTCAAACCTTCAAACTAGATTTTTTTATGGAGATATATCAGATCGTTACTTTTTAACAGATCAATTTGTTATCAAGAACTTCTCGCAAGGATAATGACAACACTTACACCGTAGAAACTATTCGTGGCATTTTCACACTCCAATGATTTCACTTATGTACCGTGTCCTTTATTTGCCGAACAAAAAAATAAATTGTGAAGCTATATACAATATATATAAATTTTCCGACACGCAGCGCCCGATTTTATAAAAAAAAAACAAAATAAAGCATACACGATGCTAACGCGACGCTCCGTTACCACGTCTGGCCAGTAGTAGTACCGCAAGCGATTCAAGATCTCAAAATTACGCAACAAGGTTCACGAGCGGCGTAGCGTGATCAGATATACAAGTGAGCTTAAACTATGATATATAATTCACGTAAAACAATCTATTTCTACCCTTAATTCTATAGAGATGCAATATTTACAATTTAACAATATGGTTCTTTTGTTCTATGAACGTTTACAGGTAAGTAATCCAATTTTTCAGGTAAGTAAACCGAATTAATGCCTTGATGAGGCCCACAAATTAATTTGTTTGTACACCCTATTTTATCTAGCAAGGACGTCGAATATTCCCGACGATGCTGTACTTCGAATCAGTTAACAACCCTGACAGGATATCCCAAAAGAAAAGTATGGATAAATCTGACCTGGTTGAAGATATGTCGTGGATACTACGATGCCTACGTAATGCCTTCGTGGATCGGCTGCTTGGAACTACCCTGTCGGACAGAAGCCTAGCACTCGTCTCTATCAATGGTGGTTGTACTCCGATCAAGTCCTGGGGTGGTTTCTAAGATCAGAACCAATGATCTAGCCCGCAAGAATGAATAAATCGACAAATTAACCCCGTGGGTAAAACCCTATAATAATTTATGTAAGATGGTGTTATGAAACAAACGAAATCCTTAGCTTGCAGCTTGCAGCAAGGGTTGAAAGTTAAAGTGAACAATCTTTGTTTCAGCACGTGGTCTGGAATGGGTGAAGTCAGATCCCTAAGTACTCGGTAGAACAGTCGAAAATATTGCACCAGCAAACCCTAACGACTATCCAAACAATGTTGCTGAGGGTAGTTTTATCCCCTGTTGGGTTGTGACGATATTTCCCAGAAAATTTCACTCTACACCTCGTCAACGCTATTCACCTTCCAGAAACAATCTGCTTATCTCTCGATAAAACGTATTTCCTTTAGAAACACAAAAACTAAGCTACCTACAGAAAACATCGCTGAACAAAGAAAAGATTAATATGCATACTTAGACACACAGATGGCATATGCTCACCAATTGATGAAATAAATATTTTCAGTATTAAAAGGCTTTTATTTATTTCCGAAAATTTGAACCGTAACAAGCATTAAACAAATTCGGACTTTGAAACCTACATATACCGGTTTTTGAGTTATTATTTTTATTTATATAACAGCTTTTTGAGCAACAGAGTCCTTTTTTGTTAAGAAATAATGGATTATTTAAAAAAATACTGAATTGTAAAAGTCAGTGGCGTACCATTTTTTTTATTAAAAACATCCCATTGAATGGCGGCACGCCACTAGTGTAGGTGGAATTATTCTTCCAGATCATGCATATTTATCTTGCCATGGCGCGTTCCAATTTTATATCCATATCTCAAAAAGATTTAGTAATACCTTTGTCTGAATAATACTAATACCTATCTAGAAATATAAAAAAAATAAAAAAACTCAACGCCCTCTATTTTGCAAATGAAGCGATTTCGGACCTAATCTTATTCTATCTAAATATTTGTTTTATGAGCTCTACATGCCGTGAAATTTTGTCGGTGCGTTTATGTACTATGTATTAGTAATCGGCGTCGGCGTGTAAGCTGTGGTTAATCGAACTTTACCTTCAACTCCTAGTCTACATTCCCTTAAATTGAGAACTGTAATAGTATAGTTCTCTCGTAACATTTCGCCTAAATAGAATGCACCATCTGGCGTTGTCCAATTGTCTTGCAAGATTAAACGTTTCACGTAAGTGTTTATCGTCAGCGCTCCACATATAGCTCTGAGTTGCTGTTGACGTATTCCGTAGTACTGGAACGAAAATAAAATAATTTTCGCGCCTTTAGAGACAGTGGATATGTCTAAGATAATACCGTTAAGTCTAGTTCTTCAGTGGTAAGAAAGCGAATCACTCTTGATATAGGAACTATGTTGAATTCTTTGCATTGTGCTTCGTATTTCTCGATACCTGTCTCATCAAAAACTTGTTCCGGTTCTGAAAAGCTTGGTTTTTGTATCAGTCTCTTGACCGGTGTGAAAATGGAAGTATAAATTTACATAGTGAATTTTAGTGTTACGGCCCTGTGTTAGAGATACTCTTGCTATTGGCGTTATCGTCTTGTTGTTATAGTGAACTAGTGCTGTGTATCTTAATCAAGTGTATACAAGATATCACACAAATGCAAAACAGAAACTCTTGAGAAGCAGAAATTGCATTCGAAGCATAACGGCTCGCTAAATTTACAAAAGAACACAAAAATCGTACAACAGAAATAACTAATAAAAGTTGTAAATAATATTAGGCAAAATATAAGGATAGTTTACTAGTAGCTTGGGACTCTATATACAACACAAGAAGGCTTTAGAAGAGAAGAAGAAATCATAGCCGCAACCACGGGAAGATGAAAGTAAGAAATCACCACGATAGCTGTACTCCAACAGAAATAATTAACGCATCCAGTAGGGCAACGTCACAACACCTAGAGCACCAGCAAGTAAACGAATAAGCATATAGGAAATTACCTAAAGATTATAGGCAGGGCCTATAATCAGATTCTAGTAGCAGTAGAGGATGTTCCGAAGACAGCAATCACGACGCCGTTCGGACTTTTTGAGTTCCGACACATGGGATTCGGTCTCAGAAATGCAGCACAGACGTTTCAGAGGTTCATTGACGAAGTACTGCAAGGTTTTGACTACTGTAATGCGTACATCGACGACATTCTAGTCGCATCGTCTTCCGAGGATGAACACAGAGAACATCTCAGGCAGCTCTTCGAACGACTAGCGAAATACGGCGTGGTAATTAACCCGGCAAAGTGTGTGCTCGGCAAAACAGAAGTCGCAATTCTGGGGTACAAAGTGTCAGAGACAGGAACGCAATCAGTTCCAGAGAAAGTAGATGCCATTAGAAAGTACCCGAAGCCGACCCGAAAGTTTGGTTCGCCCAGGTAGAGAGTCAGTTTGCCATCTCTAACATTACCAGCAGCGAAACGAAATTTGCACATGTCTCGGCAAATTTGGACCAGAGCCAAGCCAGTGAGGTGAGCGGAACAGCCATATAAAAAGTTGAAGAGTACGCTCATCCAGCGGCTCAGCGCGACGCAGGAACAGAAGACACGGCAACTTCTAGAGCGAGAAGAGATGGGCGATCGCAAGCCTTCGCAGTTCCTCCGCCATCTGCGAGCTCTAGCAGGACAGGTAGKGCCGGAAGTCGKTATGGATGGGACGTCTACCCGGGGCAACACAGGCGATACTCGCTACTCAGAAGGACGCCAAGTTGGAGGACGTTGCCCAGCTAGCGGACAAGATATATGAGACCACCGGTCCAACACCCGCATCCAATTGGACAAGTGCCGTTGCCCGCCTCTCTGCAAAGATCGAGGCCATGAAGAGTGAGCTGGAGCGAACGATGGAGGCAAAGGATGACAGGCAGACGCGCAGAACGACCAGGGAGAGGTCTCACTCGAGGCATTGTCCACACTCGATAAAAAGAGGCAATGGATGCCACTGCCAGGAAAAGCATGGGAGAAGACCCAACAGGTGCCAGGCCTCCCATAGCGTGGAGAAATCTGGAAACGCTGCAGGGAATCAATAGCGACGGCAGGTGATTCTCCAAATCCTGCAACACGCCGTCTCTTTGTGCACGACAGAGATACATGAACCAGTTGTTTGACAGGCACAGGGGCAGATGTCTGCTTGTATCCACGATCACAAGTTCGAGGACCACGTCACAAGACAGCATATGAGTTTGCCGCCTCAAGCACCCCGTCAGTCAAAGTCGTAGTCTGCAACACAGTATATGCACCAATACTGGTAAAATTTCCTACTCTAATTAAGCCAAGCAGGCAACTCACGTTCCCGAAACATGGAACAGTGCACCACGTCGAGACCGCGCCTGGACCTTCAGTGTGTTGCAGACCCCGAAGACTAACACTCGAGAAGCTGAATACTGCAGAGCAAGAGGTCCAGATCATGGTGGAATGTGGAATCGCTAGGACCGTCCCGGACCGCTACCCACTCCGGCACGTAGAAGACTTTGCTCAGTCTTTGAGTGGCAGGAAGTACKTCACTACCATCGATTTCGTTAGGGCAAATAGCAGATTCCAGGCGACTTCAAGATACTAGTAGATGTAAAATCGTAATAAATTATGTAACTCGCCATCTGATATTTTCATCGAAACATCCCTGCCCGATGGACTAGCTACCCCCACATTGGTAACAGCAGTGGTAACCAACTACCACCGCAGAAGCATCAACACTACCTAAGTAAGAAATAGGAATCGTAGTTGCCTCTTACAAAAGAAAGAAAATAATAACTCAGGAGGCCTTGAATCTGAACACAATTCCAAACAGCAGTTCAAACGAAGAAAGGAGAACAGTACGACAGGGCCAAGCCAATATCAAACACAGAAATATCTAAGGAAAGCATTCATTGGCTGAGTGCAGCGTGTAAACATTCCCATTCCACTCTTCAGATTCCCGTAACATGCCTACCTCAGAGCCCACTGGCAACAAGCCTGTCGCCCCTAGCAATGACGGCTGGGCCGCTGGTTCAATCAATCAATTTATGGTAGGAAATGTACACTAATAGGAAAAAGTTTCTTTTCTGTGTCTTTGCAGAATAATTTAATGTCAGAACAGGAAACTCGTAATAATTATTAAACATACCCACAAAGTTAAAAGCTTTATCCAGCCCAGGGTCCTTTAATGGCGGAAAGTGATAAAGCGGATGTCGTAGCAAGGAACTCCTTGAAACGAATATTTGCTCTAAGCATCTGAACGAGGACGTCTGCTTATTGAAAAGGTCCTCTTCTCCTTCTGCCAGATCTGGTGGTTGAGGAAAGTAGTCTTCCGACATTTCCCTGATATTCGGTTTTGGCGGTGGATACTTTTTATCTGTTTGCTCTTCCTGTTCTTGTTCTGGCGAAACGGCTGTCTGGTCCGGCTCAACATCTTGTGCAGTACGTTTCTGTGGCTGTTCTTTACTTCTTACTTGGGTCTCACTTGTGTCTAATATGGGGTTATGGACGGTCAAAACTACTTCGTCTTCCAATGAAAGACTCATGTCTGGGAAAGTGGCGTTTGTAAACCTATAAACCTTTAAAATGTCAGTTTGACTTTGATTTGCGATTTTGTTACTTAATAACTACCTGCAGGATTTGATGCGTATGGAAAATGTAATTCAACGATTTTTCTACTAAATCAGTGCTGAAGAAAATTTTCCAAATCAGCGCTTGGTTTATATGATAGCGTATATTAGTCACACCTCGTTCATAGAACTAGGTACTACTTTTGTTCCTTTTATTTGTGTTAAGTTTGTTTTTCAATTTTAACTTTTGTATTCCATAATAAGTCTGATTTCTTTATAAATTACATTTTATTATCATCATTAATTATTCTTTCAACATAATGTTTTTGGTAATTAAATTTATGCTTTATATAAAGTAAGTGAGAGTATTTTTAGCTGACTCCAACAAATAGTGCTTCGGTCTCGGTCTCGGAAATGCATGGTATCTTTGGTCTCGGTCTCGGTCTCGGTCTCGATCTACTTAGTCTCGGTCTCGTGACGAGAGTCTCGGGTTTCTGATAAGTGGTGGTATTCCTAATGTTTTTGAAATCCCGATATGTTCTTTTTATAAAGATGTCATCAAAGGCGATATTAGAAATATTTACAACTAAAGTGCGTCGTAAATATCTTCAGATACATCTTCTACAGTTACACGGTGGTGGTTACGGGTGATTAAGCTTGGTATTTCGGTATTTGTCCTCTGTAACTTTTTCTTTTAAAATAACAGTGCAGCACAACAAATACATTTGGAAGCCATACTAAAATTATATGCGATAATATATTTGTGTTGGCATAAATGTGTCATAATCTTTTTACATACAGTGATTTAAATGTGCCTTTGTATATATTTATTTAAGAGATTTTTTTTTATAAATAATGTTATCAAGTTGATCATGCAAGTAGCTAAATTTTGCTATCCGCTCCATCACACTTAGTCATAATTGACAACAAAATTCATACAAATTAATGTATTGCGCTATAGCCTTCATAGTATTTATGTACCCACGCAAGATGGCTTGTTGATTTCGTAGTAATTATACTAATTGATTTGACTGTATTATTGTATTTTATTAATTATTTGTCAGGCCAAAATATTTAATTGAATCTAACAATGCTTTTTGTGCAATTAAAACCAAGTGTGTTGCAGCTGAAATCAAAAATTTATTTACTTACTTCCATCATACAATTATAATTATTTAGAAGAAACTGATATTCATTCTTACATTTTACGTTTATCTTGTCTGGTTTATTTCTTGTAAAATACTTTCTTACTTCGCGTCGTCGAATATAGAAATCAATGTTTTATAAGAATGGTAGAAAAATATGTTTTAATAATAATAATAATAATAATAATAATAATAAATAATAATAATAATAATAATAATAATAATAATAATACAATTCTTTATTAGGCCAATTTGATACAAAAGAAACAAAGCGAAGTTCAATGACGTACCATCTTTGCACTAATACCAACACGCAACGCAAATTAAACCAATTGACGGTTGATTTACTTGTATTTAGTTATTGTCAATATACTGATATTCCACTTTCCATGAAAAGCAATCTTTAGAGATTGCGGTTGAAAACTATTCGTGCTACATATTATAAACACTATGATACATTGATGCTATCTGCCACGCCACTGTGCGCTATGGAACGCCGATATAGCATTTATTAACAAATCCTTTAATGTAACATTTCAAAAACTAACAATTTTAAACATTCGTTTAATGCTTCTTGAATTTACATCAAACAATTTTTTGTTCGTTTTGCAAACTAAACCGAATAAAAATGTTTAATGAATTATTTTGTTAGTTTGATAAAAGCGTTGTTCTTACATTTCGAACAAACATATTAATAATTATTTTTATCATTTTTATTCAAGTAACATTTTCATTCAACAAACATATAAATGAAAGATTTTTAAACTGAAAGCATCGCCTTTCCTGCAAATTAATACGTTTGTTGAATTACAATTTTCATTGATATAAATTGTTGATAAATCTACTTCGTCGCTGAAGTCGGTGGCCAATAGATAAACTAATAGAATGCAAATATGACAACCCTGAAACGGAATCTAATCTCAAAGTACATGTTGCAACCTGCATTTGCAAGTCCGGGTATTGTAAAATTCATAAATTATAAAATGAGAAACGTTAAGCGAAACGTTAAGTAAGTGATGTGACAAAAGACAAACTTCTGTCTGATTCTTATCCTTGCAAAGGCTTTAAGTGTTGCGTGAATTTTGGCATAATATGTAGTTATACGGTAAATATTTTCGCTGTTTTTGAGGATATTGCATAGATATGCAGGTAATATTTTATAACACGCTTTTAAGCCTTTCCTGAAAATTTGCATTTTTCCATAGCCATAGTACTTGTACTTTACTGTTCCTTAAACATGTAAAATCTTTCAGATAAAAACTCACTATATAATCTGCAGAGCTTTACCGCTTACTATTTTATTACTACTTGAATTAAAACACTACTAAAATTATGTAAGTAATAGAATTAGGTAAAGAATTAAATTATATTGTGCTAATTTAGTGAACTAAAATAATGGGTATGAATATGATAATTGTGTGATTTACATTTAAAAGTGTCAAGTTTGAAATCGTCACCTTTTTTTATACATATATTTGTGTAAAAAACGAGACTCTCGAAGTCTCGTATGTTCATTCTCGGTCTCGTATGGGTCTCGGGTACCTTAATCTCGGTCTCGTCAGAAGCACTACCAACAAAAATTGATGTGGGTATTACCATCATAAAAAAGATAAAATTACTACTATGTGTAAGGCAAGTTAAAGTCAGAAAACTTGCACCTATCTACAGCAGTATAGATGAAAGCGGTGGGAACAAAACGCGCACTGTTATACATTAGATTGGAGCTTTCCACAGTATAACGAGCCTGTAATTGCAAAGTAGTGGTCGATATCGTCTGCGCCCACGACCACATGCTCGCCACTGAAGATACCTGCCACAGTAGTAGGCGAATAAAGAAAAGAAAAAAAGAAAAAGAAGAAGCAGACATTGACCACAGCCAACCAGCCGGCACATCATTAAAAAAATTAGTGTTTATAAATAATCAAGTTTTGTTCAGTACTAGAAAACTGAATGCCTTATAAAATATGCTATAGTTTCTTGTTGAGTGTTCCTTGGCCTCAATAACTGTTTTTTCTTGCTAATATAGATAGACTTATTAGTTTTGTACACACTAAATTGTAACATTCACGTTTGGTTATTCTCAGGTTTAGCATAACTATGTTTTTTTTTCTAGTGCGTGCCACTTTGGGCTTGCCTGTTCGCATCCCTTGTAATAAATAAATAAATAAATAAATAACGTTTATTCTGAATATTTTTCTCTAAGATTTTAAATGAAGCCATCAAATGRGAAACAGTTCATTTTAATGTATTATATCTTAGTAGTTTCATACCTCGTCTTATGCTTAGAATTTGATGTACAATTAATATCCCACAAAAAGTTAGTGGTTATAATTTCAAAAAAAACGCAGGTTTTGTCCGGAATTTGAAAAATGAACACCTTGTCCTAAGCATACCAATATCAAGCACCCGAATCACATTATTTTGGAAATTTACCTGGAATCTTGTGCAAAACAGTATGTGGTAGCACTAATACTTAGTTAATTTAAACTGAAATACTGGAAATACCTTATAATTATCGCGGAATTTAGCGATTCTAAACTTTTACTTGTTCTCCGTCAGTTTACAGTTTTATTAAGCTTTGCACAGATTTTATACCATATTCTTAAAAAAAGCATCTCCTGCAAAAGTATGAGTACGCCAGAAATAGTAACAACACTAAAAAAAACGACAGCAGCCAGTATGGTTTTGAAAAGGAATGAGTACGGTAGATTTAGCAGGCTTTGTTAATTGCATAGCGTGCTTGCCAAATGGTATAACCTATGTATGCTGGTGACGTTGCGCATGGAAAATGCTTTCAACGCTGCACCCTGGAAAGGAAGCACAAATATGTTAAAGGTCAAAGTGATCCTTTGTACAMKCAGCAAGTAATTGTTGGAAGAWTCGACGCACTGATTTGCAAAAAAGTAAGTAACGTGCTTTAAATAAGTTTTACACTAAAATCAAACAACAATCAAAAGCATTTTATCTTTATTTTAATAACACACAAATTATTCTACCTGTACAAATCATGTACTCATCATATACATAGTCATATAACAAAGTAAATTTCATACTGGACCAATTAGTACCTACTTTATTGCGAATGTAAAACGGCAGATTTCTCGAAACTGTTCGACAGCCAGAGCTACTGTATTTTATTGTGACTACAATGATATGAGACAAATCGTAAACGGCCACTAGCAGAGACATTCWCACGTAGATWAAACACGAATAAACTGAGTGTGTGGTGGGGATTAATTCTTACACTGATAGGCAATATTCTGTTTTAGCTGTTGAAATTCGTGAACATGTCTTGCTTGTACAAGGCCGTAAACATACTAATTACAAATACATATGTGCTTTTGTAGCCGTGCTATACGAACAGTTCCGTTCCAGAATATATCAAAAAAGGATACAAAAAGCCCGACCTATGTCCTAGGTCTATCTACAGTATAATCCTAACACAAATCCTTCAGCGCGACGAGGCACCGGACCTTAAGTGTTCTTTTGTTTTTGTGTTGAATCGCAGCCCTCTTCGCTTGTGTTCGATATATATCCATGTTGCGACTTTGGATGTACCCAAAATAGATAGATAAATGGATTCGGACGAAAAATGTTATTGAAATTGTATAATTTATTAGCGGGTTTTTAATTATATCGCATGGTCGAAATACTTTAGATTCATATATTGAAAACATGATATTATGATTAACCTTTGAGATAGTTTTAAAGATGCCAAACTCAGTTGCACTTATTTAGTGTATTTCATTCACAATGGTTTTAAGTGTTAGTCGACTAAAGAAATCTGTATACACAATTTGTGATATCTACCGTATATATAAGCCAATTTCTTTTACAATGTTAATTTGAGTGTGATTACTCTCAACTCAACTCCTAATATAAAGATTCACTTCATCTGCTTGAACTGACATCTTTAACAATGCAGATTTACCTTTGAAGGTAATTCAAACGGCGCAGCTTACAGAACGGGACAGCAGTAATGGACGAATTCTCGAGTCAGTTGGTAAGAGTGAGGTATGTTACAAGTATGATAGCCAACTTGACAACTAAAGTGTGATCAAACAGGGGTTTCATAGTTGCGACAGGGAATTATAGGAAAACGACAATGTTTTTTTTTACATTTAGCATTATCAGCTAGTGACATACTGAACCATGGAGCGATACACGATTGAGCAACCTGTAGTGCAAACGATTTACAAACATAAGCGTTTGAAAAATACCCACGTTTCGCGCGTTGCGTCATTTCTTCGATTAACATGGTCTATCTTTCGAGGGCACATTTCTGGATACCGCGCACAAATTTGAGCAGACTGGTTTGCTCCGTGGTAGACATAATAATTGTAAAAGTGCGGTTAAATTTAATCGAAAACCTTGTTATGAGCGATAGTGATTCGTCTTCGTTTACAGCGACTGAACCGTCCATCCTCTTCAACATTTTAAGGAAAGACTTGAATTTGCACGCCTACTAGGTTCAGTTAACATCAGACCAACCATTTGCAGATCATCGGCAGTACCCTGAATGGATGCATTGGATGACCGCAGTGGATGGACATTTTTTGCATAAAATCGTCTTCAGCGACAAGGCTCACTTTTACCTCAGTGGATTTTTCAACAAGCAGATTTGTCACATCTAGACGGATGAAAATCCAATAATCATCCGTGCTAGCCACCGTATGGCGTAACAATGACCATTTTGCACTAAAAACTTCCCGGACACATCATTTCTCCAAACGGTGATCGCAACTGGTCATCGAAATCGTGTGATTTGACCCCGTTGGATCTCTTCCTTTGGAGTTGTTTGAAGTCTAAACTGTATGCGGGAAAACCCAGAACCATTCAAGAACTAAACGCGACCACCATTGCATCGATCAACAGCGTGGAGCGGAACAAGGTCTGCCGCAAAGCGGCGGTGAACATTTGGCTGCCATTTTAAAAAAGGGTTCACTTCGATCGGTTTAAAACTGCGTTTTTTATGCCATGCTTCCATGGTGAAAATATGATTTCAACATTTTTTACTTAGGTAATCATTTTCACAGAAAAGTATAAACTGTTTTTTTTAATATTAAGATATAATATTCCATTAAGCAGTATGCAGAAGGTTTTATGACATATATATCGAACATAAGTGAAGACAGTCACGATGCGCTCGCCTAGGTCGTTAGGCAGTTTAAGGCTGTGACGTAGTGAAACAGTTGGCGTCAGCGAAGAGAAACGAAACAGCTGCAGATTCGGGCACATGCTTGCAGATTTTTCCTTATCTGGGAGACAAACAGGACCATGGTTTCTCGGGATAAGTCTGAGTGGAAGGTCGTGTGCGTGAAGTATGTGGCATTGCCGGGAAGTCGGAGTGCATTCCAAAAAAACTTCAAAGTTCGAAGTGTACGGTCAGCCTTTTCGAGTTTTAGAAAATCACACATAATTCACATTTATAATCGACACTGGTTGTAGTTCAGACTTCGCACTGCCCGACGTCGTGGCTAGCTGTCGAGTGGTTCACCAGCTGCAGGCGGTAGTCAGAGTTCAGCACCAGGTCGGCTATGCAGCCCTGGATGCCGGATTTATACCTGGTGCACGTGCGCAATAGCGATTTGGGCATACCGCCGACGTATAGGCCTTGCTGCTCTACGGGAGGGCGTCTGGGTATCTCCACGGACTGGCGGGTAACCGTCGGGCCGTTGTCCACGACGAGGATGCCTGAACTGCCGTCCCTATGAGAAATTCAGTACTTACAAAATTGCTGATACTTAACTAATCTAAAATCTAGCTTTAAGTATTGTAAGCGCCTTTATAGAAACAGCATTATTTTGTACTAGCGACCCACTCTGGCTTCGCACGGGTAGTAGAGCATATCATATCTACAATAAATACCTTCCAGTCGTCACCTCCATTCGCCCCAAAAGTCTGTTTATTATAGGAATACGCACGCGTTATCGCTCGGCGATTGCGGATGGCGCGATGCGGTGCGGGGTATGGCATCAAGCTTGTCCCGTCATCGGTTTGAGAAACGCGCTTGAATATATTCTTGGGGGCGCTAATTTATGCGATAACTTCTAAGATATTCATTTAAATTTTATGGTGGAAATAATACAATAATGTGCATGAAAAGCTTAAGTTAACTAACGTATCTAACTTCCAGGATTAATGCTGTAGCCGTCTAAATAGCTTTCCAATTACCGTATTGTATGTGACAATTTTTTTAGAAGATAGAATGGTTGTAAGCTATCCGTAAAAGATAGATAAATGCCATCCCAGAATATCCCACCACACATTGTTTTGTTATATCTTCGATGAAAGCTCCCAGGCTTTTTCCGCTACATTTCCACGACAATTATCGTTATATTTCAACCAATTTACACAAAACCTTAACAAATTTATACCCAAAGTTTCCTTGTGTATCACTCTATCTATTGGTGAAAACCGCATGAAAATCCGTTCAGTAGTTTTTGTGTTTATCTCGAACAGACAGATAGACACGGTAGAGGACCTTGTTTTATAATATGTAGTGATATTGCACCGATGTAACTAGTTGTGGGTTATAGTAATTCGTAATACTATTACAAGGAGTTAAAACATGCATTATGATCAGGACGCCTTTAACGGTTATATTAAAAATAAATCTAAAAAAATCAACGGAGAGAGATCTCACAATGGCAACAAATTGTGAGTCGAACCTAGTTAGGAAAAATTAATCTGTATTTATATGTAAATAAAAACGAAGCCGTGTTTTTCTTGTGTGTTTGTATACGTCTAGGACGATAATGATAGGGTTATCGTCGTAGGCATACGCTCACTCTGTGCCACAGAGAAAATTCGAGATAGTTTGACCGAAGACTAGAGAACCCCCAAATAAAAAAAAACTAAAGTGGAATGTGTGACGTTTCGGGAATCCTCAAGTGTGACAGTTTGCCAAAACCATCTCCAAGTGGGGATGTTTCGAGAATTTCAGAGAACATTCGAGACAATATGACTGAAGATTAGAAAATCCCCAAGTGTAACACATTGCCGAAACTGTCTCGCGATGAATAAATAAAAAATCGACATCTCCAGAAAGTCATTGAATATTCTGGAAAATGTATCAGCAGATGAAATATCCCCAAAGTATGAAACATTGCCGTCGTGGTGGAGATATCGAAAAAGAACTCTCAGGTGTAGCATAATTCCTAAACGGTGGAGATGTCGAAAATTGAAGTTTGGAAAAGATTAAAGAACATTCTAGAACATTCCATAGAAGGTGAAACAACTCCAAGTATGGCATATTGCTATAACCTTCTCCCGGTGGAGATGTCGAAAACCGACGTTTCCAGAAAGTTACGGAATATTCTGGAAAATTCATCAGCAGACGAAAGTCTCCTAAGTATGGCACATCACCGACATGGTTTTGGAATGGAGGCATTGGAAATCGACGTTGCGAGGTCATCTTAAGGTTACCACAATTTCTATAACTTGCAGCAAACAATTGCATATAATGTTCTATAGTCTAACTGACCTAACGACGAGCTAGTTCGAAATAAAAATCAACCGGTTTTGTGATTCTAATTTAAAAAGAATACTATTAAGACGATTGCTAATTATGTAAAATCAAACCTTTTTCTCAAATCTTTTACGAACTTGAGCTGCTCAGAATGTTTACTTCAGTTTAATCAGCACTCACGGTTGAAGAGAACCCACGATAGGAATAAATGAAGGAATTTGCGATACATACAAGAAAAAGTATAAAATGAGATGTAACTAAGTAAGATGAAGAGCCTCACCATTGACTTTTTAACATTGCTACTTGAATACAACTAACGGTAATGTTGAAAAATTCGGCAGTTTAATTGGTTTTTGCAGGGAAAAAATTGTTAAAATCCCAAATAAAATTTCTATACTGAACTGAATTGAACTAAAATACAAAATACATAGATGTTTGTTGACGTAAGTAAAAAAATACCTGTCTTTTATTAGCTTAAATGATCTAAAGGCTTACTAGAGGTGCACCATATATACAAATGTATTTCAAATGAAAGATTTGTGGTGCTTGCTGAGCTTAGAAGAATTATGCTTTTTGAGAATACACTTTGTCTCAACTTCTTTGCGCCATAGTTACATACATTATGCATTATATTGCAGTCATGCACTTTAATCTGTATAATGATGTCAGAATACCAATTTAAAGTTTTCTCATTTATATAACACAGCAACGAACTTGAGGTTTCCGGTTATTTTATTTTGTTTTTAACTATGCTCAACTTATTAAATTAAAATGCAGTTATGCTATGTTTGGAGCAGGAGAACTGTAAGGATCTAAGCTAAACAAAATTTCTCACCTCACAGCTTTAATCCTGTGCCACAAATTATCATGGACGGTAGTAGAGTTATGCACCACGACAACCTCTTCACCGTGGACGCTGTATCTCAAAATAAGCGCCCCATGTTCTAAACCGAGCGATAGAAAGTCGCCTGCTCCGGTGTTTATCCAGAGCAGAAGACCATCTCCTCCGGAAACCTTAAATCTTATGTTAATGTCGATGGGATCTGACACGAGGACTTCTAGCGTGTCACTGTCCTCGAAATGCATGTAGCTGTCCACTCCGTAGAAAGCGGGTGGTCCTCTGCTGCATAACTGGTCTCTGTTGGAAACAAAAAAACGAGTGTTTATTTTCATAATCAAATGTGTTTTTTATTGTTGTCTGAAACCCAGCTGAAACAAATAGTGACGAGAAGAGTACAAACATAAAATCTTCTAATTATGTCGAAGACGTTTTTTCTTATTTTAATGTTTGTAACTTGCAATGCACCAGCACAATTTAGTTGTTTACAGTTTCTAGTTACAAAACTTCCCCGTAGAATAACCGGTAGTTCCACTTATTAGTAACTATGAGCTTTACCATTGCAGCAGGCTAAAAACATCTTTAAGTCCATCCCAGTACAACTTAGCAGGCTTACTCTAGTCATAACCTCACAATTACGATACATAACCTAGAAGTTATACGAACCTTGTCACCTTACAGCTCCAAAATCTGAGCTTTCTCCAACCTTAAAATTAATTATCGTACAAAACACCACTGCATATGTTTAAAATCCACTTCTGGGTGTTTTCTCATATTAAAATATATCCAATAATTCGACAAACGACAGATGACAAGTATCTCTCAAAGCAATAGTCGTGTTCACTTTACGAGAGGCGGCAAATTGACTTTCTATAAAGGCCTGAATGCATGAATCATTTATAGAAACCCTGTACTAAGGTGTGAAACGAAATTCCGACAGATGTCTTATTATTAATGTTGCCTCTGCTATAGCACAAGATACCATTATTTCATTCTCAGAAAGTACCAAAGACATATTAAAAATTTTCAAATCGTCTTATAAAACACAAAATTACTCATATATTTCAGAAGTGTCAGAAGTGGACGACGTAGGCATACATTTATTATACGCCAGCTCCTTCCCTTTCTACCTCCGTCCCATACAGCACTGCTTTGTCTCGATACAAGCTGGAGTTTTTGGGTATACAATAATGCAAAAGCAAGATTTTCGGAGGGTGGAGTATTTGCTTTATATTTCATTGGACAAAATAATATTATTTTTTTAAATATTTCACCCCGTAGAAGCTATAAGGAAGAGTAGATTGAAGAGATGCGTGAAAATAGTGCGTGTCATTTTGAGGGCGACAGTAAAGATAACGAAAGCATAGAAGATCTAAGTACACCAAGTTTGCTTGATGCCCGGCTGGTGGAAAATATTCTGCGTAGAGAATACAATTCAGTTTGTAGGGTATGGATTTATCAGGAGAGATATTCCCTAGATAATCAATTTTTCAGCAAACCTTTTGTTGTGAGTTAAACTGTACCATCGTCATTTTCACATCTCTCTTGTTTCAAAGCTGTACAGTGAGGTTTTAAACAAAGTAACATTTCTTCAGGTTTTTTCTTCGCTTAGGTAAATATGTAAAAAGCTGTCGAAACAGTTTTTAAAGACAGTTTTTTTTCTGTAGGTAGTTCCGTCACATTTTTGTGATATAACACAAACTTGCATTTTATAAAATGTAAACCACAGTTGACTTTTCTGAGGTTAAAAAGATCTAAATACGAACTGCCAAATCTTTTGGAAGGTGTACGTTTGGACATATGCAGAATAATGTGGCTTCAAAATGTACTTTTCTGTAATATTTTCTTATCAACTTTTGGAGTAGATTATGGTTATCTTTGTACTTTCTACCCTAATGAGTGATTGCCCTCGTTCACTGCAATACCTGACCTATGAAAAGTTTTCTTTACTGTTTATTACCTATATCCCGGTTTGCACTTGCATGTGAAGTAGTCCATCTCCGGTATGCACTCCCCGTCCTCCCCACAGGGCCTAGTGATACAGGGGTGAGGACAGTTGTCGACGTTCGTTCCACCGAGCGCCTCCGCTAAAATTGGCACCGTCCGTCCGTTGATTACTACCTTCTGGATGCATCCGTTGAAGGAGGTGCGTAACTGAACCTGGTGCGATACGGAACCGAAATTAGGTACACCTCCTAAGTAGAGGTTCTGCGGCAACAATAGCTGAGTGAAGGCGCCGGGAGAAAGTACCTCCACCGGGGGTTGATTGTCGACAAGGAGGATAGCTAGCCGTCCGGTTCGTGATACCTAAGGAAGTGCACAACATTTAGTTGGAACGTAACGCTTTCAACTAACTTGTAAGGTTCAAACTATAAGTAAGTTTTTATAGCCTGCAATTGCCATACTTAGCACTTAACATTCCAATAATTTGTGATTTTAATACTTGCGTTGTTGTTTGCAAAGGAAAGTAGTTAGAAGTATCTGAGGAAATAAAATTTCTTTTTTATATCTAGAAAATCAAGTTAATACAATCAAGCAATCAATGAATTAGTTGATTAAACCAATCATCAGTCACACGAAGAACAGATTAAAATATTATTACAATTAAGGAAATAACATAATGTTATTTAGTATGAATCAAATAAATATAAAAAAATTTATTTTCGAAAATTTAAAGTTTGACTTCAAGAGTTTATGTTCTTTCAGAATCCATAATAAAATAGTGTTTCATTAAAAATGTATAATAAAAGGTTAGAGTAGTACTACCACGAAAACAAAGGAGTGTCTGTAACTAAAAGATGAGATTTTACATAGATGATCCGGTATACAGGGTGTTCCACCCGTCGTGTTTATGAATGTGTAATTTTGTTATTAAAAGAGCTATAAAGTAGCTTAAATGGAGGCAAAGTTGCTAAATTTGATGTTGAACAATACCTTTTCAAATTTAAGAAAAAATCGAAATATCGATTTTTTTATAGTTTTAGAATTCCGAAGAAATATTCTTGGAGTGCTTTTTTAAGTAGTTTTTTTAGATACAATTGTTTTCTACAACGCGCGTTGTTGTAACTACCATCAAGATTATTTTTCTTATGAAGCTATACTTCAGAAAAAGGACTGTTGGAGGAAGTTTTGCACTAGCAGAGAACAGCTTCCAACTGCGACTACCAGATGGTTCCTATACGGAAACTGAAGGCGCAGCACTAGAGTGTCTGCTGCAGACTCACTTTCTAGGATCCGATACAGATTTGGACGACAACGTGGCCAAAGGAACCAGCGCTGAGGAAGCCTGGTACGTGGCCTCTTATGTTGGAACTTTTGACAAACACTAAACGGTAGGAAATTACAAGTGGCGACGAGGTTGGGATTTGGATCAAGATTGAAGGTAACTACACTAACATGACCAGCAGGTAATGTAAACAGAGAGGCTTGTCGGTTAATAGGGCAAACATGGAACTCTTAGTCTTCACAAATAAATGCAAATGGGGGTCTACTCGATGGCCTTCTTTGCAAAACGTAACATTAAAGCCGGTGCCGAAGATGAGGTATCTAGATGTAACCCTGGATTCCAAACTGGCTTGGACGGATCACGTTAACGAAATCAGTTGAAAGGCTTGTGCAACTCTGTGAGTGTGCAGACGACTTTGAGGAAACAGTTAGGGACTTCATCCACAGGTCCCGTACTGCCTGTGCACAACTGCGGTGAGACCCTTATCACTTACGCCGCCCTGGTATAGTGGCGCTCCACTGCGAAACAGTATCAGGACAGCGTTAGGACTCATTCAACGATTGGACTTTCTTATGATAACCGATGGTATAAGACCGACACCTACTGCATCTATGGAGATGCTTCTGGGACTGAAACCTCTTCACGTAAGGATAGAGTATGAAGCCCGAAAAGCGGCCTTTAGATTGCAGGAGTTAGGTAACTGGAAATMKGGGGGAGGAGGGCACCGTATGGCGTTCTCTGCACCAACGGAGATCAAGCTATGTTTTGATACACTATACAGAATCAATATCCCCGATAAGGAAGAGTGGATTCTGATTGGTGAAAACATGCTTGTAAACATGTAATTTATGCAATCCTGACATGCGCTCATGAGAACCTCAGTAGAGGGTATTCCGGATCTACATTTGCTACGATAGCCAGGTGGCACTTCGGTCAGTTACCTGTGTTAGGGTGAGCTCCGGCCTACTACTGGACTATCGTAACACATTAATAAGGTTGGCCCAACATAATCGGGTTAATTCAATGAAAGGGCTGATAGATTAGCAGAAAGGGCGGCGTCTTCACCTTATTTCTGACCGCAACCTTCCATTGCTATTCCATAGCCATTCCAGGAAGCAGACTGTGATTACAAAGCGGCTTAGTTGTCAGTTTTACTTTTATTGGGGAGAAGTGCCGGAACTAAGGCAATCTAGGGCCTTCATCGCTGGACCTATGCCTGCTCAGGAACGCAAATGGCTTTTAAGCTTGCGTTGTTCTCAATTGCGATTAATGGTGGGTGTCCTTAAAGGACACTGCCGGCCCAATAAACACCTATATAATATAGGTGTAGCGGAGAGTAGCACCTTCATAGGGTCTGCTCAGAAGAGGCGGAAATTTCGATTTACTTCCTTACCGATTGCGGACCGCTGGGAGGCAAAAGGCTTGGAGAATATGGGTCCCAATTTATTAAGACTGAAGATCTTTACATGTTACCTTGGAAAGAGATACTGCACTTCTTTGAGAAGGCAGGACTCTTCTAAGATACGGTGCGGACGCAACGGATTGAAAGGTCTAAGTGCAGCGCCCCGCCTGTTTGCCGGGTCGCACCGCAGAAGATAAATATACCTCACTTGAAATTAAAAAAGAGGAAAGTTTTGCCGAGTTCAGCGATGTGCAACACTTATTTTTACAACCTAATATAACGGATTAGGAGTACGGAAAGAAAATTAGAGAAACAAACCTATAAACTTTTAAAGCTACGGAAGCAGTTAATATTAATCACTTTACCTAGGTAAAATGCAAAAAGCTTTTGATTCCGCACATTAACGGAGCAAATTAGTTAATCTGCAGATTACCTATGTAATGTGCACATTAACCGTTTTCAAGCTTTAGCAGTAATATATACATATGGAGGGATCTATGGAGTTTAAAATTAATGAATAGTTTCTGTCAATTTGAGTACTCAGTGATTCCTTTTAATACAATAGATCAATTTTATTGCTTTTTTATCTACACTCACTCTTATCCTGTGCCACTCTCCTACGCTGATTCTCGTCTCGCTTCTAGCGAATGCAGCTCCCGTTCCCAAATCGAAGCTGAATACCACCCGTCCATCTAACAGGTACAACGCCATGAAATCGCCCATCCCATCGGTCCTGTGTCCATTGTAGAGCACCAGTCCGTCTGGCGAGGTTGGTTTCAGGATCAGCTCCAAATCCAGCCAGGTGAGCGCGTCTTCATTCAGGCCGCGATATCGCAGATGACTTGAGCCGTTGAAGGACGGCACTTGCAGATCGACGCGAATTTCGCACAGGTCGCCGGAGAAACCCAGCGGACACAAACATATTGCAGAGTCTTCGCTAGTCAGGCACTTCCCCCCGTGCTGGCATGGTACTCGGCTGCAGCGGTCTGCTGTACATTCCTCTGCAGATACAAAAATAAGAATTGGTAATATTTTGCTATTAAAAATTATCACGCCGCACATAGGTATTAAGCTCCAGTTAGTAATAAGAAGTATTTTAGTTCTTGACGTTGACACGTACTTCGTCCCGTTTGGGGTGTATTTATGCATTTTGGGCCGTAATACCTTAGAAATTATTATGTACAATAAGCTATAGATGTAAAACAGAACTCTGCATGTGCAAGGCCTTACAACTGAAGGTAGATATCTACCTCGGCAGTTGGAAGCATTTAACAGGAGGATATTCTCCTTGTCAGATTGTGATATTTGAAGGAATGACAGTGAAGTTAAAATTAATGCATGGGGCGTGATTTGGTGTAGCTGCATGCTATTGGAGGGATGACTGAAAAACTTTATTGAAAGCTTGAATGTAATTGGTTTCATTAAAAGGAATTGGTGGTTAGTTTTAGATGATAGAAGAATGATGACATCATCACCAAGCGTACAGAAGTTTTAATGAATCTGTGTGTGGACTGTTTTTTCCTGGAAGTTGTTGCTGTAGGAGATCCACAATCGGCATACAAGTCTTTGATCTAACGGCAGGTTATGCTCTAGCAACGGGCTAGTTGAAGGACATAACATAACATATGTCTTCCAGACGTTTTTTCATATTAGAATATATCAAATAATTCAAAAATCGACAGATGACAAGTATATGTCACTTTCCTGAGAGCCGGCAAATTAATTTAATCGATAATTTCCATAAGCGCCCTGGATGCATGAATCATTTATAGAAACCCTAGGTATATGAGCGAAATAAGTGCATGGGGAGATTTGCAGACGTGCCAAATGAATCAGCGGAAGCGTATTCTTAAAAGAAGAAGCAACTGAGCAAGCAGATTCAGCTGGATTTCAGGAATAAGTAAGGAACTTCTTCTGAAGGGCCTGAAAAATAAAAGGTTGGCGAGAATGCTTGTACATGTAATTRMGCGTCAGCTCCTAGAGGATTTGCGTGCAGATGATTAGACCGACCGTACAAGTAAAAAGAGCAGAGGTTAAAGGTACCAGAAGTTCGGACAGACTGAAATGATGGTCTAATAAGGAAGGAGTGGCAAATTATTTTCGAAGATTTATAAGCAGTTTTCCTGTATAGTGTCAAGACTATTTAGTGAGCTACTGCGAAATGGAGTACATTTAAATAAGATATTGAACAGCAAGAGACTTTTAAAAGTTAGCTAGCGTGCCTATATTATGTGTTTTAAATCCACGCACATGCTCAACTCCATACGGCGTAAGGTTGGGCGTCGTGCTTATGCGGAGATACGATGATGGTAGGATGAAATCGGTTTCATTTTATAATAGAGATAGATGCCATTTGAAGAGTCACAATATCATTCGTATGAATTAGAATGTTTGGGTACGCATTTTGTAATCAAGACAGACCGCAATCGCTTAAACATTTTGGCAAATAAAAGAGACCTTAATTCGCAAATCGGAAGATGGTTTGTTAAATTATTGGAGTTTGATTATGTAAATGAGTATCAGAAGGGCGCTAATAACGATGTAGCAAAATCTTGTGGATAAGGCAGATAAACTGATGTTACTAATATTAAAAAGGATTGGATTACGACGTACGTACAATGAAGTCAAAACAATTGTCAAAAATTATAACAAAAGTTGCACGAAAAATACATGTTATATAAGGGTATAAGGTGGATGGTTTATAAAATTTCTGCATCAGGCCAGTGTAGACTTATTGGTTAACTTGAGATATGATCCTGCTAATAAGGAGCGCATAAGGAGCTCGTGCACTTAGGGGCTGACAAGACTTTCGGGAATATCAAGAAGTATTATTGTTTTTCGAAAATGATGGAGTTTGTTACGAGACATATAAATAGGTGTATTAATTGTTTGTACTACAGGACGCCCAGACGCTGAACAGTAGAGTAGTAGGTTCTATAAAAGCATTATATCTGTAGGTAGATTGAAACTAGTTAGCGAAAATATAGATGTAAAATAATATTGTACATTATCTAATCAGGGATTGTTCACTAGGTGAATAGTACGCAAGCGCGGTGACGGTGCTAAAGTCATTTCGGAGCGTTAATCAGTAGTTAATGTAAGAATGTAAATGAATGTGTCATGTCATGTATACAAACTGTAGGGACCGAAGTGTTCGGTTATTAAGCTTTTTAGAACACTTGACCTTCGAAGTGACGGTCGAGGGGCAACCAAAAAAGCAACGCGGCTTCTAACGCGGTGTCAGAACGCCATTACTTAATGCTAACGTCAGTCACTATACCTGGAACAATCAATTCGATTCAAATCATTCAACCAATCGTTAGATTCAGATCATCTTAATCGTTCATGAATCACTGCCGAGAACGAGTTACCGAGTTACCTATTTAGACCGTGTGTCCCAGCATGGCACCATTAGTCGTTTACCTTACTGTTTTTACTAGCTTTAATATTCGTTACAAATTGCAATTATTCAAAACAGGTCCGTTCTTGCAGAACACGGGTAAACAAGTTTTACAGTACTACACCTCTCAAACGGCACAGGTAGGTTGTTCTTAATTGATTTAGGGTTGTTTTTATGGATAACGAATTGAAAGTGAAAGCAGTTTCTGTTACAGCATATAAATATACTATGCTTTCATGGCGTTTTCTCGCCAATGATGAACGACGCATGAACGATGCTAATTCATTGTGAGCCGAATCAAGGTATAAGTCAGAATTTAGGATGGCAATGCCATCTGTCAGCATTACACTACATGATGACAAAGCTACCTAGCTGTCTTAACGGGTACTACTTCCTAAAGGAAGTGACCTGTAGCCTGACAGCGAAATAGATCTATCTGCAGTTGGTTGAGGTGCAGACAGCACAGCATAGACATGCATTTTAATGTATGTCGGTTCTTGCCCGCTAGCAAAAAGTGCCGTGGGGGCATGTTGTCAGATTGAAGTATGCAGTTGCATGCCAATTTGTCAGGCTACAGGTTACTTCCTTTAGGAAGTAGTACCCGTTAAGGCAGCTAGGTGGCTTTGTCATCATGTCACTGTAATGCTGACAGATGGCATTGCCATCCTAAATTCTTACTTACATCATACCATTGCTTTGGTATATAAGCAAAACCAGTTCTATGTCGTGCTGTCTACACTAGACCTAAACTGCACTGATGAGCTGTAATGACAGCGAAATAGATCTATCTGCAGTTGGTTGACATGCATTTCAAGGTATAAGTCGTTCAATTTGAAAGACTACCTCGTGAACGACCCAGTTCTATCAGCCACGCGTTAGTACATTTTCGGTCTCCATAGTTTCCTATGCGCGCACTGGGTGTGCCCCTCGGAAGTCATATGACGTAATCCTAAATAGCCTAATTGGATTGTTCCTGACAGTTTATTGTCAGGTTGTGCTATAACAAATGATGCACCGTATCTTTTGATCACAACTCGTATACTTGCAAGTTAACGTAAATGCACGGTAGGTACTCATGTGCAAACTTGAAATTGAAACCGCGGAAGCAGCTCACGTAGGTACTTAGAATGTGTAAGGTATAACATAAATGTACTAGGTAGCCCAAAAGGCATGTAAATTTTTCTCTTAAAAATTTACCTAGGTCTCAAAAGTATCCGACCCGCATTACCGTCGCAACTTTGTATGCATACGTATGAAGTGCGAAGTCGGTTGTAACCGGAAACTTACAAGCCAAAGCTACGGCACATCTCGCACCGGCTCATTTTATTCATGCGACCTCGTCAGGAGTTTTATATCTTAGAAAAGCCGTGCACTCTGCACCTCGCCGACTCCTGGGAAAACTTTATTTTCATCCCGCCGTTTTTACTGTCGACTCATAATAAAAAATTGTAATCGCGGACGCCGCAGAAAATTGACCTGCGGAACCAATTTATAGAGAATTCCTTGGTCGTCCGCGCAGCCGTATAGTTTTCCCAATGACAGGAGATTTGTCTTGATCGCAGACGACTGGATATCCAATTCGTTTGCTGTTTCAGATATTAACGCAGAAGAGGTGGACAACGTAGATATTAATAGATCTGGCACTGATGACGTAAATGAAAGTTATAGCTGGACAGTTAAATGAAAACACAATTTACTACCTTCGAGCCAGGTAGGATTCTAGAAAATGAAAACAGTATTACTGTGTTATTTGTACATACCGAAATTCCTGGTTAAATGTTCTAGATAAAAATAGAAAAGAACTGGAATTCTTTCGAAGTAAAATCTAAAGATTGCCTTCTTTACACAATTTAAAACGTTACATCGATTATCTGGTAATGTTTTCTCAAAAGCAATAATTCCTAAGGTGTCACAACAATGAAATCAACTGATTAATCTGCGGATTTGGAAATATCTGTTATATAAAAACCAAAAACATATTTTTTTAATGAGTCATGTCTCTGAATATCTGCATGTATTTAAGAAATACTCTGTCTGTATCACTCGTTGAGCGATACTTAAACTGATGACCTTTGCCAAGTTATTCATTTCTGTAACACTRGATGCGGGGGAAKAATTTKTTCATTTCTTAGAAGAATTTTAATACCATAATAAGTGACAGAGAGAAATATCATTCAATATTTGGATTGKACAGAGACTGAACAAGGATGTTAAGATCAAGCAAATGATAAATAATAATATTAATAATGGTACGTCTTTATTTGGCCAATATAAAAGAAAAGAAGAAAGATCTAACAATTAGCCAAAATGGCGACGTTCAGTTTTCCCTCATAGGGAACACTGCTCTTCCACTTAACCATGCCATATTCGACATAAATATAAAAAAAATTGTTATATAAAACAAAACCAACAATCAAAGATAATCTCTGCAACGATATAAAAAACAAAATAAAAACGTGAGGGTGCAGAAAGATAATTACTGAACCTACTGAATACACAAGAGGTGTGCTCGAAAACGTTTTCGGAATACAAGATGCTCAAGACTTTTCAACTCCAAGGGCAGTGCGTTGCACTCTACATATGTACATATGTTGTACGAAAATGACTTCCTGAATGTAGCAGACCTATGCGAAGGAATTGTCAGATAATCTTTTCTKCGTATATTTACGTTATGAATATCCCTACGAAAAGTAATTTTCGTGAACGAATAGCAACGATTCTATTATACAAACACATTGAATGCAAGCGACGCCGGGACTCCATGTCCATCCAGGGAATACATTTCAACTTAAGCGTAACACGTTGCCTTCTGCGAATGCCGAAAATGAGTCTTAGACACGAGTTCTGGACAAGCTGAATCCGACGGTTATCACATGCACCAAGGCAAGCACCACATACTGCTGATGCATAATTAAAATGGGACAACACGAGCAGTTCGCAAAGCATAACTTTTGTTTTATAGTCAATTATTTTTCTAATGCTGTATATTAATTTTAAATTTGCAAACGCTCTCTGTATTAATTTATTTACGTGTAAAGTAAATTTTAATTTATAATCAATAGTTACTCCCAAATTTCTGACTTCATTAACGAATACTATATTCTGTCCTCCCACTTCTAGTTTTAACTCCTGAATAACCGTTTCTCGCGATACTCCCGACTGTGAGCCACCAAAGAGAATAGCCCTAGATTTAGGTGGATTCAACTGAACAGCATGCCGCTCAGCCGCCCTACAAAAATGACTTAAATCCTCATTCACCCTACTGTTTGCGAGGTTCAGTTGATCTTCATGGAAAGAATAATAGACCTGCGTACCGTCGGCGTAAAGGTGATATTTACAATGCCTAACACTCTTAACAAGCACGGAAGTATATATTATAAATAACAGGGGACCAAGCACTGACCCCTGGGGCACCCAACTCGACACATACCCCACTCCAGACAATGCATCGCTATGCCTGACAAACTAAATTCGATTTGTTAAGTAACTGGACAGCAGCTCAACTGCTCCATCCGTAAATCCCATGTAGTGAAGCACAGCAATCAAAACATGATTAAGAGTGTCGAAAACCTTCGAAAAGTTTAATAAAATTCGTACAGAAAACTGATTCTTATCAAGAGCTGTTATGACATCATCGAGTACATGTATGAGGCCTGTCTCGCAACTATAGCCCATTCTGAAGCCCGACTGGTAGCTAGGAATGATATTATATTTACTAACATGAGCCATGACTGAATCTCAAACGTACAGAATAGATATAGAGTGCAAGAAACTAAATAAAAATATCAGCATAAATATCTTATAATATTACATATGGTTTAATGGAAGAGAGGAGAAAATATATTAGAAGCTGCATTACTGGCAAATAAGAGAAACATGCTTATAGATAATATAATAGAGTGCAAAGTAATTAACAATAGTCTAAGTTAGATAAGGCTAACAGAAAAAAAAAATTGTAAACGCATATGCACCCATTGAAGCAACTGAATGAGAAGAAAGAAAATAACCGATTTAATACTTATGTATTTATTTCATAATAAGTCAGCCATAAAAGATTTTAATGCAATATTATTGCAGAGAAAGAGATGGCACACAAGATCACAAATAATAATTAACAGGCCTGTAGACGCTGGACAGTGTAGAGGTTTTAGAAGTTAGAACTAAAAGAAATATCTAAAAATGATTTTGTAAGTTCCTAGTAGTAAGAAAAAGAAGAAGAGTAACGCCGAACTCTTTAACATATAAAACCCTAGAAGCTAAGAAAGGGTACGGTCGAAATAAAACAGCACAAACAATATGCAGAAAAAAGAAAAGGAAAATGTACCTGAGGAAATAGAAAAGTAAAATGTACTATAGATTTTTAACTGAATTTTTACCATTGCAGCAATCTAAAAACATCCTTTAGGCCATCTCAGTACAATTCAACAGGCTCAAGGCTCACTGTAGTCATAACCTCACGATTAGTGATGGGCAGAATCGAATACTTTGTGGAATCGAGAACTCGGTTCTCGAATACTTTTTAGAATCGATAACTTACGCGAGAACTTACATTCGAGAACCGGTGGAAAGAGAGAACAGAACACAATATTTTGTATACCTCATTTATTTTTTATTGTATTTGTATATATTCTGTATTGTTAATAAGTTGTTGTGTGTAATTAATAATAACATTAGCAAATTGTTTGTTTTTGTGCTAACAAATTAAAAGACAAATGAATTTAATCACTCAGATTATCCAGGTTTCGGTTTTGTCAGGAACGAGTACGACAACAAGAACAAACAAGGCACCCATCATCGCGCGACGCATATATATTTGTGTACCCCACGCACCTTGGCAATAGCAGTTCTAGTTCTACAGAATCGCGAAAAGATAGACGAGACGGTGTAAAACAAAGCAACGCTGCGCGCGAGACCTAAATCTATCCGATATATATAATATATAACATATTATCTGACCTGATATCCGAGAACTCTATACAAGTACTCGAGTACTCGACAATTTTGTTCTCGAGAAACGCGAGCGAGACCTAACAGAGTGCCCCACGCATGTCATCCGACATCCGAGAACTCTATATTCGAGTACTCGACAATGTTGTTCTAGAGAGACGCGTGCGAAACCTAACAGAGTGCCCCGCGCATGCCATCCGACATCCGAGAACTGTGTATTCGAGTACTCGACAATTTTGTTCTCGAGAAACGCGAGCGAGACCTAACAGAGTGCCCCACGCATGTCATCCGACATCCTAGAACTGTGTATTCGAGTACTCGACAATTTTGTTCTCGAGAAACGCGAGCAGGACCTAACAGAGTGCCCCACGCATGTCATCCTACATCCGAGAACTCTATATTCGAGTACTGGACAATGTTGTTCTCGAGAAVCGCGTGCGAAACCTAACAGAGTGCCCCGCGCATGCCATCCGACATCCGAGAACTGTGTATTCGAGTACTCGACAATTTTGTTCTCGAGAAACCGAGCGAGACCTAACGGAATGCCCCGCGCATGTCATCCGACATCCGAGAACTCTGTATTCGAATACTCGGTAGTTTAGTTCTCGAGAACCGCGAGAACTGCGCAGAATCGAGAACTTTGCGATTCTGGTATTCGAATACTCGCATCACTACTCACGATACATAACCTAAAAGTTATACGAAACCCTGTCACAATACAGCTTCGAAAGCTCAGCTTTCTTCAATCTTAAAGTTAATTATCTTACACAACACTACAGCCTATGTTGAAAATATACTCTCACACGTTTTCTCATACAAAAATATATCAAATAATTCGACAATGGTCAGATGAGAAGTAAATGGTTGAAAACCTAAAAAGGTACCGCATCAGTAGAAATATTATTAAATATTAAAAAAGCRAAATCCGCAGTTAACGATATCATTTACTAAATATGACATTTGATATATTGGCCACTTTAATATAAGTTACGATAAAAATTAAGTCTCGATTTAAGTGGAATAATAAGGCATTACCCAATAGGCTTCATAAAAAAAAACTTGTAACAGGTCATATGCATAAACTGAAAGGAGTACAAAAGACATAGGTGAAGAAAAAATATTGTGTTAGGTATGTTAATTTTTTTATAGATTTCCAGCAAGCATTCGACAGAATAAAGCAATGAAACCCTTGGGACTAAAGGGAGACATTATGAAGTTGATTGGCACGACACTAACAGATACACATAACAGAATAAAGTTTCAATGCGAATAGGGGAAGAATCAAGCACTTGAATTAAAGAGGTCTTATAGTGAGCTATCATAAAAAACAGGTCAAGCAAGCCACACCTTTCTCTTTCTAATGCGTACGTACCATCTGTCCTGTAAATTAGTTCGTATAATATGATGCATATTTGATGTTTGACGCATTAGTCGTTCTTTGCACTGATTAAAATAACACGCTATTACTGTTGCCTGTTACTACAGCCATCATTGATTCTGTGAAAACGTTTACCTATCACAGAATATCCTCTGTACAACCGTAATGTCTCTTAATTGCAAACGAAGATGGTTTGGCAATCGACTCAGGTGACATCAATGACAGTCCAGTTTGTTGCACCAGTACCAAGACGTAGCGTAGATTCGCGTCGACAATAACCATTATCGGCTTACTTTTTTTTCATGAACGCCCTTTACAAGAGGGTGAATCATATTTAATATCGTCACAAAAATGTATTGAGGCAGATCAAAGTTGTAACAGGCGACGTTTTCTTTTAAAGTGTTTAAGGTATAAGGTTTACAAAATTTGCAAATTTTTTTATGTAGACATATGTTATATTCTTATCTTATCTTTATATCTTACCCTTTATATATACATATATAACTCGAACTCTGATTTGAATTCTCCTTTTCACGTTGAAAATATTCAAGACAGGGTTCGGAAGTAGTTAGTAAATGGACGTAAATACTACGTTAAAAGCTACATATAGTTATTTATTAATTTCGTCACGTAGCTTTTGTATATAAACTGCATTAACTATATGCAAATAAAAAGCTGTAATCAAATGAATATCGAAAGATAACAATCGATCGAAACTAAAAAATATTGAAATTTTAACAAGATGTAATGATGAAAGTAAGAATTTAGGATGGCAATGCCATCTGTCAGCATTACACTGACGTGATAACAAAGCCACCTAGCTGCCTTGATTATTAATAAAGTTGTTTAATTGCTGAAATATCATTCTGATGATTGTTTAAGAGAAAATTATCTAATATTTGACTACTCTTACATCAGCACTTAGCAATATGTAGGTAATAATACTTAGGTATTACTTATATGTCAACCGCTATCTTTATGAACAAGAGAAGTACTTTTTCTTCTTTATTTAATTATATTTTTAATTTATGATGCTCAAAAGCAATAAACCTGACCAATGTTTAAGAAAATTACTTCTAATCATTTTGTAGCTTACTGCTTTATACTGTCTGAATTTTTTAGATTAGAATATATCTGTTTTTTCTAATTAACTACATATACGACGCGACAACAAAAACTATGCGTGGATATAGCAAATGTAGTAAACAATTTTTGATGTGAAGTTTCATATTCCTGGTTCAGGGTTATTACTTTTCGAATTTTAAATATTCACCTAGTAACAATTAGTTTTCTATACTTGGTTTAGCACATCGAACACTTCCAAGCCTACGCTCAAGTAGCTATATTTTGATTAACATTTTGATGTCGCGAATACGACCCTGATGTTGTGCAACCCAAGTGAGACTACCCTAAACACATTAAGTGAAGTGTAAAAACTACGCGCTTTCATGACTAACAGTCAAACAAATTAATAAGATCAGCCCCGAATTAGATGACGTGAATGTAACTAAATGGTGTATTTTATTTAAATAGTTTTGAGAAAGAATCAAAAAAATATGGAACCAAGGCAGGAATTAAAACATAGACATTAAGAATAAGTATTCTTAATAATAGCAAAATAATCAGTTCACCAATAAATTTGTTATCGCTTACCTATCCCATAACCTTTTGATGCTTCTCCCTGGGGTTCCAGTGCGAACCTGTACACATGGTCGTTCACTTCGAGATGTCTGATGCACCCTTTGAATCCGCTCGTAACAGGTAACTTTTCCGACAGACCCGTCGTGTTTCCAGTCCCGCCGATGAACAACGGTTCTCTAAAAGTTATCCTGGAGAAAAGGCCCTTAGAACGGCCCTGTACGTGCTTGCCACCGTTCAGCTGAACCCACGCGTCCCATCTGTGCCTATACAGACTTATGTGGTTCCACTGATTGAGGAGGACGGTTTCTTCGGACCTGACTACGCCGATACCGGAACCACAGTCGAATCTAGAAAGAGAATTTCCTAAGTGACGAGACCACACACGCAATATAGCTGGAAAGCTCCAAAAAAAAAAGKTTGAAACCAACGCGTGACGGTGATTAATGGCCGACAAATAGGGCGACGTTCTCGTTAGAAATTGAGCTTTGAGTAAAATAGATTATCCTAAGATCACGATGTGAATTTGGTAGTTAATGTCACGAATTCAAGCATTATTTAAACTCCTTAAAATACTCATTCGGTGTGCTAGATGTCTGTTGGCTGTATTTATTAAGGGAGAGTGGGGGAATTGTGTCCAGCGGGTAATTGTGCGCATTTGAATTTTCATAAATAGACTGCGGGGATCTGAAGGTGTTGTTGTCATCTAATAAACAATGCATTAAGTAATCTCAGATAGCAACTTTCGTTGCAGTGTTCTTTGCATGTGAAAATGGCTGCCAAACATCAAAACGAGTGATTGCTTATAATTTGTTGTCCCCAGCAACTAAGGAGGTAAGCGGACACGTTTATTTTAATAACGATCTTTCAAACACAATCTATCCAGCGTGGTGTTGTGTAGTATACAGGCAGGTAAAGGCATGTATCCGCATTCGCATCAGAAGTGTTTGCGAGTTGTGCTTGTTTTAATATTAAAGTTACTTTGGGGTAATTGTGCGTACCACTTTGGAGTGGGTATGCAATTACCATTCATGTAGCTGAATGAGCTGTTTTATATTCGTAGATGCCCCGAACATACAAACACAAGATGCTAAAAGATACTTGATATCCATACAACTGGCGACGTGCCATTATAGAAATACAGAATGGTAGTCATTAGAGAGACTGACTGATTCCGATTCAAATAATGATGTTAAATGCATCTAAAAGTAAATCTCGGAGAAACCAACATTAGGAATTACGGCTACCCCTAACAAGAAGAGGTATAGCTGCTAGAAAACGACTTAAATTAACTACTTCCGATAAACAAAATCAGACAGCGAAGAAAGAAATGAAGGAGAACAAAAGCAAGAAAGCAGTAGTAAAAAAAGGAAACAAGGACGGTAACGGAAAGACAAAATAATGAAGACTAATATAGCGATATTGGAATCAAGGGATGAATCGGAATTAGAACAGCAAGATCCATGTGATGATGATGAACTGGATTAATAAAATACATTCTTAGTTCAGTTCCTTACTGAAATTTATTGCGCACATTTACCTCATGGATTGGGAGATTTTGCGCTTTTGGGACTTTCGGTATTTTATTTTTCATTTTCCCATACCCACAAGTGAGGTCGTATCCTACCCTAATCAATTAAATTGTGCACTGTTTGGCGCTTGTATTAGAATATACTTCATTGTATCAACTGTAACGATTTAATCCCAGCAGTAAATTTGCCTTACGTGCGCACATTTTCCTCACCCTGCTTTCCCTTAATGCAGCACTTTTTAAATGTGTGAAAATCTGCCCAGCGACGGGAAGCGCATCATTGCGCGATTGAAACAATTCCATCGCCTGTTCAATCATTGTAAATTAGGTAAGCGCAATGATTTTTTATATTGGGTTCTTTGCCGCCATGCTTATTGTTTTTAGGCAAACGAATAATGCTCTATTTTTCAAACTTCTTTCGCTAATCGTATACTATGTAATAGCTGAAGTGTATAATATCCAAGATTTCCGTAACAATCTGAATGTGAGTGACATTTATGTTCTAATGATCTGGTGGCTAATTTACAGAGGTCTTTACAAAGTTTTGAGCATATATAACATAATATTTTCTCGGAAAGATCGCTGTCTCTTGAAAACACTGACAAAAAGTTATTAGTCTGACGTTTCGATTACACCTGTAATCTTTGTCAGATACGAAGAACCTCAAAATTTGCATGACACAAGTTCAAACAAAATTTTGAAAGTAAATAAACAAATCATCAAGGAAGCGAGACGTCATAGAAACAACGTGCCAACCTGATAAAAAAGAACCTAACGACGAAAAAGGAACTACCTGCCCACTAGATATACACGAACTACTTGATAAAAGATAACTACAAAATAGCCTTCCAAATGTCACCTAACTCATAATTTCCACAATCCCTATTAAAATTATTAGTACTCCTACAAATTTCTATAGCTTGTTTTATTAGACGCTTGTGATAATATTTTTCTCTATGTAAAATTTTTGTTTTATCAAAGTCAAATATGAGTGTTCTGCTACGGAAGATTTATCTATCTGTTGCAGCCTAGTGGCACGTATGTGTTCTTTCAAACACGTACCTACTTTTCTTTTAGTTTGATCTATGTAACATTTGCCGCAAGAATATTGTAAACACCCTCACTCTCTAAATCTATACTTTATCTTTAGTAGAACCTAAAATTTTATCTAAATTATTATACCTATGTACTATCAACAACTAACGTATCGTGTATCCTTTTTAACTTTTCCGAAAGGCCTTGTACATAAGGCAAACCCAACTTCAATTTACTTTGTCCTGGCTGAAAATTTGCTTGATTTGGATGAGCACTTTTATCGCTTTGGGGTTAGGGCTGTAGCTACTCAAAATATTTAAAAGGAATAAAACTAGCGAATTTTAGCTGCTTTTTAAGGATTATGAAAGCAAATTGGCGAAATGCCGTTACTGTCTCCAGAAACTAAGTTTTACGTCATCCTTATTAATTTACGGAAACTTCGCCTTTCACTGAAACATCCAACAATTATAATTTTATCAGCCGAAAGTAATGTGTCTGTAGTTGAAACCCCTGAAAATCCACCTGTAGCTGCATCTGCAGTTGCATGTACAAATGAGGACAATGCGACACCAGCTTCCGTTGCGGATTATGAAATTGTTTCACCATGCGGAAGTGCGCCTAGTTCACCCAATCCAACCATCCAACAACCAGAAATACACCACWGCAGGAGATACCATTAATTATTTAAAGAAAAAAATCACWTTCAGAAAATACCCGGTAGGACGAAGTGCTTAAAGGTATTAAAATGCATGTCTATGCTGTGCTGTCTACACCTCAACCAACTGCAGATAGTACTATTTCGCTGTCATTACAGCTCATCAGTGCAGTTTAGGTCTAGTGTAGACAACACGGCATAGAACTGGTCAGCATTACACTGACAGATGGCATTGCCGTCCTAAATTCTTACTTTCATCATACCATTGCTTTGGTATATAAGCAAAACCAGTTCTATGCCGTGTTGTCTACACTAGACCTAAACTGCACTGATGAGCTGTAATGACAGCGAAATAGTACTATCTGCAGTTGGTTGAGGTGTAGACAGCACAGCATAGACATGCATTTTAATGTATGTTGGTTCTTGCCCGTTAGCAAAAAGTGCCGTGGGGGCCTGCTGTCAAATTGAAGTATGCAGTTGCATGCCAATTTGTCAGGCTACAGGTCACTTCCTTTAGGAAACACCAACCGTTGCCAGGTAACGATACCATTCAGTGGCGTGCTCGCATACATCTAATTCAACGTTCGCGTTTCGTTTCGAGTCACTGATCTCTAATCTAAATAACTGGATGTCGCTTACATACCAAAATGCATGTAAATTATTTGTGATAGATTTAAACCACCCTAGCGCTTCTAGCCGCTGGTCCTTGTACTAAAATTTTGACAAAGGTTCGCTTCTGCGATAAATATGACGTTAATAATTGACGGTTGAAATCGTTAATCTTTATAATCCGCATCAACATTATACATTATACACCTTTCTCAGTAAGTAGCAAAGCACGTGGTGTTCGTTTTTGGTACTGAATGCCATAGTCGGCACCCACGGCGATTCTTTAAGTATGGTGCATTGCGAATTTTGTAAAAAAAGATCAACTACATCGAAGCATCTCTCATTCCACTTGTAAGTGTTTATTATCTTTATAGTAATTGTGTGCAGTCAATACAACTCATCGCCTGTCTGCAGATTTCCAAAAGATGATCGTTGTAGTGTTCGAGCGAGAAACATGTGCGATGTGCCGTACAAACTGGACGTTACGTTTACTCATAACCATATTATATAGTTAAGGATCTAACCTAAAATTTGAACGCGCCGTTGAATTCATAGTACGAGTACCGGCATGGTGACGCACGAGTTTATCACAGTTTTGAATGACTTATGCGACATCTAGTTATTTAGCGATCAGTGTTCCGAGTAGACGGTCAGAGTGTGTTTTTATTATTGCGTTTCGCATTTACTGTTTATACAGCATGTTTTATTTATTATTAGTGTTTTGTCTGTATAATATAGCCTTCTATTTTGTTGTGTGCTGCGTATTGTACTGTATTAACTGACCCCTATTAACGACGGAGGCACTGGTTATGACGTGCAAATCGCGCATGCAAATGATGACGCTTCATATATTCTTTTCTATTCAGATGAAGTGCATCAATCAATATCAATATCATAATTGAAGATCAGAGGTATGGAAAATTTACAACCACCTTAGCTTTACATTATAAGTTGATGCTGATGAGAATATTTACTAAATTCATTTATACTCCGAAATTGGCCGGGTGCAAAATATTACTAGAGCAAATACCGCTTATATTCTTGATAAGAGATAATTTTTAAAATGGCTAAAATGCATTAAATTCGAGGATATGCATTCAGAAGCTCAAATGGCTACTGAATTAAAACGAACAACATAAATACCCCTAGGTAAGCAGTACCTAAAGCTAAAGATCATTTCTAGGGCTTTTTATTACTACTGCCTTACTATAGGTATTATGCTGTTGAAATATAAAGGTGTCCAGTAAAAGCCTTAGGTTTTCTGCCCTGTCAGCAAGCCCAATGCTGATGGTTTTGATGGATTACTTTTGTAACATCGTGCAGGGTTTCCCTGTTGATTCTATTGTTAATTGTGGAGAGTCAGTCGTTCGTTCATTCGGTATATTCTCTATAAGAGAAGAAGAGCTACGATCTGCGTAAAAACGTCAGGCCATGATAATCGTGTACGTTTTAAAATGTACTGAAATAATAATTTTAATAAACCTGAACGCGCTTTAAAGTCGTTAACTGTCTAGTAGTTTTGTATGACAAACGCAAGATAGTAGCGGATAGTWGTAKATAGGCCAGAGGACGAGATTAGTCTAAAAACGTTAGGTGTAAAATTTCAGGTTGGTTTATTTGGGTGTTCTTTTTTGTTAAAGTAAATTGCCGGTATTTCTTAACATGTTAAAAAAGTTAAAAATAGACCAATTACAATGATCACAGGACGGCAATCATTGTATTTTTTTACAAATAAGATATTTTCAAGTTTGGATATTAGTTTGCAATTACTTGCGGAACAAATATTTGATAGACTTGTGGTGGGGCTACAAAATGGTCTTCATATCATGCGCTGAAATTGTAATGTAAATACAGGTATATGCACGATTTCTCGTCTGCGCCTCGTAAATGACGTCACTGCAACGACGACTGCTGCGTGTTGGCATACCGTTGTGAGTTTAACGTGGTAAAGACGTTTTGCATACGGCTTTGTTATAAATAGTAACAACTAAATATTATTCATAATATATTAACTAATTCATTTGTCATCATTGAATAACTACTTTACCTGAATACGTKGTAGTTTAATCACCCAATCAGCGCAACAGCGGCAACAACTGTTGAGGTGCAACGGGTTTAGTTATTGGGCGATTTATTCGCATAATTGAAAGCCAACCCCGTCCGGGCGCTAACACTACGGTAACAGTGAATTTACTCCAGTGTTCCGTAGTGTAAACCTCGGTTTGACTAGCTTGCTAAGCACACAGTTCGGTAATAATTGCTTTGTAGCATTCGCCCTGGCGTTATTTGCTGAAGGGGCGGTTGCCAACTGTAAAACCAACGAGCACAAACCGCAGAGACGTCGTCAGTTGTTCGTAAATAATTCCCACAAAGCCATTACACTAACGAGTTGAGACGAGGGCGAGTTCTTTATTCTTGCTCAACGGGGAGTTGCCGAAATGGGAGCTGCGGTTTTTACAATAATTATGAATTTTGTTTATGAAAAGGACCGTTTTGTGGATATATGGGTTTATTCTTGCAATACGAAAGAATGAAAAGCACGATGTAGTGCGGTATCCATCATTACTATTTTTTTTATCATTAATGGGTATGGACTACGTTATCGGATCAAAAGTTAGTTAAAACCATTAGTATTTGGTGTGTAAGGACTGCGGAGTTACAGAACATGTATACATTTTAGACTTATTGTGGTGTTATTATGTTATTCCTGTAATGTAGAAAATCACATATTTGTGTATGTATTGTTGTAGATACTTGGAGAGTATAAATTTTGCTTTCATCGGTACCTACTCTGAGCTACCTGATCACTTTTATTTATGCAATCTTACAAACAGCACGATCTGAATCTCCAGATTTCAGTATCCAAAGTTTTTATTGCTAATGGTGTACGTGACCTAGTATCATATGATACGATCTGAAACCGCAGCTATAATACTGTTTTGTTGGTGAGTGGTATAGAGATATTCTCGAAAAACTTTTTTAATTCTTAAATTACAGTTTATAGAAAAATACATTTCTCATATCCATAAGTGATTAATCAGAGAGTTCGATAGAACTAATAAAAAATTGTTAGTGGTGTATCGAGCTGTGGAAAACGCCCGAGTAGACGGGAGTGGAGAAAACGTCAGATCGGATATTGTAATCTTAAAACAGTATAACTAATGTTTCAGTTGGTTAGACAATAAAAGTTTACGTTAATCTCGTGTTTTGAACCAAACACAACAAAATCCTTGAGATTAAAAAGGTGCTTTTGGTTCATTTAAAGTCAAATATCGCATATAACATACTATTTTGAAATAAAGATATGTAGACTTGAATGCACGTTAAACACTTGCTAACGCTGATACTATTGTACTGTGCATGTTTTCTCGAATGGCCGAAATTTTCTAGAAGTCGTCTTTTACACTACAATTGTAGAATATTAAACAACTGAAACTGCAAAACTACTAGAGATGTTATAAGTTGTGCGGTGTGTTGTGTGATATTCATTCACGCGCTGTCGCTTGTAGAAACATAAAACGACTAGATGTAAATTAGAGGAATACTGTTCTAAAGCAGGCATTGATAAATAAAATTACTTCGTAGTCTCGGAAAAAAGCGCACAATCTGACAACGCTGCTGCCCACCGTGACAACAGGCCAGTTGAACATTTATTCTCTGGAACATTCTAGAATGCCTAACTGGGTGTTATAAAGGGCGAACCGGGGTTAAATGGAAAGCAGTGGACCAGGTGATACCCTTTAAAGGTCTTAAAGGAAAGCAATAGTAGTCAGAAGTTACAGTATCAATTTCTGTTCAAGTGCGAAAGTTAAATAAATAATCTGTCGCGGTCAATCCTCTCTGACCTTACTAGTTTCGCCCTATTGAAGCTCATGAAGTAGGGGTACAGAGCAAATTGACCAAAGCAGACTGTCGCCTGCGAGCTAGGTGGTCTATAAGTGTGCTAGACACCGACTTAGGGGAAGCTCCTGTCGATGGCATCGGAGAAGCTCTCCGTTACTCTGTTCCTTACCTGATGATCTAAAATAGAGCGAAACTAGTCGTAGGCTAGGTGATCATAATCGTAATAGGCACCGACCTAGTGCAGGTTCCTGTCGATAGCATAAGAGAAGCTCTCCTTTAGTAACAAATAAATCACCTGCCCTTGTCGATCCATTCTAACCCTACGACTAGTTTCTCCCTATTGTAGCTCATCAGGTAGGGAACAGAGTAACGGAGAGCTTCTCCGATTCCATCGACAGGAACTTCCATTAGGTCGGTGTCTAGCACACTTATAGACCACCAAGCTCGTAGAGTCCCGCTTAGATGGCACTGAGACTATCAGGTCTCTTACACTGTAATGTACATTGTACATGTTTGTTATAAAAAAGAACGCCTGGACACAATTCTGTACAGGAGTTTTTTATATATAATGCTATAGTTTTAAATTAACGGTATTAATAAATTCTCATTTATTTATTATCAACAGCTACTGATTATCTATTTAACACAGCATATCAAGTATGTTCCTCATAATGCTTCCACAACAGAGTTTGTGCTTATGCTGATGCGCACGAGTTGTCAGAGAGGATTTAACCAAACGCAGTTTACCTACTTAATAATACAATCAAGAGCTTCGGTGCAAAGAAGGTTTCGACCGGCGACGGAAAAGTTATATGTGCGGTAACTGATTAAGCTCATACATTAGCAACCCATAATGACTTATTAAAGATTATGCCAAAATAATGAGACAGTGAGCGCAGCTGTTCTGTTTTATCTGTTGCTTTTTGTTATATTTTTCTTTGATACTTTTTGTGCTTACCTATACTGATATTTTAAAAACCCTACATTATACGAATGGCACGAATCACGGTTAGCGAAAACCTTTATGAGAGAGTTAAAGCAATTATGTATTCTGTAAACTGTTTTCAGAGCCACTTTTGAGAAAGACACCGATATGAGTGTCGAAACGTGGAGATTAAATAACCAACCAACGTGGGAACCAGCCTGGGAAACAAAATGTAATCAACAACAACCACGAAAACTTTCAACTAGCGATGGGAATAATCGAGATATTTCAGTAATCGATTATTTCGTATCCATATATTTTAATAATCGACTAATATTAGTAGTTAAATATTAGTAGTACTACATCTTTAGTTTTGTAGGGCATAGGTAGTGCGATAACCAGTATTCATGCTACATCGTTGTCTTTTTAATTGCGAATGCTCGAATATTTTATATACATTTTCACGAATTTACATTTGTGTACTTACTACTGTTTATCGATTACTACAACTTCAGTGCCATCGGAACGTGTTTTTTCAAAAGCTGGACAGCTTACTAACTTGCGAAGGAATAGATTATCGCCAAAAAACCTAGATCAAATTCTATCTTTAAACAGCATTAAAAATTTTGTTTATTTCCTAAGAAACATATTTCTGTTGTTTTTCCATTAAATTATTTTTTTGGCATATGGCATTTATATATTTTATACATATTCTAATTCATAAAGGATTTCTTACATTTATTTTGTTATTAGAATTTAACATTTTAAGATGTTTTTTTTTTGTTGGAGGAAGAGTGAATAGTATTTTTTCAAGTTTATATTGGTATGCGAATCTATTGATTGTTGTTGCATTATAATTCTGAATTATGTTATCATAAATGTAAATCAGGTCAATAATAAATTATGTACATATATAGATTATATATATTGTCATTTTTATTGTACCTATTATCCCATTTATTAAATTCAATATTTTGTATTTTACCCTTAGTTAAACAATACGCCAACAATAAATTATAATCTCATTAAAATTTTACATTAAATGTTCTAGCTAAACAATAAAATAATAATAATAAATAAGAATAATCACAATATCATAATATAACTAAGCAGCAATCCATTACGAGAAGTTGTATTAGTTGGTCGGATCGAATGATTAACGAATAATCGATCCAGGCGCGGGAAATTCTACGTATGTAAGTTCGTCGATGATATAAACTACATACTAATTCGATTATTGCATCTCCATTATTCCCATCCCGACATCGCGAAGTATTCGTTCGTACAGCGCTAGCGTTGACCCGCGTGACCACTAATATTAGTATTACTAATTTGGATGGTATGATCGATTATTTCGAGAAGTTTTAATAATCGACTAAACCGATTATTGCATCTCGATTATTCCCATCGCTACTTTCAACCCAAAATAGCTTCTGACATGTTTCACAAATACGTGTCTTATTGTAGTCGTCACGAAATAGTTAATATCTGGAGCATGTTCATAACTCTAAACTTCTTAGGATTCAGTAGCGCTCCTATACGTTTGCTGGATGATATGAGGGCGGGCTTTAATACGTTTGAATTGGATTACACAGTATTATTACACTAGATACATTTGGAGGATATTTTAGGCGTTATTCCCTCAAGATATTTATATTCTTCTGTAAGGTATCTGTCATCGGCATTTGAGATAGGAGATAGGTCCATGCTGCTCAAATCTAGTGTGTGCAATGTACACCTGTATATCTACGAGTACCTATACATTAGCGGTATTTTTTTCGTTTTCGTTACTTGTTGAGGTAAAAAGAACATTGGAAATCATAAAAAAAATAATAAAAAATTCTCGGGACACGTCTACACCGCACTTTAGGTATCATTTTGTGAAAATCGCCATCAGCTTATTTATCAGTGCTTTTACGAACTACTACGTAGGTTGCTACGGACGGTAAGTATAGACTACAGAGACCTACATTGCGTAAGTATGACACACTGAATATTTAAAAATTCTGCGAAGACATACAAACATAAGCGATGACAATCTTTAGGGTGAACACAGTACATCGCTTTAAATTAGCGTTTGAGGAGACATGTCTCACTGGAAAATTGCTGACTGTATGAATGAACTAATCCATTTAGTTAGTGTATAAAATACCCAGCTATCAAGAAATACGTGAACAGTGGTTGAAAATAATTCTCGACGTGTACTCTAACTCTATTATTTTGTCATGTTCATTTAAGCTCAAAGTTAACTACCTCCTCTACCACGTATTTAAGATACACCTGTCCACGTCAAACTATCTATATCACTAGTACTAGGAAAAGGTCAGCTAGGGCACTTATATAAAAGACAGTGTTACAGGGTTCCCATATTAATAATTTTTTAGTAGTAAATCACTGAATAGCATGTAGTTTTCCTGGTCTCATGGGTAGGAAAATATACCCCTTTACAAGCTGAATCTACCTATCTTCGTACTTATAATAATAATAATATATTATTATTATTATTATTAATTAATGTAATAATATAATAATAATAATACACCGTACACTGCGGGAACACTCACAAGTATTCATTGCTGACGGTTGGTGGAACAGGCTTTTGAAACAGGTTCCTATTTGTCTGACTAGTCGGGATTGCTGTTTGGTTTCCGTTATAGTAACGAATCCATGTAAAAAACCCATTTCATCCTACCTTCCAACCATTGATTATAAATGTCAGTGACGAATTATCATGAAATGTCAAAATTACACAAATTGAGGTTGTTATTTGACAAACACAAATAATTAAAAAAAAAATGCTCTTGAATTTTTGCCGGTCGGGAAATTTTCAACCTATCCTCGTATGTTAAAACATTAGTGTAACCGCCATCGGATGCAATTAGGCATTCCAAACCACGTGACCCCGGCTGAGGGCATATTAGAGATGGGCGTTCTAGTTCATTTTGGTGAATAGTTCATGCTGAATTAGTTCAATTTTATCGTTCATAATGAACTATAGTTCGAATTCGCTGGAGGCTTCTCATATCGTACTTCGTAGTCTTGCAGTTGATATAACATATACATTTTACATTACATATTAGTACATATTATGTACTTGCGGTCTTGTGTCATATAACATACAACAGCTGATTGCCGTTTAGTTCTATGATAGCTACACATGTCGTGTGTATTTGAGATATGAAATGTAATAGGTACTTTAACTGTTAATGAAACTGGCGTTATGAAATATATTCAGATTTGTAAATAACATGATAATTAATAAATTCGCTAATGCATAATGATACAACTTCAACCAAAATAGTTGTTGTTAAAGTAAATAGATAACCACTGTACAAGCGAGCGAGACTTTTATGTTTGTCAGTCATCAAGGGCACAATAATTATGCATTCGGATATATTAAGTCGTGAATTGCAATGAGAAATACCTATTTTATAAAAGAAATGAGTAACCTATTATGTCCCCGAATGTTTATCAAATTTAATATTGTTTTTGTATATTATGTAATTGTACTACCTACTTTAACTTCTCCTGGTACCTATTACTAAAATGCTTAAGGCCATTTCAAAAGTACCAGCAATATTTACGTATTGATATAATAATTACATATCTGGTATATTACTACTTTATTGCAACACTTTAGTTTGCAACAAAATGGTAAATAAAAATGCCAAACAGCGAAACGGGGACTGCGAGACTACGACGCCATTGTACGTTAGACATTGCAAAGACATATGTAATTCAACCGGCCGCACATCGTGTTTCGCGCATCCGTTCACGAAAAGATACATCTTTGTCGTTCTTCCTTCCTAAAGATCGCTCGCAGTTGCTTAATCGTTCAATCCGAACTGCGTATCTCTTTCAGTCCAGTATCATACAAGTCTCTTGCAGCGTTCAAAATGAACTGGTTTATTTTATTCTGACGAACTAGATCGTTCAATGTAGCGCAACTGAATACTACACATCGTTCGTTCGTTCACGAACTGCACACCTTTACTCCATATGTCATCTCTGTGACTGACTCCCAAGCCAAGCACAAGGCGCGTAACAGGCATTTTCGTTTAAAAAAACACTAATAATATCCTAAAAGGGGGCAAAAAGAACTCACAACTTCACAAAAACACAAAGCGTGGCATTTTCAATCATAAGGCTGTTTGCTATAATGACATTAAACATATGTTGGCCTCATCGGCCATATTGGATTTCGTTTTGACAGGTCGTTGGAATGCCTAATTTGCACATGTTTTCGTGCCTGGTATTATCGCAAATAAAATGTCAAAACCTATACAATATCCAAAGATCTTACAGAGTAAAGTCGAAAAAACATATGATGCCTTAAATTAACAGCTTTAGTAGTATGATTAAAACATACGATCAAGAATGATGATATTAATTTGTCGTCAATATAATAACGTACTGACCAGTGCCTAAAACTAAATTTCCTCCGGTTTGAACACCGTGAATAATTTACGCCCATATAATTCCCTCTACTGCGCAAATCTTACCGGAAAACCGAGCCAACTTTGCGGCCGTCCCTAATCCCAGCCACTTCTGTATCGGAAATAATTTAAAAGCCTTCCGCAGTACCAGTCTTTCATAATTAATTAACATACATTTACCTTGTCTAAGTTGAAGAATGTGCTATAGGCCGCACAAAAGCGTTACTATGTAGACAGGCAACTTATCCTCGTTGTGTTGGGGATATACCTAATGTAGCTAAATGTTGCTGTTAGGCAGAAGCAAGCTGCAGCTAACTTCCTGCGGCCACCAGCTGCAGGGTGGTCTTAACTTGCAGAAGAGAACGGTCGAGGTTTCGCGGGCCAACCGCAGACCCAAGTTGACCGACGGATAATTGTTCAAAACTTTTGGCCGTGTTTGAAAGGAACTCGACTGAACATCGTCGTTCTCCGTTTCCAATATTACACATCAACAAAGTTGGACGTTCTCCAAGACTTCGATAATATTAGGGGTTGTAGTTAATTGAACTTAAGTTTGTCACAAAGTCAGAGAGGGGTAAATTGAAGAGAAATATATTGTCATCTAACAAAAGGAGTTCGGTTGTATTAGAAGGCAATATTCTTTTATAAAAGGCAATTGAAATAAAGATAAGTGAGGAATGCCGAGATATAAAACTTGAAACCTACCGATTTGTTCAGCACGGTTGTAGTTTATTTTTACGTTTCTTTTTATAGCCTTCAGTACTTTATTTGAATTGTGACAGAAGGCGTCATGTGTTATGGCTATTTGAATACTATGGGCGACGCTTTACAGTGAACGCTTGCCACCACTTGGTGGCAGCACTTCTTAATAGGTACAAAAACTTTGTTGCATATGTCATAGGTATGTAATCCGTAAATAGTTCAGACCATGTAACTGCAACGTTTACTAAATAAAAAAATAATTTGGAAACGGCAAAAACTAAAAAGAAATCAATTATTTACAGCAGATCATTTCCTTAGAAAAGCGTGCTTGCGTACTAAATTTCGTTACAAATTAATTATTTCGAATATTCAAGGAGACACTAAACCCTAATGACTCACTTCGAAAATGTAGCATGTGGACAAACTAGAAGAGCAAGCAACTAGTTAATGACGTCATGGAACATTCAAGTAATGTTAAGAACCAACCAATGTGGCACTCTATGATTAGGATTTAAAAGCTAACAAATTATTAGTGGGGCATCTTTCTTAATTAATATATGGTATAAGAAATCAATAACCTGGTAAAGCATTTTCAAAAAGATGTACTCTTTTTTTTCAGCAAATACCCTTTAGGTCTAACACAAACCATTTTAAGAATTAGGAATTTATTTTCAATTGAGTTATTGAACTATAATAATTTATGGAATCAAGCTGAAACTTCTGCCCGAAATGCGGATAACATAATTTAGTTCATCTATACCATAAAAAACTTGTTTACAATTTCAATCAGTTTTTAGGATTGACAAGTGCGAAAATTTTAATGAGCCTCAAGCAACTTCGCGATCGTCAAAAATAATCATTAAATTAGAAAAAAAAACTTGGTTGGCCTAGACAATCAAGGCAGTTTCAAAATAATGTGTAGCTCTTGGTGTCACTCGATTGTTCATGCTAGAGAGAGTTGCAGAAATAATTTTAAAACCAAGATAAGATTTGGACCCTATTTAACCTGTTTCGACATTTTTTTTTCAAACTTGTACACAAAAGAACTCTTTTCTTAATTGACAATTTTGATAGCCTTTTATTTCATGAGCTTTCTAATACAGTGTCTAATAGGCATGTGGTTGCAAAATTGTGGTAATCTTCTGATTAATATGCGGCAGGATACGGGCAATTGACTAGCTAGTTACTCATTTCTAACTAGTTCCTTTTAAAGGAACCGGATTAGGATTAGAGATGGGCGTTCTAGTTCATTTTGGTGAATAGATCATACTGACTTAGTTCAATTAAATGAATAGTTCAATTTTATCGTTCAAAATGAACTAGTTCGAATTCGTTGACCGCTTCCTATTTCGTAGTCCTGCAGTTGATATATGTCCCTACTTGCGGAGTTATGCCATACAATATACAACAGCCGTTTAGTTCTGTGATAGGTACACGTCGTGTGTATTTGAGATATGACATGTAATAGGTGGTTTAATTGTTAATGAAACTGACATTATGAAATATATTTAAATTTTTAATTAATTTAATGACTGTAAATACGATAGGTATAGCGAAAGTAATAATTAATAACTTCACAAATAATAATAATACAACTACAATCGAAATAATTGCTGTTAAAGACAAATAGATAGGTAACCTGCTGTGCAAGCGAGCGGGACTTTGATGTTTATCAATGATCATCCGCATACTAATTATTAGTAATTATTCATTAAAAAATAAACGTTTGTAAGGTATAACCTATTATGTACTCTAACTTTTGTTGAATTTAACATTGTTTTTGTACATTTTAAAATTGTTCTACCTACCTACTTTAACTGGTCCTGATTTTAAACACACGGTGGTACGTATTACTGAAATGCTTAAGGTCATTTCAAAAGTACCAGCAGTATTTAGGTATTGATTTAATAATTACATATTTGGTATATGACTGTCTTATTGCAACATTCTGGCTTGCAACACAATGTTAAATAAAAATGTACGCTATGCTATACATTGCGAAATAGCTTTATTATATCGTTCACCCGGCCGCACATTGTAATTCGCGTGTTCGTTCATGAAAAGATACATATTCGGTCGTACGTTCTTCCCATAGCTCATACTCGCTCGCGGTTGTTCAATCGTTTAATGCGAACTGCACATCTGTTTCAGTCCAGTATCATACAAGTGCCTTGCATCCTTCAAAACGTACTAGTTCATTTTATCCTGACGAACTAGATCGTTCATTGTTGCGCAACTGAATAGTCCACTTCGTTCGTTCGTTCACGAACTTCCCATCTCTAATTAGAATGGAGAAATCTGTGAAATCGTTACTCCTGACTACGGTGATTTATAAAAAATAACAAATACGTCTCTCACGTTTGTAACGAAATTATTTAAAAATGTAAACTGTAAACTACTTATGTGAACTTCACCACTGTAACCGTGGATGGCCAGGTGAAATATTAAAAACTTTTCGCTATGTGTGAAGTTGAGATAAATCAACGAATTCTTTTCTGTGTCACCAGGCCCGTGGTTCGAGCGTTTGTGGCTTGGTATAAGGTATTTATTATTTCACGTTTGTATGTATGCTAATTATATAACATTTTCAGCACAAAAAAGCAAAGAAGTAGACTGTAATTACAAAGCGAAAATACACTGGGTTTCTATAATTGATTCATGTATCTATGACTTTTATGGAAATTGTCGACTAAATCAGTTTGCCGCCCCTCAGGAAGGTGAACACAACAATTGTTTTGACGTATACTTGTCATCTGTCGATTATTGAATTATTTGATATATTTTAATATGAGAAAAGGCGTAGGAGTTTGTATTTTCAACATATTCTATAGTGTTCTTGTGTAATAATCAACTTTAAGGTTGTAGAAAGCTCACATTTTGAAGCTGTGGGCTGACACGGTTTCGTATTACTTTTAGGTTATGTATCGTATTTGTGAGCTTGTGGCTACAAAAAGCCTGTTAAATTATTGCACTACAATGGACTAAAAGATATTGCTTGCCGTAATGGTGAAATTCACAAACTAAGTGGTATTAACGTTAGCAGCAGCTTTACACAAAGCTTCCGCAGTGCAAGGGTGTAAACTGTATAGGTTGTGATCATAAGCTTACTATACCAATAATTATTGTAATTTCTTACCTTTGAAATTAAAAAAGAACCGTAAATTCTTGGAAAATCTTAACAAAGCCATCAATTTCGTGACTGTAACTTGATTTGCAAACTTCAGTAATCAGCACTATCCTACTATCGTGCTCATTGATGTTCTCGTGACCGCCGTGCATATGCAGCTTGGCAGTAGTTATAAAACGGCGACACAAAGAATTAAGACATCAACGTCGCTCGCGTTGCATGAATTATTTATAGAAACCCTGTACAACTTGTTCTCCAACTGTAGTCTTTCTTCTACAATCAGTAGCCGGGCCTACCTACACTTTACACGTTACACTTGGGAATGCATATGAGAGGCTTAGTGTGTCTATAATTATAGTTACTCGGGAACAGAGAACTTACTACCATAAGCGCAAAATAACAAGGATGCTTACTTAATTACAAACTTGTAAACCAGTTAAATACATCCTCTTCGCTTTCACCACCGCATGAACTGCTCCAATTAGACTTCGTTTAGATAAATACCCATTTATAATTGTTCCCCAGCTTCCCCCCACTGACGATTATGATTAATTAACCATGGACTTCCCGATCTGGGGAAGCCTTCCAACGGCGGAACGCCCAGGACCCGTTCTGAACTTCCCCCGGAGATTAATATTCACACAATTCCGGGAACCCGCCAAGTGTGACAGCAAAAAGGATTCGGTGATTTATGGAAGGCGTCGAAGTAATGCCCGCTGATTGTGCTTTATGGCGACATTCCCATCTTTTTTCATTCGCCACAAATCACCAACCGTCCAGGTGTTTCTGGATAGCAACGGGACGTTAGCACAAGGAGCTCTGTTGGATGGAATTGCGTTTGTTGGGGGTTACGATTTTGGTTTGGATAGAGTGAAGTGGAGTACGTAAATATACTGCATTTACCAGCACACTCACCAAAACTAATTTAACTACGCACAGATTSGTTAGAAATATGTTGATGAAGTTAATGAGTAAAGTTGAGAATATAAAATTGTACTTGTACGAGTTGCTACAAAGCTTTAGGTTCGCCTTGAAAAAAAAAATGATATTGCACATTATTTGCTTAAAGTTGCAAAATACGAAGAATATTTTTAAAATCTGACAAAGTTGCATGATTGCTAACAACTAACGATAACGGGCGACGCATTTCACGAATCGGTTACTGGTACTTTTTATTGCTATCCTTTCCAAGCTTAAATTATGCGAAGAGATAGCAGATAACTTACTCAAAAGAATTTGACGCATGCGGCAGTATGTCGTTACACAGATGGATTGAGAAATGCAAAATTCTATAATCCTCGCCAAATTGAGAATAGCATGACGCTTATAGCACTATATTATATAGCTGACTCGTCTGACATGTTGAGGTCCACTGATAGAGCTCTGTGTATTGTTTAGGGGTGTCGGTAGTCTCTGTTGAGTTGGAGCTGGAGGTGATTTTAGAGGCAAAAACAAGGAAATACTAAAAACCACGAAGGTAATTAGGTTAGGATCTCATATTAGGTATTTTAGGGTTGTCACGAGATTTTAACCCAATTCTGTTGGTTTTGTCGTTTTCGTCTTTAGAAAAGCCTGCAAAAATGAAATTTTTTAATCGGAGACGGCCCATTKCTATAAGCAGTACACAGAGCTCGAACTGTCAGTGGTTCCAACATGGCGGACGAGATAGATAGCTATGATAGCTGCACGCTGAAGTGGCCACATTTGCTAGAGCTTCGCAGTTTTGGCTTTTTAGAAGTTTCCGTTTTATTCCACTAAACTGTTCTATAATGGTGACACAACGAAGTAATCACAGAGACAATGGCCGCTGAACAAACACCAAGAAGTTCCAGTGACTTCTGCAGAGGTATTAAATGAATTGTCCAAAATAAAAAAAGAAAAATAAACCTTAAAATTTAATAATTATAAGAGTATTTTAATTGGGTTTTGCAGGCAAATATATTTTTGATAGTGTTGTTAGCTTTGACCAAGAATTGCTAGTCAAAAGGGGCGTTTATAACTAAATGGCTTTAAGTAGCATTACATTAAAAACTTTGATACATATATGCCACTTCAATAGGGTTTTGATAGTACAATGGTAGTACATTTGACTAGCAATCAAATGTTCCGAGTTCGATTCCAATTAAAATACTCCTATAATCATTAATTATCCACACAGATAATAAATAACTATGATATAGAAAACTGTGTTATCGGGCTTTCTGGCCATCGTCAGTTGGGTGTTATCCTTGACGTTTCACCGGTTCGAGTGACCGGCATCCTCAGAGTTCTGTAAGTGCTTCTGTCTTGGTTCGACTTCTGCGGCAAACTGTCAAACTGACGTCGTGTTGCTTACTCGGATCTCGCGCGCGAACCGTATTGATGCCGTGGTGGTCCCTTATCAGTGCATGTTCGTTTCTTGGCAATTTTGGTATGTATTAGCAAGTGCCGGTAGCCAGGCTGTGCTTAGTTTAAGAGTTTCCTCTTGTCGGTTAAAGTTGTCCTTGTTCAAGTTCTATGGCTTCCCGGAGTAGTGATGATACCCAGCGGTCGAAGCAAGTACTTGCGTGTCCTCGAACAGTATTTCATGGAGTCCGTTGCCGAGCGCATGTTCAGCTACTGCATATTTTTGAACATGTCCTAGTCGACAATTCCTTTAATGTTCATTCAATCTTGTCTTGATCAATCTTCTAGTGGTCCCAATGTAAACCTTTCCGCATGCGCACGGGATGCGATAAACATCTGACGTCGAAAGCGGGTCTCTTTTGTCTTTGGCCGATTTTAGGGCCTGCTGAACTTTTTGTGAGGACTTGAAGATTGTCTTTATGTTTTTCTAAGGGTCTGCCAATCCGATCGGTCACCTGGGGTATATACGGCAAGAAAGCCTTTCCGATCTCCGGAGGTGCTGAGCTTTCGGTTTCAGTATTTTTAAAACTAGGATTCGTGGCACTGTAACGGGTTTACTCTAAATAACAACTTTATTATTACAAAGTTTAGACGGGGTAGTCAGCAACGCAGACCGTCACACAAATTTTTAAAGTCCCTTCCGTCTGAGACACTGCTAACTCAGTGGAGACGGTGGGGTTCAGTGATACAMTAGTGAGTGATAAGCTTCCAACATCACACGTCGAAAAGAAAACTTAAGATGTAGAACGTCCTCACTTTTATATTAAAGTAATTACCTGCAACTGATTGTGACTATAAATAAAGTGATGGTGACAATGACAAGTGAATTATTACGTAAATTATCCCTAACGAGTGCGCACTGGTGTCCTTAAATACAAATCAACCTTATATTGTGTAATATAGCTCTATATATCGGGGAATACTAATGCTAACGCGTAAGTACGTCAGTGGATACTAAACCAATAACAGTACCGATTAAATGAAATTAATCCAGGTAAGCATGTTATTATTTAATTTATACCTAACGATCGGAAAATGTGTTATATTCTAGGTACTCATCGTCATGCTCCTTTCAGGTTACCTTCAACAGTGATCTTCGATGCCCTATGTTTATCCGACGGGATGCTGATGACTGCTGATACGTCCGATGACGTAGGGGTGTGATGACGTGTGTGATGACGTCTCTAAAGGAAGGACGCACCGATATCTCGGCCGGGCCAAGGATGGAGTAAAAAAGAGCCTAAATGAAAGGGATGTCCATGAAGAAACGGTTATTGGCAAATCTTAGGTATACGTTCCGATATACCACAGATTCCCTTACCTTATTAGGAGAAAGCACCGTGGTCAATGGTCGCCGAATGGCGTAATTCCGTCCAAGACGACAAAGGTCGAGTTTTGGTCTAGAACTAGTCAGATGACTTTACCAATCACTATGACCGCTATGGCTATATGTTTATTGTGTAGATCACTATATCTCAAATATAACTTTGATTCACGATGGATGAACTACACCGATATCACAATAGCCTGTTCGTGAATTTCGCCGTTCCGAAGATTCTCATCGTCCAGGACAACAAAAAGTCTCCAATAAAAACTTTTAAGAGATAAAAGCGTCGTTTCTGTGTTTTCCATATCTTTGACGCCGCGAATTTAGAGGACCTATCTAATATGTTCACCAACAATCAAATTTGAAGTAAAGACGTTCTTTTTTTATAACTACACTACCCTTACAGCATTTTTGATTTCCTCGGCGCTCTACCCATTGGCTCGGAATGCTCGCTCTAAATGTTTCAGTTCCCGTTTCAGAAAGTTCGGAGTGCATATTTTGCATTGTTACTAGACCTCGTTCTTGTCGAGGGTGATGATTTGAGGTCCGGTTCAGGTATCGGTCAGTATGTGTGGCTTTTCTGTATACGGCGTGCAATATGTGACCTCCACTTCTAGTAACTAAAACGTCAAGGAAGCTAGTTTATCATTTTCCTCAGATTCCATAGTAAACCTGATGTTAGGGTGTTGATTGTTTAGATGTGTTAGAAAGCGATCCAAGTTTTGTTTGCCGTCGTGCTTCCATATGACAAAAGTGTCATCCACATACCTGTGCCAAACTGCTGGTTTATGTTCTGCTGTATCTAATGCATTCTGCTCAAAATTCTCCATATATAAATTCGCAACTACCGAACTTAGTGGGGTCCCCATAGCTACTCCTGCGTATTTGTTCATAGAATTCGCCTTTAAATAAATAAAATAGCTTCCAGTGAGGCATGCTCGATTGAGTTCTACTAGATCTGTGGTGAACTTGTGTACGAGGAGTTCCAGCAGGTGACCAATCGGATTGGCAGACTCTTAGAAAAACATGGTATAAAGACAATCTTCAAGCCCACACAAAAAGTACAGCAGGCTCTAAGATCGGCCAAAGAAAAGAGACCCGCTTTCGACGTCAGGGACTAAAAGATCGATCAAGACAAGATTGAATGAACATAAAAGGAATTTTCGTCTAGGACATGTTCAAAAATCTGGAGTAGCTGAACATGTGCTCGGCAACGGACATTATGAAATACTGTTCGAGGACACGCAAGTACTTGCTTCGACAGCTGGGTATCATTGTAGACTAGTCCAGGAAGTCACAGAGGTTGAGAAACACAAGGATAACTTTAACCGGCAAGAGGAAACTCTTACTGGCTACCGGCACTTGCTCATACCAAAATTGCCAAGAAACGAACGGGCACTGATAAGGGACTACCACGGCATCAATGCGCGAGATCCGAGTAAGCAACACGTCAGTTTGACAGTTTGCCGCAGAAGTCGAACCAAGACAGAAGCACTTACAGACCTCTGAGGATGCCGGTCACTCGAACCGGTGAAACGTCAGGGACAGCAGCCAACCGACTACGGCMAGAAAGTCCGATAACACAGTTTTCTACAAACCTTGGCCGCGAAAGCCTAAACCAATATTTAACTATGATATAGTTTGGGTCGTAATTAGTTACTTGTCGCCAGATTCCGGCTATCGTAGCAGAAGTCCGCTCTGCAGCTCGCAAATAACAAGTGACAAGCGACTCAGCTATAAAAGCGCCAGATGGCTTTCACTAGCATTACGTATATATCAAACTTTGAAATAGATCTACTACTGTGACAGTGCAGTGATAGGGTATCTGATTATCAATCAAAAGATTCTGGGTTCGATTCGTGGTTAAAAATGGCAATATATAAAATATATTTTGCTGGAAAACCTAATTAAAATACTCCTATAACCCTTGTCTATACATACAGGTAATAATTAAGTATAATATTACAATTTAGGAATTTGTGTATCACGTCCGTAAAGTAAATAATATAAAAGGATCCCGGGAATCGGACCAAAATAAAACTATTAAGTCAGCTCTTCAGCAACGTTTCGACGTCGGTAGGACGTCTTCTTCAGGCTTTGAGATGATAGCGTCCTACTGACGTGGAAACGTTGCTGAAGAGCTGACTTAATAGTTTTATTTTGGTCCGATCCTCGTGATCCTTTTATAATATTAAAACTTAGGTCAGACCTTTTCTGATTCCTTCTTGTTTCTACTCAACTTTTTTGCCTCTCTCAGTTAATTTTTTGGCTGCGCTACTGATTGCTAGTACCGTATACCTCCGCTACACGCTTTTATCTCTTAGCGGTAACAGGACTTTATAATTCCTTACGTCTTCTTACTGCCATTGCTTTTAAGTAACGCAAGTTCACTGCGTTTTATCCGTTACATATTTTCAACCCAGGAAGTCGTAAATCTTCAGATCTGGTACAGTAAAGAAATCCCGTGGCACGATTCACCGCTCGTATACCTCCAAATCCCCCAGCTATGTCCCAATAAAATCTGCCCCATTTAAGCACAACCCCAGACATCCAGAGTCGCCCGAACACGACTGCTTTACAAACCACTAAAAATTTTATCACGTACCCGCACTGCTTTGCCAGAACTACAGACGATTATATTGATCGCGCTGAAGKTACCTGAAACAGGTGGAACGAAAACCCCAGGCGGCATTCAGAACAACACGCTCCGGCGTTCGGGCCTAATCAGCAATGAGGGCGTCGTAACCCCGGCAGTAMATCGTCAAGGAACAGCTTTTTCCCAGTCTTATTTATGCCAGGGCATCGGAGACCGAATAGGTTATCGGCGCGAACTGACCACGTGAGGACCATTTGGATTTGTTAAATGGGTTCAACGGAGAATTGTTAGGCGAGGTGCAAAGTATGTAAACTATCTAATTCGGCGTTTTCCATTAATCGCAGTAATTTGCGTAACCAATACTATTAGATTTATTTACTCCTGAATTACTCAAATAACATATTATTTAAGGAAAAACCTGTTTCACCGTTACTAACGCCAAATTGAATATTAATACTACAGCCACTAAATGGAATACAGTACCGCAACGTCCGCTACATTTGGAGTAAAAGTTTTTGCGGGAACATTCAAATTTCCCAAAGTTTGTTTGTCTATACCTTGATCAATAAAGGGTTTTCATTATTGATCGTGGTCTTATTCCAATTCCAATCTAAGTAAAATTAACATTGCGAAATTTGAATGTTTTCGCCAAAACTTTCACTCCAAATATGATGGAAGTTGCGGWACTGTATTCCATTTAGTAAGTGTAATTAATACAATGGTGGGTATAATGCTAGTTTGCCAATATTTTGGTGCACCCTAATTAAATAAACTAGCAACGTTGGATTGTCAGAGTGTCTTCCTAGATCTCCTGGCAAAAAACACCATGAACACGGAAACACAGCACGCAAATACTACTTTGCAAAATCACCTGACAAATGGTCCTGTGATTTGTATATGCCAAATCAATATTGAAGGTATTAGTAAAGCAAAAAGTGAATACTTGGGAAAGCTTATGCGACAAGAGAACATTGACTTTATCACTATTTAAGAAACTCATGTAGCTGATGACATTTAGATACATAAACGAGGGTGCATTCCAGGTTTTAACCTTGTAGGAGCAGTGAACCATCCGCAATACGGTATTGCTACTTATGCTAAATGCGGCACACATAATATTTCAATATCTCATTCTTGTGCGCAAAATATCTTTATTTTAGCAATTGAAATAAACAACCTCACTATCGTCAACATATACACCCCCCCCCAGCATTGACAGGCCCAACAATTTCATAGATCATGAATTATGGGGATATAATATCTGTAATGAAGCAGGTATACAACTGCAAACAGGGCTAAAACGAATAATCTAAAGCTTCTTTTTGATGTAAAACATAAGGCTACGTTCCATTCTACTAGGTGGAACAGAGATTACAACCCGGCCTTGACTTTCGCTTCTGAAATTGATGTCTTGAGTCAAGCAATTGATGATTTCCGAAGATCCCAACATAGACCTGTAATATCTACAGCTGGTACAACTATCCCAGTCATCAACTGCTTATCGTTACCAAGATGGAATTTTTGCAAAGCGAATTGGTGAAACTTTGAAAGGCAGCTGAATGATGATATTAGGTGGATACAACCACAGCTGAAGAATTATGGAAGGTTTTTTGCATTAGTAATTAGCACTGCCAAGAAACATATTCCCAGAGGCCTTAGAAAAGTATACATTCCATGGTGGAGCGAGGAATGTGAACTATTATATAGTTCATACAAATAGATTAGAGATCCAGATGTAGGTGAACAACTCTTAAAATAGCTAAACACTGCTCGAACATCAAGATGGAGAGATACCCTTGAAAACCTCAATTTTACACACAGTAGCCGCACAGCCTGGAATCTACTCTGAATGCTAAAATCTGGATTTAACCTTTCATAGATCGTGCTAAAAATCGTTCATCGAGAAACTTAGCTAAAAGAATAAAAAGGATTTCAAAGCCATCAATTAGTAAAGCAACCAAAATGAAGATAAAGTTGCACTTAAAAAGWATTCGTAGAAGCAATCAACATGCTTTTTCTCTCATGAGTTCGATAACTCAACCCGCAGCGGGCGGGAGTAGACAGTATATATCATGAATTCTTTAAACATTTTGGCCCAAAAGTTCGAAAATGGCTAGTAAACTTTTACAATTACGTAATTAATACGTTGAGGCTACCCAAGCTTTTTAGGAAGATTAAAATCGTTATAAGATTCTAGAACACATTTTATATAGAAGGCTTCTAGATTTTGTTGGTAGTAAAATATCTGTTGAACAAGCTAGCTTCGTGTCTTGTGGAAACTGCTGCGATCAGCTGCTTGCTCTTACTACATATATTGAGAAAAGGTATCAAGATAAAATGAAAACAGGTGCAGCATTTATTGACCTAACGTCCGCTTATGACACTGTTTGGAAGGATGGATTGTTATATAAATTGTATCAGCTTACTCCATGTAAATTGTTCCTGCGACTCATTAATAAAATGTCGAGCGACAGGCTTTTTCAAGTATACCTAAATGGAAAAATAAGTTCATTTCATAGTCTTTCATGCTCTTCCGCAGGGATCTGTAATTTCTCCTTTAATGTTTAATATTTATATCTCAGATAAACGGAATGCGACACTTAAAAATTTATGTATGCGGACGATTTAGCCATTGCAAAGCAGAACACCTGTTTAATACCGAAAATATCATCAATCAAGATCATCGAATATTAAACAAATATCTTAGAAAATGAGGTCTACAATCAAATCCTGCGAAAACAGAAGTGGTTGCTTTCCATTTGAACAACCGTGAAACACAACGGCGACTTGAAATTGTTTTAGATGGTATACCTGTGAATAATACCTGCTCTCCAAAAAGTTCACCCACACCATTAATTGCAACTAAAAGGAGGATAAGTCTCAGTCAGTCGTATAATATTTTGACGGTCTTTATTTTCAAAATGTAATTCCTCTATAAGTTGACAGTTGCTATAGTTTCACATTTATACAGGGTGATCGTTTTTTAAAGAAGTGCCCTACATTTCGTATTTATGATGGGTATACTTTGGCACGTTATTATTGAAACGCATATAGGTAACAAGCAGCAAATAGAAGGATATTTCATTGAACGTTTTGGCAGTCGGTTTTCAAAGCGAACAACTATCTTCACAAAATTTATGATAAACGGAACTTAAGAAGCTGCCGAAAAGGAGACCTGCTGCCGCAACCTAAATATGACTACACCGTATTGCAATCATCAAAATTTAGATAAAACTTTAGGTAAGCTCATAGCTTTGTAAAAATGCATGTTTATGCTATGCTGTCTGCACGGCAATCAACTACAGATAGATATATTTCGCTGTCAGTACAGCTCATCAGTGTAGTTTAGTCTATAATGCAGTCAGCATGGCATAAAACATGTTTCACCAAATGCTTGGTTGCGGTGCAGACAGCATAGCATAGACATGCATTCCAATGTATGTCGGTTCTTGCCCATCAGTAAAAAGTGCTGTGGGAGCCTGTTGTCAGGTTGATCTAAGCAGGTGGCCCCCCCCAGGAAGAATCAAGTTTCGTTAAACCTGGATTTCGCGTTGGGCATGATGCAGGGCCTCCCTCCCCTTCTAGTTTGTTTCGAAATTTTGCATCTAAGTACTTCGTTACATCTCTCCGGTGTAATTCGTAGGTGTCCCATAATGTTGGTACCAAATGTGATGTCTCACAGCAAGTGGCATATTTTTTAACATTTCTGCTAAACCATGTTGCAGAAACTGTAAGTAGCGATTCTCGTTGAGATTTCTATTGAAAAAATAAGGTCTAATTATGAGTCGCCCAACGATGCCACCCCCCACATTCAAAGACCATCTATGCTAATGTCTCAGCTATTCTCGTTACTGTAATAATGGCAGTACGTACAATATTTTCTGGATAACAGCCATAAGGAGWTTAAATAACGCAGAAACGTTTATCATAAAAAAAAAACACCTGCATTTTCGGGGTAATGCTTATATTTKCTTTATAGATTTTTTATACATATCTTGATTTAGTACAGTCAGYAGGTAATCAAGTCAAAAGCATACGCCGTTTGTGACCTACATAAATGAAACTGATTWGTAATGTGTGGAATGCCTTACCTAAACTCCACGAATCCCTGATGAAGTAAGAGCGCCATGAAATCCCCGGCCATGTCGTCCCTCTCTCCAGTTAGGAAGAAGATCCCATCGTAGGCCTCTGGTCTAAGCTCTAAACTGACCTGCACGTGTTTGTAGGCACCACGCAGTGCTGGAAAGGCCAACCAACTTGACCCAGTGAATAGGGGAGAACGAATTTCCATTTCTGCAACAAAAATCTTATTAATAACAATCATTTACATTTTAACATTAAAGTCAGTAAAAACAAAAATAAGTTTTATATAAACTCTACTGTATTGTACTTCTTGCATACTTGAGCTAGTTGGGGTATTTTTTAAGGAACAGATCGATTTTTGCTGTTTTTCACAACGCATGTTCCCTTCAGAAAGTACATTAAATTCGTTTTCTTATTGCCCATTAGCCGCCAAGCTATTAGATCATCAAGCAATTATAATAAATTTTAAAACCTTTTACACGGCGATTTTTATTTAAAATATTTCGTCAAAGACTAAATAACGTGCAAAATCTTCATAAAGTATTTTCTATGCTAAACGCCATTTATTTTATAACGAATACTTGGCAAAAAGTCACAGGAGATACAGTTAAAAATTGCTACTGAAAAGCAGACATAACTTAGGAGAATGATTCGAGCTCTATTCATAATTAATTCTTAGACAAAGGTGATTATCGAAAAAATCTGAAACATTAGGAATTCAAAACCATGATTTAGGAGGATTTTTCAATATTGATTCGGCTTTGATTGTGGAGGATACATTTGATACCGACGTTAAGTCAACGATGTAGTTGCTACAGTAACAGACAAACAATAATTTTGGAATAGTTTGGAATATCATTTCAGTGATGTTGGTTTATATGACAGCACCATCAAATGTTTGTACGTACGTACGTTTTAACTACTACACACGACTTTTATTTTTTTCTTGAACACTCTTGAGTAGATATATCTTAGAGGTCTCATATGTATATGTAGATAATTTATTGTACCTGAATGCTGTTAAGCTTAATAATACATTACTAATATCAGAAAGTAACATTTTCAGTCTTTCACACCTTCGAATGACCCCCTCAAATGCCTATATACACTCACTTTGTCATTAACATTAAAAATGTGCGACTTTTGGACCATGCAGGGTAGGTAACCAAAGGTTTTTATGTTTTTTTTCAATTCAGGATAGATTTAAGTACTGAAATTTACTAGGGCTGGACGATACCATTAAACATGTATCGATATTCGATAACGGTGCAGTATCGGTACTACTCGAAAGTATCAAAAGTATCGAAGTAGCGAAAGTATAGAAGTATTTAAAGAACCTAAAGTATCGAATGTATCAAATGTATCCAAAGTATCAAAAGTATCGAAAGTACCTAAAGTATCGAATGTAACAAAAGTACCAAATTGCTTCACTATATATAGGTGCTACAAATCAATGGTTAAGTTATTGAAATATGAATAGTTTGGAATATGCTGAGGCGCATGTACAATATATGAAATTTTAGATCCAGTTATAACAGGGGAATCACTAGATCATTGTATTCCTAATTCCAGTGCAACAAATCCCTTGGAATGCTACACGAGCCAAGACTTTTTCCTTTCACAACCTTGTACTTCTCATGCTTTAAATTAATTCTATATTTTCATATTTTTAATACTTTTGATACCACTAATACACTAAATACTGCAATAATTTAGATTCTTATACTTTACATTATTCAGATATTTCGATACCTTCTACTTCTTTGATGCTGTCAATATTTTCGACACTTTTATTTTTTTCGATACGTACTTTTCCAACTTTGTATTGTTTTTTTTTAAATATATTTTGGTTACTTTTAACACCGCCAATACTTTGGATGCTGCAATACTTATGAAGCTTCTCATACTTTAAACTATTGCAATACTCGATACTTTTCAGGCCCGGATTTAGAAAATTTTTTGCAGGGGTCAAGGTGTAAGTTGCCGCCCTCTTTTGTTTTGGTGTAAACTTTATTTTGAGATGAGATGTGCAAATACTTGGATTGGGTATAAAAAATTTAAAGTTCAGAGTAAAATGAGAGGGAAATGAAATATATGTATTAAACGATTTTTTAGTACTTGTAAGTGATAGGTACCTACACTGGACTGTGTAAACAAAATGAAATGACTAACTAAAAATTAACTTTACGAGCTTTTCTTTCAGCAAACATATCTACTACAGACTCAAAATTTATTGTTTGTGCAAAAGTGTTATCAATTGACCAAATTGCGAGTCCAGACAACCATGGAAGAACGCATATAATTCTTTATTAGTTTTAATTTACTAATTTAATTTTTACTATTTGGGAATGCATCTTTCAAATTATTTGCGTAAATCATTTCGAATATATTGAGATCACTGGCTGTTTTTAAATCAGAAGATTTAAAAAAATTTGAAAATTGGTCTTGAAACACAATCAGCTCTTGGCTAAAATTTGCAGCATTTAAATCTCTTTTGTATTTTAAGGCAAGATCAACACCATGTTTTTTCAGCTATCCTGAAGGAAGTTTGATTAGTTTGCATCCATTCAAGAAAGAGATATTTGTAATGATTTATTTATATTAATTTAAAACCGTTAATTTTACTTATAATTAATAAAAAAAAAGAAACATTTAGAAGTCCATTTTTCTGCCCCTTAAACTGCCGCCCAGGGCAAATGCACGGGCGTGCCCCCCTAGATCCGGGCCTGATATTTTTAACACATTTGATACTTTCGACAAAAGTCAGATACTTTTCATACTTGAATACCACGACAAGGTGGTATCGATCCTTCATACTGGCAAAGTAACAATACTTTGAGTAAGTATCGATACTCTGTCGAGCCCATATCAATGCTTCGATATTTTCAATACATTTGATACTTTCGATACGTCGATACTTTTGAACACATTTGATACTTTTGAATACTTTCATATTTTGATACTTTTGAACACTTTCGATACTTGAATTGATACGAAAAGGTGGTATCGAGTACCAAGGATGTCGATACTTTGCCCAGCCCTGCTCTATACCTATTAGAGGATCTTTGTGCCATAAAGCTGCATTCCCGTGTTACGTAATTGCTGTAAGCCCCTCTGGAAGCTTCAGTGGTGTTTAACAGGTTTGTCCGAATGGCGCGAATCCCCGTTGGACGAAATCCCTTTCAGGCAGGACGAAAATTGCAATTAGGGACCTCTATTGAATCCGCCGGACTCTGTAAACAGCGTCGGGCCGCCTGTACAGAGGAGCGGCGTAACGTATAATGCAAATGTAGCAGGTATTCGAAATGCAAATTGATTGGATCGGAAGATTACGTCGAAAGGCTGTAGGCTATCGCAGTTTGCCATTATCCGGTATGGTTTGTGTTTTGTCGCGCACAGAATTAAACTGCAAACGCAAATAAAATAGGATAACACAGGATGTGGATAATTGATTTGGGAATGGACCGGTACTTTCCGCAAATTAATTGTAAATGGGACCGATTCATTTTAATTTAAACATGAATTTATCGAATGAACTAGGAATGTGGTATTTTATTTCAAATTAAATATGCACTGTTTAATTAGCCATCCAACCGACGCTACGGTAGGTGTTTGGAATCTACTTAATTAAAGATTTTATCATAGATAAATACACAATTATTTAGTAATATATTAATTCTTTAGCATCGAAGTCCGGATTCACCCCACACTTTTTAATAAGGAAATATCAAAACATCAGTTAAGTTATATCGCTTGTATTTAAAAAATATGTGTTATGGGTACAACAATTTTTAGTGAAAAAAAACCTTCCTACTACTACTACTACCATTTCCAAAAGCTCCTGGCTTTGCCTCAGGTTGGAAAGACATTTTTCCACTAAAAGTATTCGTTGTACAAGGTTTCTATACATGATTCATGCATCCAGGGTGCTTATGGAAATTACCGATGAAATCAATTTGCCGTCTCTCAGGAAAGTGACGTATACTTGTCATCTGTGCTTTTTGAATTATGTGCTATATTTTAATATGAGAAAACGTCTGGGAGTGTGTATTTTTAACATATTCTGTAGTGTTTTGTGGGATAATTAACTTTAACGTTGCAGAAAGCTCACATTTCGGAGCTGTGGTGTGACATTAATCTGCAACCTGCAGTTGCCGTGCATATTCAATCGTCGTGCATAGCTTGGTAGAGGTTACAAAAAGGCGGCACAAAGAATTCAGAAACCAACGCCGCCCGCGTYGCATGAATCATTTATAGAAACTCTGTACTAACAACACAGTCACATATATTATAATTACGGTAATAAGCTTATACATTATATTGTACAACAATTGGGTATTTGCCATGTATTTATATTTTATTAAATTGCATATAAATAGGTAGCATCTAATTCACAAAACAGCTGTGACAGCTTATAAATTCGAAAAAATGGATCGTAAGGTGTATTTTTAATATTAAAAATGTGAATATTTAAAGGGACCGCCAAAACGCGAACATATTGGCCGTGACGTCAGGTGTCTTGTAAATGGCCGCTTGTTTACAACTGGGGTCAACGCGTCACGCGTCAGCCCGTCAATTTATCGGTTTGTTGTTTGCCTTCATTTTGTGACAAACGAATTAAAATACGCCAAGAAAAAGTGAAATAATTATGAGTTATGACTTCTGAAGGCATGTTCATTGTTATGGAATTTGTCTACAGCGACAAGCGGTTCAACGCGGCGAGGATGAGGAACGTAAAAGCAACACCATAAGTGAACTTTTTATCAAATTAAAGTAGCATTGATAATTTGATAACAGTGGGTTGTTGGAAACATACTATTTGTAAACATAATATTGTAAGAATAAAAAATGTACCTGACATTTATTTTGGAGGTCAGAATAAATATAAACTGCCATTTATTTTCGGGGCTCTTGCGGCTCGTTTCCCGTCTGGCTAACAATCGAATATATGAGGAACAACGTCGTTCTTTATTATAACATTTCCCTCTATCAAATTAAAACGCATATAATTTATCATATCCTCTTCAAGCTATAACAAAATGGAAACTGAATGGTAAACACTTATAACCCCAAAAAGAATAAGAAAACTTACAGTAAGAATTAAGATGATCTTCACAACAGAAAAACAAACTTTGCGACTTCGCATATCACGTCTAGGGGTCTTAAACAACTTTTTCATACGTTGATAATCTCGAGGAACGATTGCAAAAATTTTGTTAGCTGTACTGACTGAAGTACTTTTATAAGCATGTATAAAGCAACACTTGTTTTGTTTTCCATATATAATAGATGCTTGTAAAACTACACAAATCACTTTTTGGTGCGACCTCTTACACCGTGCTGTCAATAAACACCACACAAACGCTTTTCCAATACAAGAATGATACTACACCATTAAACAGCACGCTCCTCGGTAATGTTTACATGACACTTGACGTCACGAGTTGAATAACCTTGGATAGAAGCGTTTCGGCGGCGACTCCTAAGATTCGAATTTCAGACCTTAAATTCTCTACCTACAAATATTTTTTTGTTCTTTTTTAACATGGCGTACGATATATATGCACTTCAAGATTCATTTTACGTAATTTTCAAAAAAAGTGATAATACCCAATTTGACAAACGAACATTTTTCTATAAATTTATATTATTCTAAACCGTTAATGTTTACAATACCTAGCTAAAACTGCAGATTAGCTGATTTGCTAAATTGTTCATGGACGTTCTGCTTACTTACTCATAGTTGATCGAGATAGACCACCGAATGAAATAGTAATAGTAAGCAATATTCGATTCAAAAACAAAAAAATATAATTTTGTGCCTATATTAATTTATTATTATGGAGTAGGTACGAATCTTTAAGAATAGTTACAAAACTGTACCACTCAATTATTATACCGATATGTTCGAAAATATTCTTTTTCGAAAGCTGGTTTTACTTTGCGCGGTATAAAATTTTGACAGATTTTTCAAATTGGTATTCAACCCTTCAGAATGTTTTATTTGCGGAGTCAAATTGTTTAAACAAAGTGCGATACCAATGGCATGGACAACGGTACCCGCAAGATTGTTTAAATTCTGGGCTGAAACTTAGTTTCTTTTCATTGTAAATTTTTGGGAACTTTACGAAGTAGTACCAGAATTATCAAATCATTTCTAAATTGTTAGTTGTTTAGCATGGATAAACTACACAAAATCGCAGACGGGCTCTGACAGCTGGAATGTGGGAAACCGTGTATATTGTGGTATTGTTATTATTTAGTGTTTGTGACTTGTAATACAGGGTGAAGCACAAAGATGTTAATAATGCATGAGAGACCCAATTTCCCATATTTGATTGAGGAGCGGAGAAAAATAGCTTCCTGGATAAAAGTGTTTTAGTCCCTAAGCATCGTACAATTAACATTAAAATTGCAATTTAAAGCGATTAAAATACCTTTTTGCCTCGTCCTGTATAATTTACTGGATTTTGAAAATTAGAAAAAAATATCCAACTTTGTAGTAATTCTTTATTAAATATAAGTACTTAAGTACAGTAAAATTTTTTCGTTACAGTATTCCATTCTTCCTAATTGACCAAACTAGTGCGTTTATTATTCTGTTAGATATTTTGCACTCTCTTTATTATTGATATCTGTCTCCGGTTTAAAATGCAGTGCCCAAGGTTTGAAAACATTTAAAACAAACCCAACCTACAATTACAAATCCGCAATTTTCAGAAGATTTATTACCCGTTATTTTCTAATATATTTCTAACGACAGTTCGTCGTGTATACGACATCTAAGTGTGTTTTCACTATCAATCCGCTCTCAAAAACTGGATCCGATTATTAACAGCTTAATTTTGGGTCAAAATTAAAGCATACTATTTAGCTCAACAAGTGAGTAATATCTGACCCGCGCTTTTCCCATACTCGTTACATTTTCCAGATTTTTAGCTGCCTACCCAGCCCGAAACCGAGGCACCTGCTTTTTTCTTTCGCGTATCGCGTGCCCGGTTAATAGAATCTTGGCTCGTTGCCAGCCTGGTTAAAAGTTGGTCGCACTTGTAATACGGCATTTAAAGCTCTATTTATTTGGCAAACAGAATTTCCCGAGCCCGTTCTGCCTAAAGAGTTTCGTAAGTATGATAAATTAAAAACTTCCATCGGTGCGGAGGCAACGGAAAACTTGTTCGTTTATTGTTGCACGATCGCGGGAAGTTTGTGCAAACAAATTTCATAAAGGGGACGGAAAAAGCACCTCTTCTGGTGGATATTAGTTTTTTGCTAAGGTGCCGTCTACCTGCTTCGGATAATTTTGTGAATTTTACACGACTCCGTTAATGCTATTGGTTTCCTGGAAATTTAGAAGTAGATATTTGAAAATATATGAAGCTTCAATCGGCAGCAGACCTTTGCAAACAAGTAATAAACCCCGTACATTCAAATCCAATAAATAAATTTCACAGTAAGAAATTATTTATTATAAAGGTATATCCACGCACAAAAATGTTACGTACACATTTTTTGTGAAATACATATTACATAATAAGTTGCCTCGCTTTCTTCGCGACAAAATCTTGAATTGTTATACATCGTCGAAATTAATTGCATTCCCTATTTCGCTTTCTATCGACATAATAGCTAAATATTTTAAGAGTTGTAAATTGTTATTGGCACATTGATGATCGAAAATAGTTTATAATTAGTTTCAACCGTGGGAAACTATGTTCAGCTGAAACCACAGTTGTTGTTAACACTATCTGTAACGCATTTGGTTATGTTTTATATTAAAAAGAAACTTCATATAGTTGGATCATTCATAATTTTATATGAAACTGCGAAGCATGCTCAGTCAAGCAGATATGATCAGGAACTATTTAAGATACTTATGGAGACGAAACATCTCCTAAATGAAAATGGTTTGCACAAACTTTCATTGAACAATACTTATTGCTAATAAATTCAGTTCGAAAATTGTGGCAGCTCAAGCAGCCTTAAGAACAAAACAGAAATCGTGGATGAAGATTGAAGTGACTACACACTACAAACACCCCAATTTAATCAACATTTATTTAAAGTTCCTGTAGTTTCAACTTACTGCTTCACTTCATCATGTTGAATTTAAAACTTCAGCATATACTCTAAGTGATATTGCTTCCATACGTTCCAAAGAAATTCATTTTAAATTAAAGGCACGTTGCATAGTTTGCACACCAACTAACTTAATGTAAATATTCAGCTAATTTTTTCAAGTATTTATTATCTCAAAATAGAAATTTTTGCAGCTTTAATTTTATTAAACCTGTAACAATTACAGATTTCGTAAAATACATAAACAGACCGTCATGTAGCGTTCACCCTACTTCATGCAAAATATTTAATAATTTGCAACCTTTTAATTTTCGTTATAGGTTTAAATTTGTCAGAATCTAGTTCTTAAGATAAAGAATATGAATTAAATAAGGTGAAATTTATTCCAACTAGAATCATTAACACTTACAATATCCGCCTATTTGCAGTGATATGTTATCTTTGAAAATTTAAATTGTGACATTAAAAACACTTTTATACCAAATATAAATCAATTTTCAATAAAACTGGTAAAAAATTAAAAGGGAACCAACTAAGCAACCTTATCTCAATTCGGTTAAATATAAATTACTTTTAGAAATTAACAACCCCAGAGTTCAAGATAATTCTTTTCTAAAGCAGATAAATGAAATTGGCTCGTTATTTTGGATAAAAATGAGTATATTAATAAAGTTTCTAATTTTCTAAATGATGGAGACATTATTCCATTGAAACTGATCAGACAATAAAATTTAATTCAAAATTAAAAGTTTTGTTAGATGGAGTTGAATCAACTTAAAAATAATTTAGTTGCAAGAAGACACCTTCACCTTCACCACCTAGACTTTATGGTTTTCCTAAAGTTCATAAAGAGGGTTGTCCTATTTAGACCAGTTGTTTAATACGTAAACTCCTTGTTACAAATTATCAGAATGGTTAAATTTAGCTTTCCGCGAGATTCTAAATTTTGACAATTATTTTTCTATTAAAACAGTTTAGATTTGACTCACAAACTCAGTAGTCTAGATATTCCTAAAGATTAATTTCTAATTTGTTTTTATAAGAATTTATTTCTTATTTCTATTCTAAATATTGTATAAAAAATTTTAGTTAATCTACTTTTTCAAAATTTTGATTTAGCTTTAATTCATAAAAATAATTTTGTTATAACAGATACAGTCCTTTGACTTTAAGCAAAATTGCGCCGTGACGTTTGCAAGTGGGTGATATACAGCAAACATGAAAACATCAATTTTTTCCCAAATGCTGTTACTTATATACTTTTCCAAAATGTATACTAATAGCCMAATATAAACATGAACAGGAGCGAGTTTCCGAAAAGATTGAACACAGTTTGTCTTGATAACTTTTCATAGAAAGCAAACAAGTGAAATCTAGGCTTAAAACAATTTGTTCAGTTGTAATGTTCAGAGGTCATTGACCCTCGTCAGAACAAACTACAACGGAGAACGCCTGTGCATGCGAGAAGCGCGACAACTAGTTGTGCCAGTGTTGTCTAAGCTATCTGATCGTTATTCATAATTCTGTCAGCATATGAAGTTAATGTCAATTTATTAATATTTATTTGCGAAATTTAATTGAAATCGCGTATAGTAATGGCGAAGTAATATCCAATTATTACTTAATGTAACAATATATTTCGTAACAAAATTGTATAGTCTAGCTATAAATTGTTGCAACTCACAACCGCTCAGAGCAAATGTTTTTAGTAATGCCTTTCTCTTAAAAAGACCAAAATTCGTGTATTAGGCATTCCAAACCACGTGACCCCAGCTGTGGGCAAACACTTTTTGATAAAGTCATATTAGAGATGGGCGTTCTAGTTCATTTTAGTGAATAGTCCATACTGAATTAGTTCAATTTTATGGTTCAAAAAGAACTATAGTTCGAATTCGCTGGACGCGAACTGGCGTTATGAAAAATATTTATATTTGTAAATAACATGATAATTAATAAATTACTAATACATAATAATACAACTGCAATCAAAATAGTTGTTGTTAAAGACAAATAGATCACCGCTGTGCAAGCGAGCGAGACTTTTATTTTTGTCAGTCATCAATGGCACACCAATAATTATGCATTCGTAAATATTAAATTGTAAATTGCATTGAGAATTACCTATTTTATAAACAAATAAAAGTAACTTATTATGTCCCCTAATGATTATCAAATTTAACATTGTTTTTGGATATTATGTAATTGTACTACCTACTTTAACTTCTCCTGATACCTACTACTGAAATGCTTACGGACATTTCAAAAGTACCAGCAATATTTACGTATTGATGTAATGATTACATATATGGTATATTACAGCTTTATTCCAACATTTTAGTTTGCAACAAAATGTTCAATAAAATGCGTATCCGTGCACGAAAAGATACATATTTGGTCGAAAACCGAGTTTTCATGACGTCCGTAACGGACCTGTGTTAGGTGCAATTTTGTGACTTTAAAAGAATATCTAGAAGTGCCACTGTGCTTATTTGAGTAGCTTACATTCCTTCGCTTTGCTTCACAAGTATTACAAAGAAATTACATTTAGTTTAGATCCTGGATCAAAACAAACCAAGTTGCCATAACGGGGCATAAGGGAGTTCAGTGCTTGGTGCAATTGTTTAGTGTTAAAAGAATATTTGAAAGTGTTACTGTGTATGTTTGAGTAGCTGACACTCCTTCGCTTTACTTAGCAAGTATTACAAACATAAATTACATTTAGTTACAATGTAGGTGCTGCTGAAAAGCTTAACCTACAATAAGTGCGCGTGTAGAGCATTACAATTTACATGCTGTACCAGAAGATGGTAACGTGTCTTTCAACAATAGATTGCAACTTAATGTAATTTTGGTTTGTAATACTTAATTAATAATACAAAGCTATGTAAACCATTCAAACATACACAGTAACACTTCAAAATATTGTATTATAGTTACTGTGTATTTTTAGTGGTTTACGTTCCTTCGTATAATTTAGTATTATAAACCAAAATTAGATTTAGTTGCAATCTTTTGCTTAAAAACAACCTAAAAAATGCTGTAAATATTACACGTTTCTCTCTCATTGTAACGGAAACATCCAGGGACCCAACCCATTACCATTTTCTGGTAAAACTTGTAAATTGTAATGCTCCACACACGTACTTAGTGTATGTCCAGCTTTTCAACAATACATTGTATCTAAATGTAATTTCGGTTTGTAATAACTTGCTAAGTAAAGCGAAGTAGTGTAAGCTACTCAAGCATACACAGCAACACTTTAAAATACTATTTAACACTAAAAAATTACACCAAACGCTGAACTCCCTTACGCACATTAAGTAGGTTGGTTTGGATCCGGGATCTTGACGTATCGCAGCAAAATGGCCGACATCTACGTTACACTAATATAGCGTATTATGCAGCCGATATTTTGGCGACGAGCCGATTGCTGTGCAGAGTTGCCAGGTTAATTTAGGAACTTTCTGCACTAAAAAATTCCTTTTATGCGATTAAATTTTCCAAACATCCGAATATGCAATCTGTCATGCAGAATGTTTTTAAAGTATGCGGGGCCGGGTTCCGAGGAACGCACTGAACCGCCTCGTGCCGGCCCCGATTCAAGGGCCTAGACCTCCGAGTTTAATAAACAAGCGTTTGTCCTCGAAAAAATCAAAGTGTTTTAATTAATCATTTGGCCTCTTTATTTGCTTTTCCTGCCGACCTCGGTTCGCAGCAAGAACTCCCAAATTTAATTATATTGTAATTTTGTTTCACTTTCGCTTTCTTATACGAAACGTCAAAAGTAGCGCGAGCTGCGAAAGATTAATTAATGCAAAGAGGCCCCGCCACAAAAACACATCGTTTCACTTTCGGGAACCCACCCCCAAAAAAACCAAATCGGCTCAACCCCTTAGTTTAACCTGTCTGTTGAACTATCGATCCTGTTTAGCGTTCCCATACAAAAAAACTGAGGGCTGCCGTTAATGGAATAACTTACTGAGTTCGCTGAAGTAAAAGTTGCCCGGCTCTACGGTAAGGTTTCTAATTAAAATATATTGTCCATAGGTTAGTAAGCGGCTATATCACAAATGACTCATTTTTAAGCTTAATAGAAATGAGCTTTAGCAAACGTGACCAAGCATTTTGAATAAATTAATATTTGCTAAAGTTCTGTCCATTATTTTATAGTCACATGTTTATATATATGTTTTTATAATTCGTGGTCGCTATCATTGTGCGGTTAACTCTACCTACTCTTTGGGTGCTCGTAAATATATGATTTCATTTATAGTAAAAATACATTGAGTTTTAAATAAACTAGCAGGGCAACCTTTAAGACCGGGTGCCCATTTAATCTTGTCTTCAGCTGAGGTTTTACTGTTGAAAATATATAAAAATATTTAGTTGGGATGTTATTATTATAAGACATACACATGGAGTGTCATAAAAGTGTGACATACAAACATACAATTTTTTTTAATAAAACGTGACTTTGGCAAAAGTATCTCCTTACGACAACTTTTCAACTGTAAATGTTTCTCTTTTCAGTAAGCCGCATTTTCGTATTTTTTTTTATGGAAAGCCTTTTAACTAGCTATAGTAACTTGTAGAATATTCAAGTTACTTTAATTCCATGCCAAAAACAATACCTTTACATTAACGGTTTATTGAGTCAAGAAATTATAGCCGTTCTCAAAGATTTAAGTTAGTCAATCACTTTTTCCATTCCGAAGTATTGTTTCCTATACTTATGCATTTAGGTCTTCAATAATCACTACTGTGCGTTTCGTCTTTAGGTATGTACATTTACTGAACTTCATTATAAATTGTTGTTTTGTTTCTTTCTTTCCTGATCTAGCTCTTTATGTTCCTCGTACTCCAGTATACACTATTGTGTGTTCATCTATTTTTACTTCTACAACTCATCTTCTTCTAGTTTCAGTAGTTCCAATAAATTTTAAATTCAAAATTAAATTCTTCATAAGTTCATGTTCTTTCCTATATGACATGTTTCAATGCTTGTGTTTTCACCTTTCGTGTGTCGTGTCCGTTTTTTAAAATGGGTCATTTTTGTTTGCAATTCTCTATTATCATAGCTCGGATATTTTAGCCTGATCCACATCCAAATTTCTCAGTCTTCTTTCTATTAGTTTTTTTTGGTGGTTTCAATTTAATATTAAACTCGTTCAACATCCATCCAACATCATCAACTGTTAACTTATTATAAGCCTATTTTGATCTGTTTCTCCCGCTTCTCAGTTTCCTCGCTATCTACCTAATCTCTGCATGTTTAATTCTTTCACTTACGTTCTTGTCTTTCAGATGTCACAGTTTACTTTTGTTCTTCACGACAGTTGCCTTCTCCCTAGAGTTATCCAATTTCACAACACATGTGTTCTGTTCAATCCCAGTTGCTTTGGTTACCTTTACTTCCACCTCCAACTGCTTCTTCAATAGCCAATCGGTTTTTTTCGGTCAGCTTCGTCCTTTAGTTCTTTTTCCAGCCCCTTCACTACTATATTTTCTTCCCTTTCATCCTTTCTGTTTGATCCATTCGAGAACTTTATTCATTAATCTCTTTTTTATCTGCTTATCTTATCTGTTTTACCCTCAACATTAGAATGTATCTTATTTTAAATCTTATTCTAAAATAGAGTTCTTCACGTTCATACTCATCATGATTAGTTCTTCTTTTACTATCACCTGTCAGTTCACTGTTAGACATTCTCTATTCAGTTCGTGCTTACTTACTTCGCCAATTCTAACTTTTCCACATTCTGTCTCCGCTTTTCGTCAGTTGCTATCGAATTTGTACTATTTGTGTTTTATATTATCACGTTAATAGATTACGATTCATAATTAATACTCATTAGGTATGGGCTGTAATTGGACCGCATCAGTGGTGCAACGCAACACATCAGAGATCAGTTCTGGAGATATCGGGTTCGAGCCCCGACCGAAACAAATAATTTTTTTAAAATTTATATTAATTAACCTGTTTACACAATTCTTCAGTTCACTAGTAATTACGCTCTTTTACTAGCATCACTTCGTATAATTTTTAGCTCGTAATAGTCAAATAGTAGATTATATTAAAGAACAAACATTACACTTGACCACGGCAGCATCAACATCCCTAAAGCTGATAGTTTTCAAGTAGCGGTCGATTATAAGGACAGAGTTAGTATTCTTGTTTAACAAACTCCTAGGGTTTATTTCCTTCTTCCATGATTTTTTTAACATTATCTAAATTTGATTCTCATGATCTTACCACTTTAGTTGTACACTAGATATCCCATGCGGTTTACCAAGTATAAATGAAGGCAATTACCTGTTATATCGTATTGTTTATAAACACTTGTTGCAAACTGGCAGCGACTTATGTTCAAATTTATACACTCTGAAAAATGACTTACTTGTGATGACAAATTTTTCATTGTTAATATGAAATTTTTGCATGAACATAGAGAAATTGCTGTTTATAATAAACTTTTGTTGCTCTAACAGTTATCAAATGCTTGTAATTACTCACTTTTACTTTAAATACTATATTGTTGTGGCCAACAGCATATTAGTAATTCGAACAAATCATACCGCTTGTCAGCTTCAATGATTAACGTTATAATCCGAATCGGTAAAGATCGGTACAAAACGTGCCCTGTTCGTTAGCAACAGCATAAGCATAATGTCCTTGTCGTACCTCGTACGTCTTTCGTTGTAAACGATAAACATGTGATTTTGCCATTTCGGATTTCGTTTTCCATCTTTCGGTGTATGCTGGTGTCCTAAATACGGTAAGTACACTTTATTCCGTAATTATTTTGTTACTATCGAAGTATTTGCTTGGCTGCATGTCTGAAGTTGTAGCTAGATTATTTGATAGGTTAAGCTAACCTTTAAGATGACAAAAACATTATACACAAGGTAGCTTTGTTAAACTTATTTGATCATTTTTGCAGAGTGCGTTTACTGCAGGGCTGCTTTGTTTCGTGATAACGATCATGGCGGAATATGACAAGTTTACGGAATCATGGAATATATTCTGCAGCAGGACTGTTTTGCTTCCCGATAACGATCATGGAGGAATATAAGATATTCTGGAAACCATGGGATCTTGGTATTGCACACGTACATTAATTATTGTTGGTGMGTTTTMTTTTACTTTATTTATTTGAGCCAGTTTTACTTTTACTGAAATAATTCGAATATATTTCATTCATATAATGGTAATAACTTACTTTTGCAAATACCTACAGGTTATGTAAAAAGTTGCATAGAAAAAAAAGAGCAAATCATAATAGGTACAACATTTTTTTGCAACAATATCGATGCTTCAGTCTCAGATGTAAATATGTAAAATGTTCCAAAAGAATAAACAATTAGAATAGTATCAGCTTTGTCTAAACAATGATGTTGATCTAAATCGTATCTATGCTGTGCTGCTGTGCACAATATGAGGAAATATTGTTATACATTATATATATTATCATTGGCTTTCTCTTTTCTATTTAATTTTTTGGTCTACTGGGGCGAATGCATTTCAATGAATATTTAGGGGTGTACATTCCGTAATACTTTTACTAAATACGCTCAAACGATTCATTAAAAAATCTTAAGGTTTATTTAGTTGATATGCGAATTCTTATATTGCATGTAGACTAAAATTTGCTGAGATTACTTATGGCTTAAGTGTTTGTATGACAGACTAAAGATGATAGAAGATGTTTAAAAAACTCTTAACCATTATTGAACATTGTTAGAAAGTGTTTTTGTTTTTATTAAGTTGGTTAGTTAACAGTCTGATCAATAATAAACAGTATATGATATTACATATAAGAGTTGATGTGTTTGTTGATATTAATATAGAATGTTTAAAAACTATTACTATTTTTTTCAATTGTTCCCATAGTGCTTATACATAATAGACACGAGCACTATATGCATAATTTTTATTAAGAAAATTATAAATTAAAGATTATACTCTCCTTGTCCGAAATCTTAATATTTTTGTTTCATTTTAGGGGCTTGAAGAGTTGCAGACGACAAGTTTACAACCAACTCATTATTTAGATAATATATTAGATAGTTAAGTAAGTGTGAATTATTTATTTATTATATTTTGTATCTTTTACACCGTCACTAAAGTTTTTAAGAATTTTTGTTAAATTTTAAGTATTTTGAATATTTCTCTCATTCAGTATGTTATGTTCGGAATTTCAATAGTAAAGTAAGATAATATCGCAAGCTATTTGAATAAATAAGTACACTTAAGTTTTGTTACATTTAGAAGAGAAGTTTTGCTTTATTGTTGAACGTCTTTATACTGTTAAATATTTGGAGAACTTTGATGTTTTTTAGATTAAGAAAACTTAAATTTTGTGTTTTATAGCCTTCTGATAAGTGTATTCCCATATCTACTAATAAGTAGACAAAAAATCTTATTTTATGTTTGAATGTAAAAGTTTTATAATAAATCAGGTTCCTTAAAAAGCATGGTTTTACTATTGTTACATCGTTCCTGTTCGAGATAATTCTGATTTGTTGTTTGCATATCAGGCTTTCTGGTTTCAGAAGAAAACTTCGGTTATTACTGTTTTTATCGTTTATTGTCATATATAGGTCTGGTGCTAGGGTTTCGTAACGGACCGTTTCGTATACTTATATCTATATATGTCAATAAACAGTAAAAATAACACACACTTGTTATTTCTCATTAATAGGTACACAAGGTTAACAATAACAACAATAATAATAAAGTATGTGTTATTTTTATTGTTTGTTACAAAATGTACATAGACATGAGTGTACAAAATGGTCAGATATGAAACCCTAGCTCTAGACTGTATATATAAGTGATAAAGGCAGTTATAAGTTATTTTATTTTATTAGTATTATTATTATCATTATTATTATTATTATTATTATCAAACGAGAGTTAGTACAAAAATATTGCTACTTACTACAACACTTTGTCTACTTTGCCACAAAGAAAAAAAGCTGGTTGCCGTGAGAGCATAATTTGCAACCACGACTAATTTATCACTCTTGGTAAGTGGTCATCTATACAAGCAATAAGAAAATGCAGAAGTTACCTGAAATAATTAGTATTTGTAACCGTGACGGGTATTTTGTTGGGCTTACTGAGACCGTCCACAACTGAAAAATATTGTTACGCCAACAAATATTTTAGTTGTGTCCAAATGCAATGAGATTTTTTGTTGTAGTAACTAAGACCCGATTAGAGGCAACAAAGTCCTTTTTCAGAGTGTACCAACAATGTTGATAACATTGGCCAACTAACCATTCTTAAATAGATAACGCTTGCCTTTTTAGTGAATACTGCCGATACGGTTAATGTCAGGATATCAGTGGTCCATATATCGTACTTCGAACGATAAACAACCCCAAAGTAACACAGAAAAAGGGCGTGCGTACAAATTTCCCGGTATTAATGCTGCGCCCGTCTGTTTAGCGCATTACCCACTGAAAGAACATTAAAAGCGACGGAAGTCCGTTCGAAAATCAAATTATGTCCCTCATTTGAGATGAAGAGTGTCCCCGGCGCGCAATATTTTGAGGGCTGAATAATGGATGGTGTGTGTCAACACCGGCCGACATGCTAAATAGCCCTCCACCGAGTTTAAATGAACTCCATAGACTGACAAGTAACAGCGTCCCCGGTTGGCGGCTACAAACCGCGCTAAATGGGTTTTTCATTGTAAGTAATGCGCTCTTGTGAAAATGTAAATCCCAATTTATGTACCGATCTGGTTGATATTGCTGGCGTTGAAGGAATTAATTTTAAAGCTTGGCGCGTTTACTAATCAAAATTCAACAAGCAACCACTGTATATGATTTTTCACCAGACTTTAAAATCACGTCATCGCTGACATGTAACCCAGCATCTGCTGGCGATTTTGAAATCCGGCAATACTTGCTACCCCTGCTCTCTCTCGCACCACAGGGAAAAGCATCTTCTGTCATTTGTATTCTCAGACTTCTAACCTAAGTTTAGAGTTGTCGGTACCTTTAATATTTAGTGCCCTTAATTAGAACTAATGTTCCTTTATACGGGAACAATAACTAAAACAAAACGATGAGCTACTACCATTTACCCTTTACATTATCAAGTAGATAACAAAATGTCAGCGATGACTAAGTCCAAATCACTCAAGCCATAATAGATAAATATTAGACGAGCCATCCCTTGATTATCTGGCGATCCATTTGAAAGTGTTGCTTTCACAGCTAATTGTTTCTTCCTATTCTACCTCTGCGTTGTCAAATATTTTTGCTGTTGACAACAACTGACATTTCAGCTTATAATACCAGCATGTACTATGCAAAGGTAGACTGTGGAGGCAAACTTGTCATTAAGGTCACTGATTTACAAGATACCGACAACTCTAGTCCCAGGTTTGATGCGGGAACACAAAAGACAGGATTATACTTTTCCCTATGATGCGAGCGGGAGATGGTTTGGCAAGTATTGACGGATTTCAATTTCTAGCAGTTATTGCTGCCATAGCTGTAAAAGCCTTCAGTAACAGAGATATGGAATTATAGAAATTGTATGGAAAATATATACGTCGCAACTGTTGTAGGTACCTACCGTAGGCCGTGTTCTCTTCACTATTTTAAGCGAAAATCAATCTTTTAATTAAAATCTAAACCAACCGCATACCTTACTTTAATGTATTGTCATGGCTGCTGGGTTGATTTTAGCTAACATCAACTTTAACAAAAAGAAAAAAGCAGACTCGGTGACTACCAATCATGACAACGGCTACCACTGTTTAGTTAATTTGAAACCAACAGATATCTCTCGGAACGCAACATATTTCAAATTGGCAATACCATTTGACTATAAATTTTCTTAGCTTAACATTTTACCGATAATTAACAGTTTAGGTTGGGATCTAGTTATGCATTTTACGTTTATCGGCATCATAAGAAGTTAAAATTCTTTGCAGGAACGTCAGAGCAGGTGGTCGAAAATAAAAACCCGCGATGTATAATATTGGAGAATAACTTTTCTCTTTTACGGTTGAATGGATGTTGTGTTTTGTGAAAGTATTTCTAAGATACAGTTCTTTTCGTTGGAACAAGCCAAATAGATTGTTTAAAAGCCAAGCAAATGCTTCTTGCCTTCTTTAATTAATAATATACTTAGGGAATCCCTGCTACGACTAAAATCTCTTAGAGAAATAAGAATGGAGTCAGTTTTTTTTGTTTTGCAGATATAAGTACATATCCTATGTGCAGTTTTGTGGCAAGCGGTAGACTCTTTGGACGCAAGTTTATCTACCGCCAATTATCGTTGCGTTTGGTCAACCAATCAATCAATCATGTTTTAATGATTTAACTGTTAGTTATGCTGGATACAAGCTAATGGTGCCAGTGTCATCACGGTGATGCCTTGTGGTTACTAATATTTCATTGTAGTAAACAAATGTGCCGTCTTCTGGCGTCAACAACATTTGACGTCGGCTGTTAGGAATGGATGTTTCATACGCAGGTCGGAAAGGAAATACACACAAGTACCGAACCTAAGAGGTCGTAGTTTGCGATGTATACAAACAAAGCAAGTTACTAAATGCAGTATTTAGTTACTGTTGATACCCAATTGCTTTAAAAGTATACATATCTGTATCTATTCCTTCGACGAAAGTAAAACTATGGGAGCACAGTGTGATTGTCAAGGTTGAATGGAACTTAGTGACAGCCCCATAATATAATAAGATAATATTTTGTCGGATAGATCGCTGTCTCTTGAAAAACACTGACAAAAAATTAATAGTCTGACGTTTCAATTACACCTGTAATCTTTGTCAAAGACGAAGAACCTCAAAATTTGCCTGACACAAGTTCAAACAAAATATTATCTTATTATATTATGGACGCTGAAAGCATTCACCCTCGTTTAGTGACAGCCCGTCTAATTATTCTTTGTAGCCTTTTGTGTACGTATTTATACCTACATTTGCACATTTGATGATCAGTTCTTCCTGAATTAATATGTAGTTAGTTCAGTAATTTATCAACAAGAAAATAGGTAAACATAAACATTAATACAATTATAGCTAAATGATATATTTGTCTAAACGCCGCAACTAGGTACTAAGAGCATTTGTCATTAGTTCACGTTATTCTAGTAGAACAAATCAGGTGTTTAAGTGAAATAAACTGCTTCCTAACATAGACTAACGTCAAATATAGTTTGACGATCTGGAAAAGGGACATCGTCATAGCTGCATAGAATACTGAAATAGTTACCCTGGCTCGGGAAAGTGCGGTAGGATATTTTCCCAATCGCAGGTGAACCACTGTATAGGAGGGGTTCGTGTTGTAACCCCACCAAGACCCCCAAAAAGCGCGAAAACAGAAATTACTTTTAGGGTTGAATATTATAAACTGCGTTATTACGCGACAGCTTGTTTTTTAAATAGATACAGATCTTAAAGAGGTGATAGGACTCATCAAAATATTTTCTTTTTACTTTAAATATAACATTAAATGTTAAAACTCATAAAAAATGTTTCATTTTGTGTTATTAAATTGCAGTAGATATGTAATTGTCAACCTCTTCAGCCAAGATTTCAGGGCACGCCACTGAAAGACATGATTAATATCTCCTAAGGGTTGTTTACAATAACAATAATGCGAATATCATTTCTTTGCGTGTTTTATAGAGCGATTCAGCATTATTTTATTACCAGAAGCATATTACCTCTTACCTCTGCAACTAATTTCTCGTACCTTTACTCTTATTGGTACCAAAAGTAATAATGCCCTTTATATTCGTCTTATTAATAAATCAAGCTCAAACAGGAGAATAAGTCTGCAGTATGCATTCCAATTACCATCACCGTGTCTGTGTATTTGATAGAGGCGGCAACACAATACATGCGTCTCTCTCAGTGTGACACAAAAAGTTATCCTACAATTGAAATTTGCTTGGTGCAATAAATGCAATTAACTATTGTCGACGCTTGTGCATATTACCAGAACAATGCGGAGGTATTGATACACAAACTGAAAATAAATTTCTGTCATTTTCTACTATTTCCTGATGGTACAGAGAATGATTCAGCTAATCGATACTCGATAAAAGTTTATCGGACACTTCTGCAAAAAGGAATGCTCATTAAGGCAAATGAAAMTCTCCTGTGCTTTGTAATGCAMATGTAGTACATCGAAAATGACTTCGTTTTTGTACTACTCGCATTTAAAAGGTGCATACAGCTCCAGCTAAACATTTGCATTGTGAACGCTAGTCCAAAAAATGCTCGGGAAAAATGTGGTGGGGAATGTATGTGTGATGACATGTTACGTATGAAGTGAGTATAAACATGGTTTACCAAATAAAACGTAAGTAAAGTAGTAATTATTATTTAGCGTACGTAGGTTTGCGTTATTATGAAAAAGTTTTGGCATTTTTAAGCAAATTGACCATGATGCGTTATTTGGCCATTCACGTAATTTGACATATATAATTGAAACCGTTATTACTGCGGTGGAATTGAATCTTTAGTTGTCAACCCGTCCGGCCAGTTTGTTTTAAAGGACGGCTAAAAAAAAATGTTGTTTCTACTGGCGATATTACAGATATATGCACCCGCAAAATCTGTATCTACATCCGCCTCACGGAAATAACGTAGATCCGTTTGTTGTTTATCTTTCACAAATGGGCTCGCTGCAGCGAACTGTTGTTGTTACTACTGTCCTAKTTTGAGTTCKAATAAATGTCTATGCTATGCTGTCTGCACCACAACCAATTACAGACAGATCTKCCTCGCTGCTACTTTAGGTCTCGAGCAGACAGCATGACATCAAATAATATACTAGTAAAGTGCCTGATGATCATATATAAAGGAGGTATGTACATAGATTAGCAAGCCTGTCACTTTTTTTGATAACTACAGTAGCGCCCTACAACGGGTGTAATCAGAAACTTTCGCATCGACAACGTTGCCACATATATGGATTTCTAACTGGATTTAATGCATTTTTAGCCCAACCCACTGTATTGCCTTATRTTATTTATCTATTTCTATTATTTGTTGTGACGTATTGTTGCATCAACAGTTTGCATACAATTTTTAATTTTTTTGCTTCACATATTTAAAATTGACCTCAAAACATTGAAATATTGCCCAACAAAGTTCTTTTTCTACTTTCAGTCAGAACCTACTGCAGCAACAAAAGTAGCAAACGATAAATGAATAAATGAAAATTTAAAGCAATAGCGCAGCTTATAAATACTCGTTATTATTGAGGATAATTACATATAGCATACAATAACTATTGTTTAACAGGTGTAGTAAGTATTATGAGGAATATATTGTATTGAACGCAGATATCACACTGACTACCAACAAATAAACATTTTTGTTTCAATTACTTTAGACGTACAAGATAAATACTTATATCTAACATTTTTTTATCAAAGAAATAATCAGGTCCTAACTGCAAATCTGTTTAGTGAAGGGAATTAAGAGGGGCATTTACTTGGAGCGATCGGGCAAAATGTAAACTATGCAACCCATGTTACCAGCGGGACATGGGACGTAAGAGGGTAGCCGTTAGGTTGAAATTAGGCAAAGATCAGACGGGCTAAACTAATATTCGGAAAATTGCTGACTGTAGCGTGTACATAAAAAAGTAAGCATGATATTAGTAACTTACTATGATATTATACCAGGTTATTCAAAATATGGAATAACCCATTTATTTCTGTAAATATGAACTATATAACATTTCATTCTAACTGCATGTCGACTATGATTTTTGGAGGAACTTTTATAATAATTTTCATTTCGCCTCCCCATCGCTTCGGCAGACAGTAAATTAATGTGAAAGAGCTTTTAACATTAAACTTGTCACGTGTATTTGGACATAAAAGCTTAGAAATCCGGTCATATCGGAATAAATCGTATACCGCACGATCATTCCCGACAGGTTTGCATCTTAGCCTCACTGTTCTCTGGATACCATGCGACGGATCTGGTGGGGATGGGCATTCGCATTCCGCTCTCTTGACGGACTCGTGCGAAAGGGATTGCGGTTTTAGATTTTTTGAATGTTTTTACTTATTTATCGTGCTCATGTTTTTGGTAGTGTACAAAGAAATATGTAGCTACAACGTGGAGTTCGAATTTTTCGTTTATGTACTTTAGTTTTCGAGATATAACTCGCCAAAAATACGCATTTTTAAGCAAAATATAACAACAAATATTTACATTACCGTACCAAATTCAGAAAAAACTCGAACTCTACGTTGTAGCTACATCTTTTGTCATTGCCTTGTCGAAATTTCACTTCGAAAAAGTTTCGAATAACTCGGTAAAATGTAAAACGGTAGGTGCTTAAAATGACCCGATTCGCCCTAGGTAAACGCCCCTCTTAATAAAAGTAAAAAAAGTAATAAAGTACAGAAACTTTGCTTTAGTATCTGTATCGTATAATATGTGTTTAACATAACTCCGTAAAATAATGTCTTCATTCAATCTGTACTCTGATTCTTTATTTGATCTACTGACTGACTGATCCAAAATAACAATAAATTACGAAAATAAAATTCAGGTTTTTGTCTAAAATAGACTTGCGCGTTACTTCGGATTACAGCTGTTGTATAGCGCCAATTGACCAATTTTTATACCTATAACTTGCAAGTCTATTTCCTTTTCTGCTCTCTGTTGATATCTGTTTTACTATTGTTGTAGCTCGTCACTGTAGTTTAGGTCTATTGCAGATGACATAGAACTACAGAACGTGCGATATGGCATTACTTTAAATCATTGTTAGAGTGTACCGTGCAAGATTTATGAAAAGAAGTTTTGCAAAGGACCGATCGCTACGTGTTGATTAACAGTTTGAAATCAAGGCTCCCAGAATAACGCCTTTTGTTTTTTAAGTGAGCAAAACGTTCAACAAACTTTAAAAAAGAAAGAAACAAAAGGAAACGTACTAATTAATGTTAATTTTCTTATTACAAAACGAGTCTACACTTTAAATCGCCCGAATATACTTTTAAGCGCAAGCTTTTGCCCGTTTGTTCCCCGGGACATTTAAGTCTTGGCTCCTAAGCGTCGGATTGACCTCGGGTTTTCGATAGATTGTAGTTTATGGTCTGCAAGCGTGCTTTAACTAGTCGGCTATCCCTTGGATAAAAATGTCAATTTTAATACAAAATTTGATATATTGCTTCGTGGGTGTCGTTGAATGTGAATTTTGGTGCTGAGTATGAAGGTGCATGTTAAATTTGGATTGGGGAGTGTGCTGGACATGCAGCCGCGGTACCTAAAGATGCAAAAAATTCGATTTAGTTTAATGGGTGTCCTTGGACGTGATCTGTGATGGGTAGGTTGCGCTGGCATTACCCATGTATGAACACTGTACTATAGAAAACATACCTATTATATGATAAGTAAAAAATCTTTCAAGTGGCGTATAATATTATGATGTAGTTTGCAATACGGTATAAATAGTTGTATTACAGTATGCCACCCAACTATGGAAAAGTAATAATATTATTGGAATTGTGAAAATATTGCTCTACACGTTGGTAGAGGGGTTTAAAATAAAAATTATAAACGACCTTTCCGTAGGCTCTTCTCAGTTCCTACTGCGGCTGGTATTCCAGGTGAATAAGAGCTACAAGGTTAAATTCTGACTGAATGGCTAGAAAGCTGCAAAACTATTTTTTTTAAACGTGTAATGTGTCACTTCTTAATTTAACCTATTAACATTCATTTTATTGACGGCTTTGCGGCAGTTGCGTTCTTTTTTGGAGGTCCTGTGGTAATCTCATGGAAAATTAATGAAATTTGGCAAATTACGGAGATGGGTGTATGTTATTTTTGGGCACCACGTCCGTGCTTCTAACATTCTCTTGGAGATCCTCTGATCCAAGCGGATATCATCAATCAGAGTTCTCTCCTTAGCATTAGTATTCACCCCTCACACTCTCTTAACACAAGTGCAGCCCGAAAGGCCATCACCTTGTGTTCATCTGATGCTTGTATACTACATAATGCATCATTATTTCCCTCAATTCGCACCCCCATCGTACCTGCAGCATCCACCCCATCGATAATGCCTTTAAGACACCGGCATCCCGCCTGCAAAGAACGCGAGGCTCCCCCGAGTCCAGAACAAACTTCATTAGTTATTCGGGTTGTTTATGGCAGCCCCCCGCGCCCAACGTGCAAACTATGTACGGGCAGGATTACCTGGGGAGCTGAGGGACTCCCACGAACTTAATACGAGTTCGATCCGATAGGGATCGTCTTTCATTTGACTCACGCACGCCGCGTAGGGTTATCCCCGGTCGGGGCAAGGGCGTAGATGTGAAAGGGGATGAAGTTCGAAATGTGGAGAACTTAATATGGGCAAGTTGGAAATCGGGATTGCAGGTGACGTGAGTTTAAGTTGCTTGCCTGAACTTCAAATTCTGTGTCTATACATCAAACTGTCAAGATAACTTTGATCCGTAGGATATTTGTAGTAATGTAACTTTGGTACCGGAAATGCAAACTCGACGTGCAATGGCGATCTCGTCCTTAATGATATTATTATATGTGGTGTGCTAACGTTTAAATAATACACGACTCATATTTCTAACAACCACCCTATTATTTAAATTATTGATGGACCGATCAGGTTACATTCGTGATTTTTATACCTATAATATTACAGCTATTTTGCTTGGTCAAAACCAGGAATGTAGCTGGTTGTCACGTGATTTTCCTTTTGTCATGTTCTTGCGCATGACAAGCCCACAGAGGTACTACAATATATGTATAACTACACTCAGGAGAAAAAAAGAATGGGTTATCCGTTCTTTTAATATATTGTAACTACCTAACCAGAATTTTGGTTTTTAGTTTATATTATTGTTTTTTTTTAATTACAAAGCTTCTATCGCTAGCTAAAAAGGTCATCAGCTGCAATGTTTGATTTTTTATTTATTCAGTGAAATGAAGTCACCATGTTTTTTTAGTTCTCAATAGCTTTATTAGTGTCTAACGTATTGATAGATTGTGCCGAAGCAGTTGTTATTCTGCAAGAGGATGTGAAATAAGGGTAGCAATACGGGTACGATATTTATAAGTACATCTAATGCCTGTTGTTACCGCAGTCCCTAGATTTATAGAGTACCGCAATTGGTTGTGCTACTATTTCAAACATTTCGGAGTAAAAATGGCGACTTTCGATTGACACTAGACATAAGGCAGCATTGACGTTATGAGAGAAGATCGGGCGATATGCCCATCGTATCCACCGAACTCTATAAAATGTGGAACATCAGAGAGTAGGCATGTGGCATTAAAATAAATGTTCCCTTTAGAACAATCCTTATTTCTTCGTAGGCATGCGCAGCTGCGTAGCAGACTGTGGGGTGTCAGATATTTTGGTGTTCACGCGGACGTATAATGTGGACCACCAGCTTTGGCGTTCCCGCCAAACATTTTAGCTGCCAAAACGTGTTGCCGCGGGGTAGTTCAGTAGTTGTCCAAAAGATGGTCTCAAATCGTTAGTGAGGTTTTTCTTGCCTCACTAGATCGAAATTCGCAACTTCAAAACTGATAACGTTAGTGACAGTGCGCCTTTTCCTGCTGACGACAGTTATGTGTCAAGTGCAAATGCGTGGCAGTATGTGGTGGGACGTGAAAGCGAAGCCAGAACGGAAGTTTTACACAAATTTCCGATAATAATTCACAAAGATTGCTGCAATGGGTAAGAGCAACTGGCGAWCCAGAAATTGAAAAAATGAATAAACAGGAGTTCAATACCAAGAGGATTGTCGAAAACATTTTTCATCGACTTATCGAACTGCAAACAATAGATTATCATTCACGGCTATTCCTAGCTTATTTTTACCTTGTAAGTACATATTTAAGAAGTTGCAGTTATTCCTACTCATGAGATTATCGTAGCTACGCCTAGTCTTGAGGAGATTCATACAATTCTTCCTACACATGAGGAAGATTCCGAAAATCTTCCAGGTCCTACATCAGCATTTTCGCAACCTACTTTAAGACTGGCTGGTCCAGCAAAAAGTTGTAAGCAAAAACTAATAATTTGTTTTTCATTTTTGTCTTAACTGATTCCGTTCAAGGTGACACTCATATCCATCCATCATCTTCGAAGGAAAGACAGCTTCAAACAAGGAAAGAGTCAGTAAGCTATTTATGTCCTAGAAAAAACAATTACACCCATTAAAAAAAGTGAGTATATATTTTATATGTAAATATTACACAAATAAACACAATTATTTATTTTTTTTAAATAAAAATTTACTTATATAGCATATATTAACATTTGTTTATAGTATATAATAGTTACTTGATTTAATATATAATTGGACATTTACAGAAACTTTTGGGCATGGAACATCGTACTAAACTGAAAGCTAAAAAGTTTTACGAAAACGTACTTGATTTAAAAAGGCAAGTAAGAATAATTAACATTCGGAATGTAAATTTAGAGTCGTTTGCATTTTACTGAGAAATACATCAAGGATGGTTTTTGTCAAGAACACAATTTGAATGAAGTAGTGAAGAATTTTTTTGGTCACAGATTAAATATATTGGAAAACAAAAATACCATAGACCTATACAGTGTAAGACCAAATTTTTGCTCTAGCTTTATTTATTCAAAATCCGAAAACATACAGATATCTATCGAAATTATTTTACTTACCAAGTAGCGAAATGCTTCAGAAGATTATTCGTCATATCCCAATCAAAACTGGAATCTGCAAAGCCGTCCTTGAATATATGCGGTTTCGTATTTCACAAATTAAAGATCCAGCGTACAAGTACTGTATTTTAATTTTTGATGAAATGTCTACAGTCTGGACTTTATTTTTCGAAATATGAGGATATGGTATGTGACTATGTAGATAATAGTTTTGGTAGAAAGAATGACGTAGCTGATCGTATATTAGTGTGGATGTTACAGATTGTATCACAAGAGAATACTTGGAAACAATCACTTGGATATAGATTTTGCAAATCAATTTAAACTTCATAAGACATTGCTGAGACAGTTTAAAAATATTGTGTGTCAGGTGCATGAGAAAGGATTTGTGATAGTAGCTAGCATATGTGACGAGGGTGCAACAAACATGAAATCAATTAGACACTTAATTACAGATAGCAAAAGAGATGCTTTTCACAGTGGAATAGAGCCTTATGCATTATGCCTGCAAAACCCAATAAAATATCGGATATGCTCATTTACAATGAATTCAGGCAATAATTATCTTTTGTGATCACCATAATATATCTTATTTAAGAGCCTGCCTTTATTTCATTTAGTTAAGGGGGACGGCCACGAGAGGTGCTAAGTACTGTTCCGAACACAAGCATTGTGGGTTGCCTTCTAAGATGTTCTGTGGTCAAGTGGTCAAGTACTCATCACATGCTGCTTATTGTTGTACATATATTGTATTATCTTCATTTCGTTTTATCATGCACATGTAGGTACTCTGTAACATCTTTATTCTGATGGACAAATTTCGAATTTCACTTTTGTATTAAATACATAGTTTATCTACTTAGTAAGTTGATGAAAGATTGTAATAAAATTTCTTTCAGACAGCTATGTTTGTAGTCAGTAATATGAGCGAATGTATTATTTCACAAGTTTTGTTACCTCTAGTAGCAGTGATAAATATTAAATACTAAATGGGTCAGTATGAAATGTAAATGAACAAGTCAATTACATGGGTATAAAGTTTCAGAAATTTGTCCCATTTATTTTCAAGTTCCGTGATTCTAGTAATCATTGCATACAGCATAATATACGGCTATTTAACATAATGTCAGAGATGTATATGTACCTTAAGATGGTGTACCTATATATAAACATATTAAAGCTGTTGAAAAAGACAAGGATAAGTTATGTCCTTATAAGTATAACAAGCTTATTGTATTAGTTAGGTAAATCTGTAATATTTGTCAAATACAATACAAAATTTTGTTTAAAGTTGTCTGACAATTTATGTTGGTGATTAGCTTTGACGAAGATTACGGGTGTAATTAAAAATTGCTTTACTTTTTTGTTTCTTCAATAGTGTTTAAAAAGAAACAATAAACTTATAATAAACTGAAGACTATGACCACTAAATATTTTTTTCAGTTGTACTTCGCATGTTTCAACAGTGAACTGGACTGTTAGCTACAGCCTAATAAGAGTCTACATCAAAATTAGGCTGACAACAAAGAGAATTATTGAGTAGTCCCAACTATCTGGAAATCTAGCTATACAATATCGTGCCAAATGAAATAAAAAAGATAAATGTAAGAAGTTTAAAAATTGTATGAAAGCTTTAATGATAGATAATGTGTTTTACTCTATTGTGGAATATAAAGACTTTTTACTTTTAGATCAGCAAAAATGCTTGTTAATTGAGTGATAGAATATAATAAATGTCAATGTGGATGTAATTTTGTATTTTKTTGTACTGTGATATATGTATTCATTGATGGCATTGTGACGTGTCCTGCAAAATGTATTATACTTTTCTTTGGACAAATAAAAATCTAATCTATTGGTGTATCAAGGGTGTAAAACCCGATATTTGCTGTTTTTGTAATAATTACTACATTTGGTAACTTTTTCGTTCATTTTCTATAAATATCTATATTATATATATGTATAGTAAAGTTGACCATTTTTTTAAGTTCATTATGTAGTCATTTTTTGTAACAAATTAACATGCTCTTAATAGTAATACGCAAAACCACGTTTGCTGTAAAACTAAACAAACATGTCTTTGTGGGCCGCCGATCGCCTCGTGTGTTTAAATGAGGATAAACTCAAAACGGCAATAATAACAAGCACAGCAGAATGACGATTTACATTATCTAATCCAATAACAGTATATCCAATATTTACTTAATAATTAATTGTAAATTTTAAAATACATTATTGTAAATTAGAATGTCTAGCAGTCTGACACGAAGGTAAAAGGTAGGTATTTTTTTGCAAAATGAGAACAGTTTTGTTAAATCATTAGACAAAGATACCCCATTTAAAAAAATTATTCTTACCCATACAAATTAACTCAATTGTTTTCAGTTACCTAAAAATTATAGATATTTCCAGTAAAATCTGCAACAGAATTCCTAATGGTTAACTGTGGAGGTACCTGCGTGATGAATTTTCAGTAAAAAAAAAAGACTAACAGCTGCTGAATTTAATTATATTGCAAAAGAAATACCACGGTACCTTCTTACACAGATTCGGTATCTGATGCCGTGCCTATTTCTACTGTGCTCGTTCTTTGCATCACTTTCAGTCAGGTAGTAAACTAGATTAGGAAGGTATGAAAAAAGGTCAAAATTTGGTGTTTGGCGTTAAGCAGTCTGCATCCCAATAACAGGTTTTCCACGTCTGCAAGCGCCCTTAGAACCAAGAACCTTATGATTTTGGTGCTCTGAGATTCGCCTCCAACCATGTACCATTTGCTTGTCATGTTCAAGCTTCCTGGAACCATAACCGACAATAACAATAACTTGGCTACCATGTCCTCCTGTTCATTCTAGCTTTGAGTGAAGAAATTTCTTCACTCAACGGTTCTACTAGCAATGGGCCGATTTCTATTCTTAGTATCAAGATAATATAAATCCCACAACCAAAATCCAAATCAATTACCTACCTACTCTGTTCAGTACATCTAGTAGAATTAAGGCAATAAGCTACTGTACAAGTGCACGGCGGTATTATTGTATTTGGTGATAATCAATGTAATTGTTATTTGTATTTCGCAATAATTACAATATGACATGTCACGGTGACAGTTACAAAATGGATCCACGGAGTAAAATGCATGGTCAGATGATAATTACAATCAAATCAAGCGCGCCACGAAAAACCTCACTAAAGTTCCAAGTGACATCTGTTGGTTTTTAAACAAATTAAGCGGTATCGACAGATTTGGCAGCCAGTTGTCATGGCAAGCTGTTCCTCCACAATTAACCTCCGCGGTGTTCATGTCACCCTGTCAATGTCAAAATGTTAGATCAAGCAACGACGCGAACAGCTGACGTTACGGTAAATGTAGAAATGTAAACAGTGCAACTTAATCTAGAAAAAAACAGCTTGATAACTGAATACCTGGCATCGCAAATGACATTGACTGTTCTGAAATAATGGAAAGCGCAAGCGTCTCAAGAAACTGCGCAGATTTCAATTGGAAATAGATTTGAGAGGCTTTTTATGTTCCATATTTTATAGAGTTCGGGGATCGTATCATAAATATGCTGCATTTACTGATTAAATATTACTGTTGTTTCTATCCGGACTACAAAACCTGGTAGTAAGAGCGTTCATGGTAATAGCTTTTAGAAGTAACGGTCTGGCAATGCTGTTATAAAATATACCAATCACCACAGCTGTTAAACCGGAGGACCAGAAACTTTCTTTAAATACTCATCCATTTTTCCATCGCCAGGTTGTTGCATTTCAAGCATCCAGGCATATACAGAATGTTATAAAATTCTAATGTTCAGGACTAGGGCACTGAGCAATGTACGTATTTGCAATACTCGATTATTTACAAGGATATCTCGCATGTACAATAAAAGTTTACATCTGACAAAACTCCAAACTGTTGTCTTGACACAGAGCTTCTCAACAAGCATATGCGTAAAAAGGGGTATCCATAGATGGGGTACCGCTAGTTTCAAATTCATCGTGGACAGAAGAACGTAAGTTGCAAAACTTTTATGCTGTTGAAAGGAAGGATGTGTTTGAAAATCAATATAAAGATGTTTTATGTCTACTGGACAGCCCGGCCAAGTGCGGCTGCCCATGTCCACAGAGGCTGCGGGTTTGAGTCCCACCTAGGGCATGGGTGTTTGTGAGTGTCCCTTTATGTACGTGAAATGTGTAATTTGGCAATAAAGGCAAAATAAAACTAATGAGCTGGCCTATTGCCAAATAGGCAGGGCCAAAAATTATAAAAAAAGTTAATGGCCTCCGAATATAATCCGATCTCTGTGTAGTAAAAATGGCAACAATCGCGGTACTCTATGAGTCTAGCAACTTTAATGTTTACGAACGAGCAGTGCCAACCGTTATGCTTCATAATGTCAATTTTAGTGGTTAGACACACAAAACCGCATACGTTGATATAGCAAGGATAGTGGTCAGAGATAAGAGCATTACATGTTTTATATTTAAAATATTTAGAGCGTAAGACAATTTAAAACAATGAATTGGTGTCAAAAGCCACATGCCAATCTTTTTTTAACGCCTGCGGGGTCTGTCAAAATGTTTCGCGCGCTGTATGAATAATTATTGACTTGTTTTACTTGAATTGCGATCATAAAAGATAATTATATTAATATCTAAAATAAATGTAACTCCAGTACCAATATTATGAAGCATTCTTTTTGTTCCGGTATTCCGGTACTTCGGAGTGGGATTACGGTTGCCTATTTGTTATAATTAAAAACTTCTTTCGCACTAAAATAGCAATACCATGTGATTCTACATGCTTTTAATGAATTTCTGGAATCTCAAACAAATAATATACACCACTAGTGGTGAACTACTTTTAAGAATGTGAAATACCTCCATGGAGATTACAATACGTGACTGACAACGATTGATGGGATAAGGATTAAGATGAAAAATATATTGCTTTTATTCGTTGATCCATTTTTAGCGCGACCGAGCTGTGCTCTGGGCTTTAAGCTTTTATTTATGTGAACAGTAAGCTACCAATTTACATATATGCCTAGCCAATATTGCACAGGTGGATAATGTGATGGTGATTGTATTAGACCAGTACCTATACATGACCAGACGTTTCTACCCACGCCGAACGCAGCCACTAGTAGTAGAAAAGAAAATAAAGTAACGAAATCGTTTACTGTATAAAGAAAAACTCTAAAAACTAAACTATTACCATAAAACGAGAGAAAATTGGGTAGCATGTATAAACCGCCTTTACCCGAGAGCGAACAGGTCTCATAAACGTGAAAATGATAGTAAAAACAGAACGTTCAAAATAGGTTAAATGCAGTTTACACTGTTACAAATGAAAGACCTCTCTCTTTATCGTTTCTTAATTGTTCATCTGTTCACTAAATAAGTGAAACACTAGCAAGACTAATAAAACACCATGCATTAAGGAGACCAAAAATACGTAAATATTAATACCCATACCGCAGTATTACCAAATAAAGCAAGCAATAAACCAGCAAACAATAAAATACAATCCTAGTCTTTTCAGATGTTATTTTAATCAAAAGGTTCTGGTACGGTAAGAAGAATTCAACGCAACCGAAAGAAGATAAGATAAATACCAGGAAAACGAAAAATACTTGAAGCGATGTATATAAGAAATCACACCATAAGTATACGCGCGGAGAACATCACCCATCAAGAACAACATATTCTATAAGAACGAAGAGTTTGAGGAAGGCGCTGGAATAAGCGCTGAAACATTATTACAAAAATAAAAGCTTTAACAATCCTGCTGGAACAATATCTACAAACTATAAAGTATCCTTTAATTTTTTTAACTTTAACATTTTAAAAGACAAAATCATTATAAATCTTAATAAGTATAAACTGGAACAAAAAAATGTATCAAACGCTTGAACGAGAGGAAACACAAAACATGGTTGCTATAAATTTTCCTTTGCTTTCTAGAACCAGCTGTTATATTTTTATTTCTATTAATGTTAATAATGCTTGAAATCTGCTTTTAATATATCAGATGATGGAAAAAAGCGGGATAAAATAAAAAAAACGCGTGGCTCTTGGGACCTGCCATGCAAATCGGAGCTGTCCTGCAGAAACTGGTAACCTTATCTCGGTTTTGCGGTTTTATGCTATTTTCTGTTTATTCATAATGTTATTGTATTCACCGTACCTCTTGTTGATCTCCACTATTTGAATCACTGTAATTTGGTTGCTACATTGATATGAAACTTTACATAAACAAAACTTTATAGAGCTGGTTGTTATTTTAAACTTTGAGCGTTTCGCTGCTTCATCCACGCCACTGGTCGTTGCCGGCGAGGGTTGTCAAAGGGACGAGCAAAGCCTCCACTCAACTTTTCACAGCCCGGGAGGGAAAATTGAGGAGAAAATGTGAAGATTACGGTGGATAGTGGCAGTGTGTGGTGCACAAATGAGCGGTCGATGGCGAGCGACAATGGCGCTCTGAGAATAGAGTTTTGTTTCTTTTTCGTGTGTACTGTGTGGATGAGGTGTGAACGGTGATTATATAGGAGGGAGATGCAGGCACAATATGTTGTTACTATAATGACCGGTAGTACATCTTTTTCTAGCACCATTTGTGTGGGTGTTCATGTTTTACCAGCGTCCTCTAGTACCTACCTAACTCTACCTAATCATTTTCAACTGCCACGAATTAAATGACGATAAAGTAATTGCAAAACAACATTCATAGCCACCTAACACGCAACGTTTATGCGCTTTCGGATTCGCAAATTCGCATTTATTGCAGGACATGCATTGATTTTAGTGAAGGCTGGGCGAATTTGAAATGTTGATTTAAACAGTGAGGCATAGGTGAATCCGTGAATGAAATCTTCTACATTAAAAATGTTTCAACATCATGGTCAGACTATATCGTCAGATCTCAGATGCGGGTATAGGAAAACAACAAATATGTAACGTTTTTATGGGATGTTCGACCTTTTCCTCTATGTTAAATAACACTCTTTATATTACAAACCAAGCTTTCGGTGGACTTTATTCTCACCTTCTTCAGGGTTGTTACAAATGGTTACAAAGTATTAACAAGTTATTTTATAAAATAATAATAATAATAATGATAATAATTCTAAATTATATAAAATTGTATTGTATTATAATTGAAGAATTTTGTAAAGAAAGAAATTGAAGTTTAACATTACTGATTTTTGCTGAACTATGTAGTTTCGTTTATATTCGTATCTGAAATAAACAAATTTATCACTTGCCAATTTGAAGTTGGAGTTATCAAATCTCGTATATTGTAAGTTCATTTTATAAAATAACTTACATTGTAATAATTTGTAGCAACCCTGAATAAGGTGAGAATAAAGTCCACCGAAAGTTTGGTTTGTAATACAAAGAGTGTTATTTAACAGAAAGAAAAAGGTCGAACATCCMGTAAAAACGTTACATATTATAAACTAATACGACCGTTAATTCTACAAAATGGAAAACAACAAAGCTACAAACATTTACTGAAACGAAGGCTCGCAAAGGGAGTGTCGCATGGATCTATGCTGCGTACGTACATCTTTATGTGTCGGATCTTAGAGAATTAAAATTTTTATTTTATTTATTCATAGCTGACGATATTCAGTACTCAATAATGTAAAAGTAGGTTGGAAATACCTTAATTTTAAGTAGAATTAAATGTTGTTATGTGGTGTATGTCCCATGTTTGACGCAGGCTGAAACTTATAAAACTTATAGGCTACAAAGAGTATAAAATCGTTTTGTTCGGTTTGTTGTTGGAATTAGTAGCCTGCATAATTGCGCCTGCTTAGTGCATAATGTGTTGGTTACACATACCCCTATGTACCCCCAAAGATTTAATTGAAGGAATGGCTAGCTTTGGCAAAAGAGTAGGGTAACTGTAGATGGCTGTAACTAATTCATTACAAAGCCCTAAATATAGAAAAAAAGAGCAATCAGGAGAATATTCTACCTGATTAGGGTAATATTTGCATATTTAAATGTGTATTGTGCAGCCATCCATAGCCACACCATACCGTGTCATATTAACTTAAAACTTATTGCAAATTGAGAAAATTGATAGCTAATATTTGTCTGGAAAATAAAAAAAACACATTTGAATATTTGCAGGAACGAAATTTCATTTTTTTTGTAATATCTACTACATTTATTTTTCTTACTTTGTTACACTCTTTTTGTTGGTGGAATGAATGAAATGAAATTCTTTACCCTCTTTAGTATTGCGGTTACTTTGGCATGAATGTTTTGTTAGTTACTAATTAAATATATAGCTTGTATACTTTTTCTTAGAGAAGGAAACGTTCTTCACTAAATTGCCGGCAAAACACCAAAGATTCTCATAATACTAAAAGAAATGAAACAATATATCTGTAAAGGCCGAAATGTTGTGTCAACATGAAGAAGTTAAAGCATTTTAATTTTTGAAATTGATTTCACCAAAGTAAAAATACCTAGTACATAAGTTAATGTTGGGATAATATATAACTGGGACGAAGAATAATATAAGCAAAATTAAGAATAGGTATCTATCACTGCTTTGTTCAATAGGTTATTTCATGTTTTTAATAGGTTATTTTTGTCCGTAGTTTAGACAAAGATGTAGGTATTAAATGGAAAAAGTAAGGTTTGGCAAAAGATCGTTATACTTTTGCTCCTAAAAATTTTGTTCCTGCATTGTTTAAATATTAAAATACGTGGGTTTTGATTTTCAAGATAAATATTATCCATCACTTTTACCAGTTTACAATGAGTTTTGTATTCACATGACACTCCATCATCCCTTCAAAGAAACTGCTTTGTTAGAACTTTACCTATGGTTGTGGACGGGTCCATAATGCACATTTAAATATGCAACTAGAACTTTCCCCTGATTTTCGTTTTTCTATATTTACGGAAGCTACTCTACCACTTTCTAGTGGTGGAAGGCGTTGTTATGTCGACTCTGTAACGAATTGGTTACCGCCATCTACCGTTACCCAACTCGTATGCCAAAGTTAGCCATTGCTTCAATTAAGTCTTTGGGTGTACTTCAAGTCTAAGTTGTTGCCTAGAGTGCACTACCATAATTTGGGTTTACGTTTTGCTGAATACTACTGAAATATTAATGTACATAAAACATCCCATTTTAGAGGTTCAGTTAGTTAAGCTGCTTCTAAAGATATACATTACACTGCCTTATTTATGCCTAATTTATTGAAAAAACTTGTCACTGTTATTATTTAAGAAGCAAATAAGGCGTTTATATCTTCTGTGTATATTTTCATAATTATTATATTATGTACTATGTTAGACACCAAAGTTATATAGTTGCTCATACTAATCACTTATGAGCAGAGTTGATTTTGTAAAAAGTACTTGCTGATAATATTTACGTTATTCGCGATCCTGTATATTAGAATAAGCTATATTTTTACATTAATTAAATTGTGAAAATATGGGTTTTTGACACTCTTGAGAGAACTGTCAAGAGGTGCGACGGCAGTTTCACAAACTTTCTACAAAATTAACTGTAATATTTCAATACGAGAACTCCAGTGAGTGATGATCGTAAAAAATTGGAAGCATTTTAATATTTTGTAGAAGATTGTTATTTGACTGAATATTAATATGTTTGTATTAAAATATAGGCTTGTGTCCAAATTAGTGCATTCATTACCTCTTCTATCGATCAACGTTCTTTAGACCATATCTGTCATTAGAAAATTAATATTACGTTTTATAACACATTATTTGAATGTTAACGTTGTATCTATTAGTAGAATTATTGAGTAGGTAATAAGACATACCGCACTTTGTTCGTACTTTGGTACACTTTACACTTTTGGTATACTTTAAAAGTACGAAAAAGGCTACAATCTAATATTTTTATTTATTGTGTTCCAGCAGAGCGGAATATGTAAATAAGAATATTGTGTAAGATTAAATTTCAATAACACTCTGTGCGGTGCACTGGTTTACTTCTAATATTTCCATAACAAGAAAGACACATTATCTAAACACCATCTAAAAAAGGAGAATATCTAAATAAAGCACCAGTAACGCAAAACTCCTGCACAGTGCCGTCAAAATCTCGGATTACACATCGACGTCCATTCGACATCACCTGCAGACTTGTGTGGTAAAATATCAAAGGAAAATCGCAAACAACGTAAAGAGAAAATAATAACCGGTAAAATCCCAGCTTCGAAAAGATCGTTCGGGCTGCAAGACGGCGGTTGACAGCAGGCTGGCAGTGTGGGCGTGATCGCGCCTTTGTTTTAGAAGCTTTTTGTTACGGGAAGACAATAAAAAGCTCACGTACCGACATCTGGAAGGCTTGGAAATTGCGACGGTCTTCTTAGAACGTGGGAGAGATAGGTCGCAAATTAAATTTGCAAACAATATGAAGCGAACGATACGTAGTCTTAGCCTCGTATTAAAGCAATTATTCTGTTTAACGGATGCGAACTGAAGGCCATAAATTTTTACTTATGGTAGAAACAATTATTAAAGCTTATCCATATTTATATCAAGTAGTTCATTTGACAGTTAATCACATTAGCATTGTTTTATTTTGCTGTTTCCCTCGTTTGATACAAATCATTAGCCTGCTTATAACGAACCCGCTTTTAACGATCTTTCGTTTATAGCGAACCAATCTAAAAAGTACGAATTAAAATATCATTAAATCTGTATTAGATTTTTCGCAAAAAACGAACCCGATTATAACGAACTTTCGGATAAAATGAACCTTAAATTTTTTGTACAACCGCAAAAGTTTTCGGTTATAACGAACTTATTAAAACCGAATTTTATCGAGCAAGTAGGCGATTCCTAGAAATCTCCAATGTGTCGCAATGTCGCCGGCGAACGCTGCGCTGAGTGAATGTTGTTGCCAGGGTTGCCAATGTACATACGTGTAATTACACGAAATGTGAGCATTTTACAAGAAGCTGCGTGCAAAATTTATGTGCGCGTAATTGCATACAATTCAATGCTGAGACTAAATTAGCAAATGTGTGATTAAAAGTAGCTTATTTCTATACTTTTCACAAAAATACAAGTCTTCTTGATTTTTCAACACTATTGCATGGTGTCGCGTCCTGCGTTGTGCGCGACACCATTCACATTATACTTTATACATTTGAGAACTCAGAAAGTAATTGCGCATAACACCACTTGATGACTTTTGGAAGTCTAGATAAGAGCCCTTTCTTTAGGTACAACATCTATGTACTGAAAGCGTGCAATCACGCGTGACGCAATTTCAAAGAACACTCGTAAAGCTTTTACTTTGAAGGCCCGATCCCCTATCAATTTGAAATTCTGCATAACTCTGAAAATTACGTCCAGAGGTGGTCGCGTGTTTGTTATTGAAAAAGAAGCTTTTCAATTTGGACCTACATTACGACGCGGAGTATGTGAAATACTTATACTGCACTGCATTACATATCCCTTAATGTTCGGTCGTCCTACGCGCCTGTTTTCAGGCAGATTTAGGTATCTTTTTTTTTAACCCAGCGATTTTACATACCTTTTTATTCAGTTTGTCATGTTTATCGACCTCAAAATTAAAATTTCTATTACTCGGCTACCTATGCACTTGCGCTAGAACCTTTTCTTAGTTTTGTTTTTGCATCTCTCATCGTCATCTGAATGCGAATCACCAAATTGTTTAAGGCTTATTGAAATTTTAGCAGTTCTCGTTCCGAAATACCCTGGTTCAAATTGTAAAGTAAAAGTAGTTTTTTGTTGTATACACAATGAAATTGTTATCTTATCTGTGTTCGGTCGAAGCTGGTAAAGTTATCATTTTTGTCAGGTCAATCAGGTACATAAACTAACAATTTGCTTCCATTCCTCTCTATTATTAGCTTTGTCCTTCCAATTCTTTACTCATTTCGCCTCCAAGTCTCCAAGCACTGCACTTGTTCTAGGGCGTCCCTGTCTTATTTTTGACACTGTCCTCACATACAGCACTTTTTCTCACTGTTCTGTCCTCGGTCCTTCTCTCCACATATTACAACCACCGTACTCGTTGACTCTTATCCATATAGCTCTTGCAGCTCGTCATTATTTCTTCGTTCCCGCATTTCACCTTCCTTTTTACCTCCGAACATTCTCCGAAGTATTTTCCGTTCCTGAACTTATAGTCTATATGCGTCTACAGCACAGAGTGCTTACGTCTCGCATCCATATTTTGCCCTTGGTCGCAGTATTGTTCTATACACTTGCATCTTTGCTCTTCTTGAAATTTCTATTAATCCCAAGAAGTGTTCAAACTTCCTGCATTTCGGTCTCCCTTTACTAGCCTCGGTTTTATTTCCTCGGATACACCCTTTTATCTTGTTATTTGTACTCCTAGGTATAGGAGATTATCAACTCAAATTCCATCATTCTACAATCTCTCAGAATAAACCTTAATGTCCTGTGCATGTCTCTGGTGTTTACTTGCATATTCTTTGTTTTTTTTTCTGTTTTAATTTCTAATCCTATACAGTCTGCCGCAGCTTCGAGATTTGCTGTTGCTGTTGCAATTTCTCCTTTGTTCTTGCTTCGAAGAAGTGTCGCCAATACTTTGTATGTCGTGTCTAATAATGCGATTCATCTATAGTTACTGCAGTTTAACTTATCACCTTTTTATGCAGTGAAATAATTACTCTTTCCGCGTTACTGGGATTTCATCTTGCCACTGTTTTTTTATTACGTCATATGTCTGCAGCTAATTAGCCTTCCCTACTATTACTATTAATTCTGAAATCTACAACACTTTCGCTTGGGCTTTTGTTGTTCTTTAGATGGCCCATTGTCCTTTCCACTTTCTCCTTTATGGGTTCAGTAACATTTATATATAAATAGCCTCAAAATACTCCCTCCACCTTTCGATTGCTTTCTTCATCCCCAATTAAATTGCCCTTTTTATCCTTATCTTTTTGGCTTCATATATACCTACACATTTGCCTTTTGCTTTGTGCTCTCTATATCACTTTAAAACCTCTTCTGAATTTGTTGGTGTCATTTTCTCGAAAGCTTTTTGTCTCGTTCGCATACTTTCCATAAATTCTGAATTGAAACAGCACTCTTTTGTGCAACTTTTTTCTTCCCAGGAGATCTGCTGCTGTCTTATTAACTGAAACTCTTCCCATTGTTTGTTAGTTGTTTGCTTAGGACTACAGTTTGCTCCTTTACTTTTTTCTTGTATTTTTTTCATTATTTCTTCTTTCTTTAATGCTCTAAAACCTTTTTCGTCTGGCTTTACCTTAAATAACTATCATTCAATAACTTATAACAAATTAAAACCCGTAATTTTTAAAATAGTTTATATTAGAGAACAAAGAATTGAACTAGTAAAACACTACTATGCAAATAACATTGTGCCAGTGTGACTGCTAGATTCTTCAACTAACAGCAAAACAGTCATCAGCACGTGATTAGTTTAATTGCAAAATTTGAGAAAACGGGCTCTATTACATGTCCTGGCTCAAATAACGCTGTTGAAGTCGTTGTTCTTGGTCATGTTTTAACGGAAAATAGTTGATCTGGACCATTAGTTTTATCCATACAAAATAAAACTTTTTCAAGAATTATACGACGATGATCTGGTCCCTACTAGGCCGCCCTATTTATGCTACACCCTTAATCGGTGATTCCAGCAATTGTAGCAGAATCGTTTGATAACGTGTTGTAAAACGTTAGATAAATCGAGATATTGCTCGAAAGTTATTATTATAAAATTGTCATTATTCAGCATTTGTTCCCAATTTAAACAAAATCCCAGAGTTTTTAGGGGAACCAAATTTCAGTTCGAATAAGACATCCTGAATATTAGAAAAAGTAATCAATTTAAAGGATTACCGATAGCTTTAGGAAGCTTACTCAAGCTAAACTGGGTCACATTCAGATTTAACAAGTTTAGTGGGTATACATTCTCATTCTTACGATCAATAAGTTCCGAAGTATGTAATATAAAGAGTCGGGTCCACTGAGTTTCAAATACGAACATTGCAGCTGTTCGATTTTCCACCATAACTCCATTTTCTCCTTTTTCATCGGAATCTCGGGTGGCCTGAGTGTATTATGGTTTTTCCGATAAAATGCAAGTGCCAGTTTATTACTTTGCTAGTGTATTTACTATTACGAAGACTTTTATAATTTTATAAATACTTTTAATTCAGTTTACTTATGAATTCGAATAACTCCACTAAGCAATCAAAACAAACGATTCGCTAGCGTTTCTGATTTTGCAAGCGAATTCACACTTTTACGGATTGCCGTAAGGTGGGGCCCCATGTTAAGTGTATAACTTTGAACAAGTTAAACACAATAGAACACAATTTTCTTTTTACTGGGTAAACGTTAGGTTATATTTTGATTTCAGGTTATAAAACTAAAAATACCAAGCATTCAGCTTACGTCATAAGTATATAAAATTACTGTATGTTAACAATGCTTATCGTAATAAAACAATTAAGAAACTGTGTACTACCGCACACTTATTTGTTTGACTGCTGTAAGCGACCTTAAATTTCGCCAAATCGAATATTAAACAACGACTTTAGCAAAACTCAAAAACAATTAAAACGTAAATGAAACTTGTGAAACAGTACCTAATTTTAAAAACCTATTCCTTGTTGTAACTATTCAGAGCACATTGAGAGTTTATATTACATATTCCTAAGTCACGTTTACCTTTTGCATGATCATTGTGATGTGTGTTTCACTCTGAATAAGATGATTAAAAGGAGCAACTATATGAATGAACGCGCTATTTACATATTTATCTCTTTTGGTTCTATTCCTTATAATTATTTATCGTTTTTATAGTTTTCACTGCCTACTTTGTCTTTGATATTTTGCACACTTTATTCTGTTCATGGGTTTTAGGGTGTTTAGTGCATTTCCCTTTCTTAATAGCTAATTTTGGAGTCACTTTAGAAGGTTCTCATTTAGTTCTCTTTCATTTTAGACATTGCCGCAAAAACCTTATTTTAAACTAGCAAGTTAAGTCCTTGTGTATCCGGAAAAAGTAGGTACCTACAGTATATATTAATTATTAAAAGTTTCGCACTATTTTGCACCTTGAACCATCATAGAATAATAACTGCTTGCGCGGCATACATCAGGATGTCGTAGAAGTTTTCTAACTGACCATATAAAATTTTTGTCATTTATCCAAGCGAAAGGAAATTATTCTAAAATTCTTGGAATAATGCATGGTAATGATAGCACGTTTTACACACCTCAGGCCGCGAATTCTTTCTGGGGCGTGTATTTGTTATATGATCCCTTTCATAGCCGGGAGGACACATCACTGAATTTTGCCCATGTGTGGTTATTCAAAAGGCATTCGATCACATGATTACAGACCTCTTTTAGAACTGATGCCTTGCACATAAACGTAAGGAACCAGGATGTGATTATTCCCTCGAGACACTTCACTTTTTGTTCAAAAGAAGTTTTACTTATTGCATTTATAAGATTTATAACTCTTTGCCACCAGATTTGAGGTCACTAGCGCGTGGTTAGTTTAAGACTGCATTTCGGCGTTATTTGCTGAGAGTTCTATAGTTTATATTTTGAGAATATTACAATTTTTATAGAGGGTTATAATAATTATAATAAATATAAATTTTGTGTATTATTATTATTATTATTATTATTATTATTATTATTATTATTATTACTATACTTCGAGAGTCCCACAAGGTTCCAGCCTTGGACCTTTATTACTTTTAGTATTTGTTATCGATCTATCTATAGACCTATAATCTAGACATATTTTCTTTCCATGATTTAGTTATATTTAAAAATAACACAAGATGACCCCATCAGCACAACTGTGGTATCTAAAACTGTTAAAGTAAGTTTTTGTCTTTGACAACTGATTAATGTTTGCCGATTCAATTATACAAGTAGCGACGTTTGCCCCTAAATTGTTAGTTTTTTTTTGTCAGAAAGTATATGTACAGACATACAAGGTACATACCATAAAATCTGTCGATAGCTTCTCCACGATCCATTTTGTGTAATTAGCAAAATTCATCTCAAGGTGGTAATCACCAGTAGACAAATTTGATTTGAAATACAACAGTTTTGCAGGAATCCTTTTTCATTTCCAGCGCTTAAAATTATGAGGCGCTGTCCTTTAGAAACTGGTCGAATCATCGTAACTGGTCTTACTAGAGGCTTTTTGATAATTACGCAAATAATGGAATACCGATTGATTTGTCAAAGATAATTTAAGCTTAGAGCTTTGAACGAGCTTCTTCACTAAGAATTTGGGGTTTGTCTTCGTTTTAACTTACGATAACTGATAACTTCCCAGTATATCCATTCTCATCAGTGATCTTTTTAGGAATACGTTTTACTGTCGGTACCTTCTTCTCAGTAATGTAAAAATTTGCAGTGCACCTTTTTAAAACACCCCGATCAATATCATCCAAACTTGATCGTAGACTTACTCCAATTGCAGTTACAACTGACTTCTGCAGTTGCTGGAATGTATTAATTTCGTTATACTTGGAAGCAAGGCCTTTCAAACAGTGCAACACGTTAGCAGCAACTTCGCGGGTTTGTTAGGAACGGATTTGCCTTTTAACTGAAAAAAATGTTCATCAAAACACTCCACAAACCACAACGTGAAATGCAATCTAATGCAACTAAGTTTAGAAGCAAACAAAGAAGTTGTCCTAAAGATAACATTTCGAAGATTCATAAAAGTTTTATAGTTACATTTACCTTTCCTATATAATTTCTTACCTGTATGCGCTTTCCAGGAAAATCCGATTCGAAGGATTTTCGGAGGTATAACAAATTTATGCCTAACTGCTGCTCTATTTATGTAGGAAACTAGATGTACTAGACCCGGTCCTTGACGTTTGAACTGCGGGAGATTGCATGCGAATGAATTTCACACAAGCCCTTTGTGTCTAGTGTGCAACCATGAACCATGAACGGGACAAACTCAACTGCAAATTCTCGTCAGCCCAGCTGTACAAAGAACATACAGTATGTTGTCCGTTTTGGGTGCTACAGCTGTTTCCACTCCACGAAAATCATCGCCTAGAATGGTGTCAAGCTAGATTGCATAGGCGTAGAAGTGTTAGATGGTTTTGCGACGATATGAAAAATGTAGAGTTTGCCTTAGAACACCACTTAGATAATGCCCCCATGTATCATGACATGAGGCACTGGTATGTCTTGGAAGTAGGTCATCCTTGGTGTTCACTAGATGTGCTGATGTGCCTGATGGTACATTGTTGAAACTCTACTGCCTGTTGCTATATCATAAATTGGAATCTCTCAAACATTTTTTTAATATAATATAAGACCGTATACAATCCATGGATTTTTTAGAAACTGACTTAGATGTTTTTGGAGAACTCTGTGAGATCCTCTGACCTGTTGCCAACAAAACATGATATAGCATAGACATTGTTTTTCAGCGATTGCCGTAGCCGCCAATGACTTTGGGCTAACTACGAATACGTGTTCCCATAAGAAGAAATCAAAGCAACAGCTATTAAACTTTTGTTACCTTTTCATGTTCAGCTTGCACTAACTTGAGCCACACAGAGATCGTGAGGAGAAAACAAGACGTTTAGAAACAGTTTAGCGCTTAAGAAAAATAAAAAAAATTCAATACGGAAAAGCAAATGAAAATTGGTGTCTATTACTTTATATGAGGCATTATTCTGTATGTTAATTAATTAGTATGCACTGTTATAGTTTTAACAGAGAAATTTTAGCCAAGCATTCTAACAGCGCATCATGCACCGGGATCAAATAAGAAATTGTATAAAATACCACATATTTCGAGCTAACTTGTGTGACCATTAACGAATTACTTCTACTTCTTCCTTAAATTAATATGTAGTTAATATGTAATAAACCATTTAATTCATATATAAATAGGAATAAAGGTTTATTGTTCTGTAATTACAAAGGATTGACTTAACTTGATAAAAATTGGGGTATAAGGAAATAAACGCAGAAGTAAAAACATGTTTAATGTAGCTCAATACTTCCTTTTCAGCTCTTATACAGCAATCTTTTTGAAACTTTGTACAGTAAGCAACTCCAAGTTGAACAACTTATACAAAACAATAAATAGCCTTTTCCTGCCATGTCCATTCTCAAGCTAAAAAAAGTTTCTGGTTTTTGTATAATCAGTTTTCCGGGCACCTTTCCCATCACGCTCGCGAGATTCCCGGCCGACATTTCCTGTTCCACAGCGCCGGAAAACTACCTGCCCGTCGCAGGTGTGCGGTCAGTTTTCCTAGGTGGAGTATCGATTTTGTAATCAAGGTATGTCATTGCTCAAATATAATTCACTGAGCCGCATTTTTAGAATCCAACTGGGGCTCGGTAATGACGATACCGAATTAATTTACCTCGTGGCGTTATTATTTTCCATTCCCGCAGGAAATTCAGCGTTGTGGGGCGGTAATCGAAAAATTTATCGACGTCACGGAAAATATTAACAGTTTGAGTTATTTTAGCAGATATTGAAGCTGGGAGTTATTGCTTGACGCCGTGATGTGCGGTGGCGATTTATGATTGGCGGTTTATTTTGACCTACCGTCCTTGCTGGAAACAGCAACTATCTCATTTGACAAGTAATATGATAAACGCTTAATCGTCATAATTTCGTCAAATTTACACTTTACCATCAGAAATAAACGCAGTAAAACATGTTTATTCTCCGCAGCAGTAAAATTAGAGAAGTATGCCAAAAGTTGGATCCAAGCTAATAAACAACCAGAAATTAACAGTTATCGAATGCAGTAAGTGTCCTGACGTTGCATCGCTACGAAATTCTAATAGCTCGTTTTACTCGAGACATAATTCGACGAGGCTATGGATCCCAATTTCCTACGTAACTCTAACGTCATATTATTTCAGTGAATCTTAGCATTCTAGTTTTGTTCCAATAAATGATATTCAAATACCGTTATAGTAGATACTTTTAAATGACATTAAAATTCACGACTTTTGTTGGTCGATACCCAAAAATGGTTTTACCGCATAAGTTACTTAGTGACGATGACAGTAGAATATTGAGCTCTCGAAAGGTTGCTATTTTTAGTTGAAGGAAATATTGAAAACTGAGAATATCAAGGATATTCTCTCTCGCGAATACTTATAATATATGTAAAAGTTAAAGCTCTATATATAAATATAAAAAACCTGAATATGTGGAGACCGAATTTCAAACATTAACATACAATTGCATTTGTCGGTAACTTAAAATGTGTAACTTAAGTTTCTATTCAGTAATTACGATAAGACTAATCGTTAAATTCCTATGAAAATGCAAGTTAATTATTAATTAAATTAAACCGAAGCAAATAAACAAATAATGAGACCATAGCTGAATTTATTACGAGTTAATCGTTGTTGGACTCTTGATAATGCACATTTTCAGCATCTACTTCAGTCTCATTATTTGTTGAGGTCTTTTAATTAAGGTCTTGGTTGAATGCATGATACAATTTTTAGCCAGTTGCGGTGCCTCATGTAGGGTGTTATGTGTGCCCGCCTAGATATATCGAATAACGCAAACAAGCGTTCTGCATTTTCTGGATCTTATATTCTTCTGCAGCAGAAAGACATGGACCGTAAATTACATTGCCATACTCGACCTTAGACAGCAATAAAGCATTCGTTAATTTAATTTTACAATTTGTTGTTAGTATATTCTTGAAACAGTATAGTATCCAAAGTTCTAGGAAAGAACCTTGTGAAACTAACGAAGCATGATTTTTAAAGGTTAGAAAACAATCAAAATTAACCTTCGAAATGTTAATAGCCTGAACGTTTTGGATAACACAGCCCTCCAAATGCAGTAAAACTGAGTCCTTAACAAATGTACATCTTTTTGATCTGAATGTAACCGAGAAAGTTTTAAACCATGACTTTTGGACCAGCTCACCATTCTATTCAAGTCATCATTTATAAGATTTACTGCCTGCACGACTGGTAGGACAACGTACAACCTTTTCAAAATCTGCCGTATATATCACAAAGAGGATAGGCCCCAAAATAGAACTTTGCGGCACACCGGAATCCAAAGCAGCGGGCTGCGAAATATTTCCATCAAGCTTCACCCTTTGACTCCTTTTCTATAAATCATCATGAAACCAAAAAAGTGAGAAACCACTAACGCCCTGAAATTGTAATTTAACTAATAACATTTCATGACTTAAGCAATGAGTTGTCTATTGTATCAGACTGATGGGGCACAGCAACCAACTACAATCTAAATTATGGTAAACTAGATTATAAAAAATGCCACAATAATACAAGTACGAGTTTCCAGTGAATCAAAATTAAACCTGCTTAAAGAATTTGGTGTTCACTACCTCTCGGCGGATAAAAACCATCGTTAAAAATGACAAAAATTTAAGAAATTTTCTTAGTATATATTCGAGATGATCTATATAACATCAATAAATAGGAAACCATATTAACGCCGTATATTCTAGCCTGGTACGAATAAGAGAACAATATAATAATTGTAAAGTATGTAAATTAGCGAATTCCTTATAATTTCTATAAATGAAACCATAAGAATTGTATATTTTGCAATTATATCTAAAATATGGTCGTTAAACGTAAACTTTTGATCAAACACGACCCCGAGATCCATAAACTTATTGATTCTATTTAGAACTTCATTATTGGTTTGATATTGATAAAGTAATATATTATGTCTACGAGTGAACGAAAGCACATTGCATTTTGGAATACTTAAATCTAGTCTATTCAGATCACACCACGTTGTTAAAGAATTTAAGTCGTTTTGAAGGATCAAACAGTTGTCTGAAGAAGAAATGTTAGTGAATAATTTAAGGTCGTCTGCAACAATAATTTATAACAATTTAATGTGTCTGGTAGGTCGTTGATAAATAGAAGAAATAGAAGGGGACCAAATTGCATCCTTGAGGAACCCCAAAGTTTGGTCAAAATGGGTTAGAGAGAAAGTTAGCATAGCGAACCCTATTTTCTCTCCCAATAAGATATTTTTTTAATCAGTTGAATAAGTGCAGAAGTGCAACCAAACCCTTCCAATTTAGCTAGGAGAATGTAATGATCAATTCGATCAAACGCCTTTCGAAAATCAGTAAATATGACGTCAACTTGACCTTGAGAGTCAAGTACTTCAGAAACAAATTGGCTGAAACAGGCCAAGTTGGTCACAGTGGACCTCTTGGCCATAAAGCCATGCCGAAATGGTGATACAAAATTATTATTACATTTGACGATGTTCTTATGCATTAAAGATTCGAAGACTTTGGCAAAGTTACAGATGAGTGAGATTGGCCGATAGTTTTCAATATTATTGATGTTACCTTTTTTTAATATAGAACATACGTAGGTTGACTTCCAGAGCTCTGGAAACTTTGATGTTTGAAGTATAAGGTTGAAAATATAATACAGAGGAGTTGTAAAAATTGAGTCACAGTTTTTTTAAAAGCAAACTAGGTATTCCATCTACACCAGCAGTTATTGAATTATTAGAGTTCTTTAGTGCATTTAAAATTTCATTTTCAGTAAAGTGATTCAAGGAGACAGACGTTGGATAGATTTTTGTTTTTAAGTAGGGTCGGGTTCACGAAAAACACTATTAAAAAGACGCCAAAAGAATTGACAATGCCTTGTGGATTTGAAATTTCACGATCGTTAAAGCGCATGACGCCAAGAATTCTGGTGTTTCCTTTCTTCCTTTGAATAAACGACCAAAATTTGCGCGGATCATTATTGACTGCATTTTCAGTATGTAATAAGTAATTTTTGTATGCTGCATTAATTAAAGATTTGCTTCTACTACGATACTGTCTAAATAGATTAAGATAAAAGTTTGTTTTATGCTTCTTATATTTTTTAAACATTTTGTGTTTAAAACGAATACATTTGATAATTACAGAATCAAACCATAGCGGGTATTGACGACGATGATAAGAAGAAAGTTTAGGAACACACAACTCAAACACACCATCGAGTATATCGTAAAATTTGGTATATGCTAAATTGATGTCTGTAATATCAAATAATGGCGTCCAATCTGTTGTAAGAAGAGTATTGTAAAGAAGCGAAAAATTAGCCATTTTAAAGTTGTAGTCTGTTGTTTTGTTTGTACAAAATCTGGGAAGATTTGACGTTGATAAGGAATTTATACATATGTATGTCCAAAGCTGGATGATGCAAATCTTGTGTAAGAAGTGAAGCAAGTGCACTTTCTACAATACAGTGAGCGGTATTAAAAAAAACGAGATCGAGAATTTTATTATACATATTAGGGACATTATTATATTGTTAAATAAAATAGCACAATGATATAAAGCTTGTTAGGACAGTGGTAATTCTACTAACAGTGTTTGTACTAAAGTTAGGCATATTAAAATCACTAAATAAATAAATAAATAATAGTTTACAATACGCGTCAATGTAGGCAGACAAAACCGAAGACATTTTCTTATTATGCGACACCTAAAAAGTCAGAAAATTTAAGTTACGACAGTTTTAACTGGATAAGTTAAGCATTGATCTGTGTAATAGTAAAAAAGCCCACTGTGGCAAACTAAATTCATTTCACCCCTGTATTGCTAGCAGCTCTTTCAGGATTGTTGCGCATACCACGCTAGAGTGAATATTTGCTTCGCGGGCTATTAGGCAATCACCCAACGGATTGACATCCGTGAGCAGTTTTTGACCCACTCAGTGGTTTTAAGGGCATGTGAATGATTCAAATTTTACATCCACATAAATATTGTACTGCTGAACAAAGCTGAAATATTTTGGATAGGCTGTTACTTACCTTTCTCGCACCTTTCCCCGCCTCTGCCCAAAGGACACAGGCATCCAGGTCGCCCGTCCGCGTTCCTTACGATACAACCGCCCCCCGGTCCGCAATCCAAAGGACAAGGCCGCTCCGTCGACAAGGGTAACGTGCTTCTAGGGGCACCCGACACGTCTGTCAATTTTTGCTCTAAACTTGGGCCCTGTGTCGTCCGCATTTCTACCATGGTGGGATTTCCCTCGGGTGTTGAGACGTTCGAGTAGTCGATCTCGAGGGCGTCCAGCTCAGCGTCCTTCTGATACAGGATGTCCTCGTCGCTATCGTCGGAATCGGTCTCTGGTGGAGACATCGTCGAGTTGAGAGCTGAAAGAGGATAGAAGTAACTGTAATATTTTCATCTTATGTTTTTCACATAAAAACAGTGGCAAGTAGTTGAAGATTACGATTATACGTAATAAGCGCACCAGGAAAGAAGACAGACGTTTTGGGGACAAAAATTGTGGCGAGACATTTAAGTCAATGGCGTACCCGCCATTATTCATGGTCGCAATTTATTAACTCGGCTCGCCCATGCGGTTCACATTCAAATTGTGGACTATGTCACATTCCTAAGGTGCGCTTCTTTCCTGGCGCGCACTATTTGTATAACCTTTCCTATACTTGTGGGAGCAAATTATTATTCAGTCAAGAGCAGAAACGAATTAAATAAGTGGGTTGATTCATAATGAATAAAAATTTGTCGCTAAGTACTACTAGTTTCATTTATGTACGAGGTGTATTCGCAGTTTCCTACGAACGTATTTCGTCTTTTCAAATAATCGTCATTCACTCGCAAGCACTTTTCTTAATGCTCTGCCAACTTCTTCAACTCTCTGTTTAAAAGTTTTCCACCTGGGAATTAAACCAGTTCCTATCAGCGATCTCGAGATATTCGTAGTTTTCGAAGCGTTGTCCAGCAAGCTACGGTTTGAAGTGTGAGAAAAGGAAACAGTCGTTAGGTGCAAGATCAGAGCCATAGCGTATGTAATTATAAAATTTCCAATAAAGTTTTTCAAAATTCTTGAACTGGGTTTTCTACATGTGGCATTTCTTTTGAATTTGGGTACATACTTAATTGAAAAATAAACATGAAAACGCCCGGTTGTCTCCTCTACACGGGGCAAAATTCGCACCGTTTTAATGATAATGACAAGCTGAAAATGTTACTTTTGGATGTAAAGTATCAAGTAATGATCTATGAGATTGACTTATGCAGAGGGTTTTACAGCTTGATGGTCGGCCGTCGTAAACTATGGTATTGTAAATGAGGGTTTTTACAACCTTATGGTCGGCCGTCCTAAATTATTGGGATTAGTGGCACGCTTCAAAGTTGCTAAATAGGCCGTATTCAAAAAAATCTTGTTGGCTAAAATTTTAATTTTTCCACTATAAATTTTTGAAAACATAGAAGCTTTTATAACAAATTTTATTTAATGCAGACCTGATGCTAACTGGCGCGACCCGCGATCTATTTTTATGTGATACTTTATTGGGTTTAAATTTTCCGATGTATCAAATAAAAGCCTTTGCATGTCATAACGAATTTATACAAATTAAATATAAAAACATACAAATTAGTAGGTAGAAAATTATTTACATTTCTAAGAAAAAATTTACAATAGTGTACAAGAAAATTAATACACGGTATCGATTATGTTCATTACAGCTTGTTAATAAGCACATTACAAGAATCACAAACTAAAAATAAAATTACTCACTATCACTTTCACTGCTAAAATCACGATTAACTTCTATTAGTAATTCTTGTACATGATTCGCTCTGTACCGATTTTCAATGTCCAGTACATGCCGCACTGAATTTCTCCCTTGCATCGACACTTGTTATTTCAGCTTCGTGTCTAATTTTTAGCAGCATTTCATTGCTAAATTTTCCACCGGTGTTCCCTCGTCGAATTCTTTGTTTCAACTGCCCCCATATCATTTCAATGGGGGTAATCGTAGAATGGTGTGTCCACATTCAGAAGCAAGAATGTCAATTTTAAATTTCTTCGAAAAATTTTTTTTGTGCCAAGCACTTCCTGCAAATGTTTTTTTTGTAGTCCTCTTCGAAATATAAATCTTCTTTTCTTAAAAAACTCTTGAATGGTTGCCTTATTAGTTGTTGTATTTGGAATTTTATGCAGTTGCTCCGAATGGTAACTAGCGTTGTCCATTACTATGACGCTGTTTGGTGGCAATTTGGGAAAATAAAATGTTTTTGAACCAATTTTCAAACACTTCCGCATTCATATCAAAATGATAATCGGCGCTTGCTTCTTTTATACTGTATATTGTGTGTGTTCTTGTTTCTTTTGGTGTTATTGTTTTTAACGGTGTGTAGAATTGTTTAATCGTGTTAAATCGTGGAAATTATGTGGTTTTAGTATGTTTTTTATTTTTTGAGTATTACATAGTACAAAACGTATAAACCAGGAGAAAGGATATCATATATATCAAATATATCAAACCTACTAAAACAACACACAGCATGTAATATTTTTAGCTACGTAGATTTATCTTCCGATATCACAAATCTGACGAATGTTAAGGTCATTAAACGATTCGAATAATATGGGAATGTTTAAATTGTGGATGTCTAATTTTGATAATTTGCATGAGGTAGCAACCCCATGCCAGCGAGCCCTGCAGGGGCTCCGTCGTGGCTCCACATCTTAAATCGATTAGTACAACACTCGTGCCGAATTTAATCCCTTAATCACAATTTGCAAAGTCATGCCCTCATACTGCACAAACAACAGTCACGTTCGTGCCTTCATCGACAATCAGTAGATGATGGTTTATGCGTACAAATTAATTTATTTTCACTCGCCAGTATTTAAATATACGCAAACGGCCTTATTTTACAAATACAGCTTATATATGATGAAGGAGTGTACAACGTAAGTGTCTTACCCCTCGGAAAATACATATATCGGTAGTATAATTCATTTTCTTTAAAAATAAAAACCCCAAATCCGAACCCCATTGGGCGTTACGAATTGCAATTGATCCTTTGTCGGCTATATGTGAACAATAATCTAGTGCACTGACCTATCTCAACCCAATACGACCTATAAATAGTACCACAAAATTGCGTTTCTTTTAAATAACTGTTAAATTGCCATCAGTCTGGATATTTTTCATTACTCTATAGGCGGATGTACATTTTCGCATACAATTTAATCACTTGCAACTTATAAACAATCGTGAAAATCTGCTATTTTTTTAAAATATTATGAAGTAGTATGGGTTTAAAAGAAGATACTACTTTCGCAGTCAGTCGTAGTGATTTTTTTGCAAAAAAAATGGTTACCGAAACATTACAAAGCATTTTGAAGGTCTTCATATATCCTGGCGCGTTTATTTTCGAACTTACTTACTCATTTACTCATTTTTGTTATTGTGAATATAAGAGTATTTTCTTGTTCATCATTTCATAGTATTTCTTGCCGCACGATTGAGTAGTCCTTCTATCTCTGTATCAATAATATTCTGACACAGTACCGTTTTTAAAAACATCGTTAGATGGTTATTCGGCAACTCTAACATTTCTTTGACCAGTCGCTGTCGTCGTGGCCTTTGAAAGACTTTTTTCCTCTACGTCTGCTTTTTTTAAAATCTCATTCATTTCAATACTGAGTCATAAAGCTTCATTACCGTAATTAGTCTTTTTTTAACTGAAATTTTCGTTTTTATATAAGCAACTGCATCGCACTTCCAAAATCAACTGTTAACGTGAAATAGAAAAACTAAAAAGGGATATAAGTAGAAACAGTGGTATTGAGAGCCCGTTTTCTAGGTAAACTGAATTAAGAAACGTAAAATTCTGTGTACTAAAAGAGCTCTGTTGTAGATTTTTGTTCTAGATCTCTAAGGAAGCCGGAAAATACCGTCCTCCGAATGCACTTTCTTTACCAGGTGAAAAATACACGCTCTTTGCCGGTGACACCTGTCATTAATTCACCTTCCGGGTCCCAGTGGGGCTCTTCGTCTTCACCTACACCCCGAAGCACATTTCGAGGGTGGTGCAAAATTAAGGCCTTGTTTAAAGAATGCGCAAGACATTTCTTTACCTTAAAGACGCTCAAGCATTCAGCATTTTAATTAGATTTGCTAAGCTGAGAAAAAATAGTGGGATTTGTAGGTATCTTGAATTATTACTACGAATGCTTTGAGTTTCTGCGATTTTATATTACTTTCGGTATTGTAATAGAGTTTTTCTTTTATTTTACATGCCAAACCGTTAGCACTTTGTGACTATTTTATAATTTTCGTCGTAGAAAAGCTGCTTCGGGCTATCATTAATTATTATTAACATCAGAAGAGGTACGCGCTTTGATGTAAAGCTGTCGTCGAGGACGGTGTTTTGAAGATAAAGTTAAAAAGTTAATTTTAAGAACTTAAATAGTGGATTGTGGCATACTATGATAAATGCACAAGAAGGCATAGGCACATGCTTTGTGATACAGGTTTCGTGGTGCGACAGTCTACACAATGCAGGTGAGAATAACATTATCAATACATTAGAATACTGTTTGGACTAGCGATGGGAATAATCGAGATGCAATCGATCGGTTTAGTCGATTATTAAAACTTCTCGACATAATCGATCATACCATCCAAATTAGTAATACTAATATTAGTGGTCACGCGGGTCAACGCTAGCGCTATACGAACGAATACTTCGCGATGTCGGGATGGGAACAATGGAGATGCAATAATCGAATTAGTATGTAGTTTATATCATCGACGAACTTACATACGTGGATCGATTATTCGTTAATCATTCGTTCCGACCAACTAATACAACTTCTCGTAATGGATTGCTGCTTAGTTATATTATGATATTGTGATTATTCTTTCAATTTTATTGTTCAGCTAGAACATTTAATGTAAAATTTTAATGAGATTTTAATTGATTGTTGGCGTATTGTTTAACTAAGGATAAAATACAAAATATTGAATTTAATAAATGGGATAAAAGGTACAATAAAAATGATACTATTCACTCTTCCTTCAACAAAAAAAAACATCTTAAAATGTTAAATTCTAATAACAAAATAAATGTAATAATTCCTTTATGAATTAGAATATGTATAAAATATATAAATGCCATATGCTAAAAAAATAATTTAATGGAAAAACAACAGAAATATGTGTCTTAGAAAATAAAATGTTTTTATCGTTATACACAAAATAAACAACATTTTTAATGCTGTTTAAGAATAGAATTTGATGTAGGTTTTTCGGAGATAATCTATTCCTTCGCAAGTTAGTAAGCTGTCCAGCTTTTGAAAAAACACGTTCCGATGGCACTGAAGTTGCAGAAATCGATAAACAGTAGTAAATACTCAAATGTAAATTCGTGAAAATGTATATAATATATTCGGGCATTCGCAATTAAAAAAACAACGATGTAGCATGAATACTGTTATCGCACTACCTATGTCCTACAAAACTAAAGATGTAGTACTACTAATGTTTAACTACTAATATTAGTCGATTATTAAAATATATGGATACGAAATAATCGATTATTGAAATATCTCGCTTATTCCCATCGCTAGTTTCGACTCACCAATGCTCCAACCGTGTTTCCAAGGGCAATATAATGTTTATCTTATCTTTAGCATTCAAAAAAATTATTAAGATGAATTTAAATATATTTGTAGACGTAGAAATAATACAATATGAAGAAATGTGCATTTTTGCAAAGATATGAGTATTTGACCATTTCTGAAGGAGTTCAAAGCAGTATTAGATTTTCCAAGTTTAGAAGAGGCCCATTGCACCTTAGAATTTAATAATTACCTTTAGTATATATAGGCAAAATCTGTTTTGCACTATACCTAAACTGCACTGAGAAGTTTTACTAAAAGCGAAATGGATCTATCTATAGTTGGTTGTGTGCAGACAGTGACAGTGTTCCTCTTCCTGTAAACTCTGCATAAAACACCGTGAGGGCCAACTGTCAAGTTGGCCGACTATAGATTACTTTCCTTGAGAAGGTAGCTGCTTAAACGCAGCTGGATGAGTAACATGGCATATTCTGTATAGCCAAATCATCTGTAGTTCATGTTATGTCACTAGACATAAACTGCACTGAGAAACTATAATAAAGGAAAACGGAAAGGCCTGTAGTTGTAGTTGCAGTGTTCACTTTCTGTGTTGGACGTCAAACGAGACGTTTCACTTGTACGTCGGTTGCAAAAGCATTGACCATGTAATGCCTTAGAAATTAAAGCTTCTGCTCTGACTGCTAAATATAAACTCTTCTCTTTCGTATGTTTACTATTTTTACAAACAAATCAAATAAGCTTCCACGATCGCAAGAATTCAACGGCGTGTCTATTGAAGCACGGCTGAATGTGAGTATTAATGCACCTTTTGAATGGATCATTGGCAACTCTTTCAACCAGTTTCTTACTACGTTTACAAAGGAGCCCCATTTCCAAGTACGTTAACCACATCGCCATGGTGTTATACCTTTCTTCTGCAGATATTAATAACATGTAGCCCATTTTTCAGTTTTCCTAAATCTACACAGAATTTCCAAGTTAGCTTATGGAAATTGTATTTGAGTGGCCACTACTACGTTATGGACAATCCGAATACTTCGGTTTGTAAAAATAACTCATTATGATGTTAAATTCGTTACAATTAGGTGTTGATTAGTTTATTATTTAGTATGCATCAACATATGCATATAAACCTGCTTTTATCGTAGTGACAAGACAGAAATGTAGACGTAGTTTATACACATGGATAACACAGGCTTTCTATAAATGGTCTATGCATCCAAAGAGCTTATGAAAATTATCTATTAAATAAATTTGCCGTCTCCTAGGAAGGTGAACACAACAATTGCTTTGATGTATTACCTGTCATCTGTCGATTGTTGTATTTTATATGTATTTTAATATATGTTTCTACTTCACGATCCTTTAGTGATAAATGTGATTGGCTGTCATAAAATTAATTTTATGACAGTCTGGTAAAATATTATTGCACAATTTTATCTATATTTATACGTTTATTATATACCCATAAATTTTTATATTACAATTGTTGATTCTGGACATTTTATTAACATTCTCGCATTTGAAGCCCTGAAGAAGGAACCAAACGATTCCGAAAGCTTGGCTAGACAATAAAGAGACTATAACATAACCAGCTTTTATTTGATCCAAACCCGCAATAAATCACGCATATATTTTAATATAAGAATAGGCGTGGGACTTTGTATTTTCAACATATTCTGTAGTGTTTTGTGCAATAATGAACTCTAAGGTTACAGAAAGCTCACATTTCGGAGCTATGGGGTGACACGGTTGCGTATAACTTTTAGATTATTTATCGTATTTGTTAGGTTGTGGCTACAGTAAGCCTGTTAAATAAGTGTACTATGATGGACTGAAAGATGTTTTTAGCCTGCCGCAATGGTAAAATTCACAAACTAAGTGCACTACACAAAGCTTCCACAATGCAATGGTGTAGACCGTAGAGGTTACCATAAGCCTACTATACCAATTATTATTGCCATTTAATTCTTACATTTGAAAGAAAAATAGAACCGTAAATTGTTCGAAAGTCTTTATAAAGACATCAGTTTCGTGACTGTAACTTCATCTCCAACCTTCAGTACCATCGTGCTCATTGATGTTCAGCAATCGCCCGATCGCCGTGCATACTGTAGCAGTTACAAAAAGGCGGCACAAAAAATTCAGAAATCAACGCCGCCCGAGTTGCATGAATCATTTAGAGAAACCCTGTATATCTTAAGCTTAGACATTGTGAAAGTGTCAAAAGAATTATGAAGAGAGATAACGTACATTTTGGCAACCCTTGAAACAGTATGTTCTGCTAATTGGCATTGATAATATACAGCAAATACTTATAATAAAAGTCTTTATTTCTAAAATGTTATGGTTTTATAGGTAGGTATTTGGACATTAAAACTCAAGTATGTTCTTTCAACAAATTTGCAGCTACGCTTTTGGTTACCAAGAAGATATATTGAAACATCTCTTTCAAAGGAACGCAATGGAATAAACAAAATAAATTTAATATTTTATTCTTTGATTAATTTGTTCGCCAGCTTTAATAATTTTTTGTCTCAAAACTAAAAAGGCAGTTCCAATTTCATGGTAATCTAGCAGCAACCTCGGTAGAGTTATTGCAAATTTTCTATTTAATGAGTCGCCCACCAGCAGCGAATAAGAAATCCTAAACTCCAATCTCMAACGCGCAGCTAATTTTATGAAGTCATTCCGCGCGTTAATTAACGGTAAAATTATAACTCCGTTTCGCAGACAACTTCTTCCGTCCCACACATTCTTGAACGCGAGTCGTACACTTCCATTTGCATGCAATGAACAAACAACCGCTTGCCTAATGCACGTATTACTCAACGCAATTTATGTCACGGGGGAGCGAGAAGTTTGGAAAACAAAACCCAAACGCCGGGACGGGATTTAAATTTCAACGGCTCCAAAGATGATTTATTAGCTCATCCCGGGCCTCAGCGGACCTCAAATTGCCCATGTTCGCCCCAATTACGCGGGTGGTTCTCGGTAACATGTAGAAAGTGAGACGCCGACTGTAATTGACAAAAAGAGTGGCAGTGACTGGTGAACTCGAGCACTGAGGTGTATGTAAAACCAGATTTAACGATTCAGCCAATTCGCAATTTATACTACCGCTAATTTCTATAGAACAATATGTGTCTTTTACAATCTTTTATTAAAAATTGGGTTGTCAAAGACTAGTATTATCCTGTAAGATCAATTTGTGTAACCATCGCTAAAGCGTTGTTTACCTCATATTTATCATATGTAAAATTAGTGTTTTTTACCACCTGTAAGTTTGTTTCCTCCGATGTAGAAGATTATCAAATATGTTTCCCAATTTTTATGATTGATGCAGTCTATACTTGTCATGCGAGCATGTGATAAGCGTACTCGACAATTTTTTTTAATTTTCGTATATTGTACTTAAGTTTTTGAAAACAAGAATTTTTACGTTTGCATATTCTATAGATGACTATATTAATAGTAAGAGAGTAATATAAACCTCAGATACGAATACCGCAATAAGAGAATTTTGGAGTTTGGAAACAGCTTTGTGTACTAACCAAGTGCAATTCATGCAGTATTGTGTAAGTTAATTACGATTTTATTGTGTCGTATGTAGATACAGTAGTGGACTTTGAAAATTAAACGATCTAGGAGGATTGTGTATGTGAGATAATCTATTTTTTATTTAGTAGTGTAGCACCATTAGCTAAATAAATATTGCTGCATCGTAGTAGTGCCATCCTGGGGCCGTAAAGGGCATAACCTAGTTTAATGTCTTCTTGTGTTGCTGAAAAGTTTTTTAAGAAGTCAAAAAGCACTTCATCCTACATAGATACATAGATCAGAAACCATTTGTCTAAAATACGAATACGGAAGCTCGTCCGAGTGTCATTTACTGAAAATAATAAAAGTACAGGCGAATTCGTACTAATAAAATGCAGATGCTTTAACTACTAATTATTCGCTAATTGACTGCGTATAACCCCGCCTTTTCATTCCAAAGTGTTCGACTGTCACTTAAGAATTTACTGACGTCACAATATTTAAGGACGTGCGCATATAGATAGTGTCTTGTCTTTTTAGAGTTAAATTTGGGGTTATGAGGTAACCTCTAGCATCTCATTTCTATAAGATATTTTTAAGAGTCAAAGCCACAGCGTAAGGACTTCACATTCATAATAAAATATATTTAAATATATTTACCTAACCCATATAGCTACTGTTCAGAATCAGCAGCTGATTACATCGAATCCCATAAATAAGTATCTTTACAATAATACGAATATGTTCACAATATATTAATTTTATCAAGAGGTTGAATTAAATAAACAGTGCCAAAAACTTCATCAGAATTAACGTCATTCTGCATAATAAAGAAAGTGAGATACCGGTAAAAATACGGGTTGGATATAGAATCAGGACACAAAGGATCGGTTCATATTCGATTTAAATTCTGGAACTAAATTTAGAGCCAACTGTTGCGAATGGTGCAACTTGAACGTAAGTAGCATTATATTGTATATTTAAAAAAATACACTTTAAGCGTAAGAGAGTGTAGCTCTTATTTATTTATTTTACTTTACGGTACTGGAAAAAACTGTCCTATTGTATCGCATCGTTATTAAATTGAATATTTCGTGGGTACTTAAGGCAAGTTTATGAAGAAAAATGCATTTGGCTCCCACCGAGAATCGAACCGAGCCACCATATTTAGCCTCTATTACTCAGCGGGGGCGCACTATTAACTGATGTTCCGACACGGCCCTCGTAGCTCAGTGGCAGAGCAACAGAGGCTAAATTTGGAGAACCGGGTTCAATTCTCGGTGGGAGCCAATAAATTTTTCTTCATAAAGCCTCAAGCACCCATGAAATATATATTTAACTTGTAAAATATAAACAGGTATAGAAAACCAAAGTAAGAGTTCAAAATATCTGACCGAATCAAGATGCGTAATTCCAAAGATGTACCTGTAATGGGCCGAGGAAAAAGAAACGTCTCAAAAACTTGCACCAAATGTACGTAGAATATTTTTATTAGGTAGGTATTAACTGCAAACCCTCCTTAATGTTGTAAACAGCCTCATCTCGAATACATTGCAGAGCACCAATGGCCTCAGTATAGCAGCGAAGTCTATCCAATTTAAGCGATAATGGAGGCACTCAACTTATTTACATTGACACTGTAGCGGTTACGGTTGTTACATGCTCTAATGCACCGTATTGGTGTTGCGTCATACTAAGTGCATGACATTAGGTACCAAACCAGGTACACACTCCTTACGGAGAATAGTGGCTTGTCCTATATATCTGAAATTCACTGACACTTCAAGTTAACAAGTGAATTTTGTAAACAATAAATAAGTATTTCTGGGTTATTTTATATCAGGGAGGTTGAAAAATATAAAGCTTCTAAGTTTGAATACGGTACGTCAATTGAAAGTTTTATTGCAACCTTTAAGGAAACGATAGATAAAAAACATACAAATTAATTTGTAACTTTATACTCCCTCCTATTTAATTTCATAATTATGTATTATTTCCATTAGACAGTCAAATGTTTTAATCACCCACAAATTCTCCAATCCAATTTTTGGACGTCAACGTCCAACTTAAACTGCACAACAAATTTTAACATTTACTTTTACACACTTTTTCTGGACTTAGTGAACGTTCAGGTTTGGAAATTGCAACAAAAAATTTTACTCAAAGATGCCATATAGCAATATCTTAAAATTAAACTGCCCAAGAACACAGTTATTCAATAATTTTAATTGGCATGTAACATGATAGGGTTAAAAAAAGATCAAACTATTTATATTCACAAAAAAATTGTTTACATTATTCACTCTGATCTGAACAGTCTGAAGAGTCGCTCCCTAAATTAATTATCAACTCTTCCACTTGGACCTCCATAACTACATCGAGAAGCCACAGTTTTGCCTCCACCCCATTCAGATGTCGAATGGCATTTTGCCAATTTTGGGCAGTGACATGACCTAATACTTCATTAAAAAGATTCTGCACCTCCAGTTTAAAGGAGCGGTTTTTTCTTGCCACCTCACCTTGACTTGAGCCCATGTGAGTTCTAACGGATTAAGCTCACAATGGCAAGGTGGCAATCTTTCAATTTGGCTACCTGCGGCTGTAGCCGTTTCATCAACAACGTTGCGTGTGTGTTTTTTTTTAATTCGAAAGTTCTGCATTTTCATTGACAGGGTTAACATTGAGATTGTCTTCATGTTCCTTGAGAATGTTGTATACACTTGTCACACTAATACCTAAGACATAATTATATTTAATTTATTTTGCAGGGTTACAACATATGCTCAAGCGTTAATAGATTACAATATGTGAATAATATTTGCAGTTTTACTGGCAAATTCCACTATATGCACCTTTGATTAACCAGGGTCTTTCTCGTGGAAGGTCTTAAAAATGTTCTAGATCATTTGCTTTTCTTCTACAAAAAATGTCGCCTGGTTCGTTTTGTGGATGGTGACGCTTCAGTATTGTCAACATTGTTGTCATCCATTGATAAAAATTAAAACAGAGATTTTTATTTTATTTCAGATAACAGTATATACTTACCCAAAATAATAAAATAGAAGTTGTTAAAAATGGAAACCCAACAAACACGACTGAAAAATCTAAGCTAGAATTGTGATTAATGAAAACATGTTTAATACTATTTCTCGATAGTCTTACAAATTTGCCTTTAATTTGAAACAGAGCCTTGAAAAATACTGATTTTACGATAACACTAATGGCCGAATTTCGGTCGATCGGTAAGGTCGCCTAGTGTGAAACGGGATTGAAGCAGATCTCCTTTGGTTACGAAGAACCAATAGGAAATCTGCGTTTAAAAATCACGTGAAGATTTATTACTCCATCTCTTGGGTGATCCAAGTATAGTATACGACTTATTTTTAAAAGTAGATATAGGTAAAAAGAGTTAGCCGATATTCTCATGCACTTTATCAAATATGCTTATATCCATTATTCTCAAGGTCTATGTGTTCATGAACTTTCATGCGCATTTAAAGCAATGGATATATAGAACTCAACTTGTTCTTAAAAATACATTAATGCATTCGTCTGAATCTTAATTACATTAATGTTAATCTTTAAATGCTACTACTTTTTCTAATGTTAGTTGCAAGTACCTGACCTGACCTTATATGACTCGACCTGACCTGACCTGACCTGCATTTTGCCATTTTTGTTTTTCCTGTCTAGATTATGCCAGGTTGTAGTTTGTATTTTCGTTCTCCCATTGATCGTACCGTGAAGTACGTGAAAAAGGAGAACTATACTCGTATATATCACTCAATGGAACGGAGTTCATCCGATCACAACCAAACTTGGTATGGTAATAGCCCATGACCTTCTGAGCTCCAATCCGGAGCCCTTTGCTGTAGACTCTTACCGTTCAAAAGTTACAGGACATGGAAGTTTGAAAATTTGAATAAGTTGAATGCATTAGTCAGATCTATTCTGCAGTGCAATACGATTAAGATATCTTACTGAGTCTGATGTTGTATCCTTCAACGATCATGGGAGAACGATTATTCGTGGCTCCACGACACCGCTGGTTACAGGTTTCAGTTTTATGTATTGTCTCTTCAGTTTCAGCAGCATACAACGAAAATTCGCTTTTTTTGTAACTAGTAGTAATTGGATTGTAAATCCATTTCTCTTGATAGCTTTGATATGATTATTTTAAGTGTACTATGGAATGTTGTCTTTTCCCGTTTTATCGCTGTTGACTGTTCGTAGCGTTTATAACACAAACTGTGGAAGCATAACTGGCATTAAATCTGAAACATCTAACTTTACGTCATTTAAATTACATGTAGCTGCACTAATTCTTGCTATCATTGCGTTATATTTGATTTCTCTTCGTACATAATCGGCTTCTTACAAACCTTGGAATCAAGGGTTTCATCACCAAATGATGTAAAATACCAAGATTGTATACAAACCCTGTACATTACTGAAGGTTGTCATAGTCTTTATCGGTATAAATTGCTTCCTTGGTGCCTCTTAATTTTCAAGGCGGTTTCACCTATTATTTCAAGGTGGTAATTATATTATTCAACGGAACGATATAGATAATACCCTCTTAATACAAAGTCTACATCAAGCAAAGTGCTTAGTTCGCCAAGATCTCTCGCGTATGTTGGGGTAGCTTTATGAATCAGAAATTAGAATGATTTTATGCTATTACCTTGCCTTTGAACACACACGGCTTCATAAAATTGGCCCCGGTCCGAGCATAAAGGCTATTATAACCATTTTCGCTTTTGCAATACCCGTGATCAGTTCACTGGTATTGCTTCCTTTCCGGTAAATATTGGTGGAGCAATAAAATGCCTTTTAGAAGGTATAATTCCTTTGCTCGAGTACACAACAATCTCTCTCCCTTCCTACTTTATAGGCCGTGCTACATCAACTCGCTGCATTTTTAAATTAAGATAAACTGTTGCTTGATGAAAGAGGTTCCTTATATTTGTAACTAAAGAGGAATAATGAGCACAATGCAATTAAGGTATTTTTCATCAAAAATCAGACCCACGAATATAAGGTTTTACCACTTTATTTGTGAACCCCAATTAGTTAAGTTCGTCAGATTTTTTCTTTATTACCCTTTGCCTGATTCTCTGTATTTCGCTCTGCACTTATGTTAGCATTTATAACACTCTTACATTTTTTAGATTTAGTAGTTCTTCTTACCCTGATGAACGGTTTGAAATAGTTCTATAAGTTGTCATTAAATTCTGGGAAAAGTGATTTCATTTATTTTATAGTTGATTTTTATAAAACCTTAGCAGATGAATGGCATCAGACCAATCAGTTTCATGTAAGGTTTTTGGTATAATTTTTGTCGTTAAAAGGCGTATGAATATTACAGTTGTCTCTTCTTTGTCGGCTTCTTATTCCTTCTGCCAACGGTATGTGTTTGTCAATGGGACTATCAACAAGTATCAAACAGACAGACAAAAAAGCGAGTCAATATTGTATTTTCATCCAGTTCTGAGCTATATTTTCAATGTTTCAATCCTTTAAGCTTATCAAAAAATCAGTTCAAAATTGATTGCAGAATTTGTACCGGATCAGGTAAACAGACACGAATAATTAATAAAAACGTGTGTTAAAAAGCAAGTGGTAGGATGTTAATCGTAGGACTCACGAAATACACAAACCCACTTTAAAGCAAAGCCTGTGTCTATCAAATTCACTGCTCTGTCATCAACAGAAAAGTTTAATACTTACCGTAGCAACTATAGCCATCCTCTCTCAACTCGAAGCCCGGCTTGCAGTCGCACTCGTACATGCCATCGTGGAGCTCGTAGCAGAGCTGTTCACATGGACTACCGTGACCGCATTTTCCTGTAAAAGAGAAAAACACTGAATTTTACGGCTACGGTTAAATTGGAAACTTTCCCTGTGCTAGGGTTCAAGGACAGTTCAGGAGTTTTCTGTTTTTATACAGATAGTAGTAGATACGCACGATTAAAAGTTTGAGAACCAAGATTTTTTATTGTCATTTGCTTTTTTCGGATAAAAACCACATTTTTGGCTACGCCTTAAGGCTTTTGACATAATTTTTAAATTTCTGTTGGTGAATATTAACGGCAATATTCAGAGTGTGACACTTAAGGACGGACTATAGTTCCATTAATATACAAAACCATAAAAATATGTAAAATTATTTTTAATTATACAGGGTGTCCCATTTTCTTGGGGTAATACCTAACTTCATTTTTTTAAATAAGAAGACCCTGTATATTTTTGCATTTTTTAATTTTTGGTCAAAAATAATGGCTACTTTGTTAACCCTACCTGCGTGTGTTCTATTTTGCAACGTTCCGGAAATATTTAAAGTTTTTTTGAAAATTTTAACGTTTACACTGCGCTAAAAAAATATCTCCGAAAGTAAAGAAAGATGGATAGACTCGGTAATAAGAAACCTTAAATTTTAAAACAACAATCATGGATAACTTTTAATTTTTTTTATAGAACCAGATAATTTTTACATTATTTGAATCATAATTTAGATTCCTCTCGACAAGTTATAGGGTGGGTTGCACAAACGTGGATTATTGGTGTTGCTATGGTTTCATCCGAGGTTAACATCGCGATCAAATTGATCCGTGTTTGTGCAACCGGCCCATAGTCCATCTATCTTTGGTTATATCCTGCAATAATGAATCTTAAGAGGCTTTGGGATTTGACTCTCCGTTTGATTTAGTTTTCCAGTATTGGTAGATGTGGTTTTTATATTGGGGGAATGACCTTGAAACCAATTGTTAGCATTTCGTGTTTATGCATAACAGCGCCTGAATAGACAGCATCCTAGATAAGATAACGTTGAAAACGATTTGTTGCCACTGGTATTGTTCAATGCAATAGAAGAATAAGGAACAAGACAGCAACAGCAGAACAAAATCAATTTGTTACTTCGGGTTCTGTACAAGAAAATTGTAATGTTGGTCTACGAGAAATAAACAACACAGCAAGCGTCAATTCTGTATTAGTAAACAGAATCTTACACAGATATAAATATCACACCGTACATGGATGCAATAAGGCGAATCTCAGCCACACTATGTTATGGAAATGTGTAACAATTTTTTTGTGGAGTTCCACGCCTCCCGCTMCAGCTGTTGATATKCGAAAAGGTTTAAAAGATTTGTTCGGTTATGTTTTCAAMCAAAAATGGCGGCACATTTTTATTAGTGTTCTGTTTGAGTAGTGTTGGTCTTATTTATGGTTTGCCCTTGTGTGCTTGACAATTTTTAATGGTTTAGTGATTTGTTAGTGTTGTTTTGTATTTTGGGTTCTTTTACGTTCACTAGACCGCTTCTTAAACAATCTAGTAATAATACTGCTGATCCCAAGTCTGGTAAAATGTGAGATATGAGAAAAAAGTGGTTATAATTATATTACTTTTTTTCATAGACACAGTCGGAGATTGCAAAGTATACCGTAACCTGTCTTAATAGAATTAAAAAAAAAAACTAAAATACGGTATTGATTTATTTAGGCATGTATTTTAGTAAAAATTTATACGTATCTATAGCAAAGCTAAATTCATGCCCATTCAATGGAGAAAACAGTACCTTTATAATTTTTTTACTTTCAGCATTATTTTTTTATATGGCACTGTAAACGTGGAAATTAAAAAAAAGGTTTAAATATTTCCGAAACGTATTTTATACAAATAGATCACACATACGGTTAACAAAGTAACCATCATTTTTACTTAATGAATGGAGGATGTTTGATTAAAAAAGTTAGGTATTGCCCAGAGAAAATCGGAAACCCTTTATGATGGAATTTATTAAAAACATTCTTTATAATAACGGAACTATAGTCCATCCCGTCTTGACTGTATGTTTACAACAACAAAGTGTTTGTATCCAACTAACTGTTGGAATCTCCCATTGTTACTAAGTGAAAATTTAGCTGACGATGCCATCTATCAGTAGAAAGCTGATAAGGTGACAAAGCCACCTAGCCGTTTCACMGCGAACTACTTCTTAAAGGCACTGACCTGTAATCTGCCACGTTGGCATGAATCTGCATACATCAACTTGACATTAGGCTTCGGTGGCGTTTTTGAAGGCGACAATGAACAGTACACATTAAGATGAGCGTTTACGCCATACTGTCTGCAGACAGACCCGTTCCGTTTTTTAAAGCTCGTCAGTGCAGACAGCATGACAGAAATTTATAGGCAACTGAGTGCTTTCACAATTTTTGAAGATAGCACATTGATATGGCGTTAAATGCATACTTACTTCGGACATTTTGCTTAATGTAATTATGTAATTATCGCGTAGCCGTGTGACGTCGTTTCGCATCTTTCGCAATCTTTGACAAGATTTATTATATTAGATTATAATAGGTCCTAACAGTTTCAAAATTAAATGAATACTAGATACATTGTAAAATAAATTAACAAATCATAACTGTCAATAATTAGAGGTTAGATTATATGCATTTATGCGTCAGAGGCGTTTTAAATACTGTTGTTTCAAAGTGCTTGATCTTAGACATTTTTGAAAATAATTAAGTATAGTTTTGTAGTAGTGGAAACTCCTAATTCTACTATTATACTAGTTTCAAAGCACGTTTTGTAAGTGACCGTTGGGTCTAAATAAATAAAAAAAAAACGTTAAAAAGCCAATCAAACAGTCAGCTTGTTTCCAAGTTATATAATTAATCGAAACGTTTCGCCATGAGTGCGCTTATGAAAGTGTTCAAACTATGGAAATATTACTTCCGTTCAGAACAAAGCAATAGGAACCAAAGTTCGCCATCTACGCCTGTCATAACTACACTTACAAAGTTTGTTAAAATATACGATATCTTTGGAATATTTCATTGTTCCAGTGCAGCGCATTTCCGCACTTCAATAGTTCCTATTTCTGAAAAACAAGAAGTTCATTCTGCTGGGAATAAATTCTTTCGAACTCAGCACAAAGCTAAATCGATAACAGAATTAAGCTTACATCTAGCACTATTTTCTTCCGCGGCACAGAAACAAACAGCGTCGGCCTTCCATTATTCAGCAGGTCACAGAATCAAAAGGAACCCATCAGTTAGCAATTTAAAACAAACTTTGTTGTTGAACAACTTCGAGGCACGGATCGAGAGTTTGTAGTCTGAATCTATTTACATTTAATTAAGGATACGTTAATGAGCTTAAAATTTTGTTACCGGAAGGTCTACATAGGTAGATAGGATGGTTGACGGGCGCCCTCGCGTTTCCTTGCAAATTTGTCACCGAGAGGGAGTTTCTGGTGCGTGAACTGAGATTCGCTTTGACGTCATGTTTTATACATTCAAATATGATATTTTTCCTTCTGACGAAATGCAACTGTATTTGCGTAGTTTGCGATGTTACTAGGTTTTAAAATAAAGCTTATTTTATTTTCTGGAGCGATGAATTTGTCCTAGTTTCATGAAAGAACATGGGAAGTAAATGTTTCAAACTCAGTTTGATGCGACACAGTTAACAATTTGTAAAAGAAGTAATCCACTTTTATTGTTTACCTTAGGACCAAGTATTAAGCTGTTTGTCTGTTTTACTTCGAGGTAGGTATGTTATTGTTACGTAGAGAGCTCTGCGTCGTATGTGATTACTAAGTCAATAAGCAAGGATTGTGACGTTGGAATCATCTACAAAGGCGGAGATACGAAATACATATATTTCCACCATTAAGAAAACACATTAAAACTGTACACTTAAATTGTTCTACAATTTCATTTTATCTCTACTATCGTTTTGGGTAGTTAGCCTCTCATCAGAAGTAGGTAGAGTAATGTTATGAACAAAGTTCATATATATACACCTACCTATACGATTGGTGGATACATTGGTGTTGTACATGGTTGCCAAGAAGTTTTCTAAAACAAGTGTCATTGAACTTGGTTTTTTAATTTTGAAATTTTTTAGTTAGGACATTATTTTTCCTTTATTTCATACATGAAACATATTAAATCCAGCTTAACCTATATAAATGGAATTTAATGGCTCAGTTGCACAAAGGGTGGTTAACACGCGGTTAACCAGTAGTTGTCATGGAAACGATTCTTTTTAAGCGTTTCTTATAGGTTAACCGCGTGTTAACCAGGGGGTCTGGTTAACCACGCATTGTGCAACAGGGCCATAATGGGTTGCGTAGTCAGGTGACGTCATTTGCTTTATCTACCAATTTCGACGATATTGTATTTAGACTTAATGTATCACTAATATGGATTGTAATCAGTCCTAACACTAAATAAAAACAATCCTCGAAATGCGCGAGTGATGTATTCCCTATAACTACCATGATTTTATTAACATTTGCATATTGTACTGGTTTATTGTTTAGCAAAAATGGACATAACTATGGACCATTCTAGTTTAGCCTGGCATTCGTCATTCGCGCCAAACATTTATCGATGTGTTATCTAATACCTGATAATATATTTTCTCTAACTGATGAAGGAGAGAAGAAAACTATTACGGAAACAGAAAAATTTTTTGGAATTCAGGATAAGCTCTTAAGAGAAAGCAGCAAAAGCACGGGAAATCTTACAGATCTTTTAAAATTCAGAATAGATGCTGGTGATAAAGCTTTAGAGAGCCACTTACTTCACGCACCTGGTAACTCTAAATACACGCGTCATAGGATCCAAAAGGAAATAACTTCATTGACAGGACAAGTGATACTAAGAAATATAGTTGAAGAAGTAAATTCTTCTAAATATTTTAGTGTAATGGCAGATGAGAAAGCTGCAATTTCCGGATATGAGCGGTTATTCATTGGCATACGATATGTATACGAACAAAATGAAAAGTTTATTTGTAAGGAAAGGTTTGTTGGATTCGTGAAATTAGATAAACTAAACGTTAATGACATCCCAGCCAACACACACATGTATGATACATAAATATCAAGGAACAACAATCAAATGCTACATAACAGCATTATGCACCAGAGGTATGAAATTTGCTTTAAAAAGTATGTAACATATATGTTTACTTTGTTATGTCTAGGATATATGATGTTACATAAACGTTACATAAGTCCTACATGTTTATAATACATTATTTGCCAGAGTAATTTTTGTATAGCACTCAGATCGCGTCTATGTATTGTAAAGGTAAAAAAGAAAACAGAGATAATATAGAAGATATACGTATCGGGTAACAAAAACTAAATGAGAAAATGATCACAAAGTAGTAATGTGAATTACTCACGATAGTAAAATAAATTCGGTTATAACTGAAATTACTTCTATGTATGTATTATTTTGCATTAGAATAAAACCTACCAGTCGCAGAAACTTTGGATTCAAGTAAGTGTAAGCACAGAGATGAAAAAAGAAATATGGGTGTGATTTTTAGATTTGAAAATTAGCAGTCTACAGTACTCTACCAAGCGGAGCCATACGAATGTAATCTACAAATCCATTTTAGATACACACTACACAAGCTTTTGAATTAACAAATTATTGATGAATTTTATAATAAACCCATCCGTCTCAAATCTAAAGTGTGACCAATATTTCTCTCATTTTGATAATTAATTATTATTTTGGGCTCTTTTTGGGTACAGTCTCTTCTATTCCGAATGTATTGGATTACTCTGAGGGTAGCAGTGAAATAACTATACGGTTTAAAAAAAGTTATATTCACATTATAATAGTATTATAGCTGTTACTTTACATGTACCATTCATGTACCTTACGTGTGGTATGTAAACATTGTTATATTATAGTGACATAAATATTATATGTATAACTATGCTGGCAAAAATGATTTTAGAAACAATATCTGTCACAAATAGTTGACAAAAATGTCAGAGGCTTCGTCTGTAGATGTTCAAAAGCTATTGTGACTAACTATTCCGCAAACCAGTTAGGGCATAGAAATAGGCGTTTACGTGACAGCCTTAAAAGGTAAGATTTTAATACTAATTAAAAATTAAAAATAACTAACAATTTTAGGCAAAGATCTAAAGAATCTCGATTGCGAATAACTATTATCAGAATGGATATGTCTTAATGGATCAAGGTTAATACGAAAAAAGTGAGTGGTTTTTATATTTTTTTTGATATAATTTTTCACAAACGTAATCATTGCATGTTTGTTATTTCTTCTTACTTGTACAAACTGTAGGGTGTTATAGTGTGCATGAGCAATTCTTTTACACTGCATTTTGTTTTAATACACATCTTTTTCAAAACATTACCTTATGAAGTTGCAGATAAGAAAAGGAACTTTTTAATACTGTTGTTTGCAATTTAAAACAATATCTTTGGTTCAAATCCTTTCAAAGATATTTTCCGTCAGACAGGTGTCGCGGAAGAAAAAATATAGTAGGTTACTTTTGTGTAGATATCCCATATGCCCATAAGACATTATGCATATTCTTCTGAATTGCTGCTGTGTTGTACATCTAACTTAACTTAAGGTCTTGTGTTATTAGAGACCGCCTATGAAAGGATACAGAAAGGGGCAAGGATATTTCTGAAGATATATTTTCGTAATATGTAATCATCTCGAATAAATTTTATTTCAGTGAAAGGACTTTTTCATTTATGCAACTTCCGGACGTTATCAAAAAGATGCATGTACAACACATCTGGAGTACATATAAATAACATAAAGTAAATGAAACTGTATGTACTCTGTAATATATAAAAGATAGATGTCTGTTTTATAGCTTTTTTACGTAACAGATGTATTACAGATCACGCCTATTTGAGCCGGTATTTTCAAGTACATGAACTATAAATGTTCCTTACATATAACTTATCAAACGTAGTGACATTACGTATTAATGATATAAAATATATGTAGCGTATTGGTATTACATCTGTACCATAAACAGAGCAGCTACATTGCTACAACATATAAAAATGTAGCTTTTTTATGTAACATAGATATTGCGGATAACACACGTTTGAGCCGGCATTTTTCAGTACATGTGCTATACATGTACCAAACATGTTACATATCAAACATTATTTAAGTACGTAGTGTTATGTAATAGTTACATAAACTATATATAACTGTGTTGGCTGGGTATAGTTTCTCCTATTTTGGAGTTCTTAGAAGAATCAGGTTTATATATGGTCAAACTTGTAGGGTAGGATTGTGAAGGATGCTCAACAATGGCTGGCGAAATTCATGGGGTTCAGAAGATCATCCAAGATAAGTATAAGAAAGCATTTTATTTCCATTGCGCTTCTTACAAGTGAAATTTAGTGATAAACGACATCAGTAAAATAACTAAAATTCACAATACCATACGTACCATTAAGGACGTAATAGTATAATTTAGAAAGGGTACCTTAAGAAGAAATTCCAAATACACCATTGTTTTGTGAGACTCGTTCTTTGGCTATATATAAATCAGTGCCCATTTTTGCTGAAAACTTTTTTAATATATTTAAAACCCTTTTGACATAAAAATTGGGGAAATTTTAATAAACTCTTCTACTACGAAAACAGCAGCTTAATTATATGCTGCCATAAACACGTATTCATTTATTATTTGTCTAATGAGTATTGATGGCAAGCAAATATTTAAATATTTTTGAACCATAAGGTGTTTCAATTAATTGTGGGCGTCTATACAAAGAAAATAATGATGGTTATTCGTTTGTAACAGTATTGGCTGTAAGTTGTAAGGTCCGATTAAAAGTCAGTTGACATCGAGTTGACGAATGCACACGTACAACATATGCAGACGTAAAATATAGAAACAACAGACTACAGTGACACGGACACTTTAACACAGAACAATATACTATAGCATTCTGTGCTTGGGCTGGTTCCGTCAAGCGTCAAATGCAAGTGGCACCGCCTATATGTGCTATGACTGCAAACGAAAACTGCTGCGAGATGAAAAATTGCAGGCAAACGTCCCGGTATTAATATGTGTGGGGAATGGAAACAATCTAGGTTATTAATGGTTTGTGATATTAAATGATTTTAACAGCCCGTTATGTATGTGTGCACTTACCTACATAATATATAAGATTATGTGTTTAGGATTATCATTGCATATGTTTACGTAAATAATATATAAGATTGTAATGCATCTCATATTTTATACGAGTATTGTTAATTACATCGATTCACATCTGGAATCCATACCGCGATCGTTACTTTGATGATTTGCTGGACATAGGTTGTGCCGGCGTTTTTAGGTGGATTTAACTTATTGCCTCAAGGAGCTTAGATTTGCCAGTCCTATAGCTTCTGGACAAGCTGAAAACATATGTTCCGCGAAATGGCATCTTTTATATTACTTCGATTATTATATGTTCAATGGAATATATGCTGACGTCTATATACGACAAAATGATAGCCATCGTTTTTTCACTAGTACTGATTAAAAATGAGAAATTCTAAGTTCTGCACAAACACCGAAATACACTATATTTAAACACTTTTTTATGCTCTTTTATGATCACCGGCGAAATTTCCAGAATGGTCAGAGCCCCTGTCTACTATGAAACCTTTCTAAACGTTCGAGCGCAACAAACCTACAGGCAACCGCTCGAACGTCAGTCTGGCTGCCTAATGTGCAACACTGATTTCCCCACATAATAAAAGGATATTGTAAATATTGGTGGCTTGCCACCAGACGGTAACAATAGTAATTTTTTTTGTTTAATATGTTCCGTGTCTCTTAAACGGTTAATTAACTGAATAAAATAAAATTAGTGGTTAAAAACAGGTATAATTAACCTACGTAATACAGAAGTGACATTGATAATTCATTTAAAAATTGTTTTAAACCATTTGAATTCTGAAATACGGAATTGGTTTTAGGTATGAGAGTGAAAGCACGCCAGATTTTGTTTTAAATCATTACGTGGGACAACAGATAATATTGAAAAGAAACATATTACCATAGCATGGATATTGTTGCTTGTATGCATTTATAACTTGTAATAATTTTTATCGTTACTGATGCAAGTTTTAATGAAAAAGATTGTTGCTCTGACCGGAATTCGGCACTGAACCTCTGAAGGCGCAGTGGTAGCATGTCACAAAATTAACCTGAAATCTGGTTTCGAATTCTTCTGAGGGCAAATTCTCATTGAAACATGCTTGAATACCCACATGTTTTATAATAATGTAACTTTAAAACGGTTTAGCAACAAAAATTCTTGAATAAATTTAAATAAAATGTAATAGTGTGCATCTACAGTTTATATTACATTGCAAACTACATACTGAATGAACCAAAAGACATTTACTTTGTTACTTAAAGAAATTAGCAACTCATGGCTTTAGCCAACAATCATTTCTTCATTTAGTTTCTCTTACTTATTAAAATACTCTTTAAATACGTTATAAATCTAAAGGTATAATTAGTGAACGAATTATTTTCGCAATAAACAGGCTAGACTAAATGTTTGCAAAGTTCACTATATACATAGGTATATCTTCTTAGCCCATATAAAGTATTTTAACACTACATACATACCTTCAATAATAAAATCAGTCACTTATTATTATTAATATCGTCATTTATGTAAAAAGTAGCCTAACAACGCTGGACTAGCCAAGTATATCGTAAATATTTTATTWTTAGATAGCTGTGAATGAAGTTATGGTCAAAGTTCTTTACGAAAAGTTTACAACTACAGAGTGAGACCGTTATTTGTCTCTAGTAGATAATTTTGATATTATGAGCTATTGTATTTTGAACAATCACATGCTGTTAGCAATGGGTAATCTGCTTAACTGATATTTTGATGGAGAAATTTTAAGATTTTACCCTTCAAATTTACCTGCCGAACAGTTGAGAGCATTTATCGATCAACTAAACGCGGTTGATCCAAGTACACGTTTTAAAGTACGGAGGAAAGGGTTGCCATTTTTTTTGTAGGAGGCAGAAGTATACAAATCGTTGCTTACAAGTTGTCTAACCGTCACCCTAAAGAGAACAGTTTTATGATCAAGACTTTGACTTATCTATCGAATAGCATAATTTTAAAATTGTGTGGTTAATTTAAACATATTTTTAAATGGGCCTTTCTTATTCATACTACATGTACATCAGTAACTAATAATTAACTTAAGTTGTTAAACTGTATAGTAGTTTTATTTACATTAATTTACTTGAAGAAAACATCGGCTTCTAATGCTAATGCAATGTTACCACCACGAATGACGAATTCTCTATTATTTGGACGTCTTTTAGAATAAATTAATTGATATAAAATAGTGTAATTTATCAATTTGTTATATATCAGAATGCGTTCGAAATTGTTATGTTAAATGCTAAAATTCTGTTTTTTTAATTGCCACCAATATAATTCACGTTGTACCCCTACCGTATGGGACCTGAGTAAATATTGAGTTTCAATTTTTGTATCGCGTTGTCCTGACCGAAGTGCAAATTAAACTTCTGCGCCCGCAAAATTAAAACCCATCACCGCACTTGATTTAATCACAATCGATTTTCAATTAATACAGAAGCTTTTCAATCTCTCTACGCTCGGGTTCATATTGCTATGAAAAATCGCTGTAACGGATTACGTATGCGTGATACGAAGCCCGTCGATATAGAAGATCCGATAAAATAAAGCACGACGACGCCATGAGGGAATGTAACGGCATTTCATTATGATTTACTGAGTGTACGTTTGCGATTAATAGCGCTGTTTGGTCAGTGTCAATTTTATAAATAACCAATTTATCGGAAAGGCACGATTCATAGCAACATAGACTTAAAGTAAGAATTTAGGATGGCAATGCCATCTGTCAGCATTACACTGACATGATGACAAAGCCACTTAGCTGCCTTAACGGGTACTACTTCCTAAAGGAAGTGACCTGTAGCCTGACAAATTGGCATGGAACTGCATACTTCAAATTGACAGCAGGCCCCCACGGCACTTTATGCTAACGGACAAGAACCAACATACATAAAATGCATGTCTATGCTGTGCTGTCTACACCTCAACCAACTGCAGATAGTACTATTTCGCTGTCATTACAGCTCATCAGTGCAGTTTAGTAGTACCCGTTAAGGCAGCTAGGTGGCTTTGTCATCATGTCAGTGTAATGATGATAGATGGCATTGCCATCCTAAATTCTTACTTTCATCATACCATTGCTTTGGTATATAAGAAAAACCAGTTCTATGCCGTGTTGTCTACACTAGACCTAAACTGCACTGATGAGCTGTAATGACAGCGAAATAGTACTACCTGCAGTTGGTTGAGGTGTAGACAGCACAGCATAGACATGCATTTTAACATAGACTTAACTGCAACGCACTTTTGTTGCCTTTCCTGCAACCTGCAACGACTGATTCCCACAATAGGCGTGTGTATCCTGTTTTAATTGACTGCTGTTTGCCAAAATGATGTCCCTTGAAGATCTCTTTTAAAAATCTGAATAAAAAATTCAGTAATTATGCAGTTGCGAAGTACTTATATTTATCTGATTTTCGCAGTTTTGTAAAGTAAGGCATTATCATGATGGAAACAGAAAGTTTTGGATCAAAAATTTTATGTGAGGTGTTAAAATACAAGTTATCGGTAATACCATGATTGTTACTATTATTTAAAAAAATGCTGGAGCTAGGGCAATCATGCCTATTATGCTCATAACGCAAAGCAAACATGAACGCCATTAAGACTGCTGAAATTGATGAGCTAAAGTATCAAGCAACAATCTATGAGACTGACTTATGCAGAGGGTTTTACAGCTTGATGCTTGATGGTCGGCCGTCGTAAACTATTGGGATTAGTGGCACGCTTCAAAGTTCCTAAATGGGCGGTATTCAAAAAAATCTTATTGGCTAAAATTTTAACTTTTCCACATTAAATTTTTGAAATTTGTTAGTTGTGATAATTTAGCAATCAATAAAACATAGAAGCTTTTATAACAAATTTAATTTAATGCAGACCTGATGGTAACTGGCGCGACCCGCGATATATCTTTATGTGATACTTTATTGGGTTTAAATTTTCTGATGTATAAAATAAAAGCCTTGCATGTCATAACGAATTTATACGCATTTAATATAAAAATATACAAATTAGTAAGTAGAAAACTATTTACATTTGTAAGACAAAATTTACAATAGTGAACAATAAAATTTATACACGGTATCGATTATGTTCATTACAACTTGTTAATAAGCACATTACAAGAGTCACAAACTAAAAAATAATTACTCACTATCACTTTCCCTGCTAAAATCACGATTAACTTCTATTATTAATTCTTGTACATGATTCGCTCTGTACCGATTTTCAATGTCCAGTACATGCCGCACTGAATGTCTCCATGCATTGACACTTGTTATTTCAGCTTCGTGTCTAATTTTTAGCAGCATTTCATTGCTAAATTTTCCACCGGTGTTCCCTCGTCGAATTCTTTGTTTCAACTGCCCTCATATCATTTCAATGGGGTTGAATGCAATGCAATGCAATGGGGGTAATCGTAGAATGGTGTGTCCACATTCAGAAGCAAGAATGTCAATTTTAAATTTCTTCGAAAATTTTTTTGTGGTAAGCACTTCCTGCAATTGTTTTTTTGTGTAATTCTCTTCGAAATACAACTCTTCTTTTCTTAAAAACTCTTGAATGGTTGCCTTATTAGTTGTTGTATTTGTAATTTTATCCAGTTACTCCGAATGGTAACTAGCGTTGTCCTACCGATTAAAAGAAAATTTTAACCTGTGAAGAAACAGGACAGAAGACGATTGCACACCGCGATCAAAAATTAGAAGGTATCAATTCATGGTTCATAGTTATAAAAATAGATACTACTCATTAAATTAGGAAATAATATTTGTAGTTCAAATAATAATGATTTATGTGTACGGAAAAAAATTCTAAAAAAGCCTGAACACAATTTTTGGAAACGGTCCACTCCGCTGCAAAACAGTGGAACGTGCCGAACCCGTCTGTTATTTACGACAGCTTCAGGTAATACTTGTAAACCATTGTGAGCGGTAATCGGCTGTTCGTATAATGAGTCTCATAGATTGTTGCTTGCAAGTATATCTCTGTTTGCTTCTGAAAGTCTTACTCCGAAACTTAAGACTGTATCCAAGACGCCGTGAATCGCCATTCAATGCAAATAGTTGTTTGGTGGTCTTGTCAAAATGTCTATTTGGGGCTTTTAAACTGAAAATTAGATCTTCCCGACCGGGGCTGTCACATAGAGATGGCAATCTTAACAAACTAAATCTTTAAGAATATAAAATGTTTCGGATAGATGAGGGCATACATCTAGTGGCTGGACTCCTTCGATAAGTTGCTTTTCTCGTATTAGGTAATGCGGAGGACCAGATGGTTGCAAAATATTCAACAAAGGGTCTAATATAGGACGTGTCTGGGGGTTTAGGTTGTAATATTTTTGAAAAAAGTAATAGAGCTCCGTTATAATTATTGGTTTAGGCTTTCGCGGCCAAGGTGTGTAGAAAACTGTGTTATGGGGCTTTCTGGCCGTCGTCAGTTGGGTGTTATCCCTGACGTTTCATCGGTTTGAGTGACCGACATCCTCAGAGGTCTGTAAATGCTTCTGTCTTGGTTCAACTTCTGCGGCAAAGTGACAAACTGACGTCATGTTGTTTACTCGGATCTCGCGCGCAAACCGTATTGATGGCGTGGTGCTTCCTTATTAGTGCCTGTTCGTTTCTTGGAAATTTTGGTATTAGCAAGTGCGGGTAGTTAGGCTTTGCTTAGTTTAAGAGTTTCCTTGTGCCGGTTAAAGTTGTCTTTGTGTTTTTCAATCTCTATGGCTTCCCGGACTAGTCCACAATGATACCCGGCGGTCGAAGCAAGTACTTGCGTGTCCTCGAACAGTATTTTATGGTGTCCGTTGCCGAGCGCATGTTCAGCTACTGCAGATTTCTGAACATGTCCTAATCGACAATTCCTTTTATGTTCATTCAATCTTGTCTTGATCGATCTTTTAGTGGTCCCAATGTACACCTTTCCGCATGCGCACTGGATGCGATAAACACCTGACGTCGAAAGCGGGTATCATTGTCAACTAGTCCGGGAAGAGATTGAAAAACACAAGGACAACTTTAACGGGCAAGAGGAAACTCTTAAACTAAACAAAGCCTGGCTACCGGCACTTGCTAATACCAAAATTGCCAAGAAACGAACAGACACTGATAAGGGACCACCACGGTTTCAATACGGTTTGCGCTCGAGATCCGAGTAAGCAACACAACGTCAGTTTGACAGTTTGCCGCAGAAGTCGAATCAAGACCGAACCGGTGAAACGATAGGAATAATACCCAACCGACGACGGCCAGAAAGCCCGAAAACACAGTTTTCTAGAGTTCCGTCAGTCTGGTTCAGTAATTCGCACAAATATATGCTTAGATTTAACATGTGGTGCTATATTCGTCAAGAAAAGAATAGGATTAAGAATTGAGCCTTGTGGTACACCAAAAGCTACAGGTCGCTCTATTGACAAGGACGAGGTAAAGCGCACTGAGAAAGTCCTATCTGTAAGAAAGGTTCTGATCCAGGATAGTAAATGTTCTCGAACGCCAACATTTTCTACAATAATTTCAAGAACAATCTCTTGTGGGGTATCTGTTTAAAGGCTTTAGGAAAGTCCAAATATATAACATCTATAGCACTAGCTATGCCGAGTGATAATGACCAGTCATTCAGACTATGTAGAAGGCAGATCGCCTTAGCCCTTGATGACTGGGGTAACATTCGCAAGTTTCCAGACTATCAGAAGCTAACAAATATCTAAAGAGAATTGCACGATATGTGATAAAGGTATAACGGGATTTTGTTTAAAAAAGTGATCAAGTCGATTCTAACTTTAAAATAACATTTTAAGATCGCTTTACAGAAACATTAGTAGATGCTTATTTTCTCAAAAACATTTTATATAATATGGTCGAAACCGGTCGCTATTTAAATATATGTTCTAACTCGGCAAATACCCACGTAAATTTTTAATAAAAGTTTCGTATCAAAATAAAAGCAGGATGAATTTTCTCGTAAATTTCTCCACTTTGGACAATAATTGATGGTCAGTTCGAATGCTACATTCAACAATAGACACTTCGATGCTTTTGCCTACGGAAAACGTTAGTCGTCCATGGAATCTGGGCAGTGTTTCACCATTTTTGGCGTCGTCTTCGCCCGTCAACAGATCATAAGCGATTTGATGACTTTTTTTATTGAATACCTGTTATCTTTTACCATATAGAATTAACTAATATGTGCCTTTTTGCTCTGTGGAAAAAGTTGTTCTTGACCATCCATAATTATGTAAATGTTAAGTCTCACCTAATATGAATAAGCAAATAATCCTATTTGGATACAATCAGCGATTATAATCCTTTCTCGTTTTAGTCTTGGAACTGTAGCACCATATTGCAAGTGCTATCTCTGTTTCGCACTCATCTCATCCCCTAACTTCTACGATCAACGTTCTTCAGGGAAATAAACAGTTGCTTCAATCATTCTCGTTTCTGCTGTTGAGAAATGCGATACGACAGAAACAGGAATGCTTTAATACCTGGCGTCCTAGTAGGTAATTTAGATTTAGATGAGATTGTTTCAAAAGCATGTCGCATTCGTCCTCGACCATTAGCGTTAATTATTACAACGGCACTGCCGTTGTTTTGCAATTTGCTGCGGTAGGTTAAATAGAATTAAATTTGTTGCGCTTACTGTAGCAGCAGCTCAAATTTGCCCGCCCTCGTGTTAAATGAGGCAAATGCTGGTGTATGACTTTTACGGACGCTGTAAAAAGAATAACTAAATTGCCGCGTACGGGGTTGGTTCATTTGAGCTCGCAGCATCATTAACGTCAATAAACGAGGTCTCTGTTTCGTGTTATTTTATAGTATGTACTCTTTGCGTAATTTTTGTTTATTTGTCATAGCATACACAGGTCATTTGCTTCGCTTATTTTCTTAATCATCAATCACGACTCGACATGCGGACAAATTAAGTAAATAATGCAATTTTCAAGAAAGTCGTTACAAGCCGAATAACGGTTGTTTATGAGAAAAAGGGTCAAGTAACCCGAGGATGGATTTTGTCGTCGTGAACGTACACTGGCGTTCTTATAAGTTTAAAGTTACGTCATTATCTCTCTAACAGACTGAAGTGGCAGCAGTGGTCCTCCATTTTCTAGTTCCTTCTCGAAGTACATAAGTAATTAAAGAAAGAACCATTTCTTTGGCTCTGCGGTTTAATGTTTTGGCATTTTAGACCAAAAGTGTCTTACAGAAAATTTGTTTGTATTGTTCTAACAGACAATATTAGCTTAAAAAAAATATGAAAACAATCAACGCCGATGCGAAAGAAAACCATTAGAAACTTTCAAATACACACACTGACAGTGAAAAACGAAGTGACGGTTGTCAGTGTCAATTGTCAACCTCAAAATTAATGAATGACAGATACTGGCAACATGGTACATTGTTGCCAACTTAAATCATTTCTGCCATGTTGTTTGCGTTGAGCTTGCGGGTATCTTATGATGGTAAGGCCATAACGTCATTAATGACGTAATTTTAAAGTCAAACTGTCAAACTGTCATCACTGTCACTTGTCGATTATGTGTTGAAGGCCGAAAGTATGTAAATTAACGACAAAAATATAGTAAACAGATGATCTATATTAGTGCTCACGTAGATGTCGGCCATTTTGCTGTGACACGTAAAATCCTGGATCTAAACAAACCGAGTTCTGAGCATAATTATAGCTTAAACAGATATTTTAAAGCGTAACTGTTTGTGTTTGAATAGCTTACATCATAGATAAGAGAGTAGATTTCAGTAGGTCTACATTGCCCTGTATTATTTAGTAGACATTACAAATCGAAATTACATTTACTGGTAAGCTATTGTTGACAAACAACCTAATAATAACAAAACGAGTATGCCACACAAACTGAAATAAACCTTCCTTAAGTTTAATTAAACAAATTTATCCCGATGAATACAAATTTAGTACTGCTGCAGTAATCTATAGTTGCCTCAATAAAAAAGATGCTTTGCGACAATGTAAAGACATTATTGTAAGCAAACATACAGGATTTCAATTAAAGGAGTGTAGTTTTTTTTATTAATCCAAAATATTCATACTTTAGGGTCACTCCAGATATATTGGTTTACTGTAAGTGTCATGGCGATGGTTGCCTTGAAGTGAAGTGCCCATTTTGTGCCGTCAGATACAGGAACCCTAATGATAGCTTGCGGTAACCCTCAGTGCAAAATTACTTGGTTCCACATGAGCTGTATTAATTTGAACGAAGTATTTGAAACACCTTATTGGTATTGTAACCATTGTAAATAATAAAACAAAAAATGCAGCTTCCTAACTGATTTTTATTATTATTATTATTATTATACCATAGTGAAAGCCGAAAATAAATACATATATACATGTAGTTGATTTTTTTCCTACAGAACATATAAAAGGGCTTAGTACTTACAAATTATCTAAGTAGCTATAAAAAGGTCACATATAGGTTTAAATTAAATAGGGCACAACATACAGCTACTGCTTKATCTATAACAGAAACATTATCGGATTTTTCCTTTAAKAGAACTATAGGTAGTGTATTTGCAAACATTACATTTTTGCTTTATTGTACTTAACACACGTTCTATATGTAAGGTGACCAACCGTCCGGATTTAGCCCGGACAGGTTTGTCTTTTTGTTTATGAGTCCGTATTTAATATGCCATCCAGATTTGTCCGGATTTTCAAAATTTTTTTTGGATTTGTCCGGTTTTTTAGGGTTTGGCTAAAAAGTGTGCAAAATATGTGCACAACATGGTATTTTACTTTTTCATTGTTGTCACAGTCTTCTCATGCTTCCAGCTTCATGCAGTCAGGCGTTGCTCACTTCATAGTTTCATCTGTCACATTAATGTCAGCCACAGACATTTCATCTATTATGTACATCGCTAATTGTTAGGGCATGCGCGAGAAAATATTGTAACGACCCGTAAGTCGCTATATTGCTCGTTCGTAGGGCAGCTAATCTGCGCAGTAACTCCCTGGTTTGACAAAATGAATGGCCATTGGTGAGATGTGCGGCAGGTCCTGTTGTTTGTTGTGACGTCATGACGTTTCCGTATTATATTTTTTACTGCGCATGTGTCTGACCCTATCTGTCCGAGGATCATTTATCACAAAGTCTTATTKGTATTATATTKAACTTCTAGGTATTTAGTTCTGTGGTGTCAGCGCACAATTGCGTAGGCGGCATAACTTAATGCCTGACCATTCCTCTTTACTTTATCCTATATTACAAATAGCACCATAGAGGCGTCCGGATTTTCTGGTTTGGAAAGCTGGTCACCTTATCTATATGAATTCTAGCATTTGCCAGTTGCCTTGTGCTCTCTATTTTACGTGAGTGTAGTTTCTTTTTCCTTTTACGAACGCAGGCATCTCAATGTGTGCAAGGCGAGACATTACTGCTTCCTGTAACAAAAATCCTGTGTCTGCTAAGATCAAATTTTCATATGATAAATTATCCAAGAATCCTGAGTGTTCAGTTATAAATTTACCGCTAGCTTTACCACCATACGCTCTAGAGATAAAAATAATTTCCTCCTTATTTTATTGTATGATGGTGCTTGTAATGTAAGAAAGTTTGTGAAGAGGAGCAATGATTAGATGGCTTTTCAGTAAATACTTCACAGCAGTTAATAATAACAGTAACTCTGTAACCAAAACTTTCTTTAAAATATGATGGCATTGTTGCCTTAAGTGCAGCTTGTGATGGCCAGTGAATTAGAAATATCAATCTTTGATAAAGTATGCTGATCCCTCTAAATAATATCCTACTAGCTGTCCAACTGCTAATATTGAAACGATATCCAAGATCTGTAAATAAGAGGTTTAATCGGAGTTTCATTAAAGTTAAAACTAACTGTTCAAATTAACTAAGACTACTGCAATGCGTTTCTATGAGATATTAAACACATGTTTTCTTATCGTTATAGAAAGCTTCACATGTGAAACCTAACTGTGTCAGTTTATCCCTCAATGCATATATTGTTGAGCTAGCTTTGACTAATTCTTGTGCAACTTTCACTTGCTGCTCTGCAGTTAAATCCAATGCATCAGCAGTAGCTTCTTTTGCATTAGGGACTACATTTACTTTTTCTTTTGTGTTCTCGATAGTTTTTGTTACCTAGCAATAAATATAATGCTTTTGAGTGTGAAACACTTTAACTAGTTGGAAACATACTTGCTGGTTTTGATTGTGATTTGCTTCATGGTTTTTCGATCAATGCTTTTCGACCAAACGGTCATCCTCAAAAACTGCTTTTTTACGCTTTCTGAGAATAACGATATGGTTGAAACGATCGTTAAAACTACCTAATTGGATAAAACATGAATCAAAGCACAATAATAATATTATAATAAATGCTGTAAAACTTACATGCCTTTCTCTCATTATGATAAGAAGATCCAGGGACCTAACACATTACTATTTCCTAGTAAATACAACCAACGTGTAAGTTGTAATGTTCTATACGCGCAATTATTGTAGTTTAAGTTTTTAAACAATACATTGCAGCTGAATGTAAATTCTTTTTGTATGTTCGTATTTGGTAATACATATGTACTAAGTGAAGCGAAGATGTGTCAACTACTACCACATACACACATAAAGCTTAACATTCTTTTAAAACTACAGTTTTGCACCGAACGCTGAGCTTTCTTACGCATGGTATAGCAACTTGGTTTATTTGGATTCAGGACCTCACGTACCACAGCAAAATGTCCGACGTTTTTGCCATGGTAATACCATGGAAACCGGAAGCAAAACAATAATAATGAAGGAATTGGCCAAGGAGGCAGAAAATGCATCCAGGAAAAGCTTGGTGCAGAAACAGAAAAAAAAATCAAAAGTAATCGGAATTTTTGCCATAACGCTAAATGAAATAAGAAAGAACATAAGAAAATATAGAAAAGTACGTAGCAAAAGAAAGTGTGAGTATAGCGAAATTCTGACAGCTAAGTAATAAACAGGAAAAGAAATATGATCAGAACAGAACATAGGTATAACAACAGTCAAAAGGAAATACCAAAAAGACAAGGTAGTAGAAGAGGAGGCAACAAGTATATTTATAAAGAACGCCGGGGAATGATAGATAGAAGGGCACCACGAATTTAAAAGCAAACAAGCCCATTTTAATAGTTATTAAATGGGATATGTAATACATAACAGACATTGTACGTTAGTAAAATTACTTACTTACTTACTTACTTCTCTTATTCGCTTCATCCCAAAACGTCAGCTGGACTACTATTAGCAGGAGTGAATTCAAGCCTAATCTCATCGGCTTTTCGCAGCTTTGGATTAACCACAATTTAATTAAAACCAATTAGAAGGTGTATGGATTCACAAAAGCGGATAATTTGAGATAATGTTTCATAAATGTCAGGCAGCAACTGAATAGCTGTTAAAGATAATGGGTTCGCGCCTCTTGGGAAATTTGTCTTTTATAAATTCCCAATAACTTTGCATTAAATTAACCTTTTATGATTTTTTAATGGGAAGTAAGGACGCACAAAAATTAATTAGGAAAAACTAAAACAAATTTTCGGCAAACTTTCCACGTCGTTTTCGGTTTAGGTTCTGTATGTCTACATTAAGACATCAAAGAGAAATTCCAAAACATTTTATAAGGCTTTGTCAATTATCTTGCTCTTCTACAAAACCACAATCTATTAAAATGGAGGTGTAATGAAAATCCTACCTTAGCATGATTTCTTCTACAGACACTTGTCCATTGGCATCTGATAAATTCCTTCCACTTGTTTTATTACGTTGGATACAATGAACTAAATGACTTATATGCAAATAAGGAGACTGGTCCTATTGATAAATTTTCAAATTTACAACAAACCACGTTTCTCTTTAACGTTTAAAACGGTATTCAAGTTACATCTACATATAGAGTTCACGTAAGCTATAGAACTGTTTATAATTCTTTCTAGTTTTGAAAAGATTTTTGAAGTTACATATTACAAATAATGCCCATTTTTATTATGTAAGAATATATCTGGAAATCGCTTAAAATAAATTTTGTGATCAGATTGGGTATATAATTACAAAAGTTTACAATAGTTCTACTTATTTTATTCGCTATACCTTTAATAAGTTTTTATACTTTGACAGTATTGTTTCCTTGTTTGTGTTAAAAGACAGTTCGGCCAGGGCGCCGATAAGGTGAAAATAGCATCCGTTTATGGCTGATATCTTAATAACCAAGTAACTTAGAACCGCGAATCAAGTAAAAAATTGAAGAAGAAAAGTGTTGTGGTGATGTCCTCTAATGAATTTTGCATTTTTTACTTAGCAACATAATAAAAACGATCTCTAGGGTAGTAGTACTTCACGTGTTTTAGAAACACCAGCTATTTGAAAATATAAAACCTACCGTCTAGTCGATGAACACTGAAGCCACCGTAAGAAAAAGTTAGCATACCGGGATATTCGGCAAGAGCTTAAAGGATTGGTGACAAGGGTACCATGTGACTGGGCAAAAATTTCAACTTTTTGCCTATAGTGTTGTCATAGGCGACGTTCTGTTATTGACAAGTTTGTGACTTAATAGAACATTTTTAAAATGCATGTCTATGCTGTGCTGTCTGCACCTCAACCAACTGCAGATAGATCTATTTCGCTGTTATTACAGTTCATCAGTGCAGTTTAGGTCTAGTGCAGACAGCACGGCATATAACTGGTTTTGCCTATATACCAAAGCAATGGTAAGATGTAAGTAAGAATTTAGATGGCAATGCCATATGTCAGCATTACACTGACATAATGACAAAGCTACCTAGCTGCCTTAACGGGTACTACTTCCTAAAGGAAGTGACCTGTAGCCTGACAAATTGGCATGCAACTGCATACTTTAATTATGTCGGTTCTTGCCCGCTAGCAAAAAATGACGTGGGGGCCTGCTGTCAAATTGAAGTATGCAGTTGCATGCCAATTTGTCAGGCTACAGGTCACTTCCTTCCTAGTACCAGTTAAGGCAGCTAGGTAGCTTTGTCATCATGTCAATGTAATGCTAACAGATGGCACCGCCATCTAAATTCTTACTTAGAACATTTTTAATTTTTAATGTCCCACAATTCAAATACCCAACAATATTTACTGATGCTCAAAAAATTAATTTAGTCATTCTAGGCTGTACACTTTCTTTAGCTTGATTTAATGTTTGATTTGGATGGAATTTCCGAACGTTGCTGTATTTAGCGAACCGTGTCATAAATCATGTAACACTCTACAGCCGTCCTTTTCTTTTGCTGGACTCAACAGCATACGTTTGTGTACCATTCATACTGGATTTTATTAGATCCTTGTTTTGCACCTATAAGTTTTAAAACAAGCCATATAACTTCTGGTCCGTTGAAGTCAATGTTATAATTTTTGGCAGTAAGTGTGACAGACTTGCGTCAAAAGACACAATTGATATACAAATTAATGGAAATTCAATTCCAATCACTGATGTTGCAAATAATTTGGGTGTATATATTTATTCTGATCTTCGTTTTGGCACTCACGTTTCTAATACTTTACAGAAAGCTTTACTTAAAGCGTATTTATCAAAACCGTTCACTTTTGCAAGGGAACATGAAAAAGATCTTAACGAATAGTCTAGTTGTTTCACAATTTGACTACTGTGACTCGGTGTATGGTCCGTGCCTAAGAGCTATTGACAAAATTACGATTCAAAGGTTGCAGAATGCTTGCGTTAGGCTCATCTATGGTATAAAAAATATAATCACGTATCTCATAAGATAGCCGAGTTTGGTTGGTTGAACATGTCAAACCGGAGATTGTCGCATGCTTCTTGCCTGTTGCATAGGATTTTACTTGACAGAAGACCATCATATCTGTGTAATAAAATTCGTTTTCGCACCAACGTCCATCATCTGAACCTGAGGCATAGGGGGTTAATAGATTTGCAGTTATGTTACACTGAGATGGGTAGACGACGTTTTCTTTATGAATGTGTTTCGTTATATAACTCTTTGCCTCAGAGCATTAAGCAGTGTACTCTTTTATGTTTTCGAAAACATTTGCATAAATATTTGCTTGGGGGACGTCAGTCAGTCTTGAACAAAATAAATGTAAAATTACAATGTTTAACTGGGTGCTGACGTGCATTTGGGTGTCCCGATTACAGCAGTTTCATGTAGTATGAATCTATTTTTTTAGCTGGGGGTTAAGTGGGAGTACAACCGCAGCTTTTCATATGAGGGCTGTTGGCTGAACTTCGCCCCCAATTACTATATTTTATATATATAGATGTACTGTATATTTTGATAAATAAAGACCTTTAATAATAATCGTCTCTATCTACAATCATCAAAACGTGTCTTTAAAAGATTTTCATAAATCATAAATGCTACAGTATATCCCCACTGCACACACCGTGTATTCGATTAAAAAACATGTTTAAATTTCAGTTATATATTCAGCAGTTCCGTTATTTGCTAAAGTCTAGTCGCACCGTTTCGTTTTTCTCCTGGCATATAGAATTTTATAACTTTTGCTAGGTTCCTGCTGTAATATAATAATAAATAAGTATTTCCTTTCATGTAACATTTTATCACATTGGTTTCGAAAACGTTAAAGATGGCGATTTATGCTGCTAGATTAGAATCTACTAAGGTACGACACGCGGTTTTAAATAGTGTGCTTTTCGTAACTACCTATTATTTAATTATTGACTGCTGCTTGCTTTTTGATGGAAATACATTTAAAGTTCATGTTCGCTCCACAAGCTGTGCATGCGATAGGGAACAGCCGAGCAATCGGTCCTGCGAATACATTCTCCTGTTCAAATTTTCGCTGTAATTTCCTGCCCCAATCCCCGGCATACGGTCTGCGATAACATGAATGTCGATTTAGGAATTTTGTCGTACGATCAATAGTCCATGGAATGGAGGCTAGGGCAAGAGTTGCTTGCTCTGAACCAGGAATAAGCGTTTCAGACGTCGTTATTAATGTCCGCACAACTTTTGTCCAGCTTGTTAGTTAATAAAGGTTTTACGCTCATAAAACACAACTTGCACTAGACGACTTTGTCGTAACCTGTTGACATTAATTTAGAGTTTATTTCCACTGTTAATTCTCTTTAGCGACATTTGCTTCTTAAAATGACAGTAGGAATGGCAACCGATAATGTAATTATTTTTTGGTATTCAAGGCCCCAGATAACACTGTTTTATTTTGGCATGGCTTTCATCTATTAAAAATATCCTAATAATGTTGGTGTTGATATCCCGCTAATTTAAATAAGTATTCTATTTGATGCGCTCTAGGAAAACGTGATTTCTTTATCCTGTTTTGACAGACGTAGAAAAAGTTTACAGTTATAAACATCTAAAATGGGTTGAGGGCTTAAAGAGGAGCTCTGAAGGGTCTGGATTCTCAAGGTTAATGACAAAACTATTCATGCAGAAAAGGCTGCTAACGAGCTTTGTAATAACATTAAAATTTAAACAGACGTACTAAAAGGACCAGATTCTTAAGGTTAGAAACTCGACCGTCAGTCAAATAAGATAAGGATAGGTGCTGTAAACTTATAGGGTGTTTATATATACATTAAGCTTAAAGTTAAAAGGTGCTATCGTCGTTTTAATGTTATTATACTTATTGCTAGCAAACTATTTTTGCACCAATAGTTTGGCTGTTAACCTTGAGAATACAGTTCTTTCAGGCCTCCTTTTTAAACTTTCAACCATCTTTAGATGTTTGTAAGTGTAAGCTGATGTTGACCTCTTGGTAAGGTCGAAAGATGTCCTTGTAAATCTTGTTCATCAATAAAGTACAATTTGTACCGTCCAGGGAGAGCGACAATAACAGGCTCAGGATTGTTAAGTTTCAGGGAGTGGAAGTGGAATGGAGTGGTTAGGTTTCTATTAAACAACGGAAAGTGGTGGGCCTTCTTGAACTTCCCAAACTTAAATTTTCAAATCAGGACTTAACACAATTAGACTGAAATAATTATTTTCTCTGTGAATCCAGCATTGTACATTAATTATGGATCGCTTCTACCAGAATAATTTTTAATCCATTTTTATTTTGTTTATTGTTTTTTAAGTATATAAAACCAATTTTCGACCAAATTTTATATGTTTGTTATTTATATAAATCTTAAACAGTCCGCAAAAAAGTTGCAACTTTTTCATATTACAAATCCTAAAAAGTTCTGCTGTATTTCATCCTTTTTAGTGTTTCCTCTGGTAGCATTTCATAATAACCTTCAGAAGTCAGATCTTTCTCTGCGAACAAAGTTCGTATTTGATTCTTTTTCTTTCCGTTTAACGATGTCTAGCATACCGGTAGCAGACAGCATAATAATTTTATCACTAATAAATCGCTTTGACCAGGTTTCGCTCCATTTAAATCCCGACTGTATACGTTTACTTAATCTTACAGGCTTTCAAATATATAGGAATAGAAATAGAAAGTTTAGCACTATCCAAATATACGAATTGAAGGTAGCAAGTTTTTCATAATTAGTGGTAACACAGGAATACGTATCATTGGAGCCGTCAGATTCTATGCTTTACCTATTGCCAGAAAAAAGTACTAGTATCAATCGGGTCGTCCCACATTTTTTTCATTTTACATTTTTAATGTACATAAAAATTGAAGCACAAAGACATTTTTTCCGATTTTTCCCGGTTCTTCTTTGCCGAGAAAAGAAGTGAAAGTATGGATTTTTCAATATCCGTTTCAAATGCCTGGATATTCCGCCACGGAGATGACGTAAAAGATTCTCATGCTGACGAAAGCGAGAAACACCAATAATAGCCAGTGCTCTAGAGGCATTGCAAGTAATATTTGTTTACATTTTTTTTGACCTGCGTCGAGTTGCCAATGTGGGCAAATGTTCGCGATACTCGTAAACTGGCATTGTGACATTGATACCTAGGTCAACATAAGGCGTATTTGTGAAAATAACTTAAATCATCCCTCAGTCAGTTTATTCTATAATGAACAGTTCAATATAATAAGCGCATTCACTGGCCTTTTGCTGAAACACGAAAGCACTTTAACCATCGAACCTGCTTTTGAACTAATGTTTTTATTATGAGGAATTAAATGACCGACGCTTGAAGTTTGATAATGTTTAGTTTGTACACTTTCGAATGATTAAATAAATAATCTGCCCTGGTCAGTTCACTCTCACCCTGCGACTAGTTTCGCCCTGTTGGGGCTCATCAGCCAGGGGTAGAGAGCAAACTGACCATGGCAGACCGTCACCTATAACCGCGGCGGGCGGACTGGTTGAAAGGAGGGTGAGAGTGAACTGACCAGGGCAGATTATTTATTTAATCAATGCTATACCGGTAAAGTATCGCTGACAACATCGCACGTTCTGCATGTGTCACATGTGCAACGAATAACCCTAACAACGTAACAACTCTAGCCATGCGTTTTTGTTTACATTATTTAGTCAAACTTTCGAGTTTCGTATTTGTCAGATTAAGTGGTGGAGCGTTGAGCAAGATGTCGAAGTATTTGGGTAATCTGTTGTTTTTTTAATGTAAGAATGGCTTACGTTAAGAAACGTTTTGTTCCGTGTTGTAATAATGCTAGTGCATGTTATTCCTATGTTTACATTATAATATTGACGTTGACGGTTATACCTTCGCCCCCCTCTCTCTCTCCAATTGCATTATTTGTATTTCTCTGGCTATTTATAAAACTGACAACAGTGAGCACCTTGTTACCTGTAACAGTCCGCATGATAGAAATTAGGAACCTTTTGCGTAGTTGTTGGCGGCTTTAAGAAAATGTTTGAAACAGGGTATTTTTCTACCGCCGGCGCTGTTTATTACGAGTTGAATTAATCTGAAAGCAAAATAAATGCGTGGCACTAGTATTCATGATGTAAGCAATAAAAGGCATAGGTTAAACTATCAAATTTTAATGTGCGGGACGACCCTATTCTACGCTGCTCCACATTTCACTTCAACAGTAGCAGAAAAACGTTAAGATGTATAATCCATAACTAGTTAACAGATTCGATTTTAGCATCTAGGTACGAGATAGATTTAAATGAGTTGTAAAGCGCACGCCACAATTAAAGATAAATCTGCTCAACAATAAACACTAAAAAATGGTGTATAATTTGACCATGTCTCAATTTTGCCGGATTAAAGGAAACGCAGAAAGTATATTGTGTTAGCGTTTAATAATAGCACCTAATTGGAACAAGCTGCTATAGAAACTGCTATCAATGGAATCACAGGTTGTATTTCACACAAGGTTCCATTCAATTCAAAATTTATTACGCCTATTCGATTGTAGACGTCTCATACAAAACTAACTATTAATCAACCGTCAAATCGATTTCAGGCGCGCGGGCTCCGCTTATGTAGGTTAGATTTTATGTTGAACCGTTCGACCACTCCTCGCGCAAAGACGTAACAATGTAATTTTAACAAAGTAGAAGGCGGGCTGCGTTTCTTGAATCAAAAGCTTTTAGCAGCGATGATCAAATAATAGGGTAAATAAGAGCGTAAGGTTGATGTTCTGCTACCTTCTGAACACGTAAATGGAATAAAGGGTACTTTTGATATTCTACGAGTTCATCTCTTACGATTAAGCCCTTACGAATACAAAATTGTAAGGTCCTGGAAATTCTATGTAGACAGTTATGTTCTCTCACTTGGCATTATTTTGCTAACAGAATTCTTTTTCAATTTACTGCCACTAAACCATTTCCTTTGATCTTTAGGAGAAAATGACATGGTATTAATTTAAACAAACATACTTAGTAATATACTACTAATAACTACGAAAAAAACGTACGTGGCGTAATAAATATCAAAATAAAGCAAAGCGAATTAATAAATAAGAAATATGAGGCTAAAATTTAACAGAAAAAAGGTGAAGCAAGTAACTTAATAAGTGAATCCAAGGTGAAAATTGGGGAAAGGTTGGTAATCAAATGGACTACAACAGTCAACATAACCAGAACACAAACCTGAGCTGAGCTGAGCTGACTTGACCTGACCTGACCTGGTTTGATGCAGCGTTTGTGCTCTGTAAGAAGGCTTTAATGGAACTGTCTCCTTCAGCTAGGCCGTTCATAATAGCAGGTCGGCATGTAACGCTCTCTCTCGACGCCTACGTCACGAAGTTGGTCCGCTCCGCACAATACTCCCCTATACTCTTTTAGTAGCCATGTGCACTTATTACGAGAGAAACGTAGGAAACTGTTAAAGACCACTCATTGAGGACTATTCTATACTTAAAGGTATTTAATAATACACATCAAAGCTTGCCATCCTTTTGCTTTATCAAGTTATCAAGTGTTTAATATTTTTTCTTAAAGTATACAACATCGAGCAACTACTAGCTTTATAAACCAATATAAGTCATGTGAATAACTAATAGGTATCTAAAATGTACATGCCAAAATGCCTCGTTCGCAGAGTGTTAAAATTCCTTGATTTTATAATTTCTTTAGTAGCATTGATATAATTTAAAATAAGAAGCACGTATTTAGTTTTGGTCATTATGTTGTCCCGAATCTCGATAGTGAATTTATTTCAGTTACTTGAAACTCGTCTGCTGAAGAAGTAAAAAAATTCTTAGGGTGTAAGAAGCATTGTGGTAAAAACATCAGCATTTATGTATTTTTGTTTCATTTTTAGCGCATTTTCCAAAGGCGCTACTGTCTGCACTTTATCCGTCTGGATGTCTGTCTGGCTTAACGGATCCGGCTTGTTGGATTATCTTGGCCTATCGATGATTAGCATGTATTTATTTTGCTCTCTATAAGAAATGAAATGAAATAATCTCTACGATACAAGTAAAATGTGCTAGATTTTCTCCGAAAGTTACATTTTTGTGTTCTGCATTATATTATCGTTTTCTTAAAAGTTTTGGTTATGTTGTCTATTTATATGCAGGGTAAACAAGATAATTCAGAACAGAATATTTTTGTGAGGGATGGTGATGAGAAGACTCATGTAGGTAGCAATCTGTGTGAGTCACTACGAAAGACAGAGTGGGCCAAACGACCTAACAAAGACATTAAGAGATGGGAGGGAAATGTTGCTTTCGATTTCCATTATGCATTTTATATCAGAATGTTGGGAACCAAGGTGATTTGATATGATGATTCCAACGCTACTACGCGTTGACAAAATTGACAATGAAGAGTTAAGTACGTGGAAGTGAGGCATTTTTGTGGTATATCTGCGAAAATATCGCACTCTATTGTCCATGGATAATATTTTATGAATGATTGTTAGAAATTTTGGGATTAGAGCTTTTGTAAATTAGTAATATATAAATAAAGAATGTCCCCTGGGCTGAGAGTAGCTTGTGACAGAATATTTACAAAGTGCTTGGAACTGAGAATATGCGAAGATGTTTTCCCCGTGTCAGTTGAGCAAGTCAATAGTACTGACAATGAGGCTAAGTTTAATATCTATATTGAAGAATTCTACTGCTGAGCGTTGTAGCCAAAATGTACGAAAGGCTGCTAAAGAACAGGCTTAGAAAAAAATAAGATCAATTGTACCCCAAAGAAGATTTGGAGATAAACACAATGTGCAAAATCATATATTTACACTAAAACAAATAACAAGAAAAGTAAGAGCACGCCTTCTTCTGCTTCGTTGGTTTAGAAAATGCATTCTTCCGTGTAATAAATGCAAATCTGAGACTTAGTGTAAAGTAAATATATAAATTTTAAGAACCTGTTAACTAGAAATAACCAGTAGGGAGACTTTATCGCACAAGAAGGACTAAATTTGTCTAATGTTGTAAGGAATAAAATAGTAAGCGAACAGAAAACAAAATTGAAGAATAAAAACGTGTAGGTGTATATTAATTTGCAGAGTTAACTTTGTAATTTTTGCAAACTGCGATGATGATATGAAGAATTTTTCTTTCGGTGAAGGTTACGTGGATATTGAACATTACATTATATATAATATATATCGCAAAGGAAGAGGATTAGCGCGAGAAACATAAGATGGAGATGTGCAGAAATAACCTTTAAGTATAAATATGGAAAGAACCACAAATGGTGACGAAGGACATAAGAAAGCAGTAGAGCAGAAAGGGTTTCGATCATATACCGTGTCTTACGAAATCTAAGCCATCCTAAGTAACAAGAAATCAAATGTTTGTAAATATTATCTCTATGCTTTTTCTACGAATTATAGTATTTCATAAAATATGAAACAAATTTTAAATTATGTTTAAGAAACTATTCTTTTTGAACACATTGACTAATAAAGCCCGATAAGCCTAAGTGGCTTAAAAATGATATCAGATGTAAAAGGAAGCCATTCTTCAACGATCTCATCACCATTTTATTTGAACCTTCTAACTCAACGCGTTCTAAAGTTAACATGGGAGTAGGTGGAAACACTTTATAGACATACACTGTATATGAAATGTATATGCTTATATTTTGGCATGCCTTGACGTTAGTCTAAAAAMAAAGCTTTATTAACGCTCCCAGGAGAGCATTTTTCGTTTATAGCTAAGTTTCCAGATACAGAACAAGCGATACCCATTATTGAACTGTTAAATCAGCGCGTTTGTTCAAAAATAAAATTGTAGATGTTGAGTGCATAACGGGCTATTTTCCGCACAAACGGAGCAGTGTACGCTAATAACTTCAAAATAGGCAGTTGATGTTGGCAATTACGCCAATGTAAATTTTGTGTAGCGTGTAAATGTTGACCTCATTAATTATCTTTACCGAGATTACAAGTCCAAATAGCAGCGGGTGGGCGGCCGTAAAGCACACTAAACAGTGGACCTAGGCTTTTACGTAATTTATGTGAAAGGCAAATGAAGATTTTAGAGTGGGATAGAAATAAATTATTACAAGCGTAAAAGTCCTTTTAGTGGGTCTCACAGCAAACATTTGTGAGGTGTAATATAACGTAGGTTCGTGTTATACATTCATTCTGTTAGAAGATAATAGTAAACTATACAAGCAAGTGAAAAATAAAATTAGTATATGTAATCTATGAATTAAGTACTAACTATTAATATGAACTACACAGACAGCTTCAAAACTGGTTGGTCAATATCTTTTCCAAGAAATATCTGATGATTGATATCCTATTGTGGTGTCCTCAGAGGTACAACAATACTTTTCTTAGCTGTTTTTCTTCTACTAATAATCAAACTGTGAATTTGATCTAGTGTTTAAGGAAAGCTTCCAAGTGTCCTTCAGCCACAGAAAACTTTTCCATCCTCCATGCCTTTTTTGACGTCAGAAATTTTAGTTTAGTTTGGCCTATGTTTTTATAATATATCACGTGTATTTTTTAATATTTGGAAGATGAGAAAATGGTACAAATCTCTTGGGAATACTTACAAAGGTTTTTTTTCCTACAGGTTGTGTTGTATATAACTAGCGTTCATTTAAAAAGGCATCAACTCGCTTATGACATAATATTTTAACGTATTATGTCGCTTCACAAAAACATTAGTTCATTAAAACTGATATTCTATCGAAAGAACCCTTTTTTCAATATAAACAAATTCGCATTCTTGGACTGATCCGATTTGCGACAGTAGAATTGTTTCGTGAATTGCTCCACTTTAATTATGTAATAATAAATCGCATCCTTATTAGGCGTTGTCTTCATCCGCCAACTAAGCCACAATATAATGTTTTTTAATTGTTATATTATATACCTTAGAAAATGTTCATAACCTAACTTTTTTGTGTAACTGTAAGTCAGGAGTAAAAGGTCAACAATAGTAAACATGTGCTTTTTATTTGCTTTAATTTTCGGGCTGGTCGCAATAATCAGTTCTTCCCTAAGGCAGGTTTCGCTGCTTTATTATTTCCGCTATAAACATGGTTTTTCTGCAGCAATACCATCATGGGCGTACCGAAGGGTGGGCACGGGGGGGGGGGGGTAGCTGTCCCCCCCCTAGACCTGGGCCCCAACTCTGGGCCCTTCTCACCTTCCATACATTTAGCTGATTAATTAAGTATCTATTTACGAAATTGTTAATGAAGTAAAATTTATAGACAAGCATATTTCACAATTTTAATCCAGAACTCATATTTGACATATGCAAATGACATTCAATAAGTCGTTATTAAACGGTTTCCAAGCTTATTTTGGTCAGGAGTCAATACGATTTCTACTTTGTTCAGCTCTTCTAATATGTTTTCTTATTGGGATTGTTTAACTATGCATGATTCTGTTATGCGGAATACCCACGATCGGTCACAAATTTGTATTTGGCGGTAACTCCAATCTTCTTTTCCAAATTTCAAAACTAATGCAGAGAAACAAAAACTTTCAAAAATATCAGTTATTTCGAGCAAACATCTATCCGAACTAAGAGTTATAAAAGTATATTAAACATAAGTTTTAGGAATCCAGCAATAAGCAGGAATTCACGAATTAAAACCCGGTGTGCTCTTAAAATGCCAGTATACAAAAAATTAAACGTATCTGTTTATTTAAATGAGGCTTAATTTGGTTAAAATATTAAGTGCTGGGTTAATTTTTGGAAGCAGTGCACTGGCGACTTAAAAAAAGTATAGACAAATAAACCCAAAGGCTCAGTCTAAATAAAAGATGGTATACTCTGTACTGTGTTCATAACAAAGCATGTCTTGCATAATTTTATGCAACTATCTAAATCTGATTTTACACAGTACCTACTCATAATGTGTACAAAACGTCGTCGAACATTAAGATGTATATGCTGTCATTTTACTGATGTGTTGCGGTGTCTGGTTATTATCTAGCATTTATATAATCGACTCAAAAGCGCTATTTTCGATTTATGCCCTGGTCATTATTTTAGCCAAAGAGCAAAAAGAAGTACTCAAATTTGATGTATTTAAAATATCAGATCAATGCGATGTCCAAGTTTAATAGAGTATTATTGATGTGCTCATATTCAGTTTCAGATGACGATATTAGGAGCTTTAAGCACATAAACTATGCATATATGATTAAAGTTAACAACATAAATTACTTTTATGCCACATAAAGATTGCCGCAGAAGTAACAATCGAAGTATAACTTACATTGCCATAATAAGATTAATTGCTCATAAAGGAATATTTGTAATAATTTATACTGTGTTGAATTGCTAATCCCTGCAGATTTCAGGAAAGTAACTAAATTCCGTAAAAACGTTTTTGGCGATATTGAGCCATATTTTGCAAATCGGTGACAGCCAGCAAGATGTTATAACTTGTGTTTTTAAGTTTTACTGAGATTAACTAAACCACCAGCTTAAATCATTACAGTCTTAGGTACTATTTCACGACCAGGTTGTTTCCTCATTCTCAGTTTTGATAATTTTTTTATCTGCACTAGCTACCTATTCACTCCTTACTTAAATTTCTAAAACTTCTAATGCGAAAAGTTGAAACTAAAAAGCGCAGCGGTTAATTGACTAATATTTGACATGTGCGAATTCCAAATCATAAAACGTGGTTCTATTAGTAGATGCTTAAGGCAAAATTTATATTTCTTTAGTACTTCGTTTGACATTACTATACATTATGTGAATCAGGGAACTTTATTCTTCCAAATAAAATGTATCTACTCATCTTTTGTTAAACGTGATAGACATGCAACTGAATGCATTAAATATCGCCTAACTGATATCATCAATAATTAAATTAGGAATAAATGAGCTTCTGAAGATCAGTATATATAAAAGACATAAAAAACTTGGGTCTTCACAGAAGATGTTTTAAGTCAGCTTGCAGAAAACTAACGAAGATTGTTCATGAAATAAAACCTTCGTTAATTACTTAGGTACATAATCCGATAAAGGAACATTTTTATTTTATGTTGAATTATTCAGTAAGGGAAATTCCTGATCCCCCCCCCCCCTTAGACCAAAAGCTGGATACGCCCATGAGTACCATGTTTTTCTTTTGTTCTTGACAAAGACCGTTAATAAAAAAACATGTCAATATATGACAGGTAGACAACATCCCCTTTTACCATTAATGTTTGTTTAATCGTCGAATCTAGAGGGAAGTGGATTGAAATTTTTTAGGATTGAGATACAGTAATAAACGTTGTAAGTATCTTATAAACAGGATAGGGATTTTATGCAAATGCATATTCTAAAACAAAAGTATGTCTCGTCTGAGCTTTGTAAACTGCGCTTATCTAGGCAATTTGAGTTTAATTAAGCCAATTAATTTTTTCATGTTTGACATATTTCAAGACTTGTGCATAAAATTTTATCAAGAGCATCCATGAATCCGGTACTGAGCTGAATCCAAGTTATCATTGGGTTCGACGCCGACAGACGCCCAGTGATCAAAAGTATTTGTGGAAAACTTATAATAACAAGTCAAGTATCTTTCAAAGGATCAGTTCCAATATTAATTTACATCACTATTGTGGAGTGAAGTGATCCCGACACCAAAATACAACTACAAGGTGCTTCAGAAAATGTTCGTATAAACACTTTGAAGTGTCAGAAAATTTATTTTTCGTTCTACAAGGTTAAATTTCTAGAAATGAATTATCTTAAAGTCGAATTTGAAAAATAATTGAACTTTCTGATGACAATGGGAGTCATGTTCAAAATGGTGGCCTTTAGCATCAATGCATTTCTGAATACGAGTCATTACTGATTCCGTATATTGTAATAAGGTGCTCAATTCATACTTAATGGAAGGGTCAATAGACAAAAATGTATTCTAAAATAAATAAAATAATTTCAAAGCATTGTATTTTCATCACAGGCTCCAATTACAGCACCGGCACCGCGGTTACGTTTGACATTTCGTCAGATAATCCTTATAGGCAATAGTTTTCAACCCATGCATTGTGACTGCAAATTAAGCGTAAATTCTTATTTGGTAAAAAGTTAATCAAATCCAATTTAGTAGAAATAAATTTTGTTATTGCAAGCTGTATTTACAGTTATCAGTCGCAGGTCCTTTGAAACAGGATGTATTATCACTCCAGAATTTTCAATATGCAAGACACTAGTGAATATACTACTGGTCGATTTTCTTGACGATACGGTTTACTATTGCGTAAATGTTGTTGAATTATAGTTAAATATCGAGTTTTTTCCTTAAAATCTTGTAGTTTATCTTTATCTTCACCTATAGAAAACCTATTTTCTCATAACTTCCAGAAGGATGTCATAATAGCCTTTGTAATTACTAAGATCGACAAATTTTTGTGAATTGACCTTAAGCTTCGTATCTTTTTGACTCTGTTTGTAAGAATTTATTATAAAGCGGATTAGAAAAAAACGAAATGAGACTTTGTGGCAGTTTTCTTTTTCTTCTTACCTGGAGATAAAATGCTTTCTTTAATCTCTATCTTCAATTGCTTTCATTTATTTTATCTCGCGCTTGTACATATGTCAAATTGTTGGAAAGGAAATCTTTTTTGATACAAACAGAATACAGTGTCACAAGCTTACAAAATTCAGTATCACAGTCCGGCTCTGTTTGTCTATACAGAATGATCAAGTGAACAAAGGTGGCGCTCGATCCTCCATCTAGGTGTGTTAAAAATAAAGTAGAATTTCTGTAAAAAGCAACTTCAATTCAGGTTGAAGGAATAGACTGCTTTTCTGTGGAAATGTTACAGATAATAATTAAATGTGCCAGCCAGGGGCGCCGACTCCATGGGTACTCGGGTGCTCCAGCACCCACGAGAAGTAAATTGTGGGTGCGGAGCACCCACGACCAAATAGGCTTCAACACATGTACCATAAATTGAAACTAACTTATCACAGATATAAAAAAGAACTCTTTGTCAAATTTATCAAATTAGAGCGTCTACAGTGCTGTCAGATGATTCAAGCCCACCCAGCTTTGTTTTAGAATTTCTTGTGAAAGCAAGTACGTGGAAATGTTGCTCAGTTTTTTAATATCTGATTTTTTTATTTATTATATTGGAATTTTGATTTATGTGAACCATTTCAAGTATTAATCTCTTGTTTGTATTACTTTCTTTATCCTAAATTTTCACATTATCCCACTTAATATGATGTCAATGTGTTCAGTAAGTGAGCATCTATCCCTTTGTTTAGTTATATCACTTTTGTAGACGGCCAATCTATTAACCATCCATTGTGATACCTGTCCTATGTGTATTTGCCTTCACAATCCTTACATCCCAAACATATATTATAGAACATGTGCATGCATTTTAGTGTTGCGAGTAGGGTTGAGCCATGCTTCTTGTTCTCAATTGTAATTTTTATGTTTTCATTTTTTAAACGTTCTGAATAATTTTGTTGTCAATCCAGTAATGTTTGGTAGGGATACATACATTCTATGATCTACTGTTTGTAGGTTTTTGTCAACCATAGGATCATGATTTACCCTCTGCCCCACGTCTCTCTGCATACTACCGTTCGCTGTGTTTGCGTTACATGAAGTGTTGATAAGTCAGTAGTAGAATAGAGGATTTTATTTATCAACGCTCTCGGGCATGAATTGTGTATTAGTAAATATTCTAATTTTTTAAATTTTTTTCAATAAATTTTGAATATTTTATTTTAATAATTCTATGTTTCATCTGTTTTACAAAGTTTATTTTAACTTGTGTCGAATGATTTGAGACGTAGTTTATATACCTCCCCGATGAGGTTGGTTTCCGTTACCAATACAGTATTATTTTATAATTTTTTCGTATATCTTTGGTTTCAAAAAGGAGTACTCCACATTCTACCTCTCGTTCTGTAGTGAATTGAACACAGTTTCTTTCATAAAAAAGTTTGTCGATGACTAATGCTGGTACCAACAAAGGCACTAGGACAAATCTAGCATTTTTGTACTTATTTTTTTCCTCTTACGTATCTTTCTATTTATATCATACATATTTCTGTCATATTGCATGTGTACCTATTGAGCTCTATTGGACGGATTCATAGATACTATTTTCACGATTATGTTAGCATGAGCACCCACGAGGTTTTCTAAAAGCTGGCGCTCCTGGTGCCAGCAATAGAGTTAATATTAGGTAGTCTACGTGTCTCAGTTTTATTCTTGCCGAGAAGCGTTATTCTTTTGTTTTCTAAATTAATATTGTTTTAATAACTCAAACTCGCTCAATGTTGTACGGTCTTGAGGCCGTGTTTTGAATTTCCCGCAAAGTAAACTTTGCGGAGTTTGTCTTGCTGTTCGGATTGTTAGTGGGTGTAACCATCAGAAACCGCTTTAGAGCGTGCGATGCCAAGTTTTTAGTCGTTTTACAGTTTTTATCGAACGCTTTCCTCCTCTCTCGAGCCCTAAATTCGTAAAAAGTCGACGACTCGGTAGACCTCATCCATCATGTCTATTACAAAGTAATTTATAACATGACATCTACGCCACACGGTTATAAGCAAAACGAGATCTGAAACTGGCTGTACAACAAATAACCTGGGGAACGGTATGCCACGTCACTTTGCTATATAAGAAGGGGCGTGTGGCAACTTTTTACATTTCTGTCGCATAAAGAAAATTCCTTAATGCCAGAAAAATGTCATTCCAAAACTCGGGGCTTTGTTAAAATATTATCGAGGTGAATAATAAGTACAAAATATACTAGTGTCCTTTTAATGTGAAATATGTAAAATGCAAATTATAGAAATTAGGTTCTGTTCCACTTAGTTTTATGTAAGAGTAAAAGAAAGAGATCTTTCTGCATAAATACATCAGAGCATTAAAACAATTGAAATGCTAGTAACTTGACCAAAAAATAAATATATAAAGTTGGATCTATAATCACTAAATATACATAGTATTTAAAAACGTATCTACTATATGTACATTTTAAAGACAGTTTAAGCAGGATGAAGGGAGGATAGTTGGATCTGAAGCAGATATGGACCCGCGCCAGTAATTAACGACAACAATGGCAATTTACGCTGAATATATATTCACCAGCCATATGTGGTGCAGGGGCATTCAGCGGCGTACTAAAATGGGGCGCCGATTAGGAGACGAATAGAAAGCGTAAAATAAATGTTTATTTAAATTCAAAATAAAAGATAATCGTACAAAATATACACAATAATTCACGATAAACATTTTTTTACTTGCGATAAATCTTTTAAATGTAATATATTTTTGTGATTAATTAATAAAATTTACCGAACTACATAAAATATAAAGAAACGTTTTTGATATAGATACTGCCAAAACTGATCCTTATTTCTCGGAAGTGCTTTATTCATCCGAAACGTTTTTTTTATTAATTTATCAGAACCATAGTTATAGAACGCAACGCACGGTTTCTGATTAATAAAAGTTTGCTTGCGGATTATTTCCGCCAGGGGCGCTAATGATATATTATTAAATGGTTAGCTGGCAGTACCTCCAATTCGAAGCATAATAAACGTAAACGGGAACTGGTTTAGGTTGCTAGTACCAATCTATCCACCAAAGTTGACTTCTTTTCTGACAGTCTGAACAGTATAAAGATTTACAAGATTTACATAAAATTGTCGCAACGTTCTAAACGACCAGTATCAGCCAAGAAATCTTAAAACTAGGTTTATGTATACTGTATATACGGACTAATCTTATCTTAGATAACGCCTTTATCACTAATGCAGAAATAAATCAAATCCAGGAAGTCAAAACATACCGCTACAGCCTTGGGGTAAGCTTACAGATACAAATCGAAAAACTCTATTTCTGAAGAAAAAGCATGTCGAAGTATTTAAAAATCCTGAATAACATGGGAAATCCAATGTTTGCAAATTTTATCTCTAATAGTTCAAGATAATAAGGTCGTCCCGCACATTAAAATTTAATTGTTTTAACCTATGCCTTTTATTGCTTACATCATGAATGCTAGTACCACGCATCTATTTTGCTTTCAGAATAATTCAACTGGTAACAAACGGCGGTAGAAAAATTACCCTGTTTCAAACATTTTCTTAAATCCGCCAACAACTACGCAAAAGGTTCCTAAGTTCCGTCATGCGCACTGTTACAGCTCCCTAGGTAACCAGATGCTCACTGTTGTCAGTTTTATAAATAGCCAGAGAAATACAAATAATGCAATGGGAGTGGGAGAGCGAGAGAGAGAGAAAGAGAGAGAGGGGCGAAGGTATAACGTCAACATCAATATTATAATGTAAACAGGAATAACCTGTAACTGTTTATCAGCACTAGTATTCTAACAACACGGAACAAAACACTTATTAACGTAAGCCATTATTACATTAAAAAAACAACAGATTACCCAAATACTTCGACAACATTTTGCTCCATCACTTAATCTGACAAATACGAAACCTGAAGATTTTACCAAACTGTGTAAACAAAAACGCGTTTCTAGAGTCGTTAGGGTTATTCGTTGCACACATGACACATGCAGCACGTGCGAACGTGCGATGTAGTCAGCCCTACTTTACCATTTTCTTCCTAACGACGGCCAGATATCGTCCTGACAGTTTCAAAATTTATCATATCGTTGTCATACGAAAGTATACAAACTAAACATTATCAAGCTTCAAGCGGCGTTTAATTCCTCATAATAAAAACACTAGTTCAAAAGCAGGTTTGATGGTTAAAGTGCTTTCGTTTTTCAGCAAAATGCCAGTGAATGCGCTTATTATATTGAACTGTTCATTATAGAATAAACTGACTGAAGTTGACCTAGGTATCAGTGTTACAATGCCAGTTTACGAGTCAATTCCTCAGGTATCGCGAAAATTTGCCTACATTGGCAACGCGACGTAGTTCAAAAAATGTAAACAAATATTACTTGCAATGGCGCTAGAGCACTGGCTATTTATTATTGGTGTTTCTAGCTTTCGTCAGCATGAGAACCTTTTACGTTACCTCCATGGCGGAATATCGAGGCATTTGAAACGGATATTAAAAAATCCATACTTTCACATTTTTTTCTCGGCAAACAAGACCCGGAAAAATACCGCAAAAAATGTCTTTGTGCTTCAATTTTTATGTACATTTTAAAGTTAAAATAAAAAAAATGTGGGAGGACCCCATTATATGACCAGGGAGTGATTCACTGTAAGTGGGAAATGATCGGACTGTGACCTGTTCTGTGAGCCTGTTATCTGAAGCATAGGTTAACGGTTTGTGATTTGACAAAAATACCATATTCCTTAGTACGTATACTACGACGAATTCTCATGTGCGCTGTAGCTCCTTTGGTTAATATTGAGTTTCTTATAGAACAAACCTACAGGTTTTTCAGAAGCATTGGTTGTTTTAACTGAAATTTCGATTTCAGATGGATGGTCTGCTTCCGCATCTTTTAAATGTTTCTTTGGCTTCTTCTGACCATTTCTTATGTTGTTGTTAATCATCTCGTTAAATGGAACTAATCATGCCACATCTTTAATAAAATTGACGGTAGACGTTAAACACACCCAGAAATCGTAGCAGTTCAACAAATGTAGGTTGTGTCATGCTGCTGACAGCTTCTACCTTGAAAGTCAGTATGTATGCGACCTGGGGTGAAATTTGATACCCTGTATACGGTATCTGAGATACCAAAAACGTTCTTGGGTTAGCGGCCCGTTCATGTTCTGTAAATCACGTAAGAAGTGTGCTCAGACGTTTGTGCTGTACCTCATGAGTTGTGATTATAAAGATGTCGTCCATATTATACCAGTAAGTCAAGATTAATCGAACCGGCTCTGTATTCATAAAGCCAAATTTAACATGCCCACAAAGACATATTTTAGTTTAATTAAAAAATGACTTCATCAGTATAAATTATTACAGGCTTGTCCGTTTGAAAACCATAATAAGAAGCCTATGGGACAATAAAATATTACATGAAAGATACATATATTCTATGGTTTAAATGCAGATGCTCTGTATTGAAGTGCTTCTATTAATAAACTATTAATAGCTAAATGTAACGAGTAATTTTGCAATCGACATAAGTAATTTGCAATGTTAATAGTTTCAAGATCCAGTTCTAACCAAACTTAGAGAACGATACACATTGCATTAAATATCGCTGGAATCTAAAAGTCAATATTCGCCCCATGCACACAACATCAATAAACTAAATATGTCCCATCGATGCAGCGACCGCACTTGATGGATTTCAAAGCTCACACTAAACTGCACGATGCGCCCCGAGCATTCCGTCTGATTTTATAGCGTGCCGTGGATCGACAAAAGGCGAAACAAATGACTGTGCGCTGGTAACCGACTGCACCTCAGAAAATCCATCCACGTTTTCGATTTCAATTCGCGTCATTACTGGAAGTCGTAAAACACGAATCTATTTCGCCTCACCCGAAGGCGAGAAAATAGATATGAGTTTAATGAAAGCCATTGCGCTTGGGAACGAAATGTAGATTTCGCCGGGATTCGTTACCAGCTCGGTTGTTGCAAAATCCATTTGACTAATTGATTCGGAACGGCGAAAATAAACGGCACTACCAACATAAATAGGTTAAGGGCTGATTCTTCATTTCCGCACTACTTATCCTCTAAAGTATGATGCCACGAACACGAACTTTCGTTTTAATACATTCCGTAATTTCATCCAGTTTTTGAGTATTTAACTGGTAGACAAGGTAAGCTAAGGTTATCACTTCATGGCTGGACCGATATGCCTCTTATTTTATAGCGTTCGTAATACTTGTAATCCGAATTACGTTTTTATGGAAAGAAAAATTGAAAAAATTGCCTGAAAAATGAAAAATTTAGGAAAAACAAATAAAGTGCTTTTCTTATGTTTGTAATAGTCCTGGGAAAGTTTTCGGCAAAAGATGATTTACGAAAAGTCGAAAAAATCTAAATTTTGTATGACTCTCGATCATAATAGAAGTTAGGAACGACATATTTGATTTATTCTTTGTTGTGTTAATTATGCTCCATGAAACGTTTTTAGCAAAAGAAAATTAGTTAAGTTAAAATTTCAGAAGGAAATAAGAAAATTTTGCGAGCCATAAAATTCAGACTCGAATGTTTTTGGTTAACTGAAAATTTTGCAAACATGTATTCCAATCCTAGTAAAATTAAATTTGGTCTAACTTTTGTGGTGATTCGCGATCGTGTAGTACATTAAATGTTTCTATTTCATTTCGATTCCAACAGATGGCGCTACATGCGCAAATGTCATTTAACATCTAACGCTCCTATGTGATTTTAATTGGTTGTATGAGAATGACTAGACCGACTTGTCTCATTTTTTATAATGTTTGTAATAAACCGAATAAAGCTTTTATGGAAGAAAAATTGAAAATGTGCCCGGGAAATTTGAAAATTATTTTTTAATTATTGTCATGTGAAAGTTTTCCGCAAAAGAATTTGATGTACACTTTCTATTAATAACTGACCATAGGAACAACATATTTGGTTGAATCCTTTTTGTTTTGTTCGTTACGCTCCCTGGAAAGTTTTTTAACCAAAGGAAATTCGTGAAAATTCCAAAACAAATGAAGAAAATTTCGGAAACCTCAAAATTGGATAACTCATTCGAATGCTTTCGGTAAGATGAAAAGTTTGGAAAAAAAACCGCATTCCATATGCTAATAAAACTACATTTGTTTTTATTTTTGTGTTGCTTCACGATCGTGTACGACAAACTAACGTCACTACTTCATTTCGATTCCAATAGATGGTGCTACGTGCGCAAATTTCGTTTAACAGATCCATCCTTTTACACGGTCTTTCATTTGCTATATGGTAAAGCATGTATTTGATTCTGACAATATATTCCGCAATTTTATCCTGTTTTCAATGGTAAAGTTGATTTCGAATTGTGAATAAAGCTACATTTCATAAAGCTAATAAATTTTAATCGATTTTACAAAAAAAAACACTGTTTCATTATCAAACAAACGGAATGCAGAAAAATTGCTTCATTTGTCAATTTTTAGTTGAATTGTAATTCTATTGTAAATTCATCGCAATCGTTTGGTGGAGTGAATTAAATTCTTCGTATGATTAGTTGTCAATTTTCAGTTTACATGCAAATCTAAATAAAATACATTGAGGTTCAGTGTGATTTCAAATGTAATAGAAGAAAATAAATTATTTGGTTGACATGAAATTCTGACTTAATTCAATTAAATTTGAAACAAAACCGTATGATTCCACTTTCCAGTATTTCTAAATATACTTGTCCACAACCAAATACTATGGCAAATCACTGTCGTTAATAGAGATTTCCCACAGCTTTTCACAAAATTACAAAACGATTACATTGAAATTTTAACAAGATGTGTCAGGTGAGCTTGTTAAAGATAGGCTTGAGCAGTATTACCATAGTCTGCAAAAGCTTCCGGTAAAAGTTTTTTCTCCGCATTACTTCACTCCAGTCTAAGATATGGTGTTACGTAGTGCTGAAACGTTTATTGCAGTACGAAAGCTGTCTAAAATTAAGCCCTGTTTACCCTAAATAGAGCTAATATGAAATTAGGATAATGAGACATTTCAAAGCTAGATGTAATTAAGAAATATTTAAAGTTAAGTCACAAAAAAGCTATAAACTGGTAGTAGTAAGCTATAAAAAAATGATTTGTGGGATATTATTGCTTTTTCATGCATTAATCTTCAATTTCAAAAAATCAGAGATAATGTTTATACTTATACTATAAATAACAAAACGAAGCCGTGTAATTCTGTTGGTCTGCATACTTTCACTTTTCTCAACAAACTCTAAGTCTACAGACTCGTGGTTACAGGGCTGGATAATTTACATTGCCCCACTGATAATGAAGTAGTTTGGTTGGAGTGGGTGTGAGCATTGGGGGTTATAAGGGCGATAACTTGCACTAGAGGTTGTATTTGTCTGTATATGCTCACTTTTCTCTGCAACTCCAGACATACTCGTGGTTATAGAGCTGGTTAGCCTACATTTCGACATTGATAATGAAACAGTTTCGTTAGGGTGGGTGTGATCAGCGGGGAGTTATGGGGGTGCGAACTAGCACTAGAAAACTCCCAACATTCTGGAAAGCTCGTCACAGGAGTAAGTGCTATGTTTGACGTTTCAATAAGTAATAGAATATTCTGAAAGGAGGAAGATTAAATAGAAAACGAGAGATATCTCAAGCGTGACAATTTACAGAATGCGTCTCGCGGTGGGGAACACAAAAATCCATATTTCTGGAAGATGCATAAGCATTTCAGAAAAGACAGAAGACTAGAGCACCTCCAAGTAGCAAACTGGTACAAACTGTATGTAAGTCGAATATACTCATTCGCAACTGCACAATTATGAACAAATGCATGATCTAGTTGCGAAGAAATCTCATATTGAAAGAAACATCTCTATCCAACAACGTGCAGATTAAAATAACCTAACTCATGCTGTTCGTAACTGTAAAATCACCGTTACTACTGCTAATTGTTGCGTAATAACAGTACACAGCAAGTTCAGGTGCGCTCATTTATTCTTTGATTGAACCGTTTGCACTTTTAGACGAGATATATTTTCGCAGCGATTTATTAACAGCTGGTTTGTTGGCTATGTCGGCTCTAATTAATTTGTTTTGCGACTCGGATTTACATCATTAATTAGACTGGTTCGTTTGGCGAAGACACGAGCTTGCAAGGGCCGTGCCATCTATGTCACGCTTTTTGCCAGACCGCAAACCGAATTATGCTGCACCGCCATCGACAGAGGCCGTCTAGTTTTGTATAATTCGGCGTTAACAAGCGTGGTGTTATTTATACTGCGGAAGGCGAAGGGTTGGTGATTATGCAAATTGGTCGTTAAAATTTTTCCAGGTTTTGTTTTTGTGGGCAGCCAGAATTTTACGCGGATGTGACCTCTGGGAGGCAGTGGAGAAAATTGCCTAAACATTTTTTTTTACTCTGCTTTGAGAGTAATACAATCGAATCAAGGATTTTGTGGTTTGCAATCTAGTATTACAATCAGGGAATCTTCTGGGGCATATACAGGGTTTCTATAAATGATTCATGCATCCAGGGCGCTTATGGAAACTATGTATCAATTTGCCGCCTCTCAGGAAAGTGAACACAACTATTGCTTTGACGTATACTTGTCATCCGTCGATCTTTGATTTATCTGATATATTTTAATATGAGAAAACGCCCGGGAGTGTGTATTTTCAACATATTCTGTAGTGGGATAATCAACTTTAAGGTTGCATAAAGCCTACATTTCAGAGTTGCGGGATAACACGGTTTCGTATAACTTTTGGGGTATGTATCGTATTTGTGCGAGGTTGTGGCTACAGTAAGGCTGATAAATAATTGTACTATGATGGACTAAAAGATGTTTTAACCCTGCCGCAATGGTAAAATTCACAAACTAAGTGGTAGTAACGTTAGCTGCATTACACAAAGCTTCCACAGTTCGAGGGTGTAGTCTATAGAGGTTACCACAAGCCTTATACCAATAATTATTGTATTTTCTTACCTTTGACAGAAAAATAAAACTGTAAATTGTTGGAAAATCTTTATAAAGCTATCAATTTCGTTTTGATCTGCAACCTTCAGTACTATCATCGTGCTTATTGTAGCTTGGCAACAGTTACAAAAAGGTGGCACAAAGAATTCGGAAATCAGCGCCGCCTGCGTGGCATGAATCATTTATAGAAGACATGTTTAATCATATTTACAGAAAAATTAGCTCCTCATAATATAATAAAGACGATTTAGCATTTGCCTTGATAAAATAGTTCCGATATTCGATGGTTTTATTTTTTTTCTAGTGCTATGTCCGATTCAAATGTAGGCAGCCTCTCGCATAYTTTTGTGTTGCGTTCTTTTTCAGATTTTTTTCACAGATTTACGGGACCTACAGTATTATTTGRGAGGCTGTACTAGGCAAATGGTTTGCCATTGCTTTCCACGAGACAGCGGTCGTACTTTCCATTGTTGTCGGCACCGGGGATTGAACTCGGGACCTTCGGTATGATAGGCAAGCATGCTATACACTACATCACGACCGCTGTTTCGATATTGTTTGGGGTTGTGCAATTTCAACCGTCGGTCACCTCCATCAACGTGTATCCTTGCAATTTACCTGTAACAACAGAGATAATTATTTACAAAAAGGCCAAATTAACACAATCTATTGGGTGTTGTTTTCATGCCGGTCATGAATTGTTTGTTCAGTGTGCGTTCAGTATTTATGCGCAAAAATATCAAAAAAGCGGCAACATGAAGAAAATTCATTTGACGTCTTGCTAAATTTAGTGGAGAATCATACGAGCGCAGCAGGACTGGTATTTGGAGAATTATCAAGAGAAATAAATGACACTTATATAACATACAACTTGCAGTTCTGAATGCAATTAGAAATCCGCGCTTTTTCAACTTTTCATTTCAATTTCCATGCCATAGATATGGTTGTTGTTAGCACAGTAGGTGAAATAATACATTCGTAAGGAAGTAACATCTTAATACACTCCCTGTTCTTTTTAACAACTTCGTAATATATTCATTCTTTGTTCCTCGTGCATTACAATAACACAAATCCCATCACACAAGCTATTTGGGTTCTCTGTTAGTCATTATCGTTAAGAGTCATGGGATAAACAAAACCACAACACAGAAACGAGCTTCAGACTTCAGTCTGGGATGGAATTGTAGATTATCTTTTCGGTCTCTATTTTCTCAATGAGCATGCCGGTGCTTTTTATCGAACTCGTTTCCGGAACTACTCGAAGATGACCCKCTTAATATTTAACAAAGAATGTGACTGCAGCATGATGGAGCTCCATCCATTACTCCCGACAAGTGCGAATTTGTTAAACACAGATGGATTTATAATGGTAGCCCAACTAGCAAAATTATTTTATAATTTCCAAACCTTAAGGCATATTTGCTTTATTGTTGCTTTGTATTCGACTTCAGTACACTAAATTGTCATATACTTTATTATTAGGAACGTTTTCACAGCAAAATTATAAAATAGTGTTAAACACCGTTTCATACTCATTGTATAAAGGTTTACAAAACTTCTTACAGAACATTTTCCCAGTGAAGACAAATTATTTTATAAAGGGTTTAAATATGTGTTATTCAGCATTGAATCGTCATCTTGTGAACACCTATAAAACTATTATATTAAGTCTTAATTTGACACATGTAAAAAAACAATTTGTTATATAGCAATTTCTTCTGTGATAATCGTGTTTTATAAGGAAGAAGCTATATTATTATCATGGTTATAAACACATATATGGGCGCCATTGCGTAAAGCCCACTAAAAATTATTTTTTTTTACAAAAAAGTAACGTACAAAAGTTATGTTTCTAAGAAAAATGATTATAAAATGCGTTTTATAAACAATGCAGATAGGTTTAAGATGCCACATGAATAAATAGATTTTTTGTATTTTGTAAATATTTCTTTTAAATTGATAAAATACTTGTTATTTTTGAAGCGCTTAAAAATTTTGAACATATACGTGCATATTTCACAGAAATTTTTGTTTTGTAGTAGTTTCATGTTACTAAATTCAATACTACGCATATTTTATGTCATCTGGTACGGTATATATCTCGGTCTGAGGACATGTTTTATTTTACAGAAGAGGAATATGGGTTGCAACTTTACCCAATCTTTAAGAAATAAATCATTCTCCGCCAAATCACTTAAAACACCGAAAGATTCCTTTGCAGATGCTGAATGCAACAGAATTGTCTCATAATAGATAATACCGTAACATTTATAAAACTGTTTTATAATGAATTGCTATAAAACCCTTTTATAACTGATATAGTAATTTTTATACCAGCTCTGTAACTGTGTACAAAACTGTTCTATAACACATACTAAAACCATTATGGGATACTGTGTATAACTAAAATGTTTTATAAAGATGCGCCTTTATGCTACTTTAAGCATTCTATAAGCGTTGTGACAATGTTTACAAGAGTGCCACTGATTTATAAAAATTGTTTTATAAACGTTTGCCTGACTGTTATAGAGCTGTAAGTTGCTATTTGGGAGACTAATAACTTACCACCCAGTTTCGGAGATTTAAGAAAATTACAATTTTTGTGGGATACACAAACATTTTGTATACAAAACACCAGCTCCTACATTCAATGATATGAAACAAAGGATCGGGGCAGCACTCGAAAAAATAAGCTTTGTGCATCTAATAAACGCTAATACCTTTTTGCACAACAGGCTGAAGGCTTGTGTTTTATAAAATCGTAGAGGTTTTGAATATTAATTAACATTAAAATTAATAATTACATTGCTTAGTTTTAGTTATTGCTTTTTTACATGTTATTGTTTCTCTATAAATATTCTTTAATTCCTGGGCCACTCTTGGGTATGGGTATGTATTTTAATTACATTTGATGTAGATTTATTAATAAATAATTGATTTTATAGTTAGTTACATTTTTTCTACATCAAATCATGTCTATTTTTTATATTAAAACACGATATAGAAAAAGTATATAATAAAAAACAAAAAATAATAACAGCCCTGAAAATAACAACGGTAGAAAAATAAGAATGAAATTATTAAAATTGCTAATACAGTAAAAACATTTAGGGATGATCATGTATATGTATTAATAAAATCAAAAGACACGTTTGCAGATGTACAAATCTATACGTTATCCATGATATAACTTTGCGAAGATCAAAAACTAAGGTGCAAAAATTATGAGTATATATGATAATTTATTTAGAATTTTTCGTGCCCTAACGAGTCCAGAAACCGTACTTCCCGAGCCATTCGTCTATACTACTATAGGCAACATGTATACTTAACAAAATTCGAAAATGCAATAATGTGTAGTGTTCTATTTAAAATAAAAGAGTTGCGTAAATAAAAATATTTTTAGGTTGTAGTAGTTGTATGTACAAAGGTGTAAACTCGTAGTTTAGTAACCCGAATTTTTAGAGTAAACGGACATGAGATATTTCTCTCCTTCCCCTTTCAAAATTAAATTCTTTCTTTCTTTGTGCAAGTAAATAAGTTGGTGGCGTCGTTGCTGGAACTTGAAATGGACGAAAAATTGTGTAGGTGGATGCATCAACTTCATGATAACGCGCAATGAGAAAAATTTCAGCCTAATTCGTATACGAAGAACTTTTGTATGTTGCGCTCATAAGCGGAAAAGGTCTTTTCTCCACGAACTGATTAAGTATACTCAGGTTCTCGCTCCTGGCAGCCGCTTAAAATTCAATGCGATTTTCATACATAAGTAACTTTTTTCTCGGGCGTCCATTTCCCGAAAACGGCGGAAATATGCAAAATTCCCTAGATATACGGGTGAAAATATCGCCTCCGAAAGGGAATAAAACTTTCCCAACTTCTGTAATAATTATATTCAATACCTTAAAGTCAAGAGCGAGGCCTTTTCTTCCTTCGGTTTACACTCGCATAATTGTGTTGTTCCACACAATAGCTGTCTGAAGTTGTTCTGGAAAGCACATAACCTCTAAAAATGGTCCTTGGGGAGAGAGCAGCCATTTATTTTGATTGCGGCGTTTCCTTATAATGGTATTAAATGGGGGTTTTAGGTTTATTTATGGCTCGGCTTCCGTATTCCTAATGATGATTGATTCAACCTTGCACTCAACTGCATTTTTAATAATTGCGCAGCTTCGTATGTAGGAATGTATATACGTCTACCTGGTAGCTGGCACACTTAACCCCTAAAAAGCAAGATCTTTGTACATACTAGTTAGTGAGTTTTATTCTTCTCCAAGCTTTTGCAGTACATATTATCATCATAATGAATGATAACTGCTGATCTCCCGATTTTAATGAAATCACTTAGGATGCTAATTATTAAGAATAGCATGTAGCTAGGCATCTTATTTTTTCTAGAAGAAAGTGATATAGTGCTCAATGTAGGATACTTTAAAGTACAAAGAGATTATTTATTTCGTAGCAGTAGTAGCTTATACAGTGCAGTCATGTTAAAGCTTTGAATATATATATCAACTCATACCTTCTCACAAGGCAACGAGGCAACGAAATATTTAAGTCTTCAGTATGAGGATCATTAGCGTAGTAATTCTTTGCCCAGACGTTTCTTAACCAAAATATGTGAAATTGTTTGAACAGTCATATACAAGTAAAGAACATTTGCAAACATCAAAATCATTTTCCATGTTGAACACTACCTAAACGAAGCATCCAACCACCATTGGGCGTCGTCAAAACCTTGGTTGAGGGAGCACAAGAAACTTGCATACTAAAACATTTATGAACGGACCCGGGTGCTACAAGCAAACAATCGTTCAGCAAAAGAGATACACCAGTTATTCAACAACGATCTAAGCCAGAGGAAACTACTGAGCAACCAACACTATCGGGAAGTGTGTAGCTGCCTTCCACAATGAASTCATTTCTGAAGACGCTTACAACAGCAATGGATAAAATGTCTGTGAAGATCGCTACAACCACGGACAACTAACCCGGAATTAATTGTGACTGCTAAAATATTGTCACAATACTTACGAAACCTTTTATTCAAATGTAATTGTGTCAGGTGTAGGCAATTGCAACAAAAATGCTTACGAACGTCAAAAAAGTGATTTTCATTTGGTTCATTAAGTATCCCATTTTGTTTTAATTTGTATAAGTACTAATAAGCATGCCCTTCGTTAAAGAGGTACCTAATGCTTTAAATCTGCAGATGTATAACATAATTATTTAAAAAATGTAAAAAAGTGAGTAGAAATTTACATGGTAATGCCATCTGTCAGCATTACACTGACACGATGACAAAGCCACCCAATTGCCATTATAGGACCTACTTCATAAAGGAAGTGACCTGTGTAGCCTTTAGGAAGTAGTCCCCATGACATCGTGTCACTGTAATGTTGCCATCTGAATTTCTGCTTACATCATACCAAGCCTTTGCTATACAGGCAAAACCAGTTCTGTGCCATGCTGTCTGCACTAGACATAACTGCGTTGGTGAGCTATAATGATAGCGAAATGGATCTATCTGCAGTTGGTTGCGGTGCAGATAGCATAGCGTAGGAATGCATTTTATTGTATTATATGTCGGTTCTTGTCCGCTTCCAAAAGTGCCGTGGGGGCCTGATGTCAAGTTGATTATGTAGGTGCATGGCAACTTGATAGGCACTGCCTTTTGGAAGTAGTTCCCATAATGGCAACTGGGTGGCTACGTCATCCTGTCAGTGTAATGCTGGCATGCATTTTAATGTAAAAATGAGTGTTAGAATAACTAATAGCAACCAGATGTTACACTTAGACATGTAACCGTTGCAATAAACGCATTGTAAAATAGTTTGGTTTCTTTTCCTATGTACTGTGTCGTTCTTTCGCGCATATAAAAAATAAGCAAAAGTGTATTCTAATTGGAACACAAAACAGTGATTTAGAAAGTAAGAACATTTTTAATTAACTGATGTCGCTGCTCTACCATCTTTTGATAATGCAACACGTGGTGGAGGAGCCGTTTCAATCATTAAAATAACTATTATATTAACCATATTATCCCACCTTTTTTTATTTAAAAATTAAGTAAATAGCATATTAGCATCACTGTAGCTAGTGGAGGTACAGCACATAATCCGACCATTTCAGAAGAAAATCAATTTAAAATTACTAACTTCATAGAACGTTAATCTAATGTTTATAAACAGAAAAATAGCAATGTTGTTCAAATTAATAAGAAAAAGTGTAAGCGTTAGGTAATAAGAAAATCCTTAAATAATTTTGCAATTATTTTCGCCTTCTTATTCCAATACTGTTAAGTTCTTAAAGAGTAATTATTACAGAAGAAGCTTTGTTGCTAATGGTTGGTATAGAGCTAAAAATATGAAATAATATACTTCTAGGTATACCTTCAGCTAAAGTTTAGTGTATTAGGGTCCAAATGATAAATTTTATGCCATGGTTTGGGTTCGTAAATAAGGAGTTTTAGATAACGATTTTTTGTATGGAATTTCTATTCCTTATTATTAAAGTAAACAAAAGTAGAGAAGGCTTAGTTGATTCTCGCGGAAGATAAATTAATTTATAAGTAATAAGGATTGGTACGGCAGGTATTCTGAAGTTAATAATATCGGAAACAGAATTAGCTTCTCCAGCAAGGGGTTCTTTATAGTGCTCCGAACAATTCTTCCCATACAATGATGTCTGGACGTAAGGTTAATAATTGACGACCACTGTGCAGCATTACCTAGCAGTCAATTTTGTTAACCTACGTTTTACTAGACTGAAGTGAAGGGTATTGATGGCACTGTTCCGCCTAGAGATTGAACATATACGTTTGTTGAATCGCTGTACAATAGGCCACTTACAAAATATTAACCATCAACCTTCAATTTCTAATAATGTAGCGTACTCCTAATGCAGGTACTGCTTGATACTGAACAAGATTATATTACCAATTAAACCTTGGTGTTTTTCGGTCAGACCGAGTCGGTTTTGTAAATAGCGCTTGTTTTTTACATCTGCAGGATAGCCGTTGTGTGATTTAATTTCAAATACTGGGTTGTTATACTGTTTACAAATCTCTATGGCTTATCGAAATTTACGTCTGGCGTAGAAAGGGACTTTTTCTATCATATATTTTATCAAATAATATATTCTAACCGATTTTATTTTGATGCTCAGCTTCCGCTGATTAACCGAACAGGCCTGATTTTATACAGCGTTTTATGTCCTTAAGACGCGTTTTAATGCCTGTCTGTTTCAGGAATGTCGTATATATCTCTAGATGATGGAGGGTTTATTGTGTCTTTCGGAAACGGAAGTATATATGATATTTTCGAAGGATGCTGGAAAATAGTATTAATTTTGCCAGTTCTATCTGTGACATCTTAACTAAAGACAGTAATGCAGTCGATAATTCGGGGTTTCGAGAGTTAGTTTGGATTTGGGACAAAGATGACAGATAAATGCTGTTTGTTTGTTGTAACTGTTGTTGGCCAGACTGATACGTAAGTGTTGCAGTTCACTTGAAGTTTGCCTTGTCCATAAATTGACAGGAGAATTCAAGATCGAATGATCGAAATACCAATTTGTGTAGATCAGTTTACGATAGATAAAGTTAACCAAACCACCACCTGGTAAACAAGTGACAAGGATATCAAAAAACGGAAAATGTTTCTTTAGCTTTCCATTGTGAATTTTATATCAGAATGTTTCGAAGGTGACTCAAGAAAGTTGCCAAGGTGTTAGAATCGTAAGGCCAAATAATGAAGGTGTCGTCGACATATGATCAAAGGCTTCCATGAATATTATTGGGGGATAAGTGCTACATTTTTCTTATAAATCTGCAAAAATGTCGGGCTTATTGTCCTGGGACAAAATTTGACGGATGATTGTCACGAATTTTGGAATTGTAACTTTTGTAAACAATGATGTATAATCGATGCTGACTAGATTGTCTTTCGGGTCGAGAGTGAGTTCTGGCAGAATGATTAAAAAAGTGCTTGAAACTGAGAACATGTATAGATGTTTTCACTTTGTATCCTAGAGAAAGTTCGCCAACAACTTGGCAAAGCTGTTGGTGGGCGAATAAATAGTGCTGACGATGGGCCTCAGTGGAAACTCTTTTTGGAAGACGGTATAGTCGAGGTGACTTTGATTCCTTGGGACTTTCTGTATACTTTAGCATTGGATTTCCATTCTGGGAGTAAGATCCTGAGAAATTGGAGTGTGTGATCTCTGATTTGTATTTGTGATTTCGGAGGGCAATTGACTCTTTTTTGGAAAACATGCATCAGGGCTTTCTCGAAACGGATGCGATATGGCGTAAATATCTCAAATTTCCTGGAACAATAGCAGAACTGGGACCCTCGGCGTGCAAGGTGTTCTCGGATTGAGGGGGGGTTGCAAAGAAAAGTTAACCATTATTTTTGGGTTGGGTATTTGGGAATGCTATTTATGTAGAATTAGAGACATTTTCAGATGCTCCTCTGACGATGAATTTCAAGGGTTCTTACATTATACTACTAGACTTCTACCAAATAGCTCGACTGGGTTAATCTTACAATAAGGTTTCTTCGTTATAATTAAAATAAGTCTGGCATTTTAACTGCATAATTGTGATTAATGGTGAGCAAGTATAATATACTACCCTGATGCTTTCACCCGAAAGCTAAAGTAATAACCTTGTTTAATGATTTTAGAAACGCAGTCTTATTATAGTGGAGAGCCAAAAATACTCAGACTCTCTCTATTGCTCTTTAATTTATGCTTCATCGTGGTGGTACACAGTAACAAATTAATGGGCAACCGAATGTAGCGAAAGCTTTTTTACACACAAGTCGACGAACAGTAAGAAATATGTATAAACCAAACGCAAATGTCGGAGGAGCCCACCATTCCAACACAGTGTAAGTATCATACAGGTATATATTTAATTACTTTATTTACTTATCGTAGATACAATAACGCCTTTTTGTGATATTTTCTATTAACAGATCTATTTGTTTATAAATTATTTGTTAAAACTTAGGTTATATTTATTCTAGTTTCTCCCAGATTTCATAAGTAATCTTCAGTACAACCTCGCACACCCTCAGCTCAAGGTTAGAAAATACCTTTAGTACTCGTGTAACAAATATATTACATTTAATTCAATGGGCCAAATAAAGGATTTCACTACTTCTCTGGAACATATTAGACAGGTACACAAAATTAGGTTGTCAAGTACCACAGACGCCGCACAACGAAGAATCCTGGCAAAACGGAAAAGACGTTGTAAACAGTGTGCGCGGCGCGTCCTCGATCGTAAATCAAGAGGGCGCAACCCCAGTTAGTGGGCAAACCTAATGAAACCGGATTTTTATTTGCCTCGGAAAATCCAATGTAAGTTTTTGTTCTTAGGAAGAGCGAAATATACGAAGACGCTAATGGCCGTGGCGGCGCAAGTGAGAACGCGTGGACTAAATTGAAACGACTTGATAGAGCAGAAAAAAGGTGGAAGCGATACGAAGAGGCGAGTAACTTTTTGTTGTTCCATATCCCTTTTGTATTATATATTTACTTAGCAGTCCAAACCTACAGTTAATGTCGGCATCCAAAGATCGAGATCTGGAGTTCAATTAAAATTACAGGCCAATAACCCTAATCAGCAGCTTCGCCAGATTGTTTACATTCAACCTAGCTAAATCGTTCTTGTTMCACTCTGTGCTTTCCTTGATATTGACGGAGCTTTTGACAGCACCTCATTAACTCAATTAAGATAACTGTAGAAAGGTACGGACTGGCATCTTGTTTGGCAACCTGGATCAACTCCATGCCTACAAACAGGGTTGTCAGGGCTTCCTAGGACATACCACGTCAGCAACGGTTATATATAAAGTCTTGTCGCCGCCCGACGTAATTACTCGATACAAATACAACCTGATCTGATATTGTAAGCCTGCATAATCAACAGCGATGACATCACCCCAAACATAAACTCCTACACCGGCCATAGAAAGCGTAATAGGTGTTAAGATGCAAGTACCAAGTTTTGGACCAGTCAACCCAAATTATGGTTTGTACAGGTAGAAGCCCTGTTTCAAAAGTACAATGTCAAGGAAGACAATTGTAAATTCGTGGGTACATTACACAGTGCCCTAGATCGCGGGTCATCCCTTCAGGTATCCGATCTAATTTTCGACCCACCCGCAAATAACAAACATTAGGCTTCAAACATACAGTTCATAGCAGCATTATCGGATTCTAAGGAAAAACAGCTGAGTAAATTACTCACAGAGGTCGAAATTTTAAACATTTTGGAGCTTCAAAGAATGCCATCTCCGGTACATATAGGTCTTATCTAACTTAAATGGCTCCCATAGCTGACAATCTCGTAGAGATAAACTAGGACAACTTCAGCAGTGTATCTACGATTACATTTTCTAGCCGCCCATCATCATCCCATACTAATGATAACGCTTTATCCGCCATTAATGAGAACTTCAATCACAGATTTTAGAGTTAAAAAAAATGGTTGAAGACCATACAAGTAGACAACCGACGAACCAGAAATCGTTACCCCACAAGCTCTAGGATAAACTCAAGAGGATGCTTCTCAGAAGGAAACTGAGTGTTATTTGTGTTATACAGGGTGTTCACGCTAACAGTCTACAATAGCTAACTTTTTTATTTGAAATTTTAGAGTAGTGGTTTAAATGGGAAAGTTTCTTGATTTTTCGAGAAGAATTTTATGAACGTCAACTGTCAGAGATATTGACTACAAATTTGTTATTTTAAATAGAACGACCCTATTTTTTCTAGCGCATTCGATTGGCAACATTGAATTAAACAAAAAAGTATTAAGATACCAATACCCTATCTTTATTTGTTTTTGAGATATTCCGGGTAGAATGATTTGTGTTCACGTCTACAATAGCTAACTTTTTTATTTGAAATTTTAGAGTAACCACTACTTTAAAATTTCAAATAAAAAAGTTAGCTATTGTAGACGTGAACACAAATGGGGGAGTTTCTTAATTTTTTGAGAAGAATTTTATGGTGTTTACAAGAAAACAATTGAACGTCATTCTACGATTTCAACTAAAAAGGTTAGCTATTGTAGACTGTTAGCGTGAACACAAATCATTCTACCCGGAATATCTTACAAACAAATGAAGCTAAGGTATTGGTATCTTAATATTTTTTTATTTAATTCAATGTGCCCAATCGAATGCGTTAGATAAAATAGGGTCGTTCTATTTAAAATATCAAACTTGTAGTCAATATCTCCGACAGTTGACGTTCAATTGTTTTTTGTAAACACCATAAAATTCTTCTCAAAAAATTAAGAAACTTTCCCATTTAAACCACTACTCTAAAATTCAAATAAAAAAAGTTAGCTATTGTAGACTGTTAGCGTGAACATCCTGTATATCTATAAACAACCAATAAAAGTCAAGGACAATATATTTCAAGCAACCATGCACTTACTTTACGCTGGAAAACTCCAACAATCATCGTAAGCCACGATTTTGATCTGAGTAGCCACCTTTTTATCACTGTCGACAGCTTTTTGATTGACACAGGCGCTGATGTTTCTCTAATACCTTGAAACCATAAGGGTAATCGAAAATAAGTTACTGAATTTAAACTATATGTGCCGGTTTCTCTTCTCTATTTTAAGCTAAAATCAACTTCGTATTTAAAATCTAAACCAATCACATACCCCAATTTAAGGCATTGTCATGGTTACAGGATTGATTTTAGCTAAAATCAACTTTCACCAAAAGAAGAAAAACCGGCCCTATGTTGTTAATGTAACCCCATCAAAACTTTTGGCGACAAATTGACGGGCCTAAGTCTTGGTCTCCCACGTTAACACGGACTTCTAGTAGACCTAAAACGGAACGCCTAATAGATTCCAGAACGAAAGGTTTCTCTTAATAAAGTAAATAACTGTGTTTAGGAACTCTACTTCACTTGCTGCTGAACTAGTTCGTTATTGAATTCAGGCACTATCTTTTGATTGTGGAAATTCGATTTTAGGCTTGCAGAGAAATCGTTTTGTCGGCAGCAACAATCAAGACGAAAGCCTTCCGATGACCAAATAAGCAGTCTCGCACGTACAGCTGCGAGTGTATGTACACTCTGAATACGGATGCCGCGCCAACAACAGATTCGAAACAAAATGAACTAATATCGCAAAGCTAATTTTTTTCCATTTAGGTCGTATAAATTGAAGCACTTTTTGACAAAAGTAACACACTATTAATTTTTTAATCTTCTATTGCACCTGGTTACACCAAAACCTAATCTAATAGTTTTGAATGTAATATCAGCTTTATTTTTTGGCGTTGCTGTCAACTGAACATAAGTCTCCATTACCCTCTCTTCAGTGAAGTAGGCGAACGATAAACGATAAAATATGTACATATATATTAGAGAACGAATAGGTTACATAGCAAAAATGAAATATTCTAGACATAAATAACCGGAAAAGTAAACATTTTAACTACCATTGGCATATAACAGTAAAGAGAAAACAAATTAATTGATTTTTAGATAGACTAGGTAACTTTACTAACGTTAAATATATACATGAGTTTAACGTGCATATTAATTATGCACGAATATGAACTAAGCCACAATACTGAGTTGGGAAATGTACCGCACGACCTGCTGGTCGTGTTTTAAAATTTGGTACTGGTTTGGTCTTCTTTTACGTCCGATCAGAGACACTATTTCGAGTAACCTTTTCCATCAGATCGGAGGCACTGTCTGGTATATCAGTCTGTTGATTTTGAGTTACCACTTCCTCGCTATCACTGGTGTCGTATGCAGTTCTGGCGGTTCCTGCAGGTGAGGGTTGTTGTGTATATTATCGATATCCGCTGGTTTCAGCTGTTATTTTAGTTAGTTAGTTAGTTATTTTATCATTTCAGCACTGTAGGGGCTGTCATGCGGACACACGCGGTTTCGGACAAGGTTTGAAATATCGAATAGATTGCATTATTTTTTTGTAGCTGTCCTTTCCGGATGGAAATCGATTAGGTCGCAAGGTAGTCGAAGTGTTGTTCCATAAACAAGTTCAGATGGTATTGCATTGATGTCTAATTTAATAGTATTATTATGCAAGCGTTCAACAAGTCCATTCCAAGCCGGGTTGTAAGAACTAGTGTGGTTCTCATGGAAACCAGGCAGTTCTGCCAGTTTGGAAAATAAATTTGACGAAACTGTTTTCGATGAGCTATAATGATAGCAAAATAGATCTATCTGCAGTTGGTTGCGGTGCAGACGGCACAACATATACATTTTACTGGATATCAATTGTTCGCAGAATGTTTTTACACAAGTTTCTGCAGTTATATCTATTATTGATAGACCTTCAGGCCAACGACCAACGACTGAAACGATGAACCATTGTTAACAGATATCGTTAACCTTCAGATGGCAGCAAGGAATATACTATGCAGATTTCATGTGTTTGTGGATTTAGAACGTTAGTAAAGGATGCATATTTTCGTCCAGTGAATTGCTTCGAATATATATTGTTGGAATGCTGACGACACATATAATCGGTAGGGTTTGGAGCCAGTTTCGTAGTAGAGCGATTTTTTAAAATTTGTATTTATATTTATCATTTATCAGTAGTTCCTATAATTGCGAATCCATGTCCTATGCATCAGCAAAGCTTTTGATATCAAATGAGCAAAATACTACACCAACTCTAGACATTGTGTCAGTTGGGATGTTATCTAAGTACTCATTCACAATGAACGTAATACGTAAGAAATACATAAGGAATACATAAGACATAAAGTTGGATGCATATAAATCAATGGCGGTGTTCACAATGGACTAACGTAACTCTAACTCTTGATCTTGCAGTTTAATTCCTACATTAATCTATTGTATTCCGTGTGATTTCTCTTCGATTCTGATTTGACGGTCTGACCCACTACCGCCTCCGTCGAATTGTGGGGATATGGGGATTTCTACACACTTCTTACGCAGTCTGCTTCTTATAAATAGAAGAGTTTAAATTGTAAAATTGTTGACATTTCGTTATTCATATTCAAGCGAAATCTGAGATTATGATCATAAAAACAAATGACATGTCTCAAATGCGCATGCGTATGATGAGCTTATGTTGTGTGTGTTGTGAACACTATTCATAAAAATAACGCTTATGTTCACTTTACGCTTATGTCTTTCTTACGTATTACGTTCATTGTGAATGAGCACTAACCCTTTAATATGCTGGATGTTTGTACGGGGCTTCTATAAATCATTTATGCAACGCGGGCGGCCTTGATTTCTGAATTCTTTGTGCCGCCTTTTTGTAACTGCTGCCAAGCTACAAAATGCTCGGCGATAGAATTGAAGGTTGCAGATCAATGTCACGCCACAGCCCCGAAATGTGAGCTTTCTGCAAACTTAAAGTTAATTATCCCACAAAACACTACAGAATATGTTAAGATGCACACTAACAGGCGCTTTCTCTTATTAAAATATATCAAATAATTCAAAAGTGACAAGTATACGTCATTTTTCCGAGAGGTAGCAAATTAATTTAATCGATAATTTCCATAAGCTACCTGGAAGCAAGAATCATTTATAGAAGCAATGTAGTTAGAAATTTCTAAAACAGGAAAAAACATTTGTGTATATTTTCTTGTCGACAAGCGTATAAAAAAGAAATTCTCTTTAAGTAGTATAATCAACAAAAACTAAATAAAGTAAACCACCCTGTAGTTTGGGATAATACCATCATTTTACAAGCAATAAGGCTCTTTATTAAGAACATAGTTTACTGATCGGGATTAAAATTCTTTTCAGCGCGATTGTCACGAATGATGGACAGTGATAGATTCAGAGTCACCACGTTCTTTCCATATGTACATTTATAAATATGAGATCCTTTTACAATCTACCTAAAATTATTTGTAATGTTTGTTGCTCCTGATATATTATAAGCACTCTACTTAATACCACAAGCTCCGCACATCAAAATGAAGKCTGATTCGACTAGGAATTTACTTACTTATCCAGTGTKATCAAAATTTAAGTCTTGGCCTTGTCGCAGTACTTCACCTATGGCGGTATCGGATGCGTCAACCGCAAAATTAATTTTCTCATCCGGTTTAGGCAAAGTCAACGCAGTTATATTAGCAAGGTCATTTTTACATTTATCAAATGATATTTTGGCTTCATTATTCCAACTACCCATAACATTATTTCTAGTAGCACTTTTTAATAATAGGTTTAGAGATGCTCCAGTCATAGCAGCATCTGTTAACCACCTTTGATAAGAATTGTTGCAATTTGTTAGTTGTTGGTGTAAGCGGAAATTCTTTGATTGCACATATTTTCTCGATACCATGTCGAGAAATTTTTATACCTAGAAATTTAATTTGTGTAACTCCAAATACATATTTCTTTGCGTTGATAATTATACTAAATATTCGAGGGTGAATGCTTTCAGCGTCCATAATATAATAAGATAATATTTTGTCGGATATATATATATATATATATATATATATATATATATATATATATATATATATATATAGATAGATAGATATAGATATCATCAAATCCCAGCTTAATAGCGATCCCTTAGGTGACACGATAGCCAGATTATCCGAACATTGTTTAAAATCTACTTATTTCTTATGGAACGATAATTTTTATGAACAAAAATCAGGTTGTGCAATGGGTTCACCTCTAAGTCCTGTAGTAGCCAATTTGTTTATGGAAAATTTTGAACATGTAGCGATAAACAGTTTTCATCTTAAACCAAAATGTTGGTATAGGTACGTAGATGACACTTTTGTTATTTGGCCCCATGGTATAGAAGAGCTGGGTAGGTTTCTAAATCATTTGAACAGTCAAAATCCTGACATAAAAGTTACTATGGAATTAGAAAGCAATGGTAGTTTACCTTTCTTGGATGTCAAAATTTACAGAACAAACACTGGAGAGTTAAGACACAAGGTTTACAGAAAACCAACACACACAGACAGATATTTACATGCCACATCTCACCACCCTCCTTCTCAAAAGATTAGTCTTATTAGGACGTTATTTGTTAGAGCACAAAGGATATCAGACGAAAGTTCTGTACAGAAAGAAATATATTATCTTAAATCAGTGCTAATGAAAAATGGTTATAGTAGTAAGAATATTTGGTCAGTTTTTAATAAAAGTGCTCATCCAAATCAAGTAAATTTTCAGCCACGACAAATTAAATTGAAGTTGAGTTTGCCTTATGTACAAGGCCTTTCGGAAAAATTAAAGAGGATGCTTAGAAAACATGATATTTTAGTTGTTGATAGTACATATAATAATTTAGATAAAATTTTAAGTTCTACTAAAGATAAAGTACATTTAGAGAGTGAAGGTGTTTACAAAATTACTTGTTCTTGCGGAAAGTGTTACATAGGTCAAACAAAAAGAAAAGTAGGTACGCGTTTAAAAGAACACATACGTGCTACTAGGTTGCAACAGATAGATAAATCTTCCGTAGCTGAACACTCATATTTGACTGGACACATGATTGATTTTGATAAAACAAAAATTTTACATAGGGAAAAATATTATCACAAACGTCTAATAAAAGAAGCTATAGAAATTTGTAGGAATACTAATAATTTTAATAGGGATTGTGGAAATTATGAGTTAGGTGACATTTGGAAGGCTATTTTGTAGTTATTTTTTATCAAGTAGTTCGTGTATATCTAGTAGGTAGGTAGTTCCTTTTTCATCGTTAGGTTCCTTTTTTATCAGGTTGGCACGTTGTTTCTATGACGTCTCGCATCCTTGGTGATTTGTTTATTTACTTTCAAAATTTTGTTTGAACTTGTGTCAGGCAAATTTTGAGGTTCTTCGTCTTTGACAAAGATTACAGGCGTAATCGAAACGTCAGACTATTAATTTTTTGCCAGTGTTTTCAATAGACAGCGATCTATCCGACAAAATATTATCTTATTATACTAAATATTGTTTATCCAGCTAAGATATGGCTTAGGTTTTGGATGTGCGGGATCGGGTACGGGTCTGTACGGTTACAGAATTTATAATAGGGTAATCTTTGCAAGGTCTCCAAGATTGATCGCTTTTTGTGACCATATGGAGTGGGCCAGCCCACGGAGACAATAAACGTTCAATTATTCCTGCTTCTTGCATTCGCTGAAATTTATTTTTAGCTATTTTTTAATATATCAGGGGTTAATCTTTCTGGTTTGCAGAATAAAATAAAGAACGTTATGTTTCCGTTCTGCTAATACTGGGTTTACTTGGAGCACATTGGAAAATCTTAGTATAACGTTATTCTTTAATTATTTCAAAGACGGCGAAGTTCTACTTTTACAAAATATTGCTAGATTAGTCAATTCATCTGTTAGTCTTATATGTTTAAGGTCCATACATAGTACATAGTAATGTAAGAAATCAGCTGAAGTTAGAACGTCTGTCACATCAGCAATCACAAGAAAATGAACGTCGAAGTCCTATATTTATTGTTAGTGTTCTTTGGCCGAATACCTTTATCTTTGAAGCGACGGTAGCCTGTGAATTAAAATTATCGAGATGCATTAAACTACTATGTTTAAAAGATGCAGGCAAAATGCTCTGGGATCTGTTCCCTGTGTCAATTAGAAAATAAACTTTAGTAAATTTCTCAACAACAATAAGCGGCGGGACGTTTTGAACGCTGCAGCAGCCTGCATCGTTTGCTGCTCGTTTTCTTTTTGAAACACATATAGTTGTGTAAATTTATTTTATCTATGTTTGAATTTTTTATGATACCAACAGATTTCAACTCTGTTTCACTGCCTTTGTATGGGGTGCGATTATCGTCTCTACTGTATCTGCTACGAGAACCACTTCTGTTTCGTCCTGGATATTGGTTTTTGGGGGTGGATATTCCAATTTGTGTAAAACCGAGTCTATTCTACTCGCAATTTGAATTTGTATCAGCTAATTTCGGTAGCCTGGCAGCGGTGGATTGCTTGTTCACGGCACATACAAATGATGATGACCCAAAGATACGGCCTGCTGTTTCCACCAAGTTTTCTAGCATAACTTCACCAATAGAAGCTAAAATAAGGCTTGACGTCCTTTCAGTTACATACCCAGAATAATTGATAAGTTGTCGCATGTGGCGTAGGAGTTGCGATGGCTTCCATGATCCCAATTCTTCTCCAGAAAGTAACTGTTTCAGCCTCTGCGAATCTGAAAGTGCTGTCCTGTTGATGATGGCTTCACATAATTTTGAGTATGATCTTGCTGCATCTTGTATTTTGATTTAGCCATTGCAATTGCAAACTGGTTTATTTGGCCAAAAGTTAGGTAAAAAATACTTGTTGCTGTCACTTCTACGTAAATCGTCGGAGCTGGCTCAGGTCCTGTGAGGTTTGTAGTCGTGGGTGTCGTTACCGGTATTTTTGGTGGAGACAGGACATTGCTATTTGTTAATCACTGTTCACTGCTAGCACCCCTGCACACCAAGAGGAATTAAATGTAATCATTGCAACACTTTTTATTTCTTAATCTTTTGTTACACTTGCTTACACTAACACATACTTTAAATGTAATGTCAGCGGTCAAATGAATATTCGAAGTCCCCACACCTTGCATTTTGTATCACAAATTTACTGAGCTTGCTTATTTGACGATTGAAATAATTTTATGTTCTTTTCATTCTTGATCATTTTGAATACACCAAATACCCAGGAAACAGCTCCAGGATGTGACTGATCCGCAGAGCGCCCACAAACATTTTTCCCGTTTACTCTTTCGGGTGTGCCTCCGCAAAGTTTGTATAATACACAAAGGTCGCGTTGTAACCCCAATCGATCTTGATATGCGGGATCGTTCAACCCTCTCGAGCGGGATGAAACTGGAACGGAGCCCGGCCGTCTTCCGCCTTGGCTCCCTTGATAAATTCTCCGGCAGAATACAGGAATTTTAAGAATACAATGGACTGCCGCCTAATAAAACATCGCGAATTAATCATATAAACGACGCCAGACCCTCGAGACGAGAGGGTGTTGCAGACAAGGACATCAAGTGGGACGCTGAAGTTTTTGTACACGCACATAATGTCAAATGTCGTATCAAATATAATTATAAAAGATTAAAGGGCAAAACTTCTCAGAACATTTTTGCTATGTTCATATACATTATTATCCTTGTTTTTGTTTGCATTATTTTATTAAATATAATGAGTAGTTTATTTTCAGCTATTTGTAGGGGTTTTCACATATGACAGCCATGTCATCTTGAATTACAGAATAAGAAGAGAGAAAGAAAGAAATTGGATTCGTGTAGCTATCCTGTTCATTTATTAGTTCTTAAAGTGTACACGTACTTGAAAAGTCATTCAGTTGAGAAACTAAGTTTCGAGGGCAGCACGTAAAGAAATTTATTCCAGCAAATCTCKACTKGTGAGAAAGAAATAAACATGTTAATGATTAAGAATTACAGTCCGTGTTACTATTGACTATTGAGGATTTATTTAACTGAAAACTAGCACTAACCAGTATAGTGCTAATTTTCCAGAAGGTTATATATGACATTTCACCCCCCCCTCGTTTTGTTCCCACCGTTTTGCCACTAGCGTTTCGCTCCTGTACCTATTCGCCCCCGACCGCTTCGCCCCCCATAAATGAAACAAACACCTAGATAACCTTTCAAAATATATTTATTTAAAATTCAACATTATGTGCAATGCCTAACAAATAATCCATATTGTCTATTCTACTATAGCCTTCTACGATATTTTCTTATCCGTGTTGAGATCGCACGATTATTATTAGTTTTAGGTTTAACATCTAATAATAATTGTGAAACTTCATATCTACGCAGACTGTTTTTTTAATTATTTGTAAACTGACAAATATTTGGAAACGAATTACCACATTTGAAGACCGCGATGCCATTCTTCAATGTTATTGTTGTTTATCTTGTGATGATCATTTAAAGTTCTGTTGTACACATTCCACATTTCAATAGGAATCTACGGAGCTCGTCTTTGTCTTCTTAACATAGTTCACGCCTAGTATTTGATTTAAAAGAACATATCGCAGCGCATTTACATAAATCAGATTTTCTCTTAACTCCTCGAATTTACCTAATTCTGCTGATTAATTTAGATTTTAAATTGTATTCTGCATGTCTTAGAAGATCAAATTGAAGAGCAAAAAGTAAATATGTAGATATTCTAATATCCATCGTGCCTAGAATTTTTCCTATTTGTAAAAGAAATCCTAAACAGGTACAACATTTCATTTCCTAACATCGGCTTATTTTTATCCTTTTCCAGTTAATTTTTGTCAGTATACGTCTCGTTGATTTTAGGTACTTATTTATGTTTTTGTATTTGCTGTTATTTTAAATAACATTTAAATCATTTATTCTCTTATGTGATTAAAAAATATCCCAACCTTATCAAAACGTGAGCAATAAATCACCATGTTATACTGCAACAATAGGATTAACATTACGAGCAATGTCAAAATATTTTTCAAAATTAAATAAATTGAAATTTGAAGAAGAAAAACACGTGAGATATTTTATCGCATTTGTCAGCATGCTGACAAGGGAAGCGAGATTCTGGCCGAGACTGTACAAAGAAGCCATCGAAATCCAGAGGAATCCGCACAATTATAACCGAGACCGAGGCATCGAACTACCGGGAATCTGGAAACCGGTCATGCGTAACAACGCCCACGCATCAGTGGACCGGACGAGCATAAATACCGGAACGGACTAGGACACTTCGGTTTTAGAGCTACTTCTGAGGAAGACACTGACATGAGTGTCGAAACGTCAAGGTCAAATAACCAACGTGGAAATCAGCTCGGAAAACAACATGCCATCGACAACAGCCACGGTAGCCTTCAAACCAGGATTTCACCATATATCGAGGATTTTGAGAGAAGCGCTGAAGATAATAAAATTTGTCATGCCAATTGGGTGTTTAGATAAATTATACTTATAGATTGCGAGATGTGAATATCTATTTGGTTGCTTGTTAGTTACTTATTTTTTGTAATTCGGTATTAAGAACCTGTTGAAAATAAACGGTATTATTATTATGATTACTAATTCCTCTGCATTGAATGTACAACATGTTTACTACAGACAACTGGAGAAAGTTACTATATTAATTATACTTTGGCAACTATATACTTTTGTAAAGTAAAAGTGGCGCAAAATGTAACAAGTTCTTCAACTTGAATATGAAAATAGAGAAAAATGCCAGGAAAACAGAAATAACAATGTAGTAACAACATGTGTAACAAAATGCAGCATCAAACCATAAATCAACTGTACGAATAATTGACAGGCACAACTGGAATCGTGGATTTTCCAGATTAGCTCGTGCGTCAGTTTACCGACCGGGTTCAAAATAACTGTGCAGCGGCGCTCTCTCTCTTCCAGCTTGGCCACCGTCGTTTGCGTCGTTTATTATATGACTCAGAAACGTTTTCAAAATAAAACCCTCATACCTTTAGAATATTTCTAAACATGAGCATATAAGAACCAAAATGGCCTTCAAATCAAGTGTAACATAACCCCAATTGGCATTTATTTAGTTCAAAAGTGACTGTGGCGCCATCTTAAACGTATTTTATCTGAACCTTCTAACTTCAAGCGTTCAAAAATTAAAGGGGAGATTTTAGACGTTCACTGTGAATTAATCACTTTTCCAACATTTTTCTTCGGCAAAATGTCATGTAATAATAAAAAATAAGACAGAGTATTCCTTAATGTATTCTCATGTATAAGTTCACAACGTGGTTTATACCGATACCAAGTAGTACATTTGACATTTATCAGCTACTCTCTCATTATATAACATTTTATTTAGAAGTTCGCCGCCTAAATTCCTTGTCATGTCAATTTCATGTTAATATGGAGCATAAACACTGGTTTTAAGCAACTGGACACTGGACAAAATACATCCACACACAGTGTGGGCTGCTACTTTTAAATATTATATAGCGACGCTAGCGTGAAAGCAAATGCTAGTGGTTATGTAATTTACGAGAAGGCTACATTCCTTCATGCGAATTGATTTAAGCTAGAGCCTGACCCTTAGTCTGCTTGCACAAAGTAAATTGTTCTCTTGCATAATTTAAATATATAGTTGGGTTGTTAATAACTAATTAAGAACAGTGAGTGTTGCACTTAACGAGATGCTAAAAGATATCGGAACATTAAAAAGTAGTCAAGTGCAAGGGTAGATTCACCAACCCCATCTATATAATATCATTAAGTGAAACTGGTAAATCGTAGGATCCTATCTAATGACTGAGAAAACTTCATTGCGATGAGGTGGAAGTCATAATAGCTATATGACTGGTTAACGGGTTATTCCATATGTTCATTAGCATTGGCGTGGTAGCTACATATATCTTTCGTACCCAGTATGAAGATAGTGCTGCTGAGTACATGCTCTTATGCTCTTCAGAAAAACTAGGAAATGACCGGCGCTGTTACTATCACTAGAATGATGATCGAACACTTGACATCTCGTTTATTACTGCACGGCAATATTTGCCTAGAATTTGCAGCATAACTTTTAACCGAAGTATGTCATGTTTCACCTGCGACAAATCTGTCCACGTTTCTTCTAGCTACCTAAATAAAGTTCCAAAAGTACGATTGTACAATAGCGCAGCAACGGTGTGATAAAAGTGCCTGTTGCAAAGCTGAAAGTTAGATCTCGTAAGATCTATCGCTTTTCTTTTGGTACAGATTCAGGTTACACTCCTGTTGATGATGCTAGGTATTTTAACTGTTTCTGACGAATAATATTATCCGGCTAAATGAAATTGAGGACTGGTCATTTTCTGTGCAAACATTGCCATTGCCCTAGAAGGTCGTGCGTTGCCAAAGTAATTTATGTGTGCTAATATAATAATTCCAAGATTCTGTTTCGTATAGTATAATTAATACCTTTAACGTCATACACATGCCGTAAATTAGCAGTAAGTTTCTTTAAGCAGCACGTCTGTATCGTCGTGCAAACGTAGACAAATTTCGATGGATCGGTTTTTCTTCTCTTTGTTAAAGTCGATGTTAGCTAAAATCAACCCAGTAACCATGACAACACATTAAAATAAGGTATGTGATTGGTTTAGAGTTAAAAAACAGGGTTGATTTTAGCTTAAAATAGAGAAGAAAAACCGGAAGAGAAACTATAATAAATATCGATCATTTTATAGGTGGTGGACAGTATGGTTACCTAACTATGCCTTTCGACTCTTCAACGCCCCTTCAGTGTATGCACTTAATATAGAATGATTTATAAAATATTTGTGCTGTTACATTTGATGATTTTTTTTATACCATCTACGGTTTACGAAGTATGCAGTGTAGTTTTGTATACATATGTGTTTCAATTACTACCTATAACCACAGATTCACTAATCATCATCAGACAGGCAGGATTGAATAACAAACATAGTTAGACAGGTAGATGATACTTCAACAGTACATCCATTTCATATATTATAACCGCAAGCTGTTTAATGTCGTTTTATCATGTTATACTATTTAGTAGTGCAATACCATTAATACTAGTTTAATTAATGTTATTGCTACAATCTACATTCAGAATTAAACTTAGGTTGCTTTTTAGTTTAAGTGCACGCTAGAAACCCAACCGACGACTTCATATTTGGCAACTCTCGTAAAATATTACTTGATGCAGATGCATTCTTTGGGGAGTGGGTTGATTTATCGTTATAAGTAAGGCATTACATATGCACTTCTTGCACTCATGGGGATATAAAGTATCCATCAACACAAGTGATGGATCTCTAATAATGTCTCATAAAGTTGTTATACTTTTATTATTCTGCCGTCATTTATGTTCGGCCCACGCTATTCCGGTCTGTTAGTAGCAGCAGTAGATAAACTAAAGTTGTTTTTCTTTCATGTACTGCTATAACCATAGAAAGAAACAAATTCATAATACGCGTTGTCGTCACCAAGGCGCATGAACAATGCAGGTTTACATTGCCCTAGCATAATATCACCGTCGGCGATCATCACGTCAACCTCAAATCAACGTTGACGTAGCCGTGAGTTGGGGGCGACCAGCTTTAGTGTAATTTACTCCGATAAATTTCTGGGGCGCGACAGGTAAGGGAATGTTTGGATGTGTTGCCAATAGCGACCGTGCGCCATGGTTCCGTCCCCTTCGCGGCGAACCGATGCCTTCTTGATTCAATTCAGAAGATTGCAAACATTCTTCCACGAAGGCAAATATTTATTAGAGACAAAGGGCTGCTTTTCAAAACCAGCGAAGTGTAGCAAAACATAGTTGTTCGAAAAGAAAATTATTCCTTAGTACTACAAATATTGGATTAAATGGAAAGAGGGAACATTAGTTACGTATAAAGGTTGTGTCACCTAAGATGAGATGAAGTATAGCAGCTAATATTAAAATTATCGAAAATATGTTTTAAACAAAAATTGTGGCAAATCAAGTTGTCTGCACTATACAGTGTCTAAATTTCTTCGAGTGTTAACAACCTTACTTACAGCCTGCATATTTTTTGCATAATGATATCAATCTGTTAACAACGCAAATGTGTGCTACTTTGCTTCGTTTCAGCCATATTGGAAATTTCCATGGTAACGGCTATACAAAGCAACTCATGTATAAATAAGTATAGGACTACTGTCATGAATTGATTTGAAAAGATCAAGCATTTTTAATCAGTATAGAAAACGGATGTGGCGTAAAAAGTCCCATAACTTCACATTTTTAACAGCTATCAATCCTCGTTTCATCTTTTGTAGATGTTGACTGCATCTTTGCATTTATTTCACAATGCGCTAGGTATGGATTCCATTTTAAAATGCTAGGATAAATTTTTATATACCTATATTAACTCTGAAAACTCTTTTGTAAAAATTGATACATACAACAAGTACGTCACCCGATTACGCAACACCAAGATGGTGTTTTAAGGAAGGAAGAAAGGAAAAATACTCGTAGTAAATGTCAGACTACCAAGACACAATGTATAACAATGCCACCATTAAAAAATTTTGTAATGTTTGAGAGTATTACCTTTAAGTTTCCCTCGCAGTTTGAATTTTGCTCGCTACGTCATGGGTCCCGCAAGGAGTGAGGATTATGGTAGGGGGCGCGTTTTACCATTTCACTGTCTTGTCTTCTGTTGAGCATGCGCTAACACCTTATTTACGTTTTGTGAAGAGGTTGTATTTTTGTATATTTCTATTGTGCAGTTATGGAGCGAGGATATGTAAAGGGATCGTCGGATAATTTACCTAAAATCGATTAACGTATTATGATCGACGTCTTATATATAAACAATTTGCACTTCATGATTTCCGAATTAATTATTAAATCAATTTGCGCCTATCATGAATAAAGTGAACGCAACTATTGCTTCGGCAGGTGCTTGTTATCTGTCGATTGTCGAATTATTTGATATATTTTAATACCAGAAAAAACGCGTGAGATTATGTGTATTTTAAATATTAGCTGCAGTGTTTTGTGCGATAATTAGGTTTAAGATTGGAGATAGCTCAGATTTCGGAGTTGTGGGTTGATACGGTTTTGTATAATTTTTAGGTTATGTATCATAGTTGTGAGGTTCTACAGTAAGCCTGTTAAATTGAACTGTGATGAACTGAGAGATGTTTTTAGCCTGTCGCAATATTAAAATTCACAGTTAGGTTAAGTGACAGTAACTTTAGCTGCACTACCGGGGAACCGGGTATTATCAGGCTTTTTAGAACACGTGACTTTCGAAATGGCTGCCAGGGGGCACCTGTCAAAACGATGCAACTTCTAMCAGGGTTATCTCTGCTTCTAACGCGCTGTCGTAGAAACCTCATTACTTAATGTCAACGTCAACGTCACTAGAGGTGGGACATCAGGTTCAATTAAAATCGTTCAATCAATCGCATAGGTTCGGATCATTCAAGTCGTTCCAGAATAATTACCAAGAACGAGTTACTGTCCTGTAACACTAGCCAACCAGCCAACCGTCAACGAAGACCGACGCACGAACGACGCTGATTCATTAGCTGAATTTGAACGACTTTGTCATGAGCTACCCAATTCTATCAGCCACGCATGCATTTCCACGGTTTTGTAGGCGTGTCCCATGCGCGCGCTGGGTGCCCCTGGAAGCCATGTTGGATGAAGTAATCTTAAAAAGTCTTATTTTATGGAGACGTTTTCTAACCTAGATATTGTAAACAGCTAAATTGTGGCGATGCAATGCTAATTACAAAAGGAGTGCAAACATTAAAATAAGGGAAAAGGCTAAGATTGACTGTGTAGGCTTTTAAATTTGCGGAAAATAGTTACATTTATAAAGCCAGGTGATGATAGCAACAAAATGGGGACATAGAAGTTTTATTGGCACCCTTCAGTACAGTATATGACAGCTGAAAGTGTATTGTGCCTTTTGTAGCTTGGCAGCAGTTACAAAAGGGCGGCACAAAGAATTCAGAAATTAGCGCCGCTTTCGTTACATGAATCATTTATAGAATCCTTGTATTATTAGTGCAATAATATACTTGAAGAACCAAAACGTACATACACATATACACGTTAAAATACATTAGTATTGATTTAAGTATGACTTGATGTTAAAGGTACTTTTACAAATTCACACCAAAGTTTTCTCGTATCTTGGTTTTTGCCTTGATTTTTTATTGGGTACCAACAATTTTTTTGGAGCACTAATACTGCAAAACGCTTATTTTCATAAGCCATTCTAAACAGAAGAATATAAACGTTAAATTAATACACTAATACTAATACACCAGTTGGTATATGGAACAGTAAACGGGCACGCTATTTCTAAATTAAAATAAAGTTGACAAAAGTAGACAACTCTGGAATGATCTGGGATGTGGAACACCGACCGTCACGCTGGCGCTGCTAGCAACATCATACAGTCGGAACTAACCGCGAATAGCCGGGACCCCATATTCTACAATAAAAAATTTAGGACATGGACCATGAATCCCATTATACAAAATAAAATGTTTAAAAGATAAAGTATCATAATGCATCTAAAGTTATATTTACTTGCGATTCGCATTATTAAAAAAAATGTGAAAATAGCTAATTGTTTAGCTAGAAAAAAGTTAAAAGCAATAACAGATATCTAATTTAGGGTATCAAAGTGTACTTTAGGTAAAAATCGAGAGAATAAAAGATTTAAATTTAATGCGGTGTTAGCGTCTGACTGATCAGGTTATTGAAAGTCAAAAGTATGCTTGGAAACAAAAAAAAATCAATGCAGTGCTTTAACTATATCTTAAAGCTCAATAACAAAGATACTCCTTGCATGTCTGTTGTTTTTGTTTTTATTTTCCTTAAACTAAAACAGGAGATGAAAATGTGCGTGCACCAAGTGAGTCGATTGTTTTGCTCCCCTTTTGGAAAATTGTAACCTGCATGTCCTCATTGGTCACCTTCGCGTAGAAAGAGGAAATTGCTCATTCCTCCTTTGAAAGATGACGGTTGCTGGAAAAGATGTATGCATACAGATTACGCGGGATAATCCGGGAATACATGGGAATTTTTTAGGATATATGACGGATCACAAGCGTGCCCTGGGCGGCCGGCTTTTGTGGGGGAGATTGGTGGCTTTAACGTGCAATGCAGAATGGAAAGGGCGATATGAAGTGGCAATAACAGAAAGGGAACGAATAATAAAAGATAGGGCAAATTGTGTTTTCTTATATGGTATTTTCAAATCTTTGAAATGGTTATCGGACGCTGAGGATCTGAGTTACGCTTTTATTCATGATTTTCAGAGACCTACTATGAAAATACCCATTGGTCGTGTTTATATTCCTCCTAATGATGAGTTTGTGTTAAATCCATCCTAAGTTAAATTATCTGATATTGTTCTCAATAACCCAGATGGTACTGTTCTGCTTTGTCGTGATTTTAATTTTCCCAATATAACCTGGACAATCAATTCATGTAATGATTACTACCAAATACTTTACTATTTCAATATTGGAAACTTCAGAAAAGGACTTTAAACTTTAGAGGCGACATTTCATCAGCGCTTCTGTCGGCTTGATACGACACTTCTTCATCTGTCGGCTAAAAACTGCGTATTCACACATTATAAATGGTTTAAAGAAGAAATGAATGAGCTGTTAATTACGGTTGTATATTTGTAGAATAAGGCAATGCAGTTAAGTATTTATTGTTACTGATTAATTTACTTAAGTCGGATAGGTTTACTGTATAAAAGAGGACGTATGATTTGGATGACCTATACTTTTGTCCAGGACCATTATGTGATATTAAGAACCTAGGTTTTATACTCGACTCCAAACTACTGTTTGACAGATAAATTCTTAACATTATACTAGAAAAGCAAACCAACGCCTATATGCTTCATTTGTCTTCATTTTTAAATTTAAAAAGCCATGATCGGTACGTATGCTATATACATATATCTTAACTATAAAATTTATGTCAAGAAATTATGAAGTGTACAATAAATAAGTTTTTGGGGTATATGGACTCCAAATTTCATCTTAACTTGGAAACTACAGCTTATTCGCTAAAGTTTTCGAATTCTTGCTTTGTTTCCTATATAAAGTAGAAGCGACATAGTTTGTTTGATTAAATACTAATTATTATATAAACTCGTTCCTGTACAGAATTTCCTCCTACAGGTGTATTTTGCTTCTTAGTCCGTCGATTGCACTAAAATGATTCTTTATGAATCCGCAGTAATTCCATTAATTGGTTATATTCATATATTTATACTTTCTTCTTCTTTCTTTGCATCTCTTTTTCTTCTTATACAAGTGTTTCTTTCCTTGTTTTCAGGTTTTATCGTAAGTATGTACTTCATTTCTACACTTTGTGTAATTAAATATTATGTTCTATTATTTGTAAATATATACGTTGGGTTTGTCACGTTTTGTATTCCTTAAAATAAAAAATAAAAATTTTAGTTTACTTAGAAGTGCAATAACTGAGTTAAGTAAAAACCAAGTTTTATGTAGTAATTATAATAAGTGATAATATGTTTTCTTATTGAATATTATTTTAGATTATTCAGCTTTAACTCAATTCTGACTATCAAAGTCTTAAATACTTGATTTTTTCCGAAAATTGTATTACAAGTGAGAAGTTTGTTTCGACAGTACCCCGCGAGTAAGACATATGTTTTACACTTATGCAATCTTTTCCTACACTACACGTATGTACGGTGTAATAGGCTGCAATCTAACACCAAGATATAGTATCAAATATTAACAACAAAAGCTGAATGTAGCTAAAGGCTAATTAAAATATTATTTATTTCCCTCCCTATAGAGTGCCATTGCATATCTTTAATCCCTACTGCAATGTCATATTATTACAGCAACGGACTTTCAGATAAGGTCCTTCATAGTTTACCGTTGGTTCCTTAGAATAAAATATTGATCGCTGACTTGACGTGGCATTAGAAATGCAAATTTGTATCGGATGCTTCAGCAGACGCGGCGTATGCGTAACATCGGGTGGGAGCAAGGGACTGCTTTTTAAAATGGTGTAGATAGGGGTACATAAATTGTGATTTATTCGGAGATAAGGCTTTGCGGAATGGCTATGATCTCCGCTTTTGAAGACGTCCTTACCTAAAGCATGTGCGTAGCTGAAAGTCGGCGAAGTTCCTTGATAAAAGGGAAAAGGGCATGAATTTTCCCGTTCATGTTTGCTATGATCGTGTATGAAACACTGTATCGCTTTTAAGTAAAGTGTCCAAATGACTTGTTTTAAGATGAAGAAAAAGTATTGTGATATACAGAAGAGGTCGTGTAAATAAAAGCTACGTGTGAATCAAACATTTGCTGATAACGTTCATGGAGCACATACGACCATTCAGCCATTTCTGGTTACAACACATCCTAATGCTGCGCTTAAATTGAAATCAACTTGAGATCTACTTTCTAAACCCTCGGAGTTTCATTTGCTAAGCACAACAAGGTCGGAAGCTTTTATTCTAGTGCGTGATGTCTTGAGTAGTAGTAGTAGTAGTAGTAGTCATTTATGTAACTAGATGGTGATGTTGATTGACCATCATTCATTTGTAGCAGATTTAAGGTATCATAATAACAATACTAATAATAATAATAATAATAATAATAATAATAATAATAATAATAATAATAATAATAATAATAATAATAATAATAATAATAATAATAATAATAATAATAATAATAATAATAATAATAATAATAATAATAATAATAACTACAACAACAATGATAATAATAATAATGGTAAAAATAATAATTAAACGAACGCAGAACTGGGATACACATTTCTACAGTACCTATAGTTTACACAGTTTTGTTATTTCATGAGTTAATGAAGCTAACTCAGCTAAAGTTTATAGAGTAGCAAAAAAGTGTTAAAACGGCCTGTTCCATAAAGAATTCCAAAAATCTACAATGATATCGCAGAAATAAGTAGAACAGATATTGGTATAGATTGTGGGTTAGTTGGTCGTGGTCGGGGCGAAACAGGACAATTTTTACTTGAAGAGGGACCAGATTTTGTCTTGCTGTCAAAGTTACTTTTGCATCCCTTTAGTGTACAGAGCCACCCCTAAACATTTTTAAATAGCAAGAGGGGTCAGTGACACATTATTTTGAAGCTGCTACCTATATTGATGTGAAGAGAGCAACAATGGTTATGAAAACACAATTCAATTGAAAAATCGACTTTCAAAAGCTTGTCTAACGTTTTACAACATGGCATGATCAAGCGTTACTCTGTAAGAGGTTAAATCAATAGAGTAGCAAATCGCGTACTGGTACCTAATAATGAGGAGGCGCTACATCCAGTTAAAATATTTGTCTTTATTGGAGATATGGGTACGTCTTTTTTCAGTGCTAATAAGTGCAAGTAACTAGCACCAGACAAATTGCCTTTAAAAAAAGTCTTCCGCTCAGAATGACTGTCCAAATGTTTAGTTTTTGTGCAATTGACTAAAAATGTGTAGTTTGGTATCATTCCAACAACGACAATTATATCGAAGTTATTGGTTACCTATTGATAACGATCATAAGAAGATTTGATTAAGTTTTTGCAGGTAAATGTATAAACTCCCCAGGCTTGTATTTTCGTTATTTTTTTAGGTACAACCTTAAGTTTTATGTCAAACTGTAGGTCTTTTTGAACTCTTTGAAAATAACATAGTGAGTGTCCAAATTTTTTTTCAGATAATGACATTTTGCAAATTAAATTAATTTTCGTAAATATTTTTTAACCTTACCCCGTATAATAAATATTGCTTTATAGTTGAATGCCGACTTGTGTCTTCTCCAATTTTTGTCATTACCATGTAATGAGTGAAAAACAAGAAAAACTAGTCGCCGCCATGTTCTGCTGTAGGGCTGTTCACAGTCTCTTAAGTGTTAGTTTAGTAGCTTATTACGGTACAAATTGTGCCTACATACCCATCGCCGCACACAAAACCCCAAAATTTTGAGTAACTTTTAAATAAATCAAGTACAAAGTGCGTTCTAAAGAGAGAGGCTAGAAAACGAAACCCTGCGATGAAGCTAGTTTGGTTTTCTATATCGCGCACTAGCCTCGTCGCAGGGTTTCGTTTTCTAGCCTCTCTCTCTTTAGAAGGAACTTTGTACTTAATTTATTTAAAAGCTATTTAAAATTTTGGGGTTTTGTGTGCAGCGATAGCGATGGGTATGTAGGCACAATTTGTACCGTAATAAGCTACTAAACTAACACTTCTGCACAACCCCCCGATTTACAGAACATGGCGGCGACTAGTTTTTTTTTTTGTTGTCACTAAGAAAGAGTGAAAATTACGCATAGGTACACGGTAATGACACATATTGAAGAAAATAAAAATTGGCATTCAGCTATGTAGCTATACCTATTTATTATACGGGGTAAGGTTAAAAGGTTAAAAGTATTGCTAAGTTTTGACCGGGAATTGAACCCGCGACCTATTCATTGCTAATCAAATGTGCTAACCACTACACCGTCAAAGCCCTATTCAAATTCCAGATTAAAGTGGCAAATTTATGTCAAAGTTTATATGTAATGTTACTGAGCGCCATCTAGCGCTTTTGTTGCTGAGCCGCTCGTCATCCTGGTCAAAGTTTGGCAATATTTTTACAAAAACTCAATCACATCTTCTTATAATTAAAGACAATTATGCCTGTTCACTTCACCGTTCAACATAAACCCACATTCATTAGAGAAACAAATGTTATAAAGTAGGTAAACCTGATTTATTACTTAAACACCTTTATTTAATGTAAACGACGTTCCAGATCATAGTCGTTTAATTCCTGGAAAAGTTTAATCTATATGGATGAAACTTCAGGCTTTTTGACCATCCAGATTCTTGAGCAATTTTTCTAATTGACTATTTGTTATCCAATAAAATTTGACCAAGAACAGCCATATCAAAAACTTTGCAACAGAACTGTTGTCATCAAGTTTCGCTATTACACTAGTAAAGTACTTATTCCTGCCAGTATGTTTCTAACTATGTTTACAACTCTCTCGTTTTTTAACTCTATAAATTAATAATAATAATAATAATAAAGTTTATTTCCAGCGGACCAGGGCGGTTCCTAGTGGAAGCATACAAAATGATACAACACTAAATTTAAAACAATATGGGAATAATTAACATAAATAAGAAATCAAGTTTAAAATACATAAGTGGAACACAGAATAGAATTCCTTGTAGAGACGGGTTTAACTACAACTACTAAAATAAAGTCATATAAAAATTCTGCATCAAATTTCATTATCATTTCTTTTTTAACTTTGGCATTACAAAAGTTTAAGCTAAATATATCAAATTTGGAATCCGCAGTAGAATTAATATATAAACGAAAACAAGACAGCAAAGCGGAATTAAAATGATGGTTTGTATGGGGTACAGAATAATAAAATGTTAAACAGCACCTACTGTTTAGTCGAGGCACCGCAAACCTAACCTGGCTCAGTAGAGTAGCATCATCAATACATCCTCCAACGAGTTTTTGCAAAAATATCAGACTGGATACAGTTCGGCGAGCATTGAGCGAGTTCTTACCAACAGCGTTGAGAAGGATTTTTTGACTACAATGCCTTAGAGGATATGAATTGAATTTCTTCAGTATATATATTTAGCGAACTTTCTGAGGACATTTTCAAGCAGGTCAATGTAAATCTGGTGGTTAGATTTCCAAACAATTGCACAATATTCAAGTCTAGATCTTATCAGTGAGTAAAAAAGAAGCTTTATACATTCGACGTTTTTCAAATCTTTGGTATTGCGAAACAGAAATCCCAGTAGTCGCATAGCGGCATTACAGATATGCACTATATGAGGAACAAAGGTCAAACCAGTATCCAATATCACACCCAAGTCGGAGACTCGATGACAATCTTCTTAGGGAGTGCCTTCAATGTTGTAAAAATATGCGCTGCATACCCGTGGAGGAGGATATTTTCTTGCAGTTACTTACATTAAGCTGCAAACCGTTTAAACCACACCAGCCTACTTAAGAGTATATCTCCCCCTGCAGTGCCAAACAATCATCAGTACTCCGCACAAGAGTACAGATCTTGAGATCGTCCGCACACATGTAGGCATTTCAAGATAGATACCTGCATATACTCTAATAATTAGAAGATGTTGTCGAAATTATAAACATATCGGATTAATGTTTTTTGTTATTTCGGTATTTTCCATATTATTTGTATTATAGGAAACATAGATATTATCAATATTGACGTAAATATTAATATTGTCAAAAATATCGCTGTATTACTGTATCGATAGTTGAAGTTTCCTGCATATCTTTATGCGTTTCTGGAGTTCATTACTGACAAGGGGCTTACTATATCCCACCGTATTGACTGAATTATTATTATCTCTATTATCATTGCTGCTGAAGTTGTTCTTATTATTACTATTATTTATTATAATATTATTTCATTCTACATTTCTTGTGTTCGAGAAACTCGTCAAGTTACCAGAAGCTCCGGTTGTAATCATACAGTACAGTCCCCTTTTGTGTTTTCTCACTGCTAAATTGCCGGATTTTCGCCTGCGGGCCTGCACCCATCGGCACGAACCACTTAATGCGCGTCGTTTCACCCCGTAGTGGGGGTGCAGACTTCAGCGATGAACGATCCTATTGAAATTCGGCTTAGCAAGCAGTCAAGGATCACAATGCGTGGAGGGCTGAAAATTCATAATTCAATAAAGAACCTAATGCGCGAAGTTTGGGGGTCAATGCAAGGAAACGGTTTCTACAGGTTTCCGTCTGAAGGCAAGCTCGTTACTTTCCGTCTCGATGGCAACCAGTATTCTTTCAGAATGAACATTTTTTGTGCCGTGCTTATAAAAAGTTTTGCTAAACTGAGCAAGTTATACGAGGGTTGTATAGATTTGACCTAATCTTCTTAAATTGCAGACTTCTATTGCTAATGAGTTTGTATTTTTTTAAAAAATAATGAAGGTGTGTTTAAGTACATAAAAAAATCATTTTCGTGCGAAGGTGAGGAAGCTAAAAAATATTTATTGTCAATAGAAAGCACGCTTTGATAAAGAATGTCTGTCAAGAGTCATCCCGTTTAGCTGGTGTAAACCATTTATTTGTAGCAGCAAAGTTCAATGAATGCAGGGTTGAACGAGCTGTTTTGATGGAAATGTCTTTTCAATGCTGGATTTTAGCGCAAATAAAAGGAATATAAAAATAATCTCCCATTCCTACCAGAGCATTTGAGCGTTTGAGCAACTGAAAGGTATGCCAACTTAAAGGCAAGCTTTTCCCTTTTCTTGTAAATATATCGCGTAATACGATTCTAACGATAAAATAGCTCCTACCAGTTAAATGTTAAATTTCCCATAGCAAAGCTCTACAATCACTTCCGGTCCATATTTTTCGAGATAAATGCGTGAAACCAATATTTTTTAAAATGTTTGCTTCTTGTATTACCTAATAATAGACACGCGGTTGATTAGAAGTTGAATTATTGTACGAGTAGTAAATTAAATGTGTATATATTCTTCTTCATCTTGATGAAATATTTGCTCTTTAGCATCTAATTCTCCATCTGTTTACACTGATGAAATGCCCATGTCAGTGTCCACAACTTCGTAAACGTTTCCGCAAGGTTAATTTCAATTCTAGTATTGGTGCAATTACGTCCCTCACAGGTAGCGCAAGCTGATGAATAATAAAGTCCAACTCTGTGATAACCGCAGTTTCCAAACCAACCTTGGATGCATCTGTAGCAGATTATTGTCGGCGATTGTATTTGTCCATTTATAGAAATTTCAGTTTTCCTTTTGTAAATAATGCTGATGCGGTAGCACAAAAAAAACAGCAAAAAATGTTTTTGAATTTGAATGCGTGTGTGAAGTTCTGCAGTTTTCACGTGTACGAAATATAGTAAAAATACCCTAGGAATTGTTTTAACGGGTCATTAAAAGAATGCTCTAGAGTGCTATGAAATTTTAAGTTAATGTTGGCAGAAACTTGTAAGCCAAAACTACACGTTAAAGTCTAATCAACATTATTTGAACTTTTAGGAATTTTCAAAGCGAACTACTTTAATCACGTCGTCATCATCAATAACAACAATAAAATTGTTAGTACAATATAGAAGGTTTTCATGACCAGAATATTTGGTCATAAATGCGACACCACTCATAATAATAACTCAAATTTTCCCAATTAAAATCATTTAAATTATCAAATAAGTTGTTTACGAATGCGTGTCGATTGCAGCCCATTACTTGTAGGTTGTAGTAAGGCCACACGGTCACGTCGCTTTTCGACAGCTGTATCGTGGAATATAAATAGATGGGAAAAAGCTGTAGTGACATTTTTTTGTAAAAAATTTAATTCTAAATAAAATTAGTGATAACTAGTTTTATCGTCAAAACCATATTTCACGAGATATTACCAAAAACATTGGGTTCCAGCTAGAGTTTGAAGATTATTCTTATATTCTACTTATTAACATAAAAATGAAGTTATTTAAAACAAAATTCGTTTACTTAAAATTATTTCCACCATTTTCATTGTTTTCGATTTTGACGCCTGGACTAAACTGGATAAAAATAGAAATAAGTGTGTGCAGTGATCAGATTCATCGTTATTGCCATAACCTGAATTTTTACGCAAGTATTAAGCAATGGGTATCAAGAGATTTGCGAGCGAACACAGTAAATATCAAGGTCAGGTACGGACTTCTTTAAAGAATCAAAATGTAGGCAACTGTTGTGGATGCATTTTGAGCATGCCATTACATTACAGGCGAGCACGAAATGATGTTACTGAAATTATTTAGCTCCAAAACGATTTAAAAACCCCAATGGATTCTGGTTACGAAAGAAACCATCGTGTATGGACATTTTAATCTTTTTGCGAGAGAACAAAAACGATAAAAAGGAAAAAGTGGCAAAATTTGTTATGATATTTTATCGTATCTGTGTTGAAGTCGTGTTGCTCCAAGAGCCTACCATCCATAACAGAACACTGATTTGGCTTCCAACGACATTTTTCTGTTTTGTTTTCTTGTATAAAAATTGACCTCAATAGAAAGCGTTTTGTAAACTAAATATCATTGCAAGTTGCCATAAATGAGCACTTCGGGGGAAAATAAAGAAAATTATTATTTTCCGTATATTCAAATTTAATTAGGTCAAAATATTCAAAATACAATTGCTATGAACCTCCAAAGAAAGTACTTATTTTAGCGTTCTAAAGTCAAAATAGTGGTGTGGAGTAAGCTTGAAGTTATATATAGGTAAAGAATAGAAATAGATTTATAACAAAATCTAGGTGAAATAACTATCCATTCAGTATTTGATAACAATACGTGTGCTTCAAGCATAGTTAATGCCAACTTGTCAAAATCGCTTACTAATAATTTGTTTGCCTGGTCAAAGTAATAAAAACTGCATTTTCTCACCATACTTTGTCCCCATTGAATGAAATCACAACGATTTAGATCGAGATTTAATTAACACTGTATACCACCGTTTCTCGTGCTATATAGTTCAGGCCAATCAGTTGCGGAAAACCTAATTCATTACTGAATGGCGCCATTAACGCCTATTTGTGAACTACATGTCATGCATGTGGCATAATATCGGAAACTGATGGCGGTTCTCGCAAATTCGTGGGTGAGTATCGTTACGATATAATGAAGCATCGGATACTCTAAACACTTACACATCGCAAACGTATAATTGGTGACGAATGTTTGTGTATGAATTATTATTTTTAATTTCACTCATTAGTCTTTGTTAACGTCAAAATGTCAAATTTTGATTAGTTTACTTTCACTATAACATTATTATTGCTTTTTTAAAGTACAGAATTGAAATCCTAAATGAGTTTAATAAAAAATTACCTCCAAATAAGTTGCTAAAATATAACAACAGGTTGATTCTTTTTTATAGGAACTATTATCAGATAAACGTATTATTTGTCACCCCTGTTCCGAAATATCTAACAATAATTATAGGCTGCTAGCAGCAGGATTTTAATTATAATTGCGTTTCGAGACAAAGCCAGAAATTATCTAAAACTTGTGAGTTTATTTTCTGAGAAATATTCGGGTTTGAGGGGTATTCTCCAAAAAGTAAGTCATGGAGGAACAAAGTGAAAAGTGATAGTGAAGATGGTACAAATACGAGTTAAGTGAATGTAAATTTTTGTCTCAAATTAACTTCAATATTTCTTTTTTGTTTTAACTGTTGTCAAATTACAATCATATCTGTAGGTAGAAAAACTTCGTATAATTTTCAGCTTAGCTTAGTAACCGACGCATCCTAAATTATAAAACACAAGTTAACTAAGTACTAGATCATCGCGTATAGTACTATATATGTTCTTCTATTATATATTGCCCATATTTGCACAGAAATTGGCAGAGAGATAGTCTTTTGGCGTCACTACTGCTAAAACCACACTCTTGCCTATACTAGCCTACCAACATTACAAGAGAAACTTCCTTTTAATATTTCAAAATAGTTTTCGCTGATTCCCGTCTTCCTTAATTCATTAACTTTTGGCGTAATTAAAAAGATAACTGCCGGTAAGTTCTGTAGTAAGTTGTGCAAGTCTCCTATTTAACGTTGATAAATAACAGAATGCCCCGCAAAAAGGTTTAAAAAAATGCTTTTATATTGGCGCCCTAAAACGTAGTAAATAAAAAAAAAACATTTGAACATCCAAGAGATAATACAATAAAAATAATTTTTACATCCACCAAAGTCTTTTTTTTTAAATCCTAAAAAAACTGGATATTATCGTGAGCTTTTCTGTAGAAAAAAAAAACACAAATATTAACAGATATGTATTCGAATCAATGATTAGAGATGCTGACCTCTGGCCTGCAGAAAAACAGGGTAGTACAATCCTGCTACATAACTGAATGACATTGCCGTGAATAGCTCGGAGTCTTCTACCAGCAATGAAGAACAGCAGTTAAGTCAATACATTATATGGTATTTGTACTACAAGAACGTTCATGAACTTTGCTCGAAAACCTTTTCCTAATTTCTTTCCGCTTTGGATTCTGAACATCCTATTATATGTTTGACCAAGATCTAGTTAACGGCCTATATCTACATATAAAACGTCAAGTTCCCGTCGTTCCCGGCTTGGACAAGTTCTTATTGTTGTGCATCCCTCTTTATTAGTAGTGTCGCAGGATATTGCTAACATAAGTGTTTTAATTCTCTGTGTAGACGTTGTAGCTTGTAAAATTATTTTATGTGACTGCAGTACTTTTAGTCATTTTGTTATTTGCTTTTCTTTGGCATCACCGAGTAATACATTTAGGTGATTTTATGTATATTTTTATAGTATAATTATTAGTAATGAGACAAACTGAATTACTGCACGGTAACTTTATAATAACTTTGCCCAACAAAACACTTGATCTTGTTTTCTGTGGTTCGGATATAATCAGTACGAGCAGTATTATATTAATAATACGTTAGTGCGCGAAGACGCTTACCATCCTTGTCAAACAGTAACTGCTAAATTTCATAAGCATAAAACTATTTAATCCTGACGTCAGATTTAGGACATAATTTTAGGAACGCTATTGTTGTTGCTATCTCGTATGACTTTCCAATACTGTGATGGTATGACATATACTTGTGACAATGTTTAGGACGCATGTAATAACCCGTATTTTGTGACGTTCGGTGTGTAAACGCAATAACCGTTTTCCCACTGGTTCCACAAAGATTTAATTTTAAGATACGACGAAAGAACACATACGATCGATTGTACAAAATGAACAATTCTGATGTCGGTGTCTTTTATTTATTCTCATCTACTTGCCGAGTCTACAAATATTCGCCAATTATATTATATTTGCAACATATATCTACACTTGAATTCGATTTGTGTAATAGTCGTAATTCTGGATTTTTCCAGTTGTAATAAAGATCAGAGCACGTATCCCGGCAGTGTACACATTCATGATAAAGAATTAAATATTCCTGATTTCATTGCAAATGCCTCGCGCGGGAATATTGGGAGTGCGTTCATCCTGCACGTATGCCAGATTTTATGGAAAAAAGTGATCAGTACTTTTTACAGCTTTCCAAATTGCTATTATTGCCTTAAAATCTTTACCAAACAAAGCTAGACCTGACGACATTCCTTCTTACTTACGTTTGAGCTATTTGGGCCATATATCCGTCGTCAATTCGTAAGAGATTATGCTTCTGTTTTAGCTGAGCCACTGCTACATCTGTTTAATCGAAAATCGAATATTGCCATCTTTAGTATCCCCCACCCCTAGCAAAAAGCAAGGGTCGGTCCCATTTCTTCAAAAGTCAAATTTGAGCTTTTTGGTCTCCTTAATGTACATTAAGGACTGTTTCACTATTATCTTCGGCGATCATTTTTTAAAGCATTTCGTAATGTTATGGCTCTATTAGATTTGTGCACATAAATAATGTAGACAAATGGAGTAATAATTGTTTATCTTTGAATACATCTACAGTACAATGTTGTTACTTTTTGCAAGAAGAGGCGTTTTATAAAGTTTAGCTATAAAACAAGCGACTACAAAGTTACTTTAACGTGACACTGTTCATGATTTAGGTGTTATTTGAATCTTGACTTGTATTATACGCTGAACATATATAAAATAATTATGCCTCTACCTATCACGCCTTTGGATTGATATACCGCCTTGGGGACTTTAGAAATCATTATTGGAGTTTACTTTAATAGTGGGTTGGTCTAGTACGAGTAAAAATTGAGTACTGTTCTGTTGTTGGTCTCTATTTTGCTGTCACGCTCTAAAAGTGCATCGAATGTCGGCTTCAATATCGTTTGTTATTCATTATAAGATGTGAATATACCTATATTTTTTAATAACCCTGGTAGCCTGGTACTTATGTGCCGCAAATTACTAAACGCTGACAGGTCATTTCTGCTATAAAAAATCATGTCATATTGTATTCGCCTATTAATTTTTCTTGTCAGAAATGTGATCTTAACTGTACGATTTGAGAAAATGCTGAATCGTTCTTAACGACCACTGCAGCTGTGCTCTACTTCTAATACTATCTATTGATTCTATTTACCACTATCTCACTCGAGCTCTGCTTAGCAGACAAGGCTTGCACATTTAGCAAGTCGGGCAGCCGATCAAAACCCGACATGGACAGACAAATAAATCTAATATTAAGAAGACTATTACTAAAGGAATAGAAAGGCTACTGGCATTCTGCATCTTGACGCTGCCATTCCAGAATCTGTTGAAGCAATATCGTAGTTTGGAAACTGGTAATAAGTATGTAGTTAACGAGGGTTGCGACCTTTAGGGCCTAGTTTTTCGACCAGACATGACATATATACGCTGAATATATTATTATGTAAGAGAGCTGATGCCCTCAGTGCCATCTAAGCAGAACCTGCGAGCCAGGTGGTCTATGACTGTGATAGACACCGACCTAGTGTAAGGTTCCTGTCGACGACATGGGAGAGGACCACCTAAAAACCCCTGGTGGAATAATGCTATGCAGAGGTTTCTGTACAGTTTGCAAAAACCCCAGCACTCATCACGGTGAAGAGYCTGCTAGCAGCCACCAATCACTCATMTTACAATATCTGAATAACAGATCTCCTTAGCCTCTCGAACACTGCTCCTAACCCCAAACTACGCATTAGCCCCAAGTTTACTAGAGCCCCATAACAATAATAATGGCTACTACACATAGTAACCCTATTGATAAGCACTTAACTGCATAAATACCTCTCACGCAAGTAGTGTAACTCAGTTTATCTAAACCACTGATTACCATACCACTACCAATAACAAGAAAACATTCAATTCGATATGTAATAATTCATTCGTACAAATAATTAATTATATTCGAATAAATTATTCGTTTCCGGATATATTCGGTTTAATTCGTATTCGAATATAAAATTTCAAATTTTTAACAGCACTATTCAATAACCTGCCATCAACCACCATTTTCCAAGCTACCGTGGTTGTTAAAGTTATCACTATTGAATTATCTAACGACCACCTTGTAGTGCTGTAATAAAGTGCTGCTTGAATTACTCCATAGATGTTAAGGGAATTGTGCTCTCAAGATGCTTGTAATGCAAACGACCGTTTACTCGCTTCATCAACCGGAATGCAGTAATATTATGGATGCGCTTTATATGACCGGCGTTATTGCTTATAAAGGTTCACTGCGGCAGATATAAAAATATTTCGTGTTCATAAAACGGTTTATTTGGTTAATAAACGTGCTGCACGCAATGCTATAGTACAAATAAAGGCCACCGTTGGTGCTCTGAGAGTAATTTCCATTCTGAAATTAACCACAAAATTGTACGTAGTATGTAGGGACAAACAGAATTTTAAAACACGTATCGGTAAACGAATCATATTGGGCTCGTTTGGGACTGCGAAAAACAAACTTTAATTTCCTCGCATATTTGATTTAATGGCATAGCGGTAATCCAGTTCATGGTAATTTCGCAAATGAGTAACAGAGTTATTTCGGAATAGGTATACGTACACGTTTGAAATGTGTACAATATCTGAGATTAGCCTTACTGCCCAGAAAAATTATACCTATACAGGAAATTACACTATATAATTATAGACAGCACATTTTTAATAAAAACAGCAACATAGAGCAATTTTAAGTGTATTACAATTTATTTTGCAATAGATAAGATTTAATCATTGTTTAATAATACTGCACATTATATCATATATCAAATTTTGTACAAAACTCACACTAGCAACAAAAGGATATCAACTTTTATCAATTTGAAGTACAAAACGGGAAAAGCAAAAACCATGGTGTTAGAATATGTCAAATAATAAAACAAGAAATGTTCTGCATTGCATCAAATGGTAATGCGGCGATGATGAGATCTGACAGGACGAAGCTAGCGACACACTACTTCTACCTCCTCAGTTTTGCATCAAGGCGGAAACTGACTTTGGAGGGAGCTAAAATTCCATTAAATTTATGCAAACTCCGTCAAGTTAATTGTGCCATAGGTTTTTGTATATTATCCATTTGCAACTACGCCAAGATAGCATACTGTCTTTCAATGTGTTGACAGTAGATGTCTGAGTGAAGGTCAGGCTCTTATGAATTAACTAAAACTTAATCGTATCCACGCAATTCCATCAGACACTAAGCACAGCTTTGACCTCAAAATGTGCTTTTCTCAGGTTCTGCAACGTGGTCCCTTCTCAACCACTGATTACGAAGAAATGACAAGTAAATCTACCACTTTTCTTCGACAGTAGTAATACTGATATCTTACTGCAGATTCTGCTGCAACTATTAGGCCCGGAATAAATAACCGTGAACGATGGCCTCTTCCCCTTTAGTCTTTTACTTTTTCAAGCATTCTCAGACTGTTTTCATCGCGGCGTGGCACCTGCGTCCAGTACACCTCTGAAGATGTCTGTGATATAAGTGGATGAAACAACAAAACCGTGGCCGACCTAACCGAAAGATTAATTTCACCATTTGCACATCCACAGTGAAAGTTTACACCAATACCGGAGCTTCTGTTCTGAGATACACCGAATAGTTCTAATAAAGTTTCTAGTATACAATAGGCGGATGCCTGAACTTAGGTTCATCATGTGAAGGCTTGTGTCACTTCCAGTTACTTCTCTACGTTTAAAATCACACTATCTGGTATCGCATCTTAGAACTTTGTATAGCTTATTCGGGCAACGATTCGCCCTAATTTCGAGTACTGCCGAATATAACTTAATCTCTAACTTATAACATTGTTTTTTACCTTACAAGCCCTGCTTTCCCTTGACTATAAAGAACAGACTTAATTTCGAAGCTTGATAATCCATAACTACATTACTATTGTCCTTATCTTTGGTCCTATGCATATCCTCATTAGCTACGCGAGTCAAAATTTTAAAATATGTAAAGAAACGCTGATAGGAGAGCAATCTTTATCTTAAGTTTTTTAATGGAATGAGTTACATAGATATTTGAAAAAAATCCGCCTGCAAATGCTAGCAAATATCATATTTAAATAGGACAGTGGCGCTCCTCCTCATAATGTAAGAATTGTGTCTGATTGTCTTAATGCGTATCCTGAAAGATGGATAGGCAACAGTGATGGGCGCGTAGAATACTCCATGTAGATTACGCCATTGTCTACGCGTAAACTATGTAATATTCTACTTTAAAAGTCTATTGTAGAAAATATCATTATGTAGATAAACAGCAAACTAGTAATATTTAGTACTTTTAACAGCTCCAAATGCCTCAAATGACAGTATTATTTTGTATATTATTATTTTTGTTGCTTCCTAACTAAACAAAATACTACTTCGTTGTAATTAAAATAACTAGACACACGTTAAACAACAATAACTTGTTTCAGCATACAGTTGTTAGGGCCAGAAGAACGCACAATCGTGCTTTGGAGCCCTCAATCGGTCAACGGGTTCTTAAATGACTGTAAACTACGATTTTATTATATTTCTTGTCTATAAACGGAAGAAGACGGGCTATTTCATATGCTACCTATTATACCTAATATACTCGTAGAAGAAAAGACTTCGAAACGCATGTTTTGTCCCAAAGAAGTAAGAAAACCGTTTGGGTATTCTGATGACTTACTAAAATAAGTTATGCAAATTTATAATATAAATATTAAAAAACTGCAGTGCTTTAAAAAAATTAAGAATTGACCCATAAAACAGGGAAATTGGAACAAAATAATTTGCACAATACACTTAATATACAATAGCCATAATATACTCGTCTCATATTTTCTACTCAAAATCTACGCGAAAATGCTTTATCTACATTTTTTACGCGGGTAATGTAGAAAATTATAACTTACGCGTAAACGCCCATCACTGATAGGCAATCATCCGTTGGCTTTTTAACCCATTTTTCACATCGTTATGGTGAAAAGGCTCCCCACTTTGGTTATATGATGTCTGGCACATTCATAACTCGAGAACGGCTCAACGAATCGGGCTCGTTGGATAGGTTCTTGGCCTAGCCATGATCATCATGCACTTTTTTTATTAAATGCATCTAGATGGTAAGGGGGAAATGTGCTTAAGTCTCTATATCAGGAAAGAGCTTCATCCTTGTTTTCCATTTAGCCTCATTCCAAAGAGAACGAAGCCTAATTTTAGCAACTATGCTATAAGCCTCTTTTGAGTCTCCTACAGCAACTTCTGTTAAGTTACTAAAACATATAGCTTGCCAACACGATGGGAAGACAAATAATTAAAGAGAATAATATCATCTTTCCTGGATGGACGTCCCCGGACTACGGGCAATTGCATATTATATATTCACTGGGATATTGTAGTTTAAGGAACACTTAACTAGAATTGATATAGCAAGTGATGATGCATATGAAGTACATGGAGGAAATTAACTTATGTGGAAAAATGAAAGAATAATTGATGAATTAATTCTTGTGCGATATTTTGCAATTGGCGGTTTTTTTCCGTTTAATGATGTTGTAAATATTAGTTTCATGATATAAAGATAACAGGTCAAATTTATTTCTCCTTATCTTATCTAATCTGGTAATTGTTGTTATACCTTTAATTTAAGGATTGTATTGAGTTAAACCAGCACTTATTAGCTAACATATGAAAAATTATTATGTTTAGAGCAAGATTTGTTCTTTGGTTTTGATGGAATTCCGAATGTTTTCTTAAAACAATGCGTTACAAATTTGTTTGAGCCTCTACCTACAATAAGAAATCTCTCAGTTATGTTTTTATAGTACTGTAGTACTTACCCTGCTTGGTTACAAACCACAAATCATTTTTATTTATGCCAATTATAGATATATTTGCATATATCTACGGGTCAATTTGGAATGCTTTTTGAGATCATCTCTGAATACTGAATACTGTTTCTTTTTGGCAATTTTTACCTACTAGAGAACAGTATTAGTTCAGTAAGGGTAGATGTACAGCTACTAATTTAGTCTTTTTCTAAATTTTATGTATGACACCTTACAATTAGGAAATAGCTTAGACTTTATCTACGCTAATATTACAAAGGCATTTGTCAGAATTAATGTGTATTGGCTAAAATAAAAAATATCTACCTATGTACCTTTATTACAAAAATGTATATATATTCTTAAAGGGTGGCAATTTGTATTTTTGTCCGAAGCGATATAACCGCTGGAGCGGGCGCTGATACCAGTTGAATTTAATTTATTCTTTCTGCAGGTATAGTTCAAATATTTTTGTAAACCAGCTACATAATAGAATAAATTCGAAAATCACGACTGTTAAGTCAAAGCAGGCGCTAAAGACGTTACGAACCTTGGAAGGCAGCCTCGAATTGCAGCTTAGCGGCGTCGTCGGCGTCGTTACCCCCGCAGACGGCCACTACGAGGCTCAGCAGCCCCAGAACTATTCCGGGCCTCCCCATAGCGTCTTCCAACCTCTACGTGCGGCCCTCGGGCCGGCCAGTCTCGCACATTACACCCGCGAGGCCCTTTAAACCACTCAGATGCACTAATTGTCCGGTTAGTTATTCATGACCTCATCAACTGTTGCATGCTGACATAACGGACGCTCGAAAATGCGCGTGGGGGACTTACTACTAGTAATTGACTTTTGAGGGCCTTTTTTTTTCTTACGGTGCGCTTCTCACTGAACGGCGATCGTGGGGTAGAAGTGCACGCGCGTGGAGCTCGTATAATTGACTATGGAGGCTCGCTCAATACTCCTCTGGTGGAAAACCGTGGATCGAACATGAAGGAGCGACATCTGAAGTGGGGTTGGAAATTCACCGATTTTAAGGGTGGTCGGGGTGCTTGGCGCCCTCTTTTGTTATTTTAATTTTCGACGGTGTAGAAAGCTGTTGGCAATCCTTATTTTACCTATGGTATATGTATATAGTAAAGATATTTGGAAGAAAAGGCTTATTTCTTTAATGTTGAAGTTGATCGGAAAAGTACAACCAGTGTTGGGAAAATACTAGAACTATAATACATAACGGTAAACACAACTGTTGCAATTTTCCACGTTTGAGTAGAAAAATGTCCGTCACAATGTAAAAATTTGTGTTACAAAACACACTAAAGAGTAAGCATAAACTGAAATGTGTAGGATGCTTTTCTACTAGAAAATATTTGAGAGTACCTCAGATCAGTACGTTTATTTTAACATCATTGTCAACTGTGAATTTTTAGTTTCAAATGCGAAACATGAAACATGCCCCGCTTTTTCCTTATTTAGGGTACACAGTACTATAGGTGTTCAGAATATTTTTTAATATGAAAAAGGCTCGGATAGTAACGGCCGCACATTGCACAAGTGAGGCTTGGTGATATTGTTGCAGTGATTAACAATTCTTAACTAAAAATATAGTTCATAACTTCACTAAGGAGCGCGTTTAATATTAATTACCAAAAAAAACGCAAATTTCTCCAAAAAGTTGAAACTCAATATTGGAATATTTGTTTACCTGCTTACGAATTTTAATTCAAACATTTCCTTTCTAGTTTCCGTGACAAAGATACCAGGAGAGAAATAACTGACATAATATATATTTGAAAGTGCCGTTTATGGTTTTCAATTTAACCGTAAATAGAATTACATTCGTTGTAACTGTTCGACAGTATTTGTTCAAGTTCCTTTAAAAAATTATGTGCAACCCAAAAAGTGTTTTTGTTACTTTTGGTAACTTCTTAATCCAGTAAAATATATTTGTAAACAAAAGCTGGTACCTTTATGTGATCCTTAAGTTTGGCAGTTTTTTTTATAAATGAAATTTGGTCACAACTAAAAAATAACTTGATTTTATGATTTTCATTTGATACTGTTCATACTTAACTAATAAAGGCAACCGCAATTTACTTACGGATATAATTACCTACTTAAAATGTCACTGTAATTGTAACTAACAAAGTGGTAAATAGACTATGACTATTTCGTGCCATACCCCGGACAATACTGAACATTATTTCTACTAATATAACATTTACATGCCGCACCTTCCTGAAGAGGTCCCAGAGAATCCGTCATTTTCTGGGGTATCACAAATCTGTTTGTGTCCACTATACTGGCTTACATAAGGATGGATAGAAGTTTTTGTATTGTGGTAATGCTAGCCAGATTAGCAATAAACAAATCACTGCTCAATAAATCACCTACACAGTTATTAAACAAATTGCATTCAACATTATGCATAATTAGAGCTGCATTATAATATAATAACAGACTAGACAGAAAATTAACACAAAGGTGAGACTTCAAGAGGTACTTAATAGGAACCGATAATTACTGATTCGCGTTGAAAGAGTTGCGTTCTATCCTAGGTCGCTAGTTCAGTCAAAAAACTGAGCTTCATTGGTTATTTATACATACTGTCGGGCTACATCCCTACTGGTTAGCGACGACCCTATAAGCATGGCATAAACCGAGAAGCTGAGACCAACCATTCTTGAGCCATCCTTCAGCCTCATTAAGTTGATATACATTTACACAACAGTGCATATGTTGTCCTCTACTTTCAAGTCGTAACTCTTAAAGAATCCAGGTGCTAGCCAAATACAAACTATCGTACAAATGATTGTTTGTTTCCAGTTATTTAAATTATTAATTAATATTTTATTATTAAACTTATCATGAGGCTCACTTGCGTCATCTGTCCAGTCACGACTGCTTCTTGGTTTCTGTGATTAAATTACGTTCGTAGTCAAAATCGAGACGTCTAGGGATTGTTATAAGTTTCCATTTCCCTAGGAAGGAACCCAGCTGTTTCGTCAGTTTGGAAACTTATAGATTGCAAATTTTCAGAGCCCAAAACCTATGTTTTTCACTGTAGTAAACAGGAACAAGTCGCGAAAGTTCCCACACACGCCTCTTCAACCCGAAAACGGAAGGTGTCCAATGGAACTAAATATATGTTTCACTCTCCAAACATTTAAGGTATATGGTCAGTAATTATTTTTGGGATAACCTGATTATTTTTTAAATAGTCTTACAGCAAACTATTTGAAATAGGTCTCATAGTTGCAGATCCAAGTGGATAGAATTCTAAATTTCGAAAATAGATCAACAGTTACACAGAATATTAGCATACCCCTCTCGATCTAGGAAGCAGACTAAATAAATCTAAAACATAAACCTTTCAAATGCTTTATGAATATTTGTCCACTAAAAAACATTTTAATGCGCTTAAACTGTTATACACCCAAATGCCGTAGAACCTTGAGCTAAACAAAAACACATTGTTGAATTAAAGCGAAAATCTTACGTTATGCGTAATGTAAGATTTTCGCCGCACAAAAAGCATCTCCTCATGAATAACGAATATGTAGACAATTCCGAATGTTCTGGATCAAGCTTCTTGCTTCTCCGCCACAGAACTTAGAAAATTTAGATCACCTTTTTAATCTACTTATTTTTATTGAACGGTAATTTTGATGACCAGGTTGTGCAATGGGTTTCTAAATCATTTGAACAGTCAACATTTTGACATAAAATTACTATGGAATTAGTTTACCTTTTGTATCTCCAAATTTACAGAGTAAACACTGGACAATTAGGATACAAGGTTTACAGAAAACCAACACACAGTCAGATATTTACATGTCACATCTCACCACCCTCCCACTCAAAAGAACAGCCTTATAAGGACGTTAATTTGTTAGACGATACTTTGAGGTTCTCTTCTTTGACAAAGGTTACAGGCGTAATTCAAACGTCAGATTTATAATTTTTTTTAATGAGAGCGATCTTTCTGAAAACATATTATCTAGATATTCAGGGTTTGTCTAGAATGTTTGGATAAATCGAACAAAGCAGATAGCTTAAAACAAGATCTTAAAACAGTACCTACATCTGCAATGACATTATCTCTGCTCAGTACAAAAATTATGAACAAGTTGAACTTCTGAAAAGCCAAAGCCCATTGAGCAAACGGTTATCGCTCAATGGTGACCCAGAGTGTATGTACGCTACTTTCTTAACGTCCAAACTAATGCCAAAAGAGAGGAAACGCATCCAAGTCTACCTATTTACGATCAAAATTTTGCTTAGGAATATATTTGGAAAATTTTGCTTTGGAGAAGGCTTTGGGAATTTTTTTTCTACAGATTTCTTAATTAATTTTCTTATCTCGAGTGTTACTTTTGTATAAATACAAAACTGCAAATTAATTTGAGTCTTTTAGGGCCATGTCCGCAGTCTGGCCGCCATGGCATCACTGTCATCTGCTTCATGTGGTATACATACAGTAACAGGTCCTAAAATATTTATCGTTTAGAATAGATGGCGTTTACTCTGAGAGAAATAGTGACGGTAATGCTCTACTCCATCGAGATCATTATATCTTTGTTCATTCTTTTAAATCGTTTTAATGATGAGGACACATCCTACACTGAACATTGCGAGACATTTTGTGAAAATGCCTATAAGTCATCTATCTGTGGCTTTGTGAACTACGATGAAGATTGGTACGGTCGGTAAGTATTGAGACCTACTTTACCGATTGCCTGGTCATTTTGTGAAGATCAGCAAGCGTCATCTAGCGGTAACACCATAAACTACGACGTGTTACAGTCAACACTTACAGCAAAAGCCCAGCATATTAAAATTGGGTTGAATGATTAATATTTGCAATATTCATTTTAGCTCAAAGTTAACTATCTTCCCTGCCACATATTTTCAGGTGAATTGAAGATAGAGCTACCCGGAACCTTTTAATTAATAAGTGAGCGTCAGTGAATGCTTCAGCAGTCTAAATTATACATTTCGCGACAGGGTTCTGGACTGTTACAACGTTTTTATGTTTTAAGGAAGTTTTTTATATATCTTGTTTATTATAATAGCTACATAAGACCATTTATATTAAAATACGAAATAGGTCCAAATCCAACTATATTAATTATTAATTAGGTAACTTGAAAATAACTAATTGTTTGAATGTGCTTTGTTCGCGAGTTTTATCATATAGCTCTGACGATCGTTTCGACCATAACGTAAATAAATAATTTTCCCCAAATGCGAACTTATAAGAAATCAAACAAAGATATTAGTACTGATTAGGAATTTATATACAAAACAAATAATACTTTACAGTGTAAAACTTACTACTAAATTACAATAAAATAGCTACCCACGATGGAGTAATCAAAAATACGAATATACACTTGCATGTCTCCTCTTTATAACATTTTTCACAGTTTCTATTTCACATTCATTCTCTTTGTACTCTCCTTTATCAATTACGCATTCTTCATACCGCTCCTTACGTTCTCCCAGAACTCTTCCACCGGTGCCAAAACTGTTATGACGATCAGGGCAACCACCAACAGAATTATTACGATAATATAAACAGCTAACAACAATTTTCTCCACCCAGAATACTGAAAAAAAAATAATATATTAACAACAATTGTAGTACTACTAAAGTTTAAGCTTACCGGTGCATCGTAGTTGTTGTCTGAGTAGGCTGATGTCCGCCCTGAGCCACCGAGGTCCCTCATTGGGAATGAGGTTACCCTCATTTCTGCTGATTTTTCTGATATACATCCGGATATCTAGAAAGATAACAAAAATATGTATAACTACTCTATACTCCACCAATAACAATAATTAGAATTAATGCAAAACATTTTTAATGCCAGAACTAATTTTGTTCACTCCTAGATTAACATTAATAGGCCTAAATGGTAAGCAGTTGATAACAATCTTATGCAACCTGGAAGAAATTGTAAACGAAAGTTTCTGTACAGATAGAATAAAAAATACTGATAGGCTGCAGCGACATGCATGGAAACGAGGACAGCAATGCTGTATGTTATAAAATATATTAAAACATCTATACTACAGACAATAAACCGCTATGTTGTTTGAAATTTTTAGCGCACACTTGCGCCTAAAGGGCAGTTACTGCATCTTATACTCTATCGTGTATGCTAGATACAATAGGCATATCTATAGCTACTCTATATAAGACGGCGTATTTATTCGCCATCTTGCAGCCCAATGATAAGACTACCACAACAGGGTGCTTGTCGAACTTGTGTAATGCGATGAACATCTTCATTTAGCAGACGCTATTATGGACAAGAAGAATTCTCAATACTTTGAAACATATCACCCCTAGGTGCTATTTTTAATTATTATTTTGCATAGAATTACGCTCGTGCCTGAAGGCTCCCACCACCTGCAGCTCGGGAGAAAAGTCCCGATCGCGCACATATGTGAGCGCCGACCTACTACTTCTATAACCCCACTCTAATCTAGATCGTGATACAACCCCTCTCTAATCGGGGCCTCCAAAAACGTATAAAAACGGTGGCGCTGGGGCCGCGAGTGGACTTGAGATCTCTTTCAGGTGCCATTCAGTTCTCTCCTCCTAAAGGCGAAGTGACCCCTTAGTAACCCTCATCGTGACGCTAATTCCCTTGTGGAAGAAGTGACCCCTGAGGAAGTGCTAATCGTGACGCCGAGCCTCCCTTCTGAGCGAAGTGACCCCTTAGTAACCCTCATCGTGACGCTAATTCCCTTGTGGAAGAAGTGACCCCTGAGGAAGTGCTAATCGTGACGCCGAGCCTCCCTTCTGAGCGAAGTGACCCCTTAGTAACCCTCATCGTGACGCTAATTCCCTTGTGGAAGAGGTGACCCCTGAGGAAGTGCTAATCGTGACGCCAAGCTCATCTCCTGGGCGAAGTGACCCTTTAGTAACCCTCATCGTGACGCTAATTCCCTTGTGGAAGAGGTGACCCCTGAGGAAGTGCTAATCGTGACGCCAAGCTCATCTCCTGGGCGAAGTGACCCCTTAGTAACCCTCATCGTGACGCTAATTCCCTTGTGGAAGAGGTGACCCCTGAGGAAGTGCTAATCGTGACGCCAAGCCCAACCTTTTGCATTCCTTCGACACCTAGACCCCATCTCCGAGAGTTAGCTGAATGGCAGGGGGAACAAACGTGCGTAACCGCGCACGGCTAAGAACCACCGGCACCAGCTCTGCGACAACGAGCTGTACGCCCGGGGGAGACACCACTCGGACCGCCATCGCACCGACGGGGCGAGATCCGCTCTCGGAGACCACCCGCTGCGATAACACTGCCAGAGCAGACCTGGAGGCCACTACACGAAATACAGGCCGGCGAGGTCGACCCTTCCGCACGGCGCCTGCTAGAGCGCAGCTGGGAGACGATCCTCTAGGTAAAATTCTGTGCTGGATTGATATCTCTTGTTACATTAGGCCATAGGATCATAACTTAACTATACGTACGTTCTTTTCAGCTTCCCTTTTTCTTATTATAATGAATTCACGCAATTCTGTTCTGAAACCTCCCACGAAACTGCATTTACGTTACCATTGTTATTGTTTTGTGCATTTCTTAACCCTTTATTTCTACATATATCAACACCACGACATTGACTCGTTGCATTGGGCCACTGCAGGCTTTATTTGGTGTGACTTCTCGTTGGGAATGCCTTTAGCAGAGATCAAAGGCTGTTAGGCTACCAAGGATATCCTACAACGTGGGTGCTCTCGAAGCCCGAAAGGCTTCACCTGAGAGACAGTGGTGGTGTCCTCCTTCGAACTCTAGGCTGGGCGTTGTGAGCATAGCGTCTCCACGTACCAAAATGCCGAGGCACCATTTACTGCGGGATATGGGATTTTAGCTCTAGGCTATTGCCTACGAGAACCACGCTGAATAAGTCATACAAGGCTGTCTTTATTGTATATGTTTCCCCCATGTATTATGTGTATGTGTATATACCTGTCTTGTTTTKTTTGTGCTTTTATATTGTTTTGATATTTTCCCTTATTTGCCCTGTGATGTATTGTTGACGTAAWTCCCGGTCTCGTCACATGTTTCTGATAATTTCCTTACAGCTTAATTATACAATTTCTTCACAGCACAACAATTATTMCTTTTCAATGTGGTTCTACCCCTTACCCTTACCAATTMAACAATTCTGTTTGTTTCTCAGGCACATACAGGTCCCTGCTACATACCTGGCCTTTGCGAAGAGCCTCCTCCAACTATTTATGACGCAACATGCGATATTTAAGTAAATTCAGGTCTAGCCTGATTTGCTACCATACAAACATATTTTTCATAGTTAAATATAACCTATATTTACTATGTAAAGACTGGAGCTTTTCCTGCGGTTTTTCTCCAGTCTATTGTAAGCACTCCGCAGTTTTTCGGTGCAAAATATACTATATATATGTTACACCGAATTATGTGTTTTTGTTTACCTTTCCGTTACAGAGCTTCATATCGAACTAATTTAAACACAACGTAATTTTTGGGTCCTACTAAAGAACTAGACGATCACATTTATAAAGTAACTTACTCATACTATTATGAGCTTTCTAAATTTAAATATATGACCTGGGTAGGTTATGTAACAACTTGTAGGTGGTTTTGATAAGAATCTCAAGCAAGACAGTTCAACGAACCATTATATTCTTAGTCTTGCCCATTTTAAACATTTAAATCGGTTGAAGTAATCTTCAACATTCCGAGAACATCAAAACCTAATTTCAAATCAATGCAACTAAAGGAATTTGTAGAATTACACGGTACAAATAATATTTAATGAAGGAAATCTAAATAATTATTGCGCAGATATTTTTTACTTAAAAAATCTGCGGTTAATTTGGGATTTTATCTGTCAAAGTATTGTAAAATGATTTTTACTCTTAATAATATTTGCATTTAGCAAACATAAAACGCTATACACCTGTAAATTGTTAGTATTTTACTCAATCTCAGCGAAGTTAATACTGAAATAACGTATGTTTGCAAAGAATACCAAACTTCCTTAATTTGACCACAAATTATATAGCAGCGAAAATGCATTCAAATCTTCACCCTTACTCAGTCAGTGGGTTCCAAAATGGCAGATGAGTCAGCTTTGATAATCTAATGTAGACGATGTGCCTGATTCGCAATAGTCAGATGGCAGAGTCGTGTTGTGTGTGCTTTTAGTACAGGTAAATTGGAGGATTCCTTATTAGTAGAGTTCTGTTGTTGATTGCACCAACAACGTGTACCATTCATATTAATGAGAAAACACCTACTGTATGTTGCGTTATAGCTATGCGTTCTAAGCATTTTGTTATCAAAAACGTATTCAGTCATATTTCTGCACATGTGCATAATAACAAACGGTCATCTAAAACCCGAAGAAAAGTTATTAATCAGCAAAATAGAACCGTGTATAAAATCGTTTAATAGATATGAACCAGTGAACCGAATGATTATTGGGACGTGTGTAACTTACTTGAACTACTGCTGTTCCTTAGTGCAAAAACTTGGCTTTACAGATTAAATGGGTCTATACTGACAGTAATATTGGAAAATACTTATACCGAATTAATTTCTTTATTGTCGAATATTAAAAGATTTAGATCGATCTGTTGTTTTAAGGAGATTTGTTCTTGCTTACTGCCACACTTGTTGTAGATTAAATAAAATTAAAAGTCAACAGAGTATGTGTTATGGCTGTTGTTATAAATGAATCAGTTGGCATTACAATTGCAGTAGTGTGCAGTATTCTATTCAGCAGCTTATGGTACTAACTTCTGTCCATTATTAGCAAACATTAAGAGGGAAAGTTAGATTTTTTGCGACCTTGGGTTTCTGAGCTGTCTTTTAATCATAAAATTACATTCAAGAACAAAAAATTTAGTGGAATTATTCCAATGAAATATTTCTACAAACTGTGTACGATTATAATGTCTTAAACAATATGAATAAGTGACCAGTACATAGTTCAAAAGGTAGTTTGGAATATCTGAAAACAGATTACATCTTCAATTTTCAGTTTTTCAGAAATATTTTCGTTACGGGATACCTAATACTAAGTAAGCATTTTAATGAAAAATTTTTTGAAAATTTTTGCAGCTTTTGCTTAAATGAAAGCTGGCGCAGAACCGATCTTTTAAAATTGCTTCATTCTCATCAAACTTTATTGCACGCCATTGATAGGCCGTAAATGAGCAACTCAATTACCTATTCAGGCTTCTTTAATTTACCAGTGTACATTAAAATTGGTATGTTTTCATTCACTACTTACTGATAAGATTAGATGCATAACCACGTGGAAAATAACGTACGCCACCAGTATCCAGTCCATCCATTCTGGTAGCTCAGCCTTTGATAACTTCACAGCAAAGAAAATGGTAATAACTAGAAACAACGAAGACATATTGAAACAAAAATTATAGTAATATTTAAGTTAAATTAATTGATTCTGCTATTTTATAAATCCTTTAATCCTTTTAGAGATCTGTATCTCATTTTATTAAATGAACTCACTTGCTAATATATGCGCAGTATTTCCACYCAACCAATGAACCCAGTTGAACACAGGCCTCTTCGACGTGCCCGGATGTGGCCTGAAATAGGCTCCTAGTGGTTGCAGGAAGCAAAGAGCTGTCGTCACTACTCCTAAGATGGCATGTGGGTTTCTTGCTGCCGACCAAGCCTTTAGTTCCACAAAGATCAGTACGAAAGCAGTGGTGGTAAGTGCCCATGTTAGCACCATCAACATACGATGCCACTAAGAATAAAATAAACTGTGAAAGGGCTTAACCAAGTTAAATACTGTCCAACAAATTCAGATAAGGTTCAATACGCTAAATAGATCATCTAAAGGCCTAAACAAAGAGTTAATTTCATTAACAACACACAACTCATTTGTTATATAAGAGGGTCATGTCAAAATTCCTGCACACAAAAACACGGTTCGCAAATGAAACGTATATTTTAAAAAATTGCAATAAAGTCGTTCAAATTAATCCCCTTGCATAACCAAAACACGTTGCCATCGCTTCGGCAGTAATGTAATGTCGTTAAATATGCCATTTTTGTCAACATGTTTCAGCAGTTGAAACGCATGCTGTTGCAAGACTTTTATCCTTCCAAGTCAATAAATTGGACTTCTTCTTTCTCTTTCTTTCTCCGTTTCACTGGAAGAACAGAACGAAATCTGTAAGAACATGTGCGAGAATTTCACAGCAGTTCTTCTCGCAAACTCCTTTGACTGATCAAGCGTTATCGTGCAAGAGGATTACGCCGCTGTCTTTCATATCACGTCTACACTTTTGGAATCATGCGTTTTCTACAAAGAAGACAAATTTATTCGTTTTTTGGTATTTGTCTATTGCTTGTTTGTCCATGCGATCCTCTTCCATTATTGTAGCCACAATAGCAGTAAAAGTGTTGTCGGTAGCAGTATGAGCAGTGACCGTCCTTAACACTAGTCGAACGCTCTTAAACGCTTGCTCCATCAAGTTACTATCCGCACAATACTCCTGGCAAGCTTCTTGCAACGCACTGTGAATTTTGTTTTTTTTTGCGCAGTGTTTGAATTTTGATACATGCGCATTAATCCGCTACAGTGACGCGTTCCATTGCATCATACTAGCCCGATTGCCGAATTTTTTAGACATACACTGAGTGAACTACCCGCACTCTATATATAACTAATTAATGTCCCGATGATAGACTTGTATAATTTGACAGCATTTGTTTCTTCACCATCGCCAGTTCAGCGCTAGCTTGATATGTGCAGGAATTATGACATGATCCTTGTAATTTAATTACCTAATCCTCTTTAATTCAGAGGCTTTGATCTGTTATTTAAATTACATATTGTTTGAAAGATGTCGGTTATATTAAATTTCAGAAGTAATTATTTTATTTGTTATTTTGTATTATACTCTGAGTTTGTTTCTAATAACTGCTTAGCTGGAGTTCTATAGCATCCGCCGCCAGTACTGCTACTTACACAAGCCCCTACATATTCTTTAGTCGAGATATATTAACAAAATATATACAGGGTGAGTTTTTTATGACCTCGTTTATGACTGTATAGGGATCTCGGTAACTAGAAATGTAGATAAGTTTACCCTTAATAAAATAGTGTTCTCCAGATTGTTAAGCATTTTGTGTTCTGAGATATAACATATTTATGTTTTCTTAAATGCAAACTCCATAGCACATTTGACTGTGTATGGATTCATAAATGGCAATTTTTTTTGGTTCTCAGATAGCCAATAAATAAATTGTCTTATGTTTTATGAAAACCCACCTTTAAAGTCAATTCAAATGATCTATTTAGGGGTTAATAATATTTAAAAAATACAAAGAAACAGACGCTAAAAGTCAAATCTAAACTAATTCAAAAGATGTTTAAACAATCCGCCACTAATTTGTATGCACAAATTGCATCTTTTTAAAACTGAATTAGTTGCTTTCCTGATAAAACGCCTGTCAATCGTACCAAAAGCTTGTAGTACGACCACTCTTAGGTCGTTATAATTTTTTTAAGAAAGAAAGACATGCATTGAGTTAAGCCGACAAACGGCCTTTCTTTTGGTCCTGCTGATACCAAGATCTCCATATTCATCATAGAAAAACATATCCTGTGTATAATACTTTAAATATGAATGCAGTATATTCAAACCAACTACAACTGAATGCTACAGATTAAAACTAAATTCGTTTACTTCCTAATTCAATAACAACATGGTTGGATGATTTATGCAAATACAAGTATGTAAAATAGATTATTTCATTTTGTTTGGTACAATTATTATTTGCATATATAATCGAAGTATGAATTATTATTTATTAAAATTTGCACTTTCTGGACAATTTTTATACCCACGAATTTCAGTCACGATGTTTGTACCTATTTATATAGATCATCGCATATTTCGATATCTGTGGACATGTTGTTTTCCTGTTAGTTACTGGTTTAGTTTTTGCATAATTATTATCATTTTACGAATACTGTCTAACTGCCACGATCTTTTCTTACCGCAAACCACATGTCCTTTCCACATAGTGTACTTCCAACCCACGTTTGTCTGTAATATCTTGCCAAAAGAATTCCTATAGAGGCAGCTCCAAGCCACGCTGCTATCATAAAGGCTCCATGTAGCCTGAGCAATAGTTTCGAAGCTGCTGCCACAGTAGTAACGTCAGCCAAAGCTTTACTTTCACCACTTGCTTGGAAGGCTAGATCGTGATAAGACACCTGATTGCCTGAAAGTGAACATATACATAAATATCTTAAAAATCATATAGTAAAGATGTATGTAATGTAACCTAGGCATTTGTCGCATATACCGAACTTATTACCACAAACGAACGACCACCATTTTAGTGGTGTCTTGCAGGACGTGTCAACCACAGAAAATTTTGTTGGATATTAGAAATTAAAATATTTTTTGCAAACAAGCGCAATGATCAGCAGAATTCGTTTCCCTATGTAGTGAGTAGGTCATTGTTCCTTATTTTTACCAACTAGATATTGTAGACTGTAAACACTGGCTTATTACTTGCAGTGTCCATCTTTTTTCCTTGTCCAAGATCTACTTATTCGAAAACAAAGAAAAGAGCCAACTTAGGTTCCCAATTTTGCCTCTAGCCTCTACTTAAGTAAGCACTGGTTTAAAATAAGTATCATCATCCATTCTGTAACTTTTGAACCCCTTATGTTATAAAGTTCGGGTAAGATCGTTGAAAAATGAATTTGTTTTGAAGGTGACATGTYCKTTAAAAATCGATGATATTACAAGAGCTACACTTCGTTTAAAAGCCACTTCCGCCTACAAATTCAAATCGGGCAATCCATTTCAACGTTAAGAGGGTTTTAATCTCGAAATGCATTGGATTCACATTTACAAAAATGAAGCAAGCGGCCGTAATAGCTATTTATGTACCAAAGGTATTATGTGGATTATAATGCCCTAAAGGCGAAAGTAGCCCGTGAGCCCTTAGCCCGATGGATAATATATTTCGCTTGAAGAGCATTATAATCTAATAGAGCCCGTGGTGCAAACAATGCTTCATTTTCTACTCAACAGATGTTTTTTTATCAATTTAGTATCAAATAAAATTACGTTTTGTATTTATATGTCATTATTTAGTGACCCATGGATTGTGAAATTGAAATTTACATTTATGTAACTGTCAAACATTCTGAACCTGAATGAAATTTATTTTTCACATTTCTGGAAAATGCGTATAAAATTGGACGTACAATCGAAATGTAAACGTAAGAAAATAGAAATTAAATAAATAATAAGTTTATAATAATCAAATGAGCCGGCCCGCTTATAATGCCCGCGGTTGTTATGGATATGTTTACGTATTTCATATCCAAGGCATTATAAATCGATAATAATAGTTGAGTAGAAAATAAAATTATTTAGAACCCAATCGCCCCGAGCGTTTCTTCAAACAGGTCATAAACTACTTTAACAATAATAGGTACCTTTAAAGATACATAACTGATCCCACTAGCTAGCTCAACAGTATCAAAGCACAGTATAATGGTATAAACATAATAATTGACATGGACAACTTATAACATCGATTGGACAAGTTGGCGCATGCGTTACTTTAGACCAAGTCCAAAATAAGTATGAGGAGCAGGCGTATCGCGTATCACCTTAGCTTTTCTTATTTACGTATTCAGAGCGAATTGTCCGAATTCAATTTTCAAAACGTGAACATGTACATAATGAAAGTGGCTCTTAAACGGGATGTAACGTGACCGCATTTGCTTTTGACAATGACTGTAACATCGTTTATTATGAGAAAATTATATTACCCTGAAAAATCACTTAACCATCGTAAAGCATTCAAAAGTTTCTTTCTCTGGCGGCATGCACCTTCACTAATATGAAATTTATTTCTCTAGCTGTAACAATGATATTGTTTTATTAAAAAACAATTGCAACCCACAAACGTCATTTTTTGAATATATTTGTAGCTAATACTAAAACTGTCCAGTTTAAGCCACATGGCTAGTAAGTAAATATAGTCATACTAAAATTCAATAAATAATCAATGCAATAATATACAGGATGTGCTATTTACAATACTGGCGTAAGCCATTCTGGAATACACAGAAAGAATGAAAACTATTTAAGTACGGTTACAGAGGAAACGGGCTGGAATGAAACAGCCGGTATAGTGTTATTATAATTTTAGTAGTAAAACTTACGTTGTACTGAGCTGCCGGAGGCAACTAGAAGGTTATACTTATTATTGGCTAGATCAAACTCTTTTCCATTGACTACTGTCCGGGTATCTCTGATCAGCTTGCACTGCAAAGCGCCATCCACTATGCCACCTTTCACCATAGTTATGCCCATCTTCGACTAAAAATAAAAATAGAACTCATAACCTTAAACGCTTTTAAAATAAGATTTTATCAATTTGCTTGTTAAAATCAAATTTAAATACACTTTCTATATTGCCAGTTCTAAACAAAACTCAAACTTTAACACTTAAGTATCGTGCAAAAATTGATCTTACATTTCTCAGTCTGGTTACCCCTAGGTTTGGTCTCGCAGATGTCCATGACATGTACGCATCAACTCCGTTTCCTTCTCTTACGCATTCAATTACGGAGTCATCACCCATTTGTTCGTCTTCAGAAAGTCCAACTCCCACCCAGGCGGCTCCATCCGTTGCTTTCATTTCGAATTCATATCTAAATCAACAAAACCTCGGTTAATGTAACCCAACCTAATTCATTATTTAGTACTTGGTGAGCAACACTAAAACACTAAATTGTTGTTGTATATTTTTAGAGTATTGTGAACAAGTTTTCCTGCTCGATTAGCCTTAGTCACCTTAAAAAATTGTCAGTCTTATTCGTATGGAATCATGTACTAGCGTACTCGTATCACTATAAAATTTTATCGATCACAGTACATTGACGCAAACACAACGTTTCTCAGCTCCAAAAAATGAATCAAGACAGTTTTAGCCCTCAGCATTAACATTTTAATGTCAAAGGTCCCTGTTACTGTTATTAATTGTCAATTTGATTTTATATACCAATACAGTAAAAATATGGATAAAAATTCATTTACGGGTTATTTTGGGACACCCTGAATATATCCAAGGAAAGTGAATTCAGTGAAGAAATCTTGAGAAACTTAAATAAAGCAAATGAATACAATAAGTACGTGAAAAAATTAAGGTATGGAATGATGGTTTCACAGCAGCATGCTTTTTCTTTTGTTTTAAGTTCTGATTATATAAGGAAAAGTTTAGGTAATCTTACCTCCTAAAATGAAAAAATCAAGCATTTAAAAAATTTCAAGAATTTTTTTTAATACTCTAACGCGCACAGAAGCGAAACGGAACTAACTAGAAGGGTAAACCATGCAATGATAGAAAATTCGTTGTATGACATAAAAAGCGACAGTTACTAGAAATGGATGCAGAAGTATTTTTTAAAATTTACTGGATTGTAGATGGTATTAACTAACGATTTATATCCACTTCTTCTTATCAAAATCATTTAAGGTATTCTTGGTAAAAGCAAATTAAGAGAAAGACAAACCTCTGGAACGACCACGTACCACGTACCTAACACCTAAACCCCTACTAGGATACTACTAAGAAGTGATACTCCTCTCCAAAAGAGAGCATTCTTATGAAAGTTGTTTACTGTTCTCACCCCTGGAGTAAATATTATAAATGAGTTCAGTTTGAAAATCGCTCCACATGCAGTAAGAGTTTCTATTTCTCCGAGTGGTATTGGTTTGAATAATTTTTTTCTGTGAGCAGAGCAAGAACGTTTCGTACGAAGTTTATATAAAGCTTTTATGATCAACCAGCACCAATAGATTATTTTAGATTACTGCGATTATTTAAGGTCCAATTGTAATTCAAATTTATCGTATTACTGAAGCCTTCCGCAGCTGTGGTCCAAAAATTTTCTGGGTTGCTGGATTGCAACCGTGTCTTCAAGGCCTGACAAATACCATGTTATCTCTAGAGATAAGTTTTAAGTATCCATATTTTTTAACTATTTCTAAATTTGTTTTTTTTTAGAAAAACTCAAATGACACTGGTGTAGTAAGCAGATACTAATATATTTCAAGAGCAGTGTTCATCTATATTCAGAACCGAATGATTGCGATGATTAGTAATTAGCAAAACATACAGTTCAACGCGGCAAATAGGTTGCTATAGAAATGTAGTTATACGTTGAAGGCGTCTTCTACTATGACGCTCTAAGGGCACTGTAATGATTTAAATATCTTTGAAATTATTATGAAATTGGCTATAATATATGTTTTTCACAAGTAGTCTGTTATGATATCATGCAAAAAATATATTAAAAATATAGTGTCATTTTCCTATCATACGCTGCTTGCGGAGATTGATGTTTAAATGTTTTTGTCTGCTATTTTTGCTGTTATTTTTAAAAGTGGATCTTGCGACTCTAGAAAAGTAGCAGCAATCAATTGCTACTACTGTATACTATTTAACTCATACACTCATTAAAATATAGCCTTTGGGGGCCAGCACAGAACTCCAAGTTTATGACCTGGTACACTAACCACTGGACATCATGATTTTTGCATCAGTAAAATGTAAATTTAAAAATTATTTTAGAGGATAAATGTTTTATCTTCATATCTAACCTTCACAATTTACAACCTAAACCTAAACAGCATGTTTGTGTAGGTCCGCCACCTAAAATTTCCCATGCTCGTATTCTCATTATTTTTGTAGGTACAACCTAAAGTTATATGTCGAATTTTAGGTCTTTTTAAACTCTTTAAAAATAGCATAGTGAGTGTCCAAAAATTTTTTGCAGATTATGATATTTTGCAAATAAAGTTCATTTTTGTAAATATTTTTTACCCTATAAAAATATTGCTTCACAGTTGGATGCCGACTTTTGTCTTCTTTTATTTGTGTTATTACAACAAATGCTTAATTTTTATTCCTTCTTAGTGAAAAACAAGAAAAACCCATCACCGCCATATTCTGTTAATAGGGCTGTTCAGAATTTTTTAAATGTTAGTTTAACAGCTCATTGCGGTACAAATTATGTCTAAATACCCGTCGCTGCATACAAAACCACAAAATTTGAAAGAAGTTTTAAATAAATCAAGTACAAAGTTCATTCTAAGGAGAGAGAGGCTAGAAAACGAAACCCTGCGATGATATAGAAAACCATCGCAGGATATTGTTTTCTAGCCTCTCTCTATAGAACGAACTTTGTACTTGATTTATTTAAAAGTTAATCCAAATTTTGGGGTTTTGTGTGCAGTGATGGGTATGTAGGCATAATTTGTACTTTAATAAATGGTTAAATTAATACTTAAAAAATTGTGAACAGCCCTATTAACAGAATATGGCGGCGACGAGTTTTTCTTGTTTTTCATTAAGCAGGAGTAAAAATTATGCGTACGTTGTAACGACACAAATTAAAGAAGACAAAAGTTGGCATCCAACTATGAAGCAATATTTATTATACGGGGTAAGTTAAAAAAATATTTACAAAAATTAACTTTATTTACAAAATCACATAATCTGCAAGAAATAATTTAGGACACTCACTATGCTATTTTTCAAGAGTTTAAAAAGGCGTACAATTGATATACAACATAAGGTTGTACCTAAAAAAGTAACGAAAATACGAGCGTGGGGAGTTTTAGGTGGCGGACCCTGTACATATAGACCTTAATGCTTTATAGTGTACAAAAAGTCATTTCGTCTAAAGGTTCTTGCACAAACGGTATCGAAAATGGGCTTGTAGACCATATTTTTTTTATTGCAGAATATGAATCTACATAAAAAATAATAGACCCCTGTGTATTCATTTATTTTCCAAGGCGCTTAGATAAACGTAAAAAAAATGGTAAAGTTTAAATATTTGAATGTGTGATGTAGGTTGACCCTGCCGCTTGTGATTGGCAGCAGCTGTGTGTTGTTGCCAGAGCACAATAATTTTCAGCGTTCCAGTTGCCTATGCGTGTTTTTCGCTGTCAACTGCCGACGAACGGACGACGAGCTTCATTCACAATCTCTCAGTAATGCTCGTGTTGTTTGCTTTTGTTTATCGATCACGATTATATCGTTCAAAACGCGGACGAAATGGCTGCTGAAAAGAATTGTTTTGTGCCAACATGCACAAATACTAGTATTGTTGCTCTAGAGAAGAAATTTTTAATTGTACCCGAAGAAAAATCACGACGAAAATTGTGGTGTGATGCACTAACAGCAAGTCGCTTGTGTTAAAGAAACTAGAGGCAAAAATATAAATCCTCCTCGCAAAACCAAGCCAAACGCAAATATAAACAAACAGATCATCTGTCCATCTGTACAGTGTTGCCACTGGGGCTGATAGAAATTCCTCTAGATTGGCGTATCGAATCCGCTAAAATTTTTAAGACAGGGTAATCTATTGATATACAATAGGATTTATTATTTATTTTACATAAAAAATATTATTTTTCTACATATTATGATATAACGTTAAAAATTTCGTTGTCGAGCTCACCGTGTTCCTTCCAGAAATATGTTTCGTTGCTCTTTACTCGGTTTAAGATAATAATATCGGCGTCATTTAACAATCTAAGCTGCAACGTGAAACACACAAGCACTAGTGAGACGTTGGTAAAATTTTGGATTGGTAGGTAAAAAGAGGAGAAAATTAATATTTCCCAGGCAAGGAATACAGTAATCATCAAGTCACCTAGCATAAATAAATCGATTGTAGATACTTCATATCTAAGTTTCCCATATTTATACGCTAAAGTGAAACAGTTAATATTAATTAAAGACTTTCTTATTCCGTTAAAATATTCGCTAACTGCTGAAACGTATATTTTTCCGTTGGGCGAGAATTTTATCCGCTAAGTTGGCAACACTGACCAGATGTCTCTTCTATGAGGCAAACGCGAAATCACGGTAGGTTTACCGTGGCGAAATGCGATCCCACCACACTCCCCCACTCTAGCCGGGTCAAGTGACGTTGCTAGCAATATTTGAATTTGGCGGAAAACTTTAGAGGGCGAAAATAAGACAATATAACATTAGAAATATTTTTTTGTTGCTAGTATCTCACTTCATTGGGTCTAGGAAAACCTACAAATGTGTTGCAATAACGATTTGTGATCGAGGGCTACAACCCCATTATACAAGCTTTTCACAATTTTGCAATGAAAGAATCTCTTATGATTTTTAATTAATAATACAACTTGCAACCTACTTTACATATACCTTATTTAAAAGAAAAAAATACAAGATATATTACCTGTTTCCATTGACCAGCACAGCCACTGCTGCTTTGCAGTTTTTCGACGCAATGCAATCTGCAGGGGCTCCAAAGCAGAGCTTCGTCTCAGCACAACCTGAATAGAATGGATCGAACTCGGTGGAGGGTGGTTGAGGCTGCTCGGGGTAGAAATATGGAGGGGTAGTTATTCGAGGACGAGTTGGGAAAGTTGGAGAATACGGGTCATCGCTGACAGCATGGGGGGATATCTCTACCGGGACTGACTCTATTCCAACCCAGAAAGTGGCATAATCTTGCGCAACGGTGGCACTGTAATAAAAAAAATGTGATAATTTTTAAAGACGTGTAATGTGTTAAGATCAATTAGCTGAAGTCATGCATCCTCATGTAAATCAAAACAACAAGACGTATAATGTGTTGAGATCAATTAGCTGAAGTCATGCATCCTCATGTAAATCAAAACAACAGTCAGAATTATATTTTTACTTTAAAAAGACTGGTTTTGGGGAATAATAATGTTTTTAGATCGTTATTGCTTTTACTTTTATTACTATTAAATACCTGCATTGTATTTGGCAATATAAACTTAAATTGATGTAATTTTCTTAAAGAACACTGGTGTTTTGTATTGTAAATGACCCGACCGCGCTATTTCACAAATCTTGCAAAACGTTAGTATATTGCGAACAGCCTTCATGCACCTAATAATAAACCTGAACACAGGAAAGTTCGATTTTCCTTATAATTCAGGGAGTTTCAGTTCTTGCCGTAATATTCTATGTCTGAGTGCAGGTTGTAAAGTAAAAGTGACACACGCGCGCGTTAGAGTTACTACACGTTAAGGTTCAATATTAAAATCAGTTTTCAAATAAAATATAGCTACTATAGCCCCTCTCCCAAAGATCCACCACTGGATGCAAGGCAATTATGTGTCCTTCATCTTATAAAAACACATCTTTCATAAACCTGTCGGCATATTCCCCTGTGCCAGGGTTTAAGGATTAATTGCTGTGTACAATTCTTCGCGGCCAACTAGGAAAAATATAACCTTTAATAGAGTGTATTATCGTGCGTTTAACGGTTAATTACCAAACGACGAAAATGGGACTAATATTAACACCTAGCACCGTAATATACTGTAAATAATTTTCACCTTCATCCAAAACAGAACTCCGCTATGCTCTAAATGTTCCAAATTGACTTTATATACCGCTGCGTATCTTTCTCTGAGCACGTGGTAGCTTTAGTCAAGCTGTATTAATTAAATTAATTAAATTTTAGTACACATGTTTGGTTTTAGTTTTTAGAATTTATCTTCATTTAACAATATAGGCGAAAATTACACTTTGTCACTGGCTGCAGTAGTATCTATTAAAGCTTCTTTTTTTGTCAATATGCGTAGAACCAGAAGGCGTGCACATTTTCATCCATTAAGCGAGCTTGATAAAGGACGAAGTTTTACGAGAGGTCGATTTATCTTTTAAAAATTTGTTACGGAAACGAATAGGAATCTAAATATGTTGTCGATCAATTAGATAGCTTGACAATAAGCTGATTGCTTTGAATGCATGTGGTTTGATTCACTAGATTTATCATAAACGCTGTTATCTCTTTGAGAATGATCGTCAGGTCTAAACGATCGTCAGGCTTATCTGATAAATCTATTGAAACAAAGTATGTAAAATCAAAACAATGAGCTTGTTTCCAAGCTACCTAATTGATTCAGAATGTTTCACAGTAAGTGCTCCTTTCAAACCATTCAACTTTGTTGTCGAGCTTTGTTAAAGTAAAGTTAAACACAAAAAGCTAGGGGTACAGATATTCGGCGAAGGGCTTCAGAACACTAAAATAGTCGTCCTAGACTTTTGGTTCTAAGGAAGCACTTTACTCCTACGAGAGCAACAAGTGGATCATGACCTACTGGGACGCGGACCGTCTACTGCAGAATAAGTTTTGGATTGTATTCATACCACCCATTGTACCTCGGTGTAACCTAATGTAGTAGTAGTGCAGAGAACGCAAAGCACAGTGAAACAAGGCATATCGTTGTCTCTAGTGATGAATCTAGATTCTATCCGGGTGCGCAAGGTAGTTGAATATGTGTGAAAAGCCACATGGTGAAAGACGAAATCCAGAATTATTGTGTGCCAAAAGGCATGTGTACCGCACTGGAGTAATGGTATGGGGGAGCTATTGCTTTTGATTTTGCGAAAAGCCCAGTGTTATATATAGGAAGTAGAGGAACCGCACATTTTACCCTGCCTAGCATCCTTCCCAATCGACTCATTCAACAAGATAATGTAATACCACATAGTCATGATTACTGTGAACAAAGCAATGTCAATATGTTGTCATGGCCAACATCTTCATATCTTTGTCTCATGTTTAGGAGAACTACACAGCTTACTACATCCTTTACAGACTAGTGGCAGTTCATGACGCTATATAAGCAACCTGGAGTGAAACAGCTCATGTTGAAATTGATCAATGACCAGACGTTTTTTTGAGCGCATAAGCACGCTGAAGGTTCCACCAATTATTATGTTCTTTAATGTTCTACTTACTCCATATCCACCAAAGTTTATTCAAATATAATAATTATTACTTACTTGAATATTACCATTCCCGTGAACCCATTCGGCATCCACTGCACCTCGATTATGCTCTTTGAGTCCTTATTGTTATGTGTGACCGTATCCCCGGGTCCAGCGCAGTCTAACGTATGCGCATTGTCAGGATCAGGTTGGAACATTCCCACTAACTCTCTACTGGGAGTTCGGGCTTGCAGCATGAAGCCTTGGAATGGCAGATCCAGAAGAGATCTGATGACAACCTGGATTCCGCCTCCTCTATTGAAGGTGATGACCTTGTATGGAGATGGCGTAAACTGGCGCTGAATTCCTCCACCGTGGAAGGGTTCCATGGAGTCGCATACCTTCGGTGGGGCTCCATTTGGAAGGCAATAGGATGAAGACACGAGCAGGAGCAAGATGAAAATCATTTTTATCTGCAAATAAATAAGTTGATTAATTATTTTAGATAATTAGAAGAATTTAGATTTCTATCTAGAAAAGTGAATGTTCCTTTGTTGATTCGCGAACTGGAAGACAGTTTGAAAATTGCAAAGTTAAACAAAATACACAAGATATCAACGGCTCTTCTCGCAACAATGAGATTTCCCAAAGGAAGTATGCTCAAAAAAACTTTTATGCAGGGTATAAAAAAATCATGATTTTAACAAAAAAATCGTTTTTTTAATTTAAATTCGATTTTTTAAAATTTAATTTGATGTTAAGATTATTATCAAATAAGAAGAATGGATACTCTCGCAGCGCCATCTAGCAACTTGTAATGGTGCCACTACGCTAAAGAGTCTGTGTGTGTGGTATGCAAGTCTCTGCCCTTGCTAAGTGCTATCTCTAACAGCTTCTCTTATTACTTATTTCCGATTCTAGTAGAGGGCGAAACTGTCATGCATTAATTCAAATTTGGGTTGTCCAAAACACATAATAAGGGGAAGTCCCGTTACTCTTCGCTTATAATTTCTTTGCATTAGCACTTTAACCTCAGATCTCAGTGTTTGGCACTCTATCATTTCGTATTTGAGTGTTGAAATTGCTTCTAGTCTTTGTTGCGACTTGTAACATGATCCATTACAACATTTAATAAATAATTAAAAATATATTGTAGATTGGATTGAAAGGAAGAATAAAAMTGGTTTGATCAAAAAGGAAATGGCAGGAAGAACTGGGTAGCAAACAATATGTAAGTTATTCAGAAAAGAAATACAAGGACTAGTCCAAAGAATGAGGGAACATAAAAAAACGTGTAGTTTTTACAAATGAAAGTTACACATATATAATGACAGGAAATAGATTTAGAAGCTTTAGAATCAGAAAGTAGCAAGCCAGGTCAGATGCAGGTGCTATCTGCTACTTCATTCAATATGCATCATAAAGAAGCCATCGCCTGTTGCTTGTTTGGTGAGTGATGCATGTCCTGATAAAAAAAAAAACTAAAGTAAAGTCAGTCAGGAGATGTATCATCTTTAATTGTTAAAACCTCAGCAAATCTAAAGACTACACTGGACAATTTTTGCGTCCCAGCTCTTCACCCCCATCACAGTTTCAGATTTAGTTTCAGTTACTAGAACAGGTATACACTGAAGAAAGAAGTTAAATTTACTCTATGGCACACAAGTCACTGGCAAGTCTTCCTATTTAATAGATAGCATAGACATGTCCAGTAATCCTCATACGGCAGAATATTTATCCGATTTTACTGTTAATCTAATTAAGAAATGTAGAGATGTATATAACAGTTTCTAGTTTCATGACTGACAATGCTGCGAACATGACAAAAATGAGAAAAGAAGTAACACAATACACTGAACTAAACGTCATTACCTACCGTTGCTCTGTGCATCTTTTACATATTTACTTTCGGAGGATTTGAAGATGGTTGATATATAGAGCAAAATTGTCCAGGTGGTGAAATATTTTAGAAATAACTGTTTTGCACCTGCGAAATATAAAGCTATGGACGAGAAAGCAATAATTTAACCACAAGATGTGCGATAACAACAAATTTACATGCAGGAATGGCAAAAGATAGTAACAATTTGTGAAAAATACAAACATAAAATAAGTGCTAGTATTTTTTAAACAATTCCGGACACACGTTTAAGAAGGTAAGCTAAAGAGTTTTTAAAAATTTTGAAGCTAGATAACTTGCAAAGAACCTCGGCGTTTTTACCCGAAGCAGTAGAATGTTAGAAAGAATTGCAAAGCATTTTTGGAGAACAGAAAGCGTCTCTTATATTAAATGCAATTTTTAACAAAAGGCACGACCAGCTATAAAATCGTTTTTGATTACTTGATTTCACAAAACAAAAATACAAATTGAGTGAAAATGAAAAAGCAGCTGGTTTAGAAATTGTTAGTGAAATCTACAACGATACAGGTTTATTGCCACTCATAATTAAACTTCAAGCTAAAATTCTACCATTTCGAGCAACTATGTTTGAAGAAGATATATCAAATAACGTAACTTGTGTGGAGTGGTGGAAGACACAAAAGGATTTTTCTGAAATAAGCAGTGTTACAAATGATAATTCACTTTATAACAAACGTTGCTTATTTAGCTTCCGCTGAAATAATGTTTTCAACATTTGGTCTGGCCCATTCAAAATTGAGAAAAAGGCTGGGGAGGGAGAAGGCAGCTAAATTAGTTTTCTTATATAAGTATTTTTAATTGAGAAGGTCTAAGTTTCAAATAACGAATTTTTAATTTCTTTATTAGTTGATGTTTATTTGTGCGTTTATTTTATTCTATATAGTGTGTTATATGTATGGACTTATCAATGTTTTAAATTTAAGTCTAATTATCTGTTTGAACGTTGAAGAGATTGTTTGTAAATAAAATGTGTTGGTTTCCTTCCTGCTTAAGTTTTTATTGCTTATTTTTTTTAAAAACAAGCAATTTTACTCATTTTGATTCGGATTGCTTTTTTAATTAAATAAGTGACTTAATTTCAAAAATCAAATTATTAAAATCGTTGGAACTCTGCTTTTAGGTAAGTATTGGGTACTAATGTTATTAAACCTTGCGAATAATAAGACAAAAAATCAATTAGCGAGCTGCGTAAAGAGGTGTTGCGAAATTTGCTACAATTATTGCCATACGATTAGTAAAACCAGCTCCTTTAATATKTMAAGGACCAAATGCTGCTATGAACCAGMCAAACACGATGCAGTTCGTTCAKTTGAACTGGATGTACACAAAAAGCTACTTATACCATGTTTATGTATGCGGCTTACTCCATTTTTGCAAACTTAGGTCATTTGGTAGAGAAACCTCAACATATACCTACGTCAGCGGCAAAAGAGAGTTTTATTATTCAGCTTTTTTTTAATCCGCAATGAATTAAATGCAAGGTCGATACGGTTGAATAATACAAGTCTAACAGGTAGAAAATTAATTGAGGTTACATAATATACATCGTTTCAGGTTACATGCGCAGTTATTAATTTGCGGTATTTTAACCACCGTCGTGCAAGAATGCGGAATGAAGCAGAATTCATGCATTGTGGCTTTTAAAGTCATTGTCTGTTGTTTCAACCAATAAGAAAAAGAAACTCAGTTATTGAAAACACAAAACCTCACAGACTCAGATGCAACAGAAGTTAGGTGTATTTAATCATGAAAGACATCCACCACCTTTTTGAACACTCATTGCAGTTTATAGAAACTGGTAGTTTACATAAAGCTACTTCGGCAGGTAGACCAAAAGAATCGGCGAAGATCCTGAAATGAGTTCAAGCAGGACAGCTAGAGATGTTTGCAGTGTTTTAGTTCAAATTGAGTTATATCCATAACAAAAGTACAGGGATTATCTAAATGTCCAGGTAATTTGTACAGCGTGTGAACTCTTAGAATTTTACACTAAATTGGGAGTTTAAGTCACAAATTAAATACTATTCAAAATTTCTATAATAATCATGCGTAGGAGAACTAAAACCCCCATGCCATAATATAAACAAATTTCTAAGAGCATTTTTTTTTGTTAATAAAAAGTTATTAGGTGTGGTAGTCATCTCATGGGCGCTTCTTTCTGGCAGATTCCTTCATAGACAGTTTCAGTTGCATATCAAAGAGGAACTACGTGTTGCAGTTACGTTAAGGAACCAAATGTATATGCAGTTATATATATTCCCTTACACTCGCTGTTAGTGCTTTTGATTTGTATGTGCATATATTCCACCTGCAATTTAGATTTCATAAAGAAACATTATATTTCTTCTCTTTTAATGAACAGATTTGCTACGAATTACATTTTGGACGCCATCTAAGAAATTCAAAATTGGTTATATGCTGGATAGATATGCCATTCCTTCAGCATTCGGTATAACGCCCACTCTTGAGTGACCAAATACAGTACAAGGCACTGTCCAATTGTTTACAAAAGCAATTTAGAGCAGTATGACTAAAAGAAAGATGGAGAGACGGCAATGCATACTTAACTGTAAAAGATCAGCAACAGAGAAAACTACCTTGGAACTAGTTCTGCTCACATAACAGAATTTCATTTTAACTTTTGTTGTGGTTTGGTATTGAATTACATCTGTCTATAGCCTTACAAAGCGCAAACTGATTTCGGCCTTGAATATAAATTTTCCAGTTTCAAGGAAACAATTATACCTTTTATGCTAAACAATTTATACAGAGTCTTTTAATGTACTTGCAGTTTAATTACAATGCATTTGATATAATATATAATACAAATGCGTTATCTCGATTTTCAGAAGAACTACTGTGTACACTACTTTCTTCATATATCCAATAAGGAAAAACAGCAGTTATATTCTATTTTAAACCTTTCTGTATACGTTTAATTAAGAAGCAATATTGCATTACTGATTTCTAACTCTAACTGTTAATAGCTTATATATGTCACAAGGATTTTTAAGAAACCCAGACGAAAATATGGATTGCCCTGAAAAGGAGACGATGACCAGCACCCTACATAATAAATGACTCGACCTGTTATTGGAAATTCCAATTCGTCACGCAATGGCACTAGAAGTGGGTTACTATGTAATGAGGGTAGTAAGAAACGCCTAGGCGTTATAGTGTGATGTAGTTTGCTAAACAATTTTCCAATAATAGATTGACAAGGCAAGGTGAATGAAAGATGTGGTTAACCTGGCATTTAGTACTTGAGATCGAACGTTCTTATAAAGGTAAAACAGAAGACCGCCCTTTCAGAGACTACACAACGTCCTATTACGCTAAAACAAATGCCTCATCTGAACATTCTGCCGCAAGATATAAATTAACTTCTGGAGTTTCCAGCAAAAAGTTTTTCATGAAATCCAAAACGTGTAAGTCTTAAGCAAACTCTCCAAACCCTGCACTTAAAAATCTATATACTTGAAGGTATTATTAAAAAGACTTTCCAGTGGCACAGTTTTATACAAACTGTTTTTGGGGGCAGAATTACAAACTTCACGCTGTCTATATTAATACAAATAGGTAATTGACTGTATAGGTACACTCTCTATATACCTAGAGCCCCTATTTGCCTCTTAAAATATTAAGCAGTTGACTACACAAGATACACTAGGAAGTACTATTAAGTCGCCAGCGAGAAAATAATACGGTTAAATGCTGTCATTTAAGTTTAAAAACGAAGATTTCAAGTTTGATCCATGAGGCACCCTGGAAGAACAGGACTGAGTATACTTGAAATTAATTGTTAAAATGATACTGTTAAACAGCATAATTCTAATTATAATAACCATTTATGCAATATAGTCGTAATGTGGAACTTTCTTAAAGTAAACTCAGTTTATTGCTGAATGATCGCAGCTCTACCTCCTCGCGTTTAGAAAACTGAAAAATTAAAATCGCTTCTAAATATTTGAAGGATTCAATGCGAAAACGCTTCGCAGATACTTTAATAAGAAAAAAGGCAAGCGGTCACTTTTCTGGCCCCTCCTCACTCCCACACACACACACCTATTTCCGACCCAGTCGGTAGGCGAATTATACGCCCAGTCTGCAATATCAGTTGTCCGAGTCAATTATTATGACTGTTACATGCTGCTCTGMTATTGTTTTTTATTAGCGTCAGTTCGTAAGTTGTTGCACCGGCTAAAGGTAAAACACACCTATTCCAAACATTTTATTAAATTTATAAACTCAAAAGCAAAACACAGATGTGGTTCCCTTATGACAGTTCGCAATTTTCTTTTTTACAAATAATATTGCATTTATTGAGGACTTTCTGTACTCACCTTAATAGTGTCTACTTATTATATTTTTGCAAGTGATTACCTGCTTATTCATCAGACACCTTTTGCCTGCCAATCCAGTTATGAAAAACTCTGAAATTAGCTTTCTTGGGTTTATTGCAATCAACGGGACTGCAGCACCTTTAAAAAAAGGCCCACGTACAGTCTTCCTTCTACTAAGGAGAATAAATAGAAAATCTGTTAATAAGGTTTTTATTTAAAACACCTAATATGGTACGGTATGTCTGTTAAGCCACAAATCTAACTACACTACTCTAGAATATATTTATAAAATCGATTTAGAACTGGTTCATCTCCCGCCATATTGTACCGATTTAACACTGTTTGAATATTACTTGCCTGTTTCTAAATTCCAAATAAAAAAAATGAGGAGAACAATACCTTGAGGAATGATTTATAGATAAATAGTTAACTCTTAGGCAGATTTTTTGTATCACTCAAATAAATCTATTCACAATGTACTCTTTGCTTTATTACGATTTATTTAAAGATATAGAAACCTAAATGCCGAAAATTTCCCCTACAAATTAAATACATCAAACAAAAGAACTATAAATAACATTAATATAATGGCAGAAATATCCACCAAATTTAAGGACATAAGGGTCAGTACGGACAAACGATAGTAAATAGCATGAAAATTTGAACCCAGACGATGACAAAATCACAACATATGAAAAATATAATAATTTATCTACTTAGAGTGAGATAAGAAGAAGTGATGCCGGTTTTTACGAGTAACGCCTTCCACTTGGAATTTAGCGCATATCACGACGTAGGTGAGAGAGAACACCGAAAACAAAGAAAAGCTATATTAAATAATGTTATAAAGGAGACAATATCGAACAAAACAAACAGCACAACAAAACTACAACCTGAAAAGCTCCAAGTTAAACACAACACAATTTTTTCAAAGAATAATATCAAAAGATACTAAAAAGTTATCCGGTACATTTCTGGAGAAAATTTGGAGTTCTACTGCTATATTATTTCATGCTTAAAAAAACTCAAAAATTATATTTTTTACATTTAAGATACTGTATTAATATTATTTACACTAAGGTATATTATTTTTATTTGAGTGATAGAACAGTATATGTACATGTCTGTACAAAAAATATTTATAAAAATGGATATAATTTTTCCCATATATTGTTGTGTCATTCCATAATTCTCATCATCTCATTCTCACAAGGAAATAACGGACTTTAATGAAAAAGGGTCAAGTAAGCCGATGGTAGTTTTTGTCGTCGTAACGTCACTTTTGTCGATTGCCAAACGAGCTTTGTTTGAGATTTGCACTAGTATACTGACGTTGCGGTTACACATATAGAATATTTTGCGACTTGTTAACATTGTCRCAGAATCGTTGTGAMAATGTCAGTCTCATAAGCTAACAACGATTACATGTTATTTTCACCAATGCAATAAACGGCGAATCGTCAATCGGACCAACCGTCAAATGTGCATCAAAGAGGCTACGTTCACGTTAGAAAAAGAAAAACATGGCTTTGTTAACCCATTTCTTATGAATGCTCATTGCAAAGGCTACAAATCTGCAATATATCAAAATGTTGATAAAACAATAGCTTTTAAGTTAAACTGTTTATTTCAAACTTCTCAATACTATACTTTTTGAGATAAAGTTATTGTTAATGCACTCACACATTAATAGATTTATTTGATATAGAGGCCTAAATACCGAAAATCCCTTTAAAAAGTAAATGTACTAGGACGACAAGAATTAGACAAGTTATTATTAAAGGGCTTAGCGGGGAGGTTGTATAATAGGCTAAGTAGCCTACTCATGAATGTTCAATTTCAATTTTGTCTTTCGGTGACACGATTTTCACCTCTATAAAAATCGCACCTTGTCACACTGCCTTCGCCAGTAATTGCTTAAACAATGTCATTCACTTTTACTGAACTATCGGTTTCGATCTACATTCTAACAACGGCATACACTTTCTATCGCATTCGCATTTGCAATCAAAAAAGACCATGGGAGCAAAATGACCATTATCGAAGTGAGAAAACTCTCTCCTTTTCAGTTCGCAAAGAAAGTTCCGTTCATTCATTGCAAACTTGAAGACGACGGAGTTCTCAGATTAATTGCAATTCGTTCGCAGGATTATATGAGTCATTTTGTGACGCCAACATGCTGTGCAGATGACTTGCATAAATAGTTTTACTCCAGTTTCCGTCTACGCAGATGCAATAAGAAAGGTGTGTGCTTGCGACAGGGAATTTCTTGTGGTTTCGTTTATTTATTAATTAAACCGGCCAGTTATGGGGACTTAGTCATTGGATTTCCGTCATCGGCATCTTTGTTAGGACACGAGGTCAAGTTATTCGCAACAAGTGCTTGATGTTTCTTATGAGTTTATACTTGGGGCGAATGAATTTTACACTGTTTTTGTATAATATCTTTTCAGAAAGGTCGCTGTCACTATAAAACACTGACAAAAAATTATTAATCCAAAGAAGAGAGTCCCAAAATATCGTCACACACAAAGTCAAACAAAATTTTGAAAGTGAATAAGCAAATCGCCAAGGTACCCATACGTCATAGCAACAATGTGCCAGCCTGATTAAATTTTAACCGGCGAGAAAGAACTACATACTGGATATACATACATGAACTAATTGATAGAAGAAAACTTCAAAATAGCCTTCCAAATATCACTCACAATTTCCACAATCCCTATTAAAGTTATTAGTATTTCTACAAAATTATATAGCTTCTTTTATTACACTTTTGTAATAATATATTTCTCTAAATAAAATTTTTGTTTTATCAAGGTCAATCATGTGTTTATTCAAATATAAGTGCTCAGCTAGGGAAGATTTCTCTATCTCTTGTAGCCCAGTAGCACGTATGTGTTTTTTCAAACGCGTAGAGTTCACTTGATTTGGACTAGCACTTCTATTAAAAAATGACCAAATATTGTTATTGCTATACCTACCCATTTCTCACTAGCGCTAATTTAAGATGATATATTACGTTCCGTAAAGAACGTTCGTCTGAAATTCGTTGTGCTCTAACAAATAACGTCCTTATAAGACTATTCTTTCGAGTCTTCGGATAATGAGATGTGGCATGTAAATAACTGGCTGTGTATTATTTTCTGTAAGCTTTGTGTCCTAACTGTCCAGTGTTTCCTTTATAGATTTGGATACCCAAGGAAGGTAAGCTACTACTGCTTTACAACAGTAAATTTTATGTCAGGATTTTGACTATTCAAAAGATTAAGAAACCTACTTATCTCTTATATATCGTTGGACCAAGTAAAAAAAGTATAATCTACATACCTACACCAACGATTTTACTTAAACTGAAAACTGTTAATCGCTACCTTTTCAAAGTTTTCCATAAACAAATTGGTGAACCCTTGGCGCAATCTGATTTTTGTTAGTTTTGACGTGGTTCTTTTATTTACGAAAATACCCATACCTGAAACGATAGATATCATCAAAAACCCCAACTTAGTAATAGATCCCCTGGGTGACACGATAGCCAGATTAGTTGAATACTGTCTAGATCTAGATATTTCTTATAGAACGGTAATTTTTATGAACAAAAATTGGGTTGCGCAAAGAGTTCACCTAGTCCTATAGTGGCTAATTTGTTTATGGACACCTTTGATGAGGTAGGTAGCGATTAACAGTTCTCAGTTTAAATCGAAATGTTTGTATAGGTATGTAGATAGCTACTTTTGTTGTTGGGCTCCACGGTCCTGACACAAAATTCTATATGGAAGTAGAAAGCAAATTTACCTTTCCTAGATATCCATATTTACAGAGTAAACACTAGACAGTTAGAACACAACGTTTACAGGAAACCAACACACGCAGAAATCGAAATATAGAAAGTATCGAAGTATCGAAAGTATCAAAAGGATCGAAGTATCAAAAGTATCGAAAGTATCAAAAGTATCGACGTATCGAAGTACCTAAAGTATCGAAAGTATCGAATAGGGCTGGGCGATAACATTAGACAAGTATCTATATTCGATACCTTCAATATATTTGATGCTGTCAATATTTTGGACGCTTCTATTTTTTTGATACGCACTTTTCCAACTTTGCATAGTTTCAGTTTTTAATACTCGTATTTTCATTACTATTAACAACGCTGAGACCTTGAATGCTGCAATACATATGAAGCTTCTCATACTTTAAATTAGTGCCAATATTCGGTTCTCAATACATTTGATACTTTCAATACCTTTGAATACTTTTAATACTTGAATACCACGACAAAGTGGTATCGATACTTGATACCGGCAGAGGTAACGATATTTTGAGTAAGAATCGATACTCTGTCCAGGCCAGATCAATGCTTCGATATTTTCCATATATTTTATACTTTTAGTACTTTATATAATTTTTAATACTATCGATACTTCGATATTTTTCAATACTTTCGGACTTCGGTACTTTTCAATACTTTCGATACTTCGATACTTTTAAACACTTTCGATACTTCGCTACTTTTGAATACTTTCGGACTTTGATACTTTTGAATGCTTTCCATGCTTCACATAATTTTGAATACTTTCGATATTTCGATACTTTTTAATACTTTSGATATTTCGATACTTTTTAATACTTTTGGACTTTGATGCTTTAGAATACTTTCAATACTTCGATACTTTTAAATACTTTCGATACTTTTGAATACTTTCGATACTTCGATACTTTTGAATRTGGTATCGACACTGCCAAAGGTAAGCATCGATACTTTGCCCAGCCCTATTATTTACATGCCACATCTCACCACCCTCCCACTCAAAAGAATAGTMTTATAAAGTCATTACAAAAAGAAATATATAATCTTAAATCAGCGCTAGAGAGAAATGGTTATAGCAATAAAAATATTTTGTCAGTGCTCGTCCAAGCTCGTTCAGTCAGCACAAAATAAATTAAAAATGAGTGATCAAGAAACGGGAATATACATTTATTAAATAGTTGTATCATTCATTCCAAAATAGAGTTCTTGCGACTGATATTCGACTGGTGCTTTTGCTGCAAGTTGATATAATGCAATGGTTTAAAACAAGCAGATTGAAACTTGATTGCTACTGTTCTTGATAATATCGTGCAGTGATAACATATGTACCATAAAAGGGGGGATTATATCCGAATTACAAATAAACAATATTACAAGCGTAGCAAGTAGAAAACTAAAAGTCATTGATCTTGTAGTAAGTGTTCAAACAAGCCTGAAATTTAGAAATTATTGCTATGCCATCAATACCAAATAATTTGAGAGTACATTTGAACAATGTATCAAATATACGGTTGTCTCTATAGCATCAACAAAACTTGACTTTATGGAAAAATCCAGAAGCGTTTCTAAGGCATATTTATGGTAATAAATACAACGTGTATTCATGTGTAATATGTTACAGAACAATGATTGGATAATTTAACTGAAGACCAAACAAAAAACTCATGAAGTACGGTATATTTATTGTTTTGGCAGTAGTATTTAATAGAAGTTTGGTAAATTTTATACATTTGAGGATTCCTAAGCAAAATTTTCGAATAATAAAAACGTTTTTTTCAATACATGTGAAGAAGTAATCAAACATATTACAAGGACAAACTCAACCGCGAAGTAACGTAAATTGGTGATATACACTATCTCGTAGCCATTATTACAGCTCCTACACTTTAAATATTATATGGTTTTTTTACGAATTCATTTGTTATAAATATTCGTCTGTCACGTTCAAGTTTTTCTAGTTTGAGTTTATCGTATTTTAAGTTGAAAGGTAAATACACTGACAAAGTTTTTAAGTACAAATAAATACAAAATAAAGGAACATATAAATATTAAATGAAGTTTACTCCATAACATACCTATTAATCTAGAAAGGTAAAAATTGGATTTAAAGTGCTTAGTGTCTGTATTGTTATATTTCATAATTATGACTGCAAAATTAAGCGTAATTCGTTTCTTATACCTTGCTAGGCCTACAATGATGCTGCATTTTTATAATGCTTACAGCCATGTGCGAGTATTCTTCAATATGCCAAAATATTCGAATTGCTTGGGCCAAAGAATACCCGAATACCTATTTTATTTAAATATTTCATTATTTCCAAAAGTTATCAAATAATGGGAAACAAAAAGCGCACTTTAACACACTATAAAAACACGTGAACATTTAAAAAAGATCTAATAATAAACTATGAAGTCTATTATTTTTGGCAATACTACTAACTATGAATTTAACATTATTATTTATTATGTGCAGGCTAATGCTTTTAAATATTATTCCTTCTAGATTTAAAGATATTTAAACTACTTTTTTACATCGTGTGCAATCTACCATAATCCGTTAGATATTGTCTAACATTGGATAAATAATATGGTGTCGTACAATTCTCGAAAGACTTTGAAATAAATAATTTTAAAGGGTTGCTGAAATTTATGTTTGAATTCCATTTAGTTCTAAGTATGTTATTCTTGTTCAGAATGTATATTTAACTTATTTAAGAACTCATTAACAGTACTTCTGCTACCAAGGGATAATTGCTCTGTATTATGTAACTAGAGCTGCGAAGATTTTTCAATTAAGGTATATCGATATACCGACCGAAATAACTTTTGGAAACTGCATATTTATCACAGTATCAATACAATATTGATATTATCCCACGGCTCTAGTGACCACAACCCGCGATTTTAGACATAAAACAAACGAGCAATACAATGGCAAGCAAGATCAATAACAATCAAAGTTTCTTTTTATGAAATAGGAAGAGTGTGGACCTTTCAGTTAAATTTGAAAGTAATACTGTACTATAATATACTCTTGACTATTGATACTAATTAAAGAAGCTATAGTTACTGTGTTTACATCCGCATCTTAAAGTAGCTAATTAATCATATTATGAATACAGTTTTTAGTACCAAAATGCAACTGACAGTACCATTTTTTTGTATGATCTTTTAAACAAGAGCCTCTCAACAATTCCGTATTAATTCCTGCGTTATGCATTTATTCATACATTTGTTATAATCTATAGCTTTGTTAAACTACTTACAAATAATAAGTTTAACTAATAATAAATAATTAACTGATTTACAGGTTACAATGATAACTTAACATTTTGATACTTTTAGTGATTGTGATTCCAAACCAATATTAACTAAGCAACTAAATCAAAAATCCTACTTGTTGTAATATATTAGTAGAATTTCGTGTTCCGAATACTCTCCATCGTATTACACAAAATCTTTATATAATTATATAAAACGCACTGATGATTTTTGTATGTCTGTGTTTGGCAACTATGTCTTCTTTTAGCTACAGTAATTTGAGCAACACTGCACAAAAAAATAAAATAAATTAATTTGCCTTGAAATTGAGTTCAATGCTGCCAACACCTCAAGATGGCTGCTTTCACTTTTGTTTTTGAAATACGAGGTGTGCGTGTAGAGTTCTCGATGTCTGTCGGTTTTGGCACCAATTTGTGATGTTGAGTAAGCGGCCATTGCCCTACACACGCTGGCATTTCACGTAAGAGTATTCGATAACCCGTTACCGCCGTAGAATACCGATGTAAACATTTATTTTGCATTAACTGTAGTAGAAACGAACCTCATCATCGCTTGGAGTTGAGCAATGAACGAGCAGGTGCGTGGTAATAGAAATTTGGCTCTTTGCAGCACTGTTTAATCAAGTAACGTTAGCTTCATTGTTGCAGGTAAGCGATTTCAGTTTTAAAACTGTTATCAATCCTAAATAGTTTGCTTTGCGTTTGTAAAGAACTAGGGTCTGAAAGATTTCGAAGATTTGGTGTTTTTTGTTTTGGCAAAGTTATTACTTATTTAGCTCGTGTCGATATCAATCTCCCGATTTTTATTCCAAAAATACGCCATTTTCATTGTTGCTCGTTTTCATATTCGCAGCCTCCATTATATACTTTGCGAGACAAAATGTCCCAGGATCATCAATTGGCCGAGTCAGTGGTAATTTGGGGGGGGGGGGTGTCTTTTCTCGGCACGAAAGGTATGTTGTGTCAATTTTGAGTTACACGTACATAACGGCACGAAGCAAAATCTGGCTACTGCATATCATCTTGAGTATCATTCTGGTAACAAAATTAATAAATTTTGTAGTAGTTTTAAATATAACTTTGAATGCCCATAGCTTCGCCTCCAACTCGTCCCATGTATGGTCTGGAAATCCTATCAAACTAAAACATTATCATCCATTTTCGCATTTAGCTTGATTTTTGCATTGATTGAGCATTGTTCTGGCGTATATTGTGACCGTTTCCTTCTTTTACGATATTCTGTACTTCTCCTCAGTTCCTTATAAATTTTATCTTTCTGTCGACATTTTTGATCCACTGATTTACTCTATCCAGTTAATAGTCCAGTAGGCCTTCCATACTATTCGGAATATACGAGGACACATTGATATCTAGTTGGCCTGGACACTTTCCACTAAACAAAGTTTACAACCGATGTTTTATAAATAAGGTGTCAAAGTTTGTCCTCCAAAAGTCCAATTGTGACAAATTGTGAATTTTTAAGAACGTATCACGTATTACAAAAACGTAAGTATTATAAAAACAGAAAAGGAAACAAAAATTATTATTGAACTGCAAAAGAATTATACAGGTGTATACCGCTCACGCAATTGGCAAATACCACGACTAGCTGTAGGAGTAGGCTGGGTTCAAACTTCACAGCTAATTTCAAAATTAAAAAGAGAGCCAGGGCGCCAGATAATTTTAAGCCCAACAAAGTTATCCGATAAATCACTGACAAAAAATTATCAAAATAACAGTGACAGTAGGTTTGCGGAAATAAAAAAAAACTATTACTAAGCGTTTATTACAGAAGTAAAATTAGTGACACACCTTGATTGAAATTAAATTTTAATGAATTTTTAGAACTTGAATTTATTAGTTATAAAGCCGGATGTACTAAATAAAGTGAATCCCAGTGTTTACTGCAATTTCCAAACATATGAGTGTACATTCATATTTACAATCGTTGGAAAACCAATAGCACAAGGCTTCGAAATAAAGTTAAAGTGTTATCAATTAGTACAAACGCCACAAAAATATATATCAAATGCAACATATACTATACAAGAAAACTACGTTACAAGGGATATTGAGAAAATACAAAATACTCAGGTAAGTAATGAATCAGTCGATATTCTTTTACAAATAACTTGACCGGTAACTGAAAGGTACGTATTATCTTAAAATGTAAGTATGCAATGCTACAAAACACGAAATGAATTCTCGATTCGGCGTGATCTCCACTATGGCAGTCAATACGAAATAGCAATACACACAAAAGTCTTAGCGATCACTTCAAATGAACGATGTGAGGTAAGTAAGACGACACAACGAAAATTTTGTACTCAGCCTAGGTCCAAGATAGAGACAGATATTACATCGTTCAGGGCAGAGCTCAATGCACACTGGGTATGGTTACGTAAGCCGAGCCAGACTCAGATCTATCGCCGCTGCTTCGTCTCAGATTGGATACTCAACCAGACCAATCCCGAAAAACACTGAATTTTCCACAAGGCGTTGCGTAAGTCCAGCTGACCTCGCTCTGTTTTCTCTTTGGTTTTCTTTGCCAGGTAAGTAGAAAAAAGCCCTATATGGAGGTGGGCTTTTCACACTCGGATTTATTAAACTGAAGATTGTTAAGTCAGGAAATATGGCTGCTGTAGTGAATTGGGCGAACCCAGCGTCAGCTGATTGTTATTATCGACGAAGACCAAGGGTCTCGAAATATTACTAAATCTCACCCACGAAATCAAGTACCAAAATGTCGACGACAACAATTTGTAGTAAAATATTAAATCCTGCTTTATGCAGATGGAATTTTACAGAAATTTATTTTACTACGTCTACGCTTTTCAGCGTTCCCTCAGGCCCTCAGTTCAACTAGTGTACTGATACCAGACAGGTAAAGGAAGGCCACATTCAGGCTCAAGAAACCAAGGTGAAGATATTTTCGATGCAGAACCGGATGCAGCAATCGGATAAACTTATTGTGAATTAAACCGCCGAATTAGCATTTTAGCATTACGTACCAATGTAAGCAAAATGACAACAAAAATATATTTGGAAAAATGCATCGTTAGTGAAATTTAATCACCTAAAAGACTGTTAATAGAAGAGCTTATAAAAAAGAACATTACGAAATTAAATGACCGTTACAAACGTCAAGTCTGAGAAGGATCTATTTTGATAAAAACTAGTTTCGGTCAGTTATTAAGTATTTATTGTTTAAAAAGTCACCGGGAAAAGAAATTTCTGTTGGTATGGTGGAACATGTAGGTTAATAAAAGTTAATAAAAGATAGTTATATAAGGTATGCTTTAGGTTATTAAGGTACAGGCGTTGAGAATAAACGGACGTGCTACTGTAGAAAGTGGTTTTTTTATCTTTCTTTTTCAACACTAAACGGTAGGACACTACAAAGTGGCGGCAAGGATGGGATTTAGATTTAAATTAAAGGGAACTCCACTAACAGGACAGGTGATGTGAACAGAGAAGCTTGTCGGTTAATCCGGCAAAACGTAACATTGAAGCCAGTACCGACGGTGCGGTATGTAGGTGCAACCCTAGATTTTATACTGGTTTGGAGGGATTATGTTAAAGAAATCAGTCGAAAGGCGTGTGCACTGTGGGTGTGTAGACGTTTTTGGGGAAACAGTTGGGGACTTAAACCACAGGTCGCGTACTGACTGTACACAACTGTGGTGAGACCTCTTATTACAAATTGGCTAGAGCAAATCCGAGTGCAAATCCAATAAATTTTGCTGTTTTTTGATCGTTTCAAGAACCAAAGAAGACCAATTTCTTTGACCACTCCGGAAAATACTGATTCTGTCCATGCTACGATGCTACAAGATCGACGAATTAGGCTCAGACAAATAGCAGAAACATTGCTCATTACGAAAGCGTGTTTCGTATTGATCACCATGATTTGGGAATGAGAAAGGTTTTCCACTAATCAAAAGCGTGTTCGGGTGACAATGTCGAAAGAAATGTGCCGGTGTTTTGAAGATTCCTCAAACTGTCTGAATCGCATTGTCACTATAGACGAAACATGGTCCCATCACTATGACTTATAGAGAAAAGAACAATGTAAATAGTAGAAGCATTCCGAGTCTCCACGACCCAAAAATTTCCTGTGCAAAAGTTGGTTGGCAAGGTACTTGCTTCAGTTTTTTAGAACAAAAATTGGGATGATTCTGTTAGATTTCTGGAAACAAGGTATAACTATCATGGAGCATATTATAATGAGTTGCTAACTAAATTACTTACGCAGAAGAATCGTGAAAAAACGACGCGTAAAACCTGCCAAATGTGTGCTCTACTTGCGAGATAACGCACCTGCCCAATTAATTGTTGTTTGCAATGCAAAAAATTATAAAATCCGCCCTATTCTCCCAATTTAACATAAGCTCAAAAAATATGTAAAAGACTTTTAAAAAATTTGCAATGAAGTCATATGCGACGTTGAGGAGTGGTTTGCAGACCAATATATTTTTTTTCCAAGAAGCACTTTATGAACGTTCTGCTAAATGTAAGTCTTAAAGGACATTATGTTGAAAAAAATTAAATTTTGTTTTAAAATATTATGGCGTTTTTGTGGTAGGCTAGATACATATCAATATGGTCTCGTGTGGTTCTCCGCAACTTATTTTGATTTTCAAATAGTCGGACTATTTGAGCTGTTGGCACTGTTTAACTAAATTATAAAGGCTTTTTTTAAGTTTTAATTAATTCAATTCATGTGTTGCTATAATCTCTACAAAGCTAAAAACATTCAGGACTAGATTGCAAGTAATAGCTCTAGCTATTTAGTAATTCACTTAATTACTTGATTACTTGAAAATTGCTGGTTTTTTATGACAATTTTAACGGCAATTGCAACGGTTTATTAACCACCTAACAAACTTATCCCAATACAATAATTATAACACATTCCTTTCCTTATTCTAGCATAGATCACGATTTATCGATACTGATCGCACTTTTACTTCCTATTCCAATAGCCTTGCCTAGAAAGTGTTTTGAAATATTAACATCTCACATGTAAACATCAAAACCAATTGACATCAATTCATTTCGAATACTGCACCGCTTACGTAATCATCCAGATAAAAACAATCAGCAGCCAGCTAAACGTGTTTTTTCCCGAAAGGATTAATTATTCACCCGTAAAAAAAACATTTTCTACCTACTCACAGTGGCGTATCTGCTATCAGGATACGTGTTTTATGTGAATAGTTTAGGTAGTTTAAAGAACACTATTTTCATCAATACAGTATATTTATTTCGTCGTTTACTGAGATCGAAGAAAAAACATTTTACTACTACTCTCTCGTAACAATAATGTTGCTCTACCGTATTCGCCAAGTATTAGTTTATTATTATAGGTGGACCTCCCATTATTTATCCTTTTTGTTCAGCGCGCACTGTTGCAGAACGATGTTATCATTTATATTTTCTATGTTTACCAACACCTAATAAGGCAATAACAAAACCTAATAKCATTAACCGTTTTTMAGATATTGGGAAATAGGTACCTCTTTTTAGAGCAACATACGCCACTGTTGTGTTTGTCCTCGAAGTAAATCCGCGTCTGACCCTGAGCAGTCGCTTTCTTATTGTTGCTAGTTGAAAACAGCGCCAAAAACGTGATTCATAGTGATTTGCTACAATTTCAAGGGAATTCCGCAAACCAAGGAGAGATATTTTTTTATTAACAGCCCACTGCCACCGCGAGGACGAATGGAAACAAAAGTCACAATAATAGTACTAAAATATTATTTTGCTGCTTATAACCAAAACCTTCCACAAACAAATTATATACAGGGTCGCTACAAAGTATGGAACCAGCAGGATATTTTAGGTTCTGTTCGACCGATTTTTCTGAAATTGTGCATGGGCCKACAGGTAATTAAAACTCCGTGTCAGCTCTCGTTTCAGATATATGGGCGAAAGACGCTTTTTTTTAAATGGGAAGGGGGTCAAAAGGCACATCATTGAAAAGGATATTTTTCCCGATTTAAAAAATGTATCACACTTGTACAATTTATTGCTTCTGAGTTGAGAAAAGTGTGATAGCAAACTTGGGTCTTGCAAAAAACTTGGGGATAAAAACCATATTCAATATCGCTAAGTAAAAACAAAAACTCCAGGTGTCTCCATTTTCCTCGTGACTGGTGATAATTTTCATTCACTTTGTTATTTGCAATCGCAATGCCTCAGTTAACCGATCATGATCGCATCGAAACTTTGATGATGATTGGTTATGGAGATAGAATAAGACGAAGTTGTCCGGAAGTAGTTGCACAATGCAATTCATGAAGATTGTGAACCAATTGCCAGATCAACAGTTATTAAAACATTGCAACGTTTTGAGGAAACCGGCGGTGTTAAAAATCGTCAAAAACCAGGACGTCCAAAGGTTGCTACGAGTGAGGAAAGTAGCTTGAATGTCCTTTTAGATGTGCAAGAGAATCAATCCTAAGTGTTCCGTACAACAGTGTCCTCACATTCACCATATTAGCAGAAGACCTGTTCAGGCCTGTTTCATCCATACAAAATTCACTTATTACAAGAACTGAGCGAAGATGATTTCGACTTTTTGCCTCAATGGTAATGTGAATAGCATAATTGCAGATATTGGTCGGAAACAAAACCACATTGGATGGAACAAGTCCACACACACTTAGAAAGTAAATGCCTGGTAAGGTATTATCGGTGAGCACATTATTGGGCCTTTTTTCATCGATGGAAATATTAATACGGTCAAGTATTTACAGTTCTTACGCGAACACATTATACCAGACGACCAGAACTTATCCGCCTGTCCCTAATCGTCAAAATGCTGCGCGTCCCTCTGAACAGATATGGCTTCAGCAAGATGGTGCACCGCCCGATTTTGCAGTCAACGCTCGTGGATATTTGAATGCTGTATTTCCAGATAGATGGATTGGTAAGCGTGGAGCGATAATATGCACAGCACGTTCCCCTGATCTGACGCCGCTTGATTTTTTTCGTGTCGGGGTATCTGAAAAATCGTATTTATGCTGATCGGCCACATAATGCACGACGAATAAGGGCAGAAATTCAGAACTTACCACTAAATATGCTACAAAGAACATTAGAAAACTTTTAATCAAGGCTGCGTTATTGCCAGGAAGTAAATGGGAAACATTTTGAGCATCTTCTGTAACGTAAATCTGAAAAAATACTGCATTTTTCACGGAATCATGTTTTTCTTTTTTACTTTTAGGGTATCCGATTCGCAATAAATTGATCAAACTAGACGAAAATTATCACCAGTCAAGGAAAAATGTTAATACCTGGCTCTTTCTGTCCATTTTCGCGATAGAGGAATTTGTTTTCTTTCTTTTCATTCTTTGTCAGGCTCAATTATTGTATTTACACTTTTCTCAACTCAGACTCAATAAATTGTACAAGTGTGATACATTTTTGAAATCAGGAAATATATCCTTTTTAATGATATCTTTTGAACCCCTTCCCATTTAAAAAAAATGCAACTTGCGCCCAAATCTCGGAAACGAGAGCTGACATTCCAGATTCCAATTCCAGAAAATGCATTTAATTATTGATAGGCCCATGCACAATTTCAAAATATCGGTCGAACTGAACCTAAAATATTCTGCTTTGTAGCGATCCTGTATATTTTCTTAATCAMGAGGATAATTTAGACTGTAAATTTTTGCACAATGAATTCTTGCTGGTAAAAAATTTGATGTACCTAGTTTTATAAAAGTAGAAATCCTTTATGCTGCTTGTATGCCTAATACTTAACGGATTTACAATCCCCATGGTACAGGTCCTATCTATAGTCGCCGCTATCTAACGTTCTACAAAATCTAAATACAAATATTGCATTATCCATGTCTAATAGTAACACGAGCGTTTCGATTTTATTGTCAACACTCAACAGTCCAAGCCATGTACACAGATATTATATGAGAACACATAATATAGGTTACAAGCAGAAATACTGCATTCACAATATCATCACTATTCTTTATGAAAAGCACACTTCCATCTTGATTTTAAAATAACCTATTTTGCCAACCTTAGTGATTAATGGTGTAGTGTATTTGCCTCTAGCTCGAGAGGTTGCGGGTTCGAGTCCCGTCCATACACTGGCGTATATATAAATGTAAAGTAATGAGCTGGCTAATAATCATAAATTTGAATGGGCAATAAATAAAAAATAACCTATTATGTAACCACATATATGTATATTCTTACATATGAGCATTAAACGCAATGATGTCAACAGCATCAAACTATATTGATTAATCATTTTTAACAGGTAATAAAAATATTTTGTTTGTATTCTGTAAAATATTATAGTTCCTTTTTTACCAATCTACTGTTAGTAAAATAGTAGTAGATATCTACAGTAAATAGCGTTTTCAGAAAGTCAAAGGGTAAATTAGAATAAAGCTATATTAAGATTTCTAATAAGTAATTATATAACTGATTTTTTAATTTTATTGGTGTCATCTGCTTTAAATTTGAAGGCATTGAATTATGCACCTTACAAATCAAGTACGAGTACTGCGAATAAAAAAGTTATATGTATGTCCTGGCCCAGTAATAATATTCTATATCGTATATTTACATTGTAAATATCAATCCTAAATCTGATTTTACGCAAAAGATATGGCAGGCATTTATGTTTTTTCTTCCGATACCATCCGTAGATGCAATCAGCAAAAATATTGAAATGAGAGCACCAGAAACGCACAAAATGATGTGGCATTTACTACTTACTTTTCGCAGCATAATCAAAATTAAGCTTATTGTCGTCAACATGAATATGAATTCTTGACGCAGGGCTAAACATTGTGTAAAATAATATTCTATCTTTATATATATTTTTGTGGGCTAATAGTCAAAGCATGGTATTTATGTGTTGAACTGCAGTTTTTTGAAAATGAATTATACAACAGTTGACCGTCATCTGGAGCCCTGTGGGACAGCATAGGTCAAGTAGGTAATCATTAGTGGAGTGATGTCCATCCAAAGTTGCAAAATGAATTTTGCTTGAAAGGCAATCTCTAAACAATTTTAAAACTGCAGTAAAGAGAAACTTATAATTAATTGTATCGAATGATTTGGGAAAATCCAGTAGTATGCATATTAAGAATTATTATTATCCAACGCATTAAATATATTGTCTGTTATCTGTACTTAACAAGGCAGTAACACAGTTGAGTTGTTCCTTAATAACTGACAACTGAGAAAAAGCCAAAATACTAGGTATATCTGTAAAAGAAAGAAATAACAATAGACTAATAGGTCTAATGTGTTTAAGATCCTTAGGATTAGACACTTCGAGTAAGGTAGTAAAGGCACAACAACAGAAATATTCGAAGAGTTATGAAATACGTTGTTACTAAGACATGTATTTACAGTGTGCGTCTTAATAGGAAAGAATAATCATATTTAATGTTACCATGACTAGCAATGTTACTTCTAAGTTAGAGTATTTCATCTTTTACTTGATTTTATGTAACAAATACAAATTCGATAGCATTTCAAACACTTGACAACTTAGTTTCCGAATATCTTTCGATTATTTTTTGTAAATGTAAAATATTTCACAGGATTGTCGAGAATAGAATCATTTAAGTCATCTGGACCCGAAATTGATACATTCTATGCACGTAACTTGCTGTACTTAGATATTACCCTATCGCTAAGTTACATATTTAGAAACAATAACCTGTCAACAACCATTTGTTTATTTCATAAAGCAACGTTTATATAAATATGGAGTTTGGACTCCTTACAAATAAAATTTGTTCTAAATAGGTATGATACAGTTTAACAAAGAAATTAATTTAGCAATGTACTGGAATTAAACCTTACTTAATTTTAATATAGCCTTATCAACATGCAGTACTAGATAAAATAATTATCAAGAATGGCATTGAATTGAGGGCCTATGGTTTAAAAGATAAGGATACATATGTTGGAATTAAAAGAACGATTTTAGACAGTTTTTTAGACTGGAAAGGACATTAAATGTGTACGATTCAGTAATATCTAAAATGTATAAAACGCTCTTATGATATCCATACCGGTAGATCCAGATTTCAAAATAGGCTGGCGACAAAAGAGCCCCCAACAAAATAGCTCGTTAATATGGTAGTTCATTCCAACGACAGTTGGGCGTTAGTCACTATTAGTAACGGCTAAAAAATATTCTTGAACGAATAGAAAAATTGTTATTAATCATTGGAAGTGTTTGAGACGTTTGAAACGTTAAAAAACTCATGACTAATAATTAGAAATGTATATTTAATATTTTGATTTACCTATAGCTGGATTCGGATCTAATCTAAACGATAAACAAAAGATTATAACTGAAGAAATCTCTTTTATAGACACAATTTACGACTACGTGTGCTAATTTATTTTTGTACCTTAATCACTTATTTATAAAATACTACAGTTACTACTATAACAACCACATTCATTTCTACTTACTGCAAACTTTACAGTCCAAGTGGACACTAATTCGTTAAAATCAGTTACTACTTTATCTAAATTAAACACAGAATTGACGATTCACACGATATTTTTATTACACTCTAAGTTTTTGTAATAATGCAATGATGACCTGTCAAGATTACATGTTTACACTTCCAAGACTTTTCGGACAACTTTTTTTCTCTGTTGCCCTAAAACTGTTTCACAGTAGAGAAAAAAAGCAACAAAATTATAAATGGCATGTTTTTCGTAGCTTGTTACGTGTTCCACATGAGCGACAGTCTTAACAATTTATGTAACTGTAAATTCAACACGTTCTACCGTCTACCGTGTGCAGTTACGAATTAAAATTCTGCATAACACATTCTTGCAAATCGCTGCCTGTGTGGTACGCAGCAAGGTCTCAGTGCGGTTTTTTTTATTATACGCAACAATGCCCCGGGAATATGCTGGAGGAACACGCGATATGCGGCTTTTGCAAGAAAAATGGTAGCGCAGTGACTCAGGTACCCCTGTGGAAATAATCCAATCCTTGACTCAGTTTAGAATGACCCGGTCATGGGAAATGGTCGTGATAAATTATAATAAAAGGTTGCGTAAACTTACATGTGAATTTGAGATATGATATCTAAATATGTTATTCTTCCGGTATATACTCGCACTGATATAGAGTGATATATGAATAATGAGCTGATGTACTTTTCATTGTAATTGAAACAGAAATTCATACAGACGTTGTTACAGAAAACGTTATGTAGTACACACATAAGATGAATTTCAATGGATCTAGGTAAAGATTAGGATCTTAAAATAAAGAAATAACCTACTTACTACAAATGCTTTAAATTGTCAAGTATCTTATTTTTAAATGTTTTTATGTTAACCTTGTAGAATGACAACTGAATAATCCACAGAGAAAGAGGTGAGAAAATTTATAGGGATTTCGAAGACACCACACCCATAAAAAGTGTTTCCTGAAATATTTGGAATATTTGCTGCTATTTATTTAAAACATTTCTGTGTATGTTTTACTTGAACATTATGAACTTATGAAAATTAATATATAATATAATCAATTATATTGAATTATTTGAAAGTATTCAAAATTATATTTGTTTGAATGCACTTTTATGTTTTCTAAAAACAAAATTATGTCATCTTTCAAATTGTATTGATTTGTATTGTAGTTGTAAATTATTAATGACTTAACTTGAGCTAGTTTTTTGTTTAATTTAGTATGCAAATGCTTCATATAAACATACATTATCGATTTAAACATGTTCACGTTCAAACTGACAAAATAATATATTCCCTGCGCCCCACCCAAGTGACGATAACCATGTTTCTGTTGGTGAACATTACAGTCTTAAAAATAAGTAAAATAATCTATATAAGATGTTTTCAGATTCCATTAAAGGTGTGTGGAAACCTGGAGGCAAGAATATATCATTTAAATTCCGATGGGTTAATAAATGCATCTACCCATTGCTTAATCGCCGCTAACGTAGGTGTACGTAATCTAACTCAGTAATAATAGTAAGTATTTATTTTACTTTGGTTCGCTGTAGCTTTACATCATCAAATATTAAAACTGTGTTGTAAAAGCTACTTGAAGACAGAAAACGTCTTTAGTTTAATTGGTGAACATAATGAAAAAATTGATCAATTCCATTAATAGGTAAGGGTCTCGGATTCCTAAAAACATTAATACTGCCAAAGAAACCCTTCAGATTAGATATCGTAAGTAGTTTTCTTACATACGTAATAAATTGCTCTATAAAACTGTAGTTTCAGGAAATAACATTCTGAGGTGCTCAATACAAGCATTACTATAACCAATAGGAATAGTCTAGATCAAAGAGTAAATGAAAATTTGTGTGTAACTTTACCAAATATATAGGTAATAAATAAACATATTTCTATGTTAACAGTTGTTTAACTCTTTTATATTTATATGGTTTAAATTTAAACGTATTTAGATTGTACTAGTTTTATTTAGAACAGCACAGTAGTGGAGGCCTATTTTTTAAACTTCATAAGACTGTAATAAGGTGTTATGTGTACATAAAATTAAACATCTATAAAAGAATTTTAAACAATATTTAAGCATAATATATTCCCCACGTGTTGCTTAGAATACCATTATTTTTAACACAGCTTACTTCAGTATTTTGAATATACGTAAAATTGTTTTAAACTTCAACTACGATTTATGCTATCAAATTAAGGTCGGTCTTTGCTGCAGGTAAGTAATAAGCTTTAGTTGTTATTATTTTAGTTTTAAATTGAGCAGGAGACATTTTCAAGTTGTTTTTTTTTCTCAATGAACTTAAATATATAGCTTTTTAAATCTGAGAAACTGATAAACTTGAACCGAGTTTTAATTGCATTGTTTAGAAAAAGGTAATATATCAATCCGAATATATTATTTCATTAATATGAGCTTGTCGTATATTCACAATTACCGTATAGCACGTTTGACTTAGGCATATTGCTTGATCATTATAAACTTAAGTTTGAACTAAGAATATCATTTATTTCAACCACGTACTTCTTGTGCAACTTTTTTGAATTAACCATATATTATAATAATTATAACACTTGATAATGTTTCACTTTTTATTGAGTTTAACCTCTTCCATGTTTCGGCTTTTTAGGCCCGTCTCAAAGAGTGTACAAACGAAACAGTTTCATATTAGTTTGTGTTTTAGCTTAAGTCTAATAAAGGTATAATATATTGATATTTATATTTATCTGTAATAGGCTATTGTTAGATGCCACCAAGAAACTAGATTCAATGGGGATGTATAGATATAACTGAACCTGACAATTTAATATAAACCTCCCTTGATCGATAAAACTGTACTACATAACCAAATCCTTGTGAAGTAAACTAATAATACATCATAAACATATATGAAGGAGCAACTTGAGATGCAAGGGGGGCGTAGTAACCGAAAGTAGCTTAGGAGACGATTATAATTTAAATACTAATGAAATACACAAAAAACCTCAAAAATTTTGCTCTCTTCATATTATTGAAAATCGAAATGAGTAACAAAAACTAAATAGATACGTCAAAGAAAACAGCATATATTTACTTTCAGTGAAAATAAAATAGAAATMAGTATAGTGGTCAGTGGAAGTTTATACTATATTAAATATTATTTACACAAATTCTTCTAAGCAAAATAAAAATGCAAAAAGACCAAATATGTGTATTTCGAAAATATTATTTGTTAATGAGTGTACATTTATAGCTGACTAGATGTGGGCACTATGGGATCTAATGCATCAAGGCAATTAAATAATAATCGCCTCTGTCCTAGTTTGTGGCCCACATGTTCCATATGGGAAGAGCAGCAATCCAGGGAAATCTAGATTTCTCGTTTTATGGAAACGAACATGACGTAATTATAAAAACCTGCTGTCGTCGTGTTACCAGTTACTGGCTATGACGTGTAAATAGCCACAATGTGAGAAGATTTCAATTTATGTGTTTTCTAAAAACAGATTGCAAGAGACTAGTTATTTGTGTGAACAATGAATGTTCGTACAACAAAAAATTCTTGAAATTTAATTTAAAAAAAATATGTAATACGCTAAGCGTAAATACAAGACTTAAAGTTAAAGTGTATTTTCACATTAATACTGCTTGCACTTAAAAGCGTTGACAATGGTTATAATAATTAATAACTACTATATTATATAAAAATATATTCACCATCCACGCCAAACGCTACCTGATTAGTTTTACATGAACAATAATTATTATCGAGTTATTTTCAGTCTATATCATCCACGCCTTGATTACTAATAAAATAGTGTTACTATAAATACACATACCGACTCTAGCAAAAAGTGGTTCAACAATTAACTTTCACTTAGCGACACTAATTTGTTGACTGATGGATCGCAGTTCAGAAACATTTTCTTACAAATTACATGCGGTCGAGGTTATTTTATAATTTATGCATTCCGTATAATACACATACGATTAGGAATGCAGTCTAGTTTTTTCCTTTCCACTACCTTTCTTGTTCATAAAATATTCAATGGAGATCAAAGAAATTACATCAAAACACCAGATGTCTTGTTTGCTAACCAGAAAAATATATTATTTGAAGTAATAAAACCAATTATTGTAGATTACTGATACAAAATGTATCTGAGTATATAACGGGCATTCATAAAAACACGGATGTAGCACCTGTCGTGTAAATTAGTTGGTAAAATTTGATTCATATTTTAGGTTTGATGTATTAGCTTAAGGTTTCAGAACCGGGATTCAAATGATGATGCGAAGCTTCCGGAATTGATGGCCGTGGTCAGTCTTCTTCTTTTATTTTCAGACGTTTTGCCTGCTGCTGTTGTAAGCATCTTCAATGGTGAGCTTGTGGTCGTGGACGAAGACGTGGTAATAAACACATTAACAGACAGAAGACAAGACATGCAGCCCGTAAGCTTTACGTCATCATTTGACATTTGGCCCGATTGACGCTAGCACTGTTAACTGTGACTAATAAGGATACTGTTGGTTCTGCGAAAGCGATTACAAATCGCGGATTACCCTGTGGATAACCACAATATCAGTGTAAATTGCAAATGAAACTCGTTTGGCAATAGGCATGTCCACTAAAATTTAATTTAATGCAAATTGTACGTCATTATATAGTATTCAAGTCGCTGATAAACTTCCCGTAAGCAGAACTTCATTTACATTCGTAGTTTTCAAACTATGGCCATCTAAAGTTTCACCGCTCTATCCCTGTGTGGAGGCTAACATACGTCACATGCACACTCGCTGCCAAGATTGCCGTTTACTTTATATAGGGGGCGTGGCCGACTAGAGTGCATGTGACGTATTACTAGCCTCCGCACAGGGAACGCGGGCAAATTTCAGATGACCATAGTTTGAAAACGAGAAATGCAAATGAAGTTTGTTTTTCAAGGTGTTTACTAGCCAGATCTATACTACTTAATTCTTCGTAAATTGAAATTTAGTGAACAGGTCCATTGACACAAGTGCCTGAACGACAAACATCATCACCCACACTTGGCCCGTTTTTTCATGAACGGCCTTTACTTAAATGTACTATAACAGTCTAGCCGCTATTGCGTTTATATAATTTAAATGCCAAGATTTGAAAAGAAACCGTAAAAAAATAAAATTGTACTGCTTTAGTGGCATATTTTAGTTATAATTAGTCATTCGTTTTTCTTCAAAMAGTAATATTGTTGCAAATGTCTAGAATATGCAACTGCAAAATTAGACTTAATCCAACATTCAAATGAAACGTCAACAGAGTCTTAGGTTTATATGTTTCTTTTTGCTACACATCACAAAGTCAAAACTAAATGTTACTACTGTGATATAAACTGAGCATTTGAACTGAAGAACGTTGATAAACTCAACTACAGTATAACAGTTTATATAAGTTAAGTTTATATAAGTTATAAGCATCTTGAAAATATATGTGTTAAAATTTCCAAATTCATTTCTATATTTGCTTTAATGTGTTAGCTTCTATGCCTAGTCCCAGTAAGATAATTTAATAAATATAATACTTATACGAAAAGAACTAAGTACCAATATTTAGATAAAGGACTAATTCTGCAAGTCTTTGAAACCTATACTTATGGATAGAAACAGCAAAAGATAGCATAACAGTAATCATTGAAAGATATATAAAAGACTTCGTTATACAATAAGCTGTAATACTTTTTAAGAGATTCGGTGAAATAATTCATAGCTGATTAAAATAAAACCAAAAGATTTTATTTAATTCTACAGAGAGTCTACTTTCAAAACGGGCAAAAAACGTTAGTTTTTTTCCAGAAAACTTTTAAAATTGGATTTTTTTATTTTGATACACACTACCAGTTAGTTGTAAGCTATTCTTTGGTGTGTTCTTTTTTTTGAGGTTATGTTTATAAAGGATAGTAATTAGTTTTTTGTCTAAATTGATCTAATTTTCGTTATTTTAACATAAACGTTGAGCTTTAGGATCATTTTGTGGAAATCGGTAATGAGTCATTTAGCATCAGTGCCTTTATACGAACTACATCGTAGTTTGGTACAATCTGTAAGTACAGATCTACATTGTCGATTGTCCCGTCATTTGGTAAAAGTCGGTAATGCGTCATCCAACGGTGACTTTACAAATTATTACATAGGTTGCTACATTTGATAAGTACAGAGATCTATATTGCCGATTGCCCAATGAGTGATGAGTCCATTGAAAAGGCCAAACTAAAACGTTCGGTGAAGTAGAATTAGGTACTTACGTGTTCCATCTTTATCATATTCATATTCATTTTACCTCACAATTAAGTACCTCATCTATCACGTGACAGATGTGTTCACGTCAAATTTACGGGTGTACCAAAGATGCAGCCACCAGAAACTTTTTTTTAACTTTTCAGATAATTTGACCACGTTTTTCATAAATTACTTCATAATCTACATACAATGTTTACAAAACAGAACATGTCAAAAATTGGAAACTGCCCATACATTTTTTTCAGTGACCGTTATTGTGAACAACAATTCTAATGTAGTAGGTAAGGGAAAATAATTTAATTTTTTGCTCACAAGCCGTTTGGTGTATAAAAATGACAACAGAGAAAAGCTGAGTTAAACACAATACTTTAATAAAATGCATACTGAAACCCCTCGAACACCTAAAAAGGCTAACACAGAAAGAAGTTCTGAATGAAATATATATATAGACAAAAGCACCGACGTAAAATAGCTTTAACTAACTGATATTGTGTACCAAAATACAAATCTTTAACTTTAACCGTTTAAAAAAAACTAGATTTTTGTCCCTTTTGAGAAACGAATATTTTGACAAGAAGGGCTCAAATCTAAAAATCTTAAAACACCACTCCCGCTAAATTTGCTCATAGAACACGGCATTCAAATATTCTAAAATCATTACGAAACAAAACCTTGCATATGCCATGCTTGTCTAATTAATTATCTTCGGTAAGGGACAAAAATCTGACAGTTTTATAGTATCACTTTGAAGAACCATTCACTTATAGACTTATAGGTTATAAAGAAAAAGAAGCAATTACTTTCACTGTTACTCTGCACCTGCAAAGAATGCCTACTAAGTTTTATTTTGAACCGTTCTGGTTTTTATATTTTGGCTCTGCGTACTCTTGCTTCTTGCATTGTCTATTTATATCACCTTGCCATTCTAATAACATTAACAGATCTGAAACAAGCCAAAACTTTAGAGGAATTTCATATTAAACCATTTTATTTTGTTTATGGTCTTCGATGTAGTAGATATTTTGAATTCTTCCCTTTGACAGTTTTATGTCACTATAGGTATTATCTTTTCTGTTTGAAATACTATGTTTTTGAAAACAAATATCTAGTTGTAGTAGATTTTACTCAAATCGTTGACAGAAAACTTAAACTTGGACTGAAACGTTACTTACATTAATGTTATGTTTAAGTGTACTGCATTGTCTTACAAATTGCTAGGTACATTACTTGTTACAGTAATTAGATGTTTAAACTTTTAATGAGCTGTTATGTGTTGATAATTGCCATTGTTATCACATTATTTTTTATTGTAAAACGTGCATCGCCTTGTACTTAACAACTAAACCTAACATCCAGTCTTCCAATTTTACTAAGATACAAACCCAGCAAGGAACGTTCACTTTTTATCGTGTTCTACTTTTACTTGACATCAAATCTGTCTATTCCAATCACAACAACAAAAAAAACTTACATAAAACGATGACCTCCAATCAGTTGCAATCCAACTGCACTAAGGCTCTTTACACAACAAGTAATGCTCCTTTATCACTTCAGTTCAAACCTCACATGTTCCACAGTCCAACTTCTTGTGCGAAGACGCGCGGTTTGTACGGGCTGCGACCGGCTCGCCGAAGTGAATGTCCAAGTGAGCACTATGCATTACAAGAGAACTCCACTCCCATTCTGTGGCAGCAAGGTCGGCAGGTGTGACGTCACGGTCCGGTGCGAAGGTGCGCTCATGAGGAAACTCCTGGGCGTTTCCGGAGGTCCCGCTTCCGATCCAGCCGAGGAAGAGCTTTGCGTCTTCCCGAGCAAATGTTGTGCTTTACCAGCAAAAAGTGTTACGTAGTCCTTCGGTTCTGTCCTGCAGGCATTACAGTTTTACCGAAAAACATGACGTAAAATAGGGCTACTTGGTCACCTTTTTGACAAGCTTCTAGAAATATTGTACACTTATTAGGCTCAGTTGCAGAAAGCGTGGTGTACCAGACCCCTTACTCTTGGTTAACACGCAGTTAACCAGCCCTTGCCACGGGCAGCACCAACATTAGGAAAACGGCCGTGAAGTCCAGGTTTTTTTGCTTCAAATAGCTTCGTGCTTTAAACATTTTTATTACAAACGAGGGTCGTGGCATTATAATTCCTGCACACATCAAGCTGGTGCTGAACTGGCGATGGTGAAAAAACAAGTGCTGTCAAATTATAAATCATTGGGACATCACTTAGCTATATATAGAGTGAGGGTAGTTCACTCTGTTTTTGTGTAAAATGTTTTCAAGTCGGGGTAGTTTGATGCAATGGAACGCGTCACTGAAGAGGATTAATGTGTGTATATCAAAACTCAAACACTGCGTGAAAAATCGGTTGCCGAAATTCACGGTGCGTTACAAAAAGCTTGTCAGGAGTCATGTGTGTACAGTTCAACAGTAACTTGATGGAGTAAACGTTGCAGAGCGTTGGACTAGTGTTTAAGAATAAAGACGACTACAGAGGCTGGAGACCTCATACTGCTACCGAKAAAAATAATGGAAGAAGAACAAAAGTATGTCTTCTTTGTAGAAAATTTAAATGCATGGTTCCAAAAGTGTACACGAGATATAAAAGACAGCGGCGTAATCCTCTTGCACGATAACATTTGATCGAATAAAGCAGTGTCAGTCAAAGGACTTTGCGAGAAGAACTGCTGCGAAATTCTTCCACATCCTCCGTACAGCCCTAACATGAGTCTTCCAGATTTCGTTCTATTCCTCCAATGGAAAGGAGAAATTCGTGAAGTCCGATTTATTGACTTGGAAAGATACAAGCCCTGCAACAGCATATGCGTTCCAACTGCTGAAACTTCTTGACAAAAATGGCGTATTTAACGGCATTGCATTACTGCCGAAGCGATGGCAAAGTGTTTTGGATATGCAAGGGGATTATATTGAACGACTTTATTGCAATTTTTTTTAATATCCCTTTCGTTTGGGAGCTTTTTGTGTCCAGGAATTTTGTCATGACCCTCGTATTACCATTAGCCTTGGTATACAGACAAAGCCAGTTCTATGCCATGCTATTTGTACTAGATTCAAACTGTACTGACGAGCTTTAAAAAAACGAAACTATTCATTCTGTAGTTGGTTGCGGTTTATACAGTACAGCATAACACATGACTATAGACATACCTATAAAACATAAACGGCCTAACTATTGAAGTTATCCCGTAGAAGCAAAACACGCAAAACATGTTTATACAGGGCTTCTATAAATGATTCATGCAACACGGGTGGCGTTGATTTCCCAATTATTTGTGCCGCCTTTTTGTAACTGCTGCCAAACTACAATATGCACGGCGATAGTACCGAAGGTTGCAGATAAATTTCACCCCACAGCTCCGAAATGTGAGCTTTTTTCAACCTTAAGGTTAATTATCCCACAAAACACCACAGAATATGTTGAAAATACACACTCCCAGACGTTAGGCGTTTTCTCATATTAAAATATATCAAATAATTCAAAAATCGGCAGATGACAAGTATAGGTCACTTTTCTGAGAGCTGGCAAATTGATTTAATCGATAATTTCCATTAGCGGCCAAATACATGAATTATTTATAGAAACCCTAACTACAAGTTTCTAAAACAGAAAAAAACATTTGTGTATATTTTCTTGTCGACAAGCGCATAAAAAAACAAATTATCTGTAATTAGTATAATCTTTACAACAAGAAAAACTAAATAAAATAGACCACCCTGTAGTTTTGGATTATAGTACAGTAATTTTACAAGCAATAAGGCTCTTTAAGAAGAACGCAGTTTACTGATCCAGATTATAATTATTTTCAGCGTGATTGTCATGAATGGTTGAGAGTGATAGACTCAGAGTCACCACGTTCTTTCCATGTGTACATTTATAAATATGAGATCCTTTTACAAGCTACCTAAAATTATTTGTAATGTTTTTCGCACCTGATATAAGCAATCCACTTAATGCGACAAACTCCGCACATCAAAAAGAAGTCTTTTTTCTTTGTCTTACTGGTTCGACTAGGAATTTACTTTTATACAGTATGTTCAAAATTTAAGCCCCTCGGTGGAGGGTTCGCTTATTATTACAACTTGGAAAAAGTTGAAATGGGAAAAGATTTGGAGAATCCCTATGCGATTTACAGTCCCTGTAGTCCTTTTCGTCTTAAAAATGTTATCGAAAATTTTATTTACAGCTACATTATTAGGACATTTCTTTAGTCCGCCTCTCATGGAATTATCGAAAAAATTTTCTTTAAGTATTTGTTTTAGAGAGAATATTATTAACTTTCTTATTTCTTGTGGATGCCATATTGTTTTTGTCAAAATTATTTTTTCTCTTTCTAGCAATGTTTTTACACAACCCTGTTTTGTTTTCTTCTTTCAAAATAAGATTGCATTTTTCCAGTTTTCATTTTTTCATTTTTGAAGAAAGCTGCAATTAAAGGGGTTTGCTAAAGTTACTGTTATTTAATTCCTTAGATCCGTACAGTATTAGTTTAGATGGTCGGATTTTAGTCGGGTTTATTTCATGTAGAGCAATGTCTACTATAAAAAATGTATTGCAAAAATATTGGTTTCACTACATACCTTGTCAGACAGAGGACACTAATCTCAGATATTTAGATTTATGTCTTTATGGTAAGGCAAAAGTACTTGATAATCTAAAACAACTAAAATTAAAACGGTGTCGATGGTTTCGAAAATAACTAGATCGAGAATGTCAAACACGATACAAGTGTACTTGCAAACAATCCTAACCTTTGAACGCATTACGCTAGAATAAAATGAGATAAAATTGCAATAACATTGTTTTAAAATGACCTTTTGAAAGTGATTTTTTGTCAAAATTCAAAAATGCAACTTATATTGTCTACTCGTATATCACGTTTAACAAAGTAAAATTGAAAATCCATTCTAAAGTTACACTTTAGTGTTACAATTTGAACCCTAATAATTTCAATTTTCTAAACCAGGTTATCGAGATAATCAAAGTGGCTTTAACGATCTTTTTTGCTATTCAAAGTTTCCGAGTATAGAGTGACTGTAGCACCATCTTAGATTTTGAGAAAAACATACCTACCACCTGTAAAGTCATAATATGGTACCGATATTGCACAGCTAATTTCACACAACCACTAGCATGCGCATATTAATCATTGTTTATAAAGTTAATAGATATAATCGCTCTGGTCAATCCATTCGCCATTCGGATGCCACGACGAGTTTTGTCGTTGTTAGAGCTCTTCAACAGAAGAGAACTGAGAAGTAAGGGCCTTCAATGAAACTTTCCGTCATGGTTGCGCTGAGGTCCCATTTTTAATTATAAACATATTTTTATTCCAGTAATTGTTGTCCATATACAAAAGCCATTTTCGCTTTTCTGTTTTAAGCTAAAATCAACTCGTACGTAAAATCGAAACCAATCACATACCTTAATTTAAGTTGTCATGATTACTGGGTTGATTTTTTGACATCAACTTTAACAAAGAGAATATAAACCGGCCCTATATGTTTAATTTACATTAGCGCATAACTAATGAATAATAAATAATGAAATTATTATTTCTGCACAGCGTCAGTTACAGTATCATAAACATTTTTTGTGGCACTCCAATACTTCATCCACAAATAAACACCATTTTTCTTTTTATTGTATCACAGTAACAAAGCAGTACGGTAGGTGGTTATCATGGCTATATTTGTAACGTTTAGTAGACATTTGAAGACAAATTTTACAACTGAACGAAAGCTCAAGAACATAAACAAATATTCTTATCATTAAAATTATAGTTAACATCACAAAACCACAATAATAAAGTAAAGTCTTTCTTATCAATAGACATGAAACCGGCGCATTAATACTTATTCTTTGCCCTTGTCATTATCTCCCTTTTTCCCTATATCTTCCTTGGTTTTTTCTTCTTCCTCCACTTTTATCCTCTTGCAATTCTCATGAGAGGGCATCTCAACGAAAACCATTTTCCTTAGCGGTAAGTGATTATTGGGGGCGATCATCAAAAGATTGTTTCCATTCTTATCGCATACTGGAAGTGGATTTGATGAGTGAATGGAATAAGTCCTCCTCAGTCTGGCACGCATTCTCATAGCTTGATGTGTGGATAGTGTAAGCATATGGTGACGAGGTATATGTGTCTCTTCGCACTTGACTTGGATTTGGTGACGATGGGTATCGTTCTGTTGTTGCCATTCGAGAACACTTGTTAAGAGGCGAATGTACCTAGAAGAGAAGAAGATCATTTTTAGTTTTCATGTGGATCAATCTTTTTCAGTCTTTTGAGAGCAATGCACCACTGCCAAAAATCGGAAGGAGGAAAATTGTTTTTGTGATAAGTGGTAGAGGTAGTTAATCTACCCAATCTAATGTACAACCCACGTAACAGTTTGCCTTTCCCACCTATCTGATGATAACAATATAAATGGTTTATTACCAACTGCTACACAAACAATAAAATAAAATAAATACATCAGGAAAATACGAGTATAGCAAGCTGGTAAAAGGATGGCATTCAAACACCTTTTTTAATGCCACGCCAATCTAACTCAACTAATATTTAAGATAAAGCAATAATGAACAAAATAAAAGAGCTGACGACAAAGTTATGAGCATAAAGTAAAAGGACAATGGGGAAAAGAAAGGAAAGAGCACGTGGAGACTGAAAGCAAAATAAGTTAATAAGTTAAAGCGAAAGAAATTAAGCATTCCAACACAGTCGAACAAAAACAAGAATATAGGTACTGTAATAGAGGTCTCAGCACAAACAGGACAACGCAAAATCTTTTACCGTTAGCTAATCAAGGAAATTAGCAATCACATATGAAAATGATTTCTTGAATAATTCTTTACGATGCCTGGGGATGTCCATTAGATCTTCACGTCATATATTGACATTATGGACATCAATCCTGAACGTAATGTTTCTAGATAAATAAGCAGGCGTTTTAAATTTTATAGCAAAACACAGCATAATGCAGCATAGGCCTCAAGAACATATCTAGCCATGCAGACTCCTTCAATTTGTGCGATATGATGAGACGAACACCATGAATGAACCATAAACATGAATTCTGAACTTTCTGTATCCGTTGAATATCACTATTAACTAAGCACGGTCCATAAACTACATCACAATAATTAAAATTAGACAGCAGAAGTGAATCACAGAGCAAGATCTTGATACTCTTAGGAGGACAACTTTGAAATTATAAATCATTTTGAGTTTAGAGTAACAGTTATTAATTTTTCTACTAATATGCTTATAAAATCTCAGGTGTCGTTTTAAAAGTCCCGAATTTTTAGCTGTATTCGTAAAAGTTTGCCTCAAGAAAATTTTCATTACACTTAATAATTTTTTCCGCTGTCACCACCAAAAGCTAATGTTGTAGATTTCAATCGATTTAACTTGAGCGAATGTTTCCAAGAAGCAAGCAATAAGAATTCCAGATCACTATTGATGACGCCGTTAGCATAAGCTCACATAAATCTAGAAAAAGAGTGATAAATGTGTGTCGTCGACATACAAATGGTATTCGCAGTACTTCAAGCTATTTCTACAAATATTCAACATGTACACATTGAGAGGGATGTCTATTAGCATTAAGTAACTTATCAATAGCTACTTGATACTGTTTTACCAATTTTTTTCTAAACCACTATATTAATATAAGCGGTTTTGTCAATTGTTGCGCTTTCTCCTTCCAAAACTTGAAAATGGTGTTGGAATATACGGGAGGTTTCAACCGCGCAGCCAAAATCAATATGAACTACATTCCGCCGCGAATAACTCTAAGTCGGTTGGTTTGATTGAAAAACGTGTTTTGCAAATGATTTTCATTAACCCCTCTTTTGCTTCTTCGTTTGTGTGTGTGATACATCGATTTGAGCTTGTTTCCACATCACCCTGAGGTAAAATTCCCAGCATATTTTATTTTTTTTGCTAATAATAAGGCTTCATCACATTCACAAAATTCAAATAAATACAAGACGATCTGATGATAAAATTTCCTAGTAAAATTTATTTGAATTTTGTGTTAATGGTACTTTACATTTTACCAAATACTTAAAATAAAGTGGATACCTACATACTTGCAACTATTTATTGTAGTAGAAAAAATATAATCATTAATATCCACATCAAGATAAATGGATCAGTTTTTATTTTTCTTGCGCAGAATTTTATGTGAAATATTTTAATTGTTATCAGTTTTTATCCGGCATGTAGGGTTAGGGAAAATTGAGAAATACCAACCTCAAGTGCATATCATTGCGGGTGGTTGCTCGCTAAAAGGGGGTATGTCAACCACCACAAAAATGRGAACTTTTCAGATTCGTAGTTCTAATAATTTCGAGAATGTGTAGCCCAAACGGCAGATTAATAACTTTTTTTACTAAAAAAAAACTAGGCTTAATCATTTCAAAAAGAATTAGGAGTTAGGTATATTTCATATTAATAAAAATACTTACCTTTTTATTAAGAATATAATCTAGAAGATCTGACTCTAAAGAGATCTATTCCTCAAAAAGTTTAGGTGTGGCAGCATGTGTTAAGAGTGGCTAAACTATGCGACTCCTATAATTGTACATCATGTCATCTTAAAGTAACACAAAATTAATTATATCACTTTCTATTGAAATTCATCAAAAATTTAAGGTCATCGACTTTATGGTGGATATTTCGGCAATGGTGCATTTTGGAGGATCATATGCAAAACTATACTCATTTCCTTGTACTCTATATTACGTAAGTTCAAATAAACACTCCTAGGTATGTGTCACTTTTTATGTCAATTATTACAATATTTGATATAACAAAAATAAGGGCAACACAAAACGCAGCGCATACCAATATGTCATTACCTGATTGCCATTCTCAGTATCTCATTTTTGGAAAGCTTCTTATCTGGAGGATGCGTGGGTACTAATTTTCGAAGTTCCGCAAATGCCCCAGTCACATTTTGTTGACGCCATCTTTCTCGGCTATTCGTAAATATCTTCTTTACTGTACCGTGACTTGGAATTTCTGTTGGAGGCTATAAAAAAGAATACCATTTCGCTTACATACATTTTTTTAGTTTTTTATTGTCTTTCTCAAAAAATTTTGCATTATAACAAACGTAAGGCAAAATTTTGTATTAAAACATAATTTTACATTACAACACAAAATTTTGCATTATGACAAAATGGTATAATAAACAAAGAACAGGGGTAACAATAACCACAACTTTTTGCGAATTCTTAGAACAAAATCTATGGTAAAAAAAATGCACCAGTACCCATTTAGGCAACTAGGTAGGTGGCTTTATCATCATGTCAGTGTAATGCTGACAGCTGGCATTGCCATCTAATTTGCTACTAAAATATATGGTGATAAATAGCTAATATTATGTTTCAATCACTTTTCAATTCAATGAAGCGCATATCGCACAGTGGCTGTCAGCCAGAGCCAGTTGATATATAAACAGACAAGTTTCAGATTTATGTGGGGACAGGTTTGGCCTGTGTGGGGACAGGTTTGGCCGCTGCATCTTTATACAATTTTTCAACACACTATCTGTTTCTTCAAAAACTTATACAAAATTATATACAACAAAAGGAAATTATCATACTTTTGATCAATATTCACGACATAACAGTACATCCTAGAACCCTTAAACGAATATTAAGAAAAAAAGTTCATGCGTAATAATTKGKCTAGACTTGAATTTGCTTCTAATTTTATCKAAATTCAGTTGAAGGTCAACTKCACAGATATTGCTGGATTAACGGTCGCCCAACAAGATGTTGAAAGAGAATTTTTAAAACTGCTTGATCCAGTGGGAGTTGATTTTGCGATATAATGCAAAATTTTGTGTTGTAACGCWGATTTTTAGGAAAAAACATTAAAAAAAACACGGTGGTCCTTACACGCTTTTGTAGGTTTGCAATATGGTAATAATTACACCTAAGTTCCTTTCTAAACTTTTTTACATAAGTTAATGTGAATATTTCTATAAATAACCTGATTAAGGTATATATGATTTTAAAATCTTCTTTTTAATGATTTGGCATATCTGTTGGTATAATTTAAGCGCCAGTCTGTATTATTTAAAAATTGTATACAATATGTTTCAATACAATACATACAAAGTAAACAAATTATCCAAAGAATAAATTTTCACACGAAAGGAAATATCGTCTAATAGGAGTGCTTGGACAAAAAATATAACGAAGGAATAGTAGAATGAAAATAAGTTTAAAAATAAAGAAAGAAAATTTATTTAGGTTTAAAGAAATGGAAAGCAAGGGTTCCAACCAAAAACTTTTATTATGAACGGTAAACAAGGACAGCTGAGTATGTAGATGAGAATGGAATCTTAGAATAATGGGATGAGCACTCAAATGAATTGTTAAATAATAATGTACCCATTGAATGCAATAAATAGAAGGTGGGTAGAATAATAAAGTGGAACAAGAAGCACGGATAACAATTATATAAAATTAAAAAAGGTTTTGGGGGACATGAAAAATAATAAGAGTCCCGAAGGTGATGGTAGTACAACAGAAATGGAGAATATTTACTGGAGCACTTACTTAAGTTTGTCAATGAAATCTGGATACAAGAAAAACCACCTTGCAACTGTCCAGAGGCAGTTTTTTTCGTCCATACGCAAGAAAGGAGACAAACGGGAATACAAAGATGCACGGTCATAGACTACTTAATATCGGGTAGAAAATGCTGTATTTTTTAACTATTTTAAAGTATGTACCACCTACCTGTAATAAGTGTGAAGAAAATCTACCGTCCGCTCTTCTTTCCTCGTCGCTKTCTATCAGAGAAAATTCATCGGAAAGGTCGTCCTCGTCAGAAAGCGAATCGTCATGATTCTGTGTATGCCTTCGGACACTGGTTGGAGGGGAAGAAGTAGTGCTGTAGTCGGTGTTTTCCCCTTCTGGAGCAAACTCCATATTTTCCCCAGAAGTTGAGGTGACCGAATGTACTATTACCATAGGCTGTACAAACATATTGACAGTACACATTTAAAAGTTTCCGGCTTATTAGAATAAACTTGTCGTGCATAATTGTCAGTTTCAATACAAAGACGTGTAGGGTGCATTTCAGAAATTGCTGGAAATCGTCATTATAGTTTATTCAGTGCTGCTGTACTTTAGTAATATAGATGAAAAGGTAGGTATATATCTATCATAATTACTGCATGGACCAAGACACGGAATACTCTATTTTTGCCGAGCTTTCGACTGCTTTATTGCAGTCTTCGTCAGAGCTTTCTACAACAACAATCCAATAATTACGTTAAGTTTACAAAAAGTGGAACATGTTACTCAATAGAGTTGCCTAGTTAAAACTAAATTTGTAAGTAACATGTTTGTCCACTTCTTATAAACTTAATCTAATTATTGGATTGTTGTTGTAGAATGCCCTGACGAAGCCTGCAATAAAGCAAGCGAAAGTTCGGCAAAAATAAACAGTATTCGTTGATTTTTACCACCACAAGAATTCGCACAAGAAATCTTACCTTAGTATTGACAAATAGACGACCGCAAATAATTTTATTCAATATAACTAAGTATTATATATAACTGTTTTTTCTTTATCTGTAAATAAACCTTCTGAATGCAACAAGTTGTTTTAAATCCGTGAAACTGATAATAAAATCGATACAGATTTCTATTATAGGTAGTTCAGCGGCATGTCAACAATGGTGCGATTTATAGGGTGCCCAAAAATTGCAGATTGCGCCACGTACCGATATCTGCAAAATCCGAACATTTTTCTCACTCCTGTGATCCTAGTATGCAATTCGAAGATTTCACAAAATTGATTGTACTCCTCTCCTAACCCTTTCTCACTCATGTGATCCTGGTGCGAAACCCGAACATTTTGCTTCAGGACAAGGATCACATGAGTTGCCAGGAGGTATGGAATTTCTCATCCGACTGGTTGCGCTATCTATTAAGAAATCTTTGAACTAAATTTGTTATCTATTTTATAGGAATTGCGGATAGCTGCACTTAAAAGGATAACTTTGCCATCTGCTATGCTACAAAATGGCTCTTTTTTAGAAAGAGGGCGATAGAGGTTTCTATATGAATGTGAAATTTGGCAAACGTATAAATCTCAACTACCCAAAGCGACCTATTGTTTTTGGGGTAAATAAGGTATCGGGAAGGGGGAGAAATACCAATTTGCAAGTTTCATTTTTTTATTTTTTTTTGTTTCAGTATGTGATTAGTAGTATAACTGCGAATATTATTCACTCTTGTAATTTTTTTAAGTTAATAATTTCCGAGTTATTTGGAAAAAACCGATTTAAAAATGTATGTACATATTTTTGCTAATATTACGAGGAAATTTTTTTCTTAGAAAAAATGTGTAGAGAAAAAATGCCCAAAGCCTGATTACCTACTAATCGTATAGTATCAGAAATAAAAACGTAAATGTCATTTTGACAATTGGATGTGGAAGTACTGATACAATTTKCAGCGGTTTTTTACWCATCCTTAATTAAAAACAAGAAAAATCCACCGCGGCCGTACTCTTAACTACCTTTAAAAATTTTAAATTTCGTTAAATTTTTTAATTAGTTAATCTAATAAAAGCTGTAAAAGTGCTTCTTTGTTTATTGACTTTAAATTGTCGGATAGGCAGCCTTGGCTCTAAATACAAATGACATTTAATTATGTTCATATCAACCCAGCCCAACAATTTAAAAATTAGATTAAAGTATTGTGACTTCTAATGGCCCTGTACATTTTTTTTTTCAAAAATTTTTATTTGCTCATTCGCTTTAAAATGGTCGAAAATGTTAAAAAACAAAATTTGAGCAGACAATTTCTTGTTTGTGGTTTTGTTTGTGGGCACGATAACTTTCGAAAGACTTAATATATGAACTTGAAATTTGGCAAACATCTAAGTCTGGACTACCCAAAACGACCTATTGTGTTTGAAAATTTTTTTCGCGATACAATACTTTCCTGGAAAGTAGAGGTAATTGGTGACTTGAGTATTTTGACCTTTGAGATAAAGACTGATATGCTATTCATGATTTAAAAAGTTCATCTATATTATATAAATCGCATGACGGACAAGATTTATTTAACAATACCCTTATGCTTCACATAAAAAATCTGCGCAGCATTAAATTGTTAGTATATTAGTAATTCATATATTTATCTTAATTTCGTAAATTACGAATTGCAAGTAATTGATTTTGTTTGTATATAGTTTGATTTGTGTCATTACAAAACCTACAATATATCTACAAGTTATGCACACTGCGTTTTTTTCTACAGGTGTGACAGAACCAAACATTTTGGCAAAAATACAAATTTATTTTAGTAGTAAGTACTAATAGTGCAATAAGAGACCTTAACACCAGACGAAACCAACAGCCAAATTTTTATTAAAAATCTGAAGACTGGGAAGGTAATGCGCTTTCTAGGTCTAAATATTCTACTTAGCCTATCAAATCGAGTAGATACCTAATAATGTGTTGTTTTTATATTAAAATGTGAGCACTAATAAATTGTCGCCATTGTAAATCACTATAAAAATGAAAAACTTCAATTAAATAATGAAAATAAAAAGTTATTGAAGAAACTTAAGCTTATTAATAACTAAAATAACGTATTAACTTTGTTTTAATTTTCGACGGCCAAAAATTCTGACTTTGCTTTTAACGCCGCACATTGACTATTTCAAGGCCTCACTCGTGATTAGCTTGGTACACCGTATCCATTTTTTCTCAAGGTCAGGTCTGGTCAGGTCAAGGCCTCACTCGTGATTAGCTTGGTACACCGTATCCATTTATCCTCAAAGTCAGCAAGCGAAGTGGCTTTTCTGAATGTTTTCTTAAGTTTTTTGTTTATATTAGCCCATTACTTTTCGATTGGCCTTAATTATTCTGGATAATTTGGTGGGTTAATGCTTTTTGGCACCACTTCCACAAAATTGGTTTGATACCATTCCACTGCCTTTTTCGAATAGTGGGATGTCGCCAAATCAGACCAAAACAATACTGAATTCCTATGCTTTTTTATAGAAAAGGTAATAATCTTTTTTTCAAACATTCCTCCACATAGATTTCCGTGTTTATAACCCCGACGGTCACAAAAGGTTTCTTTTTTAAGCCGCATTGGCAAATTGCTTGCCATATGAGGTACTTTTTGGCAAATTTTTCTATTTCTGTCACTGTCTCAGATTCATTTAAAGATGCCCCTCCAACGCGAGAATAGTACAGATTACCAAGCAATGACTTAAAATTTGCCTTAACATAAGTTTCATCATCACAAGACATGACTCGTTTTTCTCTATAAGGAGGGAATGCAAAAGTTTTGCCCTTCGAACCGCTCGATAGTTCGTTTTGGGAATTTCTTCTTTTTGAAAGTTTCAATATCACATTTTTTTAATATTTACTACATACGACTGACTGATTCCTTTTTTTGGCTCGGGTTGAAATTGAGGGTCTTTGTGTTTACAGACGACAAATTTCGTTCTCAAGTTTTCTGATAGGTACACAAGTCGGTTTACCCGTTCGGCTCTTTCTAGCGATAGTTCCTACTTCCCTAATTCGCTTTAAGCACCTTTGAACAGTTCGTTGTGTCATTTTACACATTTGCGCAATTTGTTTTGTCGAAAGACTTGTATTATCACTCCATTTTCCCAAAAATAACGAACGAACGTCAAACTCTTTCGTTGTCATTTTGAAAACTATCTGTCTACACAAGCGAATGTTTGATTCTGTAAATAATTGTCTAAGGCTACTATGTTTATTAATAATAATGGTTTCCCGAATAATGAACTTGACATCAAAATAAAACGTCCTAGACCAGCGATAGTTTAACAGTGATCACGCTTTAAATCACTTATGTTTATTTTCGTACATATATAAAAATATTAAATGACTCATATTTATAACCCATCTCCTGAGCAAGCTGAAGAGCAGCTCGTGTTTCACTTAATGTTAAATGATCTACATCGTTGACCGTTGTAACACATTTTTACATATTGAAAATGGTACAATTTGAGTACCACCCTTGTTTTGTTTTTTACAGACGGCGTGTCCTTTTTAAAACTTAATATTTATTGATGATCCTAGAAATTAATTTTCAAAAGCTCAGATAACGCTAATCTAATAATCTAATTTTTTTAATAGTTTTATGCATTCCTGTAACTTCGTATAGGGCGGAGCGTTCGTTTTCTGCTTTACCAAGGATGAAAACCTATTTGAGATCAACAATGTCAATGTCACAGAAAAGACTAAATAATTTGGCTTTATATTGCATATTCATAAAAGTCAAAATATTGATTTAAATATAGACAAAACTATTAACTCGTTCATTAATAAAACAGAAGTTAGTAGAAATACCTTCTTTGTTTTTTTTAATGCAATAACGCTATTTTAACGCATCGACCTTGAGTAATGTTTGACTGAAGTGATACGGCGCAATTTTACAACGAGCCCCCCTGAAATTTGGAAAACCCGGCGCCTATGTATGTGGTATATTGCATATAACTGAGGCCCCAGAAATCAAGACCTTTTTCTATACTTTACAAAGATTTTCGTCAGAACATTCAGCTTTCTTACTTAACTATTGCGTCGCAAGATGCATACCATGCGGCAAAATTTTACAATATTCCTATGAACTATGAGATAAAGTAGCAACTTTCTTAGATGACGCAATACATTAGAAAACACAGTAGTTCCAGAATTACTTATTCGTAGTCAATTTAAACTAGGTACCTGGTCGACATTTTCGAAGCAAATACATGATCAAAAATTATCTGCAATTATTTAAAATCACTTAGTTATATTGACGAAAAATATTAATATTTTGTAACCGACGGTAACATGAATAGCAGCTTATCAGAGTGTTACAAAGCAGTTTCCAAGAACTTTGCTCTGCAGCACAAGCCCAAAAAACACTAATTGTTAAATTCCTTGTTTCTATTTGTAAATTTAGTTGTTCAGTGCAATGCATAAATATGTATGTATATGTATCTGGCTACTTCACCTGTAGAATATATTTTGGGTTGTTTAGAGAATGTACACTACGAAGCAATTTAATAAAATGCATTGCACATAACTGTACTTATTTTAACCTCACAATTATAGGCAAAAAGCAACTTTTTCGTGTTCAATAGGCAACATTTATAAGTTGGTAGATATTCGAATTAGCTTTCTAAACTATTACATTTATTAACGGATTAAAGTTTCATATGTAGATAAAAATTTAATCAAAAACCTGTCAACAAAATACCCACAAGGTCTCAAAGTAACCGCAGTTAATGGTAGTTGTTCTCATTTGTTTTCAACTTTAGAAAGTACCACTGTGTGAACTACCATTCAACACTTAAAACTGACCACCTAACCACACAGCACTAATTCACAACAATCAATTCATTCAGAATAAGCTAACACCACATACCTCAGTGCTATAAAGAATTTTGGTGAAAGATAAATACGCCACAAATCACAAACTCTACAGGGTTCGTCTTTAGTGCAAATATTTATAAATGATGCCCTCATGAAATAAGTATTCACACTGCTGTCGTTACGATTAAAAACGAATAGTGGAATCATGCTACCTTTGAAGTTGTCCGATTACACAACTACGAAATAATAATTACAACTTACCATTAAATGTTAACTTTCGTATTCCAAAGCGTTTTCTCTTGACAAACAAAGCACTTGCTTGGACAGCTCTTGTGACACTCGACAATCGACAGGAAGTACAAGGGATGCCGTAATCACGACTGAAACTTATATCAGTTGACTCCACACGTTTGCATTTAGAGTATTTTCTCTTATCGCCCAGGAACAGACACCCCTACATTGGCCAATGAGGAGGCCAGATCTCTGAACAGGGTGGAGTCGCTAAGGGATGCTCCACCCTATTGGTATATGTGTTTATGGATGAAGTCCCCAGTCTGGAGTTCCTGTGTTAGAGAAATATCAATAAAGTTTGAAAGAGTTGTACAAATGATGTAAATATCACCACAATGTGGAACACTGAAATAGCTGCAGAAATTATGATTTTACACAAAAGAGCTGTGGAATATCCATAATATTCTACTTCCAGTCAAACCATTTAAATAAATTCTAATAGGTAAGCAACCAGCTAAACGTTATATCTTTCAGTCTAAACCTATAATTATTGGTTTGAGCTACTGCAAGTGCATAACATTTCCAAGAATTTGTTTTCTAGATATATCTAGCCAAGGTGCCGGATTAAGTATTACTTTACGTGTGCAAAATTAAAAACCCTTTAGAAAAGGCTTATGCATCAAAGCATCTCAATTAATAGCAATAGAAGACATGATACATATTTTTTTTATATTTAAGTATAACATACTAACAAGTAGCATTTATTTTAGCAAGGCCACATAAAATCATTATTTTATTTGTGTTTATAAACACTGTCGTATTGTTGCACAACACTATTTGTACAGCGCAGCAGATCCGGCAATCATACTTAGGTATTGCTTTGATATTTGACCAATAATAGGCGTCGATTTAGCAATTTTGGGTACTAGCCACATAATAGTCGTAATGAACAATGTTGTTAGAAATTTTAAACATGCAAGGCGCTGCATTTTGTATTAATTTCCAGGAGACATTTACGTCAGATTACTTGTCGGCAACATTTGTTTAAATTGTATGTTTGTTTGTTGATTATAATAACAGATTTTTGATCAATAATATTAGGAGTTGATATGAATGGCACACACCATATAAACTCGTCTACAATTCCAAATCTTAATTAGGCATACTAATTATTTGCTCCAATGGTTTTCAAAATGCCACCTTGATAGAGCTAAGAAGTTTAATGCTAAGTTATTCAAAGATTTTCAGTACCTTCAGTTTGTACTCATCCAACAATTAAACCCCTAATATAATAAAAATAAACATTTTATTAGACATCAGTGCGTTCATTAGTTAGGTTCTTTTCATTCATTAGCAGGATGGACTTTAACATTGAATAGTAGGATCGTAATTTTGGGGATTTTTCTTTGACTTATAGAAAATATATACAGTTCTTTATTCTCATGGCGTTTACCATTGAGCTTTCTATTTTTAAGCACTAGTATTATTTTTTTACTATATAGTGTTTATATTCGCAATTTTCAAATTACAAATTTACCTACTGCTTTTGCTGTGTTTTTTTCCATACACCTGATGGCAAGCAGGTAATTGATTCATTATGGTATGAAAGTGTGTAGTTTTTTGTTTTTCCCTACATTCGTACATACAGGATGCTTTGAAAGAAATAGGGTACCTAGCTATTTAAACCATAAATGTAAAAATAGAGCTACGAAAATAAAATTTTATTCCGGAAAATTAGATTGAATAATAAACATATTGTTATGATAAGAACATGCAAGTTCAGTAGGCTGATGAAAACTTTTTACCCTCATGCTCACACTCTGAATTTCAGACTTTTTTGCATAATAAATTAATTCATTCATTCCCGTCCTGATCATCTAAGTAAAAGTTTGTACAAAAGCAACATTGCGGTTCGATAGTTTCGTCCAGAAACGAATCGGCATCTTATAAATATGGCGTTTTGCTTTATGACGAGCGAATTGCAAATTATTTTTTGTTTAGCAAATGGGTTATTATTTATTAATTTACCTTTCTTCCAAGCATGTCTAGTCCTATTCATAACTTTAACAGGTGTAGCTATAAGTGGAAATGGGCGACGGTGTAATGGCTCTCCATTCTAAACGAATTACCCTAGTCTCGAAACATCTTGCTGTTGAAAGGAAATAATTATATTTTAAGCAATGCAATTTCCGATTGTTTTAATTGTAGCTGCTCTAGCATACGCCTTACAAATAATTATCCAGTTCAATTAAGTCTTACCCGCTCACCTGGATGATTGTTTCGCCAGACATCTTTAGTTTGTGTAAAAGTTTTTAAATAAAGACATAAATGCAGAAAGAAAATAAATAAATCAATACCATTTTATAGTACAATTTTTAACATAACTTATAATACAATAGTGATATAACCACAGGACAAAAATATGCTGCTGCATTCACCTAAGAAAACAGCAGGCGAACAAGTCTGGAGAGATATGTGTTCCCAGATGACTCTAAAGCAGGAATTTATTAAAATGTGATATTATATGTAGTATAATACACATGTTTAGCAAAATAGTGAAGTTTATTTTCTAATCTACACATTTCGAAGCATTTCTGGGTCAAATTTAATGCAACAGAGTAAAATGCAATATCGTATCTCGTAATTTCATGCAATATAACAAATCAAAATTTGCCAATAGATAATTTTTACTACATGTCGAGATCGAATTGTCCACTGTAGTTTGTTGCTAAATAATAGGAAGTAATAATGGAGTAAATAATCGGAAAGCTTAACTAACATATTATTAAATGTATTCTAAAATATATTTGGACATATTTCACCCTGATTTACACGTACCGAGTACCACAAATAAAAATAGCGAATAGGTAAGAACTAAAAAGACACTTTTCAACTATATAAATAAAAATGATTGATCKGTATTTAAGCCTCTGGTAGAAAAACATATAATCAAATGTATTAGTAAATAMCTTTTTGATTTGGTAAAAATCTTAAAAAAGGAAATCCATTTTTTTGCTAGATGGCGCGAGTGATATGTAGTAATGTTTTGATCGCATAAGTTCAATACTCGTTAAAACAGTGACATTTCGTGTTAAAACAATTTTGTGATTGTTCAGTTCAGTTATGAGTTATAATGAGTAAGAATAGACGTCAGCAAAGATAAAATTTGGTATATTTTATGATTTGATTCGATAAAAGCGTAAATGCAAGKCAGGCAGCGGAAATTGTAAATGCTTTTTATACGGTTTGGACATGCGCAATTTTTGTTTCATCGTTTTCGTTCTAGTACTTTCAATTTTACAAATGCACCTAGCACAAGTAGATCCGTCGTCGAAAATATCGTAAAAACGTGCTAATTTTGATAGTCCTATCGAATACCTTACAACCATGTTGTTTTCGAGGTATATGTACATACATGGGATTTCCAAAACCCACAATGCTTGCAGTGTGAAAGAAATGGCTTTTCTAGTACATCCGCAACGCAAAATTTGCATGGCCGCACTTTCAAAAGCGATAACTATGCGTCGTAGTAATAACGGATATATAAACAACCCATAAAAATTCGGAATAATTTTAAATTCTTGATTGATTGAGCTATCATAATATAAGTCGGGTGCTTGAATTAATTCTAATAATAATTGTACCGAAGATAACATATTTTGGTTTACGTTATAGTTTAAGTAGAAAAGATTAAGTTGAATAAAGTTTTTAAAATAACAAACCGTTTTTGTTATTTTATTTTAAATATACCTAAATTTTGCAATTAGACTATTTTGAAATTTAATTTTTGCAATAACACCATGTTAGAAGTTTAATAACGATATATATTTTATAAAATTTTAATTTAATAGTTGCCGTATAATTGACACATTGATAGGTTTCTTCCATGAAATCACAGCCCAGCTCCAATTATTTTTTTKAAATCTAGGTAAATGAAGTTTTTTGTCTGTAGATYTATGTTATCAAAACAATATTTATGAAACTTCCATCAACTGCGTTGAAAATGCAAGACTATGTATTTCAGAAAATTGTTTACGTTATTAAACAAAGTAAAAGCTATTAAACATTCTTTTTTATTATCATAAGTTATGGTTTGTATTTTCAGTGTCAAACAAAGACTGACGAATTCATAATTTATTGCTAATTATAATAATTAAAGATAGAAATAGATACACATATTAAGAACTAAGGCCCTGTATAAATGTTGTTGTCCTTAACCAAATTTTAATTAATAGTATTTCAGGATAAGCAGGATAGGTTTTGTGAAATAATTATAATTTATATTATATAGGTCCATTAGTTTTAGTGTTATATTTGATAATTTCAGATCAGCACCATAGCTGTACTTTCACATAAACCCGCACTTTATGTTGTGACATGTGCAATATTTATAGCACGTATGAATACGATAAAAAATATGTTATATTTAATAATTACATTACCTACAGATATAAAGGTATATTTACATAATCATTAGTAATCAGTAACAAAGTAGCAATACCAATGCTAATGACACATATTTCAATTGAAAATTCAAATGTACAACAAACAAGTAACATAAACAGTTATCGCCACTTCTGCAGTGATTTATTTATGACTAGTATTTCGTGAAATGACAAGCGGGATAATCCCCGGAGAGTAAAAGGGGCGACGGCGACTTGTTTGGACAATTTGCGTAGCCACCCCCTCCTATCCTTATCTCTGGTCTTTCCTTATTTATTAATTTTGGATGGGCGGATTAAAAGCGCGTGTTGTACAAATTAGCTTCCGGATTACTTTTACTGTCACTGATCTTCCCACGAAAGGGCAGAACCCAAATTTTATGCTCAAATAAACGCATTGATAGCTGTGTGAATCTTGCAGTCTAGTGTTAAATGATATAGGTATCGGAGATTGGACGAAAGGACATTGTTCGTAGTCAAGTCCTACTTAGTAATATAAAATATCAAAGGTAATCATTATGTTCGAGCGAAAAATGGAGTTGAATTAATGCAGATCGCAGAAATCTGTTTTAGTGCACATTAATCTCGTAACGTTTGTAAACAAGATTAAGGGAAATGTTTTAAAGAAATATTATAATTCTTCTTTAACAATAAATAAGGAAGGGACACAATGCGATGAATTTCTATAATAGCATTTGACAACAATTTTGGCCATTAATAATGCAAGACCTCAAACTATATGACTAAAGCCAAAAACCAACGTATTTACTACTTCATCTACTTAAAGTCGTAAACCAAGAGACCCGGGTTTGAATTTCGATAAGAGCAAAGATATTTTTCAGCAAATTTTTGTCATTTGTACTAACGAAAAACATGTCTATTTACCACTAAATACTAGCAACAAGATCTATACAATTAATGATTTTGATTTATTTGTTTTCTTGCAAAAATGTCTTAAGCAAGATTTTTATTAATTTTACGTTTAATACTATTAACTAACGTTAATTAGTTTTTATAGGAAGCGTGCACGCGCCTGCGTTGAGAGCTCTCTGGTATATTGAACAGATAAATGTGAGGTATAAATACAAATTAAATCCTGTTACCTTCCTAAATTTGGTAGCCAACAAATTATGAAAAGAAACTACGAACAAAATTCAAAGTAATTCAGAAATTCACAAACGCACTTCAAACACTAGCACCGAGGACACTGGGATTACCACGTTCTTGAATTGCCTCTACTTGAGAGGACCAAAAGAAACTTATTAGTGTAGGGGGGATCCAGGTTGCGCGGTATGCCGAGCTTACCCAGGGTTGAACGGGGCGTGGTTCTATCTCGTAGTAACAACGTTAATAATTATCGATATTCGAAGAGCGCCACCCGAATCGCGGACCGCACGAAGATTTGGCAACCCCGACACCCTCACCTAACTTCACGTCAATCAATTCGGGAAACTGACAAATATGTGGTCACCGAGGTCAACAATAACGATAATGAGACAACACAAGAACAACCATAAAGTCCAGTGCAACACAAGATGTACTTTATTACGTAAGTGTATAGTTGGTACAGGCCAACATGCCCACCCAAGAAAGTATATACACCAGGTACAACTAAAGTGAATCAAAAAGGTAAGTAACTGCTGTGGAAACTACAGAATTTCAAGGTAAGTAAAGTTAGATAATTTAAAACTCTCTTATGGAACACCAAAAAAAAACAATTAATAATAATCACCACTATACTTTCCGCCAAAGTCAACAAAAGAAATATACTATGAAAATTTTAATATTCCAAAGCTTAACTTAATTTAATGTACTTAAATTGTAGCCAGACTTTATGGCATACACAAGAATGAAAAGCTACACAAAAAAAATGTGATACAACAAAGATGAAACCCTATTGGGTCACCCGCTACAGCTGTACTGGGCTCACACGCTTCGCTTACACAACTATTAAGAAAATATTTGCTGCAAAGGCCTGCAGCAACAACACAAAAACAATCAAAATTGTAAGCAAGAAAAAAAAGGAATTACACTGCAATTATTGAAAACGCGGTAAAATTGCTCAACAATGTCTAATCATTATTTTTAGAACGTTACCAAAAAAAGGAAACGCGAAAATACAAAGCAATTAGTATAAATGCGGTGAAATTACTCGATAATGTCCAATCACTAATCTTAAAATGTACACGAAGGAAAAGAGAAAATACGAAGCAGTTATTGTAAATGCGGTGAAATTATTCAACAGTGTCTAATCACTAATCTTATCTGTTTCCCCTATGGTGGAGATCTGATTCCTGGTCACTCCGGGATTTCCACTGGCTTCCTGGAGGTTACTAATCCACAGTCAGATGAAGAGGAATGGTCCTGAATGGTTACAGCCGAAGTATACAGATGGAACACTGGCTGGAGGTTACTAATCCACGGTCAGATTAAGAAAAATGGGCCTGAATGGTTACAGCCAACGTGATTCAGATGAAACACTGTCAGGTAAGATTTGTGAACCCAGAAAAACTGGCCTAAAAATACATTTGCCATTGTGAATTACTCTTATCAGAAATTCAATTTATACAGGAAGAAAAGTTGGATGACTATCGATGAGGTACATACCTGGTGTTCGACCAGACCATGTGCTCTGATGGAAAAAAACAGCAAGTATTCTGGCTTTTATTCCCCGAAAGCTCAGGAAAAGTTTATTCTAACGGCACTAAATGATCCCACTAAGGCCTTCCAACATTAAAAATTTTCTGTTCGGAAACACAACTGTATAGTGCCCGTTATCCACAGGTAAAACCAAAAATGTGGCAAACTTTTACACCAGCCAAAATCAGAATGAATCACTGTTTTAGATAAGTCATCAGATAGAGGTCGACAGCCTAGGGTCCTTCAGATTTTACCAACCGGATGATAAGACCAACCTTGACTCTAAGAACCGACCGACAGATTGTAAACAATAACCTGCAAAGCATTCTAGAGCAGATTCACACGGAAAGACAATTAGAGTAAAATACCGCTTCTAACAAAATGTCCACATCATAAGGATCAATACACATCTTAAAATAATTTTACGGTAGACAATGCTATAAAAGGAAAAATATTGGATTCTCCAACCCGGAAAGATAGGCAACCAACTCAACTATATCACTTGTAAACATCCGGAGAAATAAAGAAGACGGATAATTTCTGTATAAAACCCTTCTGAAAAATCAAACTGTAACACTCCCCCCCTCCTTGGAAGCAAGTAAATTTCATAAAGAAATTTACTGCTCAGGACAGCCAAAAGAAAAAAGGACATTCACCTTTGAATTAGGAATTCTCAACCAAGAAATACCTTAAATCTCCACAGATACACTGCCAAACTGAAGACCCCACAAAACACCTAACTTACCAATCCGATTACGGGAAAAAAAAAATAGGAGAAGAATACATACACAGTGCAATGAGAATCCTTCAGTTATAGAGGAAAACAACTTAAGGGTATTCAATAAAAAAAAATAAAAATCCTAATTTATTGACGCTGGGACCTCTCTACCACTACAGATCCGTACTAGACGAAATCATCCGAACCACATATTCCGAGAATGGTCAAGATCGAAGACTTTATGCAAGCAAACCTTAATCCGCGAGAGCGACAGGCACAAACTACACAACCAAGAACTGATTGCCTACATAGACGGCAGGAGGAAAGGAAAAAAAAAATATTGCCAGCCATCAAAAAGTGGGAGCAAGATGACATACTCCGACATCCTCTAATATAAAAAAAACGAAATAAAGAAAGAGAACAACAAATAGATTTATTCCGTGAACTATATTAAGCCATATCGGGAGGGTGAGCTTTTAGATCTTTAACGTGCCACACGCCAATGCTTTTATCTGGCCGTTCGCAAGAGGCCAATTCGTACGTGACGGCGGATAATTTACGTTTGATTAAGTATGGACCGACATAACGTGGCGCTAATTTGGCGGCAAAGTCGTTGATAGCGTTCGAAAGTGCATAATTTTTACGTAGGACCCGTGCTCCAACTTCATATTGGACCGGTCGATGACGGAGGTCGTATCTTGTTTTCGCTTTCTCGTGGGCCTGTACCAGCCTTCGTTTTATGTCCTCAAATAGTTGGTTAAATTGCCGCTCAGTTAGACCAGATCTTGCAATCAGCTCTCCTCCACCATCCCCGCAAGGTTGTTTCTCATGAGTTTCTCCCAGTAACACGTGTTCGCGGCCGAAATTTATAAAATAGGGCGTCTGTAGAGTAACTTCGTGTTTATTGGTTCTCAGGGCGCAACCGACCTTAGGGAGTAAAGTGTCCCAAAGCTTATGGTTATCCGTTACGTAAGAAGCCAGCATACGTTTCACCTCTCGGTTGACCCGTTCCACCGGATTCGCTTGTGGGTGATACACCGGAGTATAGGAGAGTTTCACCTTATACTCTGAACATAGGTGTGTGAACTGCCGACTGCGGAACTGAACTCCATTGTCACAGATGAGATATTGCGGCGTACCAAATAGTAAATATATATTTTCTTCGATCGCTTTAGAGACAGCACTAGCAGTTGCGGTACGCAGTGGAAACAGTAGAGAAAATTTACTAAAACAGTCCGTTACTACCAATATGAACTTGTTTCCTCGCGCGGTACGGGGTAGTGGGCCACATAAATCTGCTGCAATTATTTGCCACGGACGGGAGGGTTGTATACGATTTCCCATTAAACCGGGAGGTTGGGCTTGCTCCGGTTTGTGAGCCAGGCACACAGGACAGTGTTTGATGTATTTAGTGATATCTGACCGCATCTTAGGCCAATAATACCTTTGCTTTAGTCGCTCGTAGGTCTTGTATACGCCACAATGACCTGCTGTCGGCAAGTCGTGGTTTTCCTTAATAACATGTATTCGTTGGTGCTTAGGAACGACTGTTTTCCAATTGTCAACGTCATCTCCCAAGTAGGGAAGAGCACTTTTGATACTTTTGAACAATACATTATTTTCTATGCGCCACTGGGGAAAACGCAATGGATTTTGCTGAACGTTTTCAATCATACGTTGATACCACTTGTCTTTACCCTCCACCTGATTCGCCACTTCGTTAACTACGGCTTCTTTATCAGGAATTGCTCGAGACAGTAAATCAGGCACAACATGTTCTTTACCTCGACGGTGTACTATCTTGAAGTCAAATTCTTGCAGTCTTAACGTCCATCGAGCAAGGCGTCCGGTTGGCTCCTTCAAATTGTGTAGCCAAATCAGCGAATGGTGATCTGTAATCACTGTGAAGTGGTACCCTTCAAGATAAGCCCGTAGTTTATGCACCGCCCAAATAACGCTCAAACACTCTCGTTCAGTTACTGTATAGTTACGTTCAGGTTTGCTCAGTGATCGGCTTATGTAACATATAACGCGCTCCTCTCGGTCGATGATTTGCGACAATACCGCACCCAAACCATAGGCAGACGCATCCGTTTGTAGGATAAATGGTTCCGAAAAGTTAGGGCAACTCAGTATTGGAGCTGATATTAAAGTGTTTTTAATGCCTCGCAGAGACTTTTCACATTCTTCAGTCCAGCAAAATTTTTGTGATTTACGTAATAAGCGAGTCATGGGTGCTACTAAGGTGGAAAACGAAGGAATAAAACGCCTATACCAGGAGGCTACTCCCAGTATCCGACGCACTTCAGTCACGTTTCTTGGAGACGGAATGTCCAAGATAGCTTGCACCTTTTCCGGGTCTACATGCACACCCTTCGCATTTACCACATAACCGAGATACTTTAATTCCGGACGGCAGAACTTACACTTTTCTCGAGCCAGGGTCAGGTTTGCCTTCTTCAGTCGAGAAAAGATCTCCTGCAACACTTCCAAATGTTTTTTCGAACGTCTCGGTCACCACAATAATATCATCCAGGTACACAAAGACATTTGGTTCCAGTTCTGGACCCAATAGCCTATCCATTAACCTCTGGAAAGTGCAGGGACTATTTGTAAGACCAAAAGGCATGCGTTTAAACTGATAAATGCCGCGTCCCGGAATAGCAAAAGCCGTGTACTCGCGGGATTCCTTCTCCACTGCCACTTGCCAATAGGCCAGACTTAATGTCCATTGAACTTAAATATTTGGCATGACCAAGTTTGTCCAGTATTGTGGATATAAAAAGGTATCGGGTATGCGTCTTTTTTAGTAACACTGTTCAACTTCCTATAATCAACGCAGAATCTATAGGATCCGTCCTTCTTCGGAACCAGGACCACGGGAGACGACCAAGCAGAACTGGATGGCTCGATTACGTCGTTACGAAGCATCTTCTGTATCTCGCAGTCCATGTGGTTCCTGCATGGCAGGAGAAACCCGATATGGCCCTTTGCTTGATGGGTTCAGAGCTCGTTACAATTTTATGTTCCACTAGGGGTGTACAACCCAGCGTTTCCGAACAGACAGTGACAAAGTATGCGTCAATCACTTTATTTAACCGAGAGAGCTGCTCGCTAGACAAGAGGTCTGAAGCCATGAGAGAGTTTACCTTAAAGTTCTCACTGGGACTCTGCGAGAAATTCCAACAACCACTCGATAGATCCGGAATTATCTGCATTGATAGCCAAAAATCCATGCCTAAAAACCAACGTAGATGATATGTCTGGAACGACAAGCACTGAGATAACCTTTATTTTATTTTCCAGGCGCATTGGCAACTCGATACTTCCCAACACTTTACAGGATTGGTCATTTGCCACACGACACGATCCTGTGTCTGCGGGCTGAAGTTTTAAGCCAAGGTGTTGGATTGCTTTCCATCCTTC